>JAHWGI010000283.1:0-600000 GCA_029379305.1 Frankliniella fusca
CACAAAACACACAAAAAAAAAAACAAAACAAACACACCGTTTCGCACCACCCAACGTTTCTCTCATGCTGGAATAACGGGAAAAACTGCGAGCCCGCTTGATCTGGCGTGTCGATACGAAGAACTAGTTATAAGATTACAAAGGTAATAAACTGAAGTAAAGTGACTAAAAACAGAAAACAATGTCAACCGGCGAAGATCTGGTGAGGGTGAGAGAAGACGATTTAAGCAAAGAGGTTAGGTCGATGTTCGTATGTTAGGCCAGGGTTTGAACAAATATATAATATAGCTCCCCATGGGATAGTGATAGTATTCTTTTTGGACACAAGTAATTGAATGGACGTCGTGGCCGTGTGGAGACTTAACGCGGGGTAGAAGAACTTGGCTGGGTGGGATAAAATATATATTCAAATAATAAAATGATGCCAAAAAAAGCTGATATCTGCTGATACTGCTAATACCAGAGATTAGCACAGTACCTGTTCAGGTTTCGCACCATTAAAATATTCATCTCATTGGAAAAATAAAGTGAACCCACCCTCCCTTACCCATTACACCACCAGTCAACCCCCCGGCCTCATAACCACCAAATATGCCCTTTACCTTATACAAGGAAAAACTAAAAAAAAAAACATGAGGGGTGTGTGGGGTGACAGTGTCAAAAATTATACTATATTCTAAAGTTTCCCCCCAACCATATCTACTTCAATTCTCTCCCATCTTTGACTCCTGGAGAGGACCGGGGAGGGGGGGGGTGTCGGCGCGCAGGGGCAAGATGACAGTCGGTGGGTGGGAGGCAGCGGCGCGGGCAGGGGGGGAGAAGTGGGCGGGGCGTGGGGGGCGGGGCAATGGCGCCGGGGGGGTGGATGAGTTGTCGAGTCGGCGCAAGGACACTTGGAGGGGGGTGGGTATTCTGGGGCGTTGGGCCGGCAAGGCGTCATGAGGAGTGGAGGTGTTGAGGTGGGTTGCAGCGGCTGGACCATGGGGTGTGCGCGGGCGGTCAGTGGGGGACAGCTGTAAGCATGGGCTTGGGTAGGGGGGGTGCGGATGATGGCAGACCTCGCCACGCGTGTGAGCCAGGGGGAGGTGGGAGGAAGGGCGGTTTCCCATGGGGGGAGGTAGTGGGGCGGTGGCGGGGGGGGCACAGGTCGGGCGAGGTATGAATTCAGGCTGAGGTAGTGTCGGTCATCTACGGGGGCTATCATACCGGCGTGGGCGGGGGCGTAATCCACGAGCGGGCGTGGCCCAGTGGTTACGTGAGGTGAGTGTTTCTCGAGGGCGGGGTATGTTTTCTCTTCTTTGAGCAGTATTTTGAGCTGTGAGGCGAGGTGAATATCATGGGGTAGCGGGAGTCGAGTAGATATATGTGGATGAACGGGGACAAGGGGCCGGAGGGGAGGGGCGACCGCGGTATCCGGGCAGCAGGGAGGGGAGGCTGGTAGGTAGGTGGTCGACACAGGAAACGACGTGTGTGTTGCCTCGGCGCGTTACTGCATGGTCGCAAGCTAGGCTGGTGTTGCATCTTTGACCGTTGAGTCGTGCTTCCCAATCCTTCAGAGAATGGGTGGATGAGATTTGAGGGTATTCCATGTTCCTGTGCGGGTCCGTGCTGGGTCGACGGAGATCGCGTGAGATTTGAAGCGGCAGCACCGTGGCCGCTACGCCACAGGGTGTTGGCCCCTCGTGAGAGCGCCAAGGTCGGGCGAACTGATGAGGTAGGGGGGTGGCGCCGGGTATGGGGTCCTGCGTGTGCCGTGGGGCTCCCATATTGGGGGGGAGAAGAGGATGGCAGGCAGAGGTCCCTATAAACAAAGGAGTCCTTAGGTATCGCGTTGGGGAGGGGGTCGGCGTCGCGAGGGGATCGGTCATCGGGGAGGGGGGTTTGAGATGGAGGGAAGGGACGAGGTTGATGGGGAGAATGTCGGGTGGCAGGTGGGGGGGGGTGTGGTGGGTGGGGGGGGAGAGTGTAGTGACACGGGTGAGGGAGTTGTTTCCAGAGGGGAAGGGCCAAGGATAGGCGGGGGGGGGAGGGGGGTTGGTGTGTGCGCCGTTCGGCGCACGTCAAAATTGAGACCGACCAGTTGGGGGTGGGGAGGGGGAGTCGCAATGGAGTGGGTAATCTTAGCGCAGAGAGAAGAAGGGGCGCTAAAAAAGAATCGCGGGTATTTCCGCGGGGTTCAGCGGGGAGGGTGGGTTAGGGGAGGGTGGGTCTGGGTGCGTGGCAGGGCGACGGGGGGGGGGGGAAGGGGGGGAGGGGGGAAAAGGGTAGGAGGAGTTTCGCACGGGCGCGGATGGAGGGTTCGGCGGAGGGAGTGTCCGAGGCCCTGGTCAGGGCGCTATGCCGAGACCGCGGGCCGCGGACAGGCGGTGAGGCGGGAGATAGTGGGCGGGCGGGGTCCAATTACTCAAATTTAATTTCCCCAAATAATAAAATCCTTACGGGGAGGGCTGATGGTGGCGAAGGGGAGGTGGGTCGGTCTGGTAGGGAAGATGCGAGGCTACTGGTGACATTGGATAGAGAGGATTTGGCGAGGCGGTTCAGGATTCGGACATGTAGGGTTGTTGGGTTGCAGGTGGGGTTGGGGAGAAGTGGGGATGGAGCGGTGCAAGTGGTAGTGGGAGCGTGGTTGTGAGGGGATAGGAGAAGAGGCGGGTGGTGGGGGAGGCACGGGGGTGGAATATGGAGTGGCGATGGGCTTGTAGACCGCTATGTGCGGACGGTGGAAGTTGACAGGGTGGGGAAGGGAGGGGATTGGGGGTGGAGGGAGAGGGAGGTGGGTGAGATCGGTAGTCACTGAGCCCGGGAAGGTGCGTGGTAACGGGGGATTGTGACATTGGGGGGATCGGAGAGGGGGAGTTAGAGAGGTGATAGGGCCGAGGGGCGTAGATGTGCTAAGAGGAGCGAGGGCAGGAGAGCGGGATAGTAGGGTTGATGTGGCGTTCCATTTCACCATTACACCCTCCTCTAATTCCTCTTCCTGCATACTACTATCAAATGTGAGGTAGCCGCAGGCTATCTGGTGTGTACAGTCCACCTCGCGATAGGGAGACGTGTAAAGAAAAGTTCGAGGGTTCGTGTATGTGCTAGTAGCTCGCTGTTAGGGGGGAGACGGTAATGAGTTACCGGGGGTGGATGGAGCGGTTCGGGGTTCAGCCTCGTTATCATGACGCTTGGAAGGTGGATATTCAAGGTGTTCCGCTGAATGGCGAGGTTGCGTCGTAGGGAGGAAAGAGGAGCGGCGGGTGAGTAACAGAGGTGGGAAGGGAATCCATGGAGCTGCTCCGGAGGGGAATGAGGTGGTCACCAGCATGTGGGAGGGGTGGGGGAACGTGAGCGCTAGCGGGTGCTGCAGGAGTATTTGGAGGGTGGGTGAGGTGTCTTCTTATCTATTTGGGTTTGGGCAACAGGGAGTTGGTGCCGCGCCAGTGATTATTAAATTCCAAACTTCAAAGAAGGGGAGCAGAGTCCAAGTGGGAGAGGGGATGGGGAGTAGGGGCCGGAAAGGCGATTGTGCGGGAGGGGGTGGGAGAGGGGGGGGGTGGAGCGGAGGGTTGATGCAAAGAGTCATTGTTATGAGTAGTTGTGAGTGGGAAATTTCGAGCCACGTCGCGGCAGTCGAAGGAGATTCGGAAGATGGCCGATACGTCAGGCGAGGAAGCTTCCAGGCGCGTTCGGGGCGCGCCGTGAGCGGGTGCTATAACAACGAGTTAAGATGGAGGGGAGCGCCGGGGGCGGTAACAGCTGAAAGATTGAAAAGATATGGTTATGGGGGAGGAGGAGCGGCTTAACGCCCCGGGTCCAGACTGGGGGCGGTGTCCGACGCGCCGAGGGCGACGGAGATACGGGTCCGCACCTGTTAGTGATGGCCGCGCGCCCGTAGCGAGAGCCACCAGAGACGGGCGTCCAAGGCGGGCTGGGCCATAGAACCGGGGGGTTTTCGCTTGGAAGGCGCGGGTGGGTTGGCTGATACGGGCGTGTAGTGCGGTTGCAGCGAGCGCGGGGGCCCAGGGGTGGTCGCGGCAAGCCGCCGTGGGTCGTTGGGCGTCCGGAGCGAGCAGAGAAAGGCTTTGCAGGGGCCGGGGGGGCGGGGGCCCGAAGGGACGCCTGGGCCCTCGCGCGTCATGGTGGTGGCAGGGCTGGCGGGTGAGCAAGTTGGGACCGGGGCGGAAGGCGGCGGCGGGCCGGCGGGGCGCGCGCGGCTGGGGAGCACGCCGGGTGGGGAGCCGTACGGTGTGGTTTCTGTGGCAAGCCCATGGTAGGCCAGGGGGGGTCGCCGCCGGGTCCGCTGTGGAGGGGCCGTCGGGGAGAGCTGTCGGCGCAAGCGGGCTCGGATCAGCGAGCGCGATGAAGCAGCCGGCCATGGGGAGGGTGGCAGGTCGCGGAGGGCATGCTGCGTGGGGTTAGCGGTGTGGCGAACGGACCGCGAGGAGCCGGGTAGGAACGCTGAGAGGGGAAGGCTAGCTTGGGATCGTTGCCGGGAAAGCGATATAGCGTCGTATCTTTTTTTTTATTTTATAAATTTCTTACTGTTCTACATATTCTCTTAGCTCCGGGCACTTCTTGCTTCTTAATTTTTATCTTTCGACGCTATTTCTGTATTCTTCCGGAGGGGTTATTTACTAAACCTCAATCATTCCGGTGTTTTTTGGCATTATGCTTCACTCCTTTATACATGCAGACGATACTCTAACACCGTTACTGCTGATCGTCCATCAGCCTCTCTCTCGATTTTTCTGTTTCTTGGTTTCGTAACAACAGTTTGACCCCCCGCCCTGTTTTTTCCCACCTCCACCTTGTAGGTCCATCCTTTTTTCCTCTCTCCCTCCTCTTTCGGTTAACGCCTGTCCACCCCAGCAGTCCAACGTCCTGTCCCACCAGTCCCTCCCACCCACGGGAAGCCACCGCACCCCCCCCCCTCCCCCCCCAAGCACGCCGAGGTTTGCTAACCTTCTTCATAATAACCACCTTCGCCGACGTATAACACCGCACCTCTGCTCATCGTGCCAAACCGACTAGTATGCCACAAGCGCGAATTATGTTCTAAATTCGTTACGTACACGACGTTTTAGTTTAGTAGTCGTGTACGTAATATTTTCTGCGCAAAGTACACGACTCGTGCGCGCAAGACGCTTTTCATTAAATACACGAGTCGTGTACATTAGCCCTACATAATTATTAACACTCTTTAAAAAATTTCATCGGCGAGGTTTGGAACCATCGACTCAAAAATTATCACGCAGGCACTCTATCCACTCGTCCACCATGCCAAGCTGCCAGCTACGGTTGCACATGCCTTACACTCTCGCCCAGTTTTATAAAATTTTCGTGTACATAATGTTTTTATCAGTAATGTACACGACTCGTGCGCATTATGTCTAATTCGTTACGTACACGACGTTTTAGTTTAGTAGTCGTGTACGTAATATTTTCTGTACAAAGTACACGACTCGTGCGCGCAAGACGCTTTTCATTGAGTACACGAGTCAATTATGTGATACAGACACGAAAGTGAAACTAATACAAAATTTTAACTAAAATTTTTCGTAGAACTGCCTTCTAATTCTTCGTGACTCAGTATTTCACATATGACAAGCTGAGCAGCCAGCTGGCTAAGTTGAGCCGGCAGGGCGGTAACAATCATAACACAACCTTATATTTCTTCACGCCAAGCCCTAGTTTTCACTGAATGCTGTTATTTATTTTTCTCGCCTAACCAAGGGAAATATGAATTCCTTTCTAAAAGTTGTATACGAAAACGTAATAAGGTTCATTCCTTTCATTTTTAATTGTAAACCGAGGCACTGTTTATAGCTAGCCCGCTGGGCGCTATTTTGTGTGGACAAATGCACATGGTATGTGTACGGCAAATGTTATACTAGCACCCACTTATTTTTGGCTGGTGGCTGCATTTAGTGCTCGTCCAGGCGGTGTTGTTGACAGCTGGACCGCTGGACAACATTTTGTGACTTCTGTTAGGAGGATAAAATTCGTGATGTGATTCTCACATAGTTCTGACTTAAGTTCTTTCTCATTCTGTGGCATGTTTTAGAACCTAGGTGGCCGTTCAACGCGTTAGCGTTAGAATTTTTTGCTTTCCATGAACCAGTTACAAATTTGTCACGTGAAAGACGCAGATTTCCACGTCGTCAAGATGTCAAAAAGAATGTCACTTCTTAGGGGCAACTTGAGAATGTTTATGAGAACTTGCTGATTCTACTCATTTTCGGATGGTTTTTCGGCATGTTCTGGGGCTTCATTTCGGAAAGTTCACGGGCGAGCTTCGGACTGTCCGATCATCGGACTCCTTTCGGTATGAATCAGGTCTAGAGCCGACACTGCATCCTCCCAACGCCTCTGAAGACTCTTGTATAAAGCCGGGTCAGTCCTATACTGGCGGCGAGAGACGCGTTTTGTTGAGCAGAGCGGGAAATCGAACGTCAGCCATACCAGACTAGGCGATCACACTTCGGTCGGAACCTACTGAGCTACGGAGCTATGTGCGGGCGAGCTGTTCTTCGCCGCGCCAGACTACAATGCTGTCTGGTGTCCCTGCCGAGCAGAAAGGGGCAGGAAAGGGGTCGGGGGTGGGTGGGTGGGGGGAATCAATTTAACCTTTCCATTTTTGTAAAGGGGATTTTTCTAGTAGTGATTCCGCACCCTATGCGAGGACTGTTATGGACCCTTGTGTGGCAGCGATTCACACCAAGAAAGTGGCAGTTTTTATCAGACCACCTCCACACACTCCAGCCCCAAAAGGTGCACCAGTTCACAGCAGGAAAGAGGGACAAAAATTTGCACTGAAAAGGAGTCCCTCCATTGGCTCCAAACAAGGTGGCAGTTTGAATGGAAGGCGCACGATTCCGCACCGCAAAGGTTCCCTCAGAGGCCTGTACTTTGACGGCCAAGAAGGATTTCCTATCCTAAAAAAGGGCGTTCAGGGGTGCCAGAATGAGTTTTGAGAACCTAAAAACTCGCAGTGAGTGGTGGTATCACTGAAAAAGCTGTAATGACGCGTTTCTATCACAAAGGGATGAGATGACGCGCAGTTTTTGTGGAATATTAACTGAGCAAGCTCTTGAAATTCATCTTCGATGAAACCATCAGATTTCTCGTGAAATTTCCGATCAAACGAGCATACATGTGACACGGTTTCTGGCGCATAGTGTAGTAGAACGCATCAGTCTACCACTACTTACAAGATTCCTAATACGAGCTCGGAACCCTATGACATGAATGCTCCCTCGATCGGAAATTTCACGTGGAATCTGATGGTTTCGTCGAAAATGAATTTCAAGAGTTTGCTGCGATAATATTTCACAAAACAAACTGCAAGATAACGCTCGTCATCCGTTTGTGATAGACATGCGCCATTACGGAGTTTTCAGTAATCAAAGTGGTACACCGTCGTAATCGTATCGACATTTTGGCCCTTAGGTATATAACGTAGTGTACCATTTAATTCATGGCCGTTGACATCGGACACCCTTAACTCTCGATTTTCTAGTTACGTAGATATCGTGCGACGTGAAGTTTTTTCATCTCTAATTCCAATCAGACCTTTATTATGTTGTCGGTAACAATAACTTGCAACGTCACTATCCTTGTGACATGAGACTCGGCGGTGGCAGATCAGTTGCGTAATTTCTTCGTTTCTTCAGCATTAATTTTGTGATGATGAGAGTCATGATAGCGACAGATGCGCTGCTGTTACCGACAGGTGCAGCTTTCCTCCATCCACTTCAGAAGTCGAGGGTGTACGTTCAAGGACTCAACCACCGCCTCGACTCTGTACGGGCAGTATAAGGTCCCTCAACAGTCTGATGCACATCTAGAAAGAACCAGGACAAGCAGGCCGACCCTTCTTTCAAACGTTATTGCCAACTCCGTTTGGTCGGTTCAGTCGGGGGCTTGCCTGCTCACACTGATAAACCAAGTGTTCAACTCTTCAACACTTTTAAGTGTTCAAATACCATTTAAACAAATGACGGTGTTCAACAGAAATGTAGTGCGCTTAAAAGTGTTCAACTCAGAAGTTGTGCACTTGTAAGTGTTCAACTCCCCAGTTGCACACTTCCCCGGTACAGTGCGTCCAAGCTAAGGAAGTGTTAAACTGAGGAGTTGGACACTTTTAAGTGCACAACAACCCTGTTGGACACTTGTATGTGTTTATATGGTATTTGAACACTTTAAAGTGTTGAAGGGTTGAACACTTGGATTATCAGTGAAGGCGCGGATCAGGGGGGGGAGGGGGGGGGGCAATCGCCCTTTGGCCCCACTATCTCAGTGGCGCACTAAGATCAATCCTCAAACAAGAGCCGAGGTAAACACAATCTGAACTTTGTTATAAATAGGTGACTCGTTCTTCAAATAATCAATATTTTTAATGTCTCCTCAAATGGAGAAGTGTAAAGTTGTGCCATTTTCATCTCTGATAATGTTAGAGTGTGTAGAGAAGTTTTTTTTTTTTTTGTGGGGGGGGGGGGGACACTCGGGCTCGGGCTCTGTTTGGCCCCGCCGCTGGGGTTCGATTGTTGGGGCGCAGCAAAGCCGCTAAGAAGCGCAAGCTGACACCAAAACGTATGATGAAACTTACAAAATTTGTTACGAGTACTCAAACTAATACTTTTAATCGTGAAGAATGGCTCATTGTTGAAATTCAGACTGCGTCGCCTCCGTGCTAAACTATCCTTTCTGTTTCGCGGCTCGGGTAGACTATCCTATCTATTTCGCGGTTCGAAAAGACTATCCTAGCCACGCAAGGGTCCATAACAGTCCTCGCATAGGGTGCGAAATCTGCTACCTTCCTGGTATCAATTGATTTCACAAAATTGTGGCTGAATTTGTATGATAATTTTGACAAGGGGACCTGGCTGTACACTGTTAGTCACGGATTGTCACAATCAAGAGAGATATAGCTCAGTGCTCTCTGCTCTCCGAGACCCGAGCCTCGAGTGTCCCGGGCAAACCAAATTCTTACACACACTAACTAAATATGAGACGCAAATAGACTCACCAGATTGCACACTTCTACCACTGTGACACATGACGATGTATAGAACGAGTCGCGTTCCTATCAATAAAATTTGTTTTGTGTTCTATTTAGCTCTTTTTTTTTTACTCATTCTTTACAACAGTATCTACATCTTAGGTAAATGTGAAGAGAACGAGTATTGTGTTCAAAACTTGGTTTTGTTAGTGACCTACCTTTTCTCACAAACCACATAACTAAATAACATAACTGTATACTTATTTTAAAGCTTGAAAGACGTTCTTTCATCCGTAAACGAAGTATTTTTTTCGTTCCAATGCAAATTATTCAGTAAATCACGTTTGAAAATACCCGTTTTAACGGCGTTGGAACATATATTTGTAACTTAAATATCCCACGAAAAACATTTCAATCTTCAACATATTTACACTTGAAAACCTATCTTCCAGCTTTGGTAAACATTTCTTTTCCTCTGATGTAATGAGATAAAATTTATACTTTTCCTGTAAATGAAAGTTCTTTCAGACCCTGCAACTCTGGTATCGGGAAAGTGGGTGCTGACGCATTCAAATCGATATTTCGGTAATTTCGAAACGGCGCTGAACTCCAACAATAGCTAACGGCGCCCCCACAATGGCCGTTATCGAGGCGGAGCGCCTGCGACAAACTGGATAGGCCAACCCGCCAAACACTCGTGTGGAGGTGGCGGCCTACCCGGAGAGCACAAGCGCAGGGGGGAGCATGAATTAAATCTCTAGTGCCCAAAATTTCGTTCAGTCACCTCCCGATGAGTTGATTGTGGGGGCACCTTAACAATCAAAAACCTGTTGGACTTCTTCCTAAGTGTAGTGTCATTGGGATCATGAAATTTCGGCAAGTTTATGTTTCAACATAATTCCACACTTAACAAAACCAGTTTTGATACACATTCTGTTTGTAAAGAACGAGTTCCTTCACTTTAAATCAATTTTGCAAAGTGCAAAATTGATATTTCCAAACATGTAATAGTGTGTTTCGATTAGAAAAGGGAGAAGAATAGCGGACAGAACAAAAAGCGACCTGATTGGCTGAGCCCCCCACCACCATTAGCGCGCTCACGTGGCGCGAAGCGCTCAGCCAATCAGGACACTTTTGTTCTCTCCGCTATTCTTCTCCCCTTTCTAATCGAAACACACTATATTTAGGCTGATGTCTTTGCTTCTTGTTTCTTAAAAGATTCTGTGAGCGTGTAGGGGTGCCTAGGACACCTGGGGTGGGAAATCAAAATTGGCAGTACTACGTCAAATCTAGATTTGAAAGATTGCGCCGGAAGGTAGGCAATCCATCCGTAGGTTGGAGCCAGGTAGGTGGGCCAGGAGATGGGGCTAACGGGGTGGCCTTGCCTGCCTTGCCCCATGGAGGAGAGAGGCATCACGCGCTCGAGCGGGCCGCACTCGGTGACTGAAGAGCGCGTGAGAGAGAGAGATTCTTTCACGATTGCTTATGACTCATGCGAAAAATTTGTTAAGAAATCTCGAACTTTCACTATCAAACCTGAAAAAGAGGTTCACAGTTTTATTTGAGAGCAGCGTTTCCGCTGGACAATGGTTCTTACTAGTGTCCTGTCTATAGGTGTTGTGAACTCTGAGTTAAAGGCGGGGTCAGAAAACAGGCATCATCGCACTGAGAACAATACTCGTTCCTTTTATCTCACAGAAGTGAGGTAGTGATTAAGAACGAGTAAAAAAGCAAGTGCTATGAGTTGTGAGAACTTGGGCAAAGCCCATTTTTCCTCCCCTCTGTCTGTAAGCCCATGTTTTAGATGGACCAACAAACAGCTTGTATTGAATACAGAAAGAATCTTTTGCCTGGATAAAAAAAATGATTTTGATATTTGGGTATTTTCTTTTTTTAATACCTTGTTACAAAACAACTTAAATCATGTTTTCGTCTCTTTAAATATGAAAAACTATACATTTCATTAATGCATCTGATGTATTACATCAAAACCTATGAGCTCAATTGTTTACAAATATTTCTATCCTTTTCCTTGCTTAGATTTAATGATAGATGCTGTTTTTGTGTTATCAGTCATTTGGTTGTTCTCTTTAGCTACAAGAAATTATATGAGCTTGTTCAAGTTAAGGAAAAATCATGATCACCAGTCAACCATCAAAGTATAGTTTGGTATACGAAAGTGAGTGCTGCTCCCCTCCCTTCCGCATCCTAAGACCTACGTTGATGGTTGACTGATGATCAATGGCCGTTGATTTTACCTTAACTTGGTAACGCCCTAAACACAAATCAGATATCTGATTCAAGCAAAGCTATTATGAAAGTGTTTTAACATTTTTAATAAGGAACATGACCAAGGTCTTCCTGTGAGGTGGACTTTTAATGACTAGTTCAGAATTAGAAGTTTTATGAATTCCACCTAGTAAGTTAATTGAATCATATTTCTTTAACCGTTTTAAGATGACACAGATTTCTGTAAAATACAGTATCAATAATATCTTCTCTATAAAATTACTGATAGACTAGATGAGACAGCAAAACCCTTAAAGATCATCCTCAAGATTCAATAAGAAAAAAATGCTTCCTGCGTACTGGTACAAAGAAGAGGCACCACTTTTACATGTTATTTTGCTTTAAAAAAAATGTTTCTATAGATAGACAGTGTTTGTTGTATACATAGAAAACAACTTAACATTGAAACACAATAGATAATTTAGAAATTCGTAATTTGCAAAAAAGTAGCACACAAGCACATTCACATCAAAACATCACATCAGTTAATTTGGCAACTTTGAAGAATGTCCAATTAGTTCAGGTCTGTCCAAAGTTAACAAGTCCTTTACTCCCTAACAATGCATCAAAATTTGGGTTGCAGTTTTCAGTTATTTTACTATTTTTTCAATACAGAAGTCTAAGTGTGTGCGACCACATTGAAGTCAATTAGTTTCAGGCAGTAAATTGTAGCACTTTTTGTTAGTCATTATAAATGATTATGAAGAGTGTAAAATTGTAAACAACAACAAGTATCATTCCAGATATTTTGTTTGGTTTGAAAATAGAAAAAATAAAAGAAAAAAGACTTGGAGACACTTTATGATGAACAATTCATAAAATTCCAGTCACGTTAAATATCTGTGATGCCATACCAAATTTTTGACTGGCAAGGATAAGCTATCAAGGTACTACATGCCAGTATCTCAGTTCCTAATGGTAGAAGACGTAATAACACCAGCATTACTGCCACACTTAGCATTCTGTCTCTTTGCCTGGCAGTAATGCTGGTGGCAGACATCATGTTAGTCCCCCATCAATCTGATGTCTTTTTTTAGAGTCTGTACGATGAAGTCCTGCAGGAGAGTGGTCGGGGGTAGACTTGAGAATATCTGGTTGCTGATGAGACATACTAGATGGTCCATGGTTGAGATGTATACCATGACTTCCTAATGATGATAATGTTGTGTTCCCTGAGTGGCTCATGGGACCCGATAAGGTTGAGTTTGTCAATGGATGATGAGCTCCAATTGATGTCAAAGTTGTGTGGCCATGAGAAGTGAGAGTTCCATGCAGCATATGTGAGCCAACAGATGACAAGGTGTTGAGAGCGGTGGAGTTTGAAGGAACTTGTGGACCAGCAACTCTTGATCGCAGAGACCGATGGGAGCTGTTGCGTGTCAAAGAACCCATTTGAGGTGTTCCAGGTAGAGTTCTCCCCATAGCGTTCATGTAGTCAGCAATGAGGAGGGTAAGCTCCAGAATCTGATAATGAGAGAGGTCCACTTTAATGAGACTGTTAAGCTGAAGCAAGTACGGTAATAGTGATAAAATTAAATCAAACAAGAAATCCCTTTACCAACTTTGCTGCTGAAATATTGTTAAAGGGTTTCTCTTACCTTTGGTTTACTTAAGGAGAAAAGAAGTTTCTGTGACCCTAAGCCATCATCATTAGAGACAACAAGCATGAAATCCTCTTGACAGCCACCAAATGTTACAACTGCTGTGTAAGGATAGCGAGCAAGAGCCTGCATAGTACCCAACTCCAAAAGAGTAATGCTATCTTCTGATACTGCCAGCCAAACAACTGCAGGTTCTGCTTGTCGAACCTAAAACATTAAAAAAAGCCAGAAAAGTTATGGGAATCCAGTACATGTATTGCACACTAAGTGGGATAAGGTATCACTAAAATAATTTATCAATGAAAAATAGAAAGTAAGATAAACATACCCTTGCTTGAAAAAGACCAGATCCAAAGAATGGCCACTTTCGAGTGCATGTCAGATATATCCTCACACAGTCACCTGTGCTTCTACCTTTCAGAGACATCCATTTTTCGATAAGCCTTTCTTGCAAATCTCTGTCAGAAATTAACAAAAAAAAATCATAGAATTGCGTGCAATGTGGTAAACTTTTTATGACAAATAGAGGAACAACACCTTTTGCAAAGATAAAGCTAATTAGACCCAACTTACTTGAGGCCATCTTGAGTCAGACCATCACGGTATCGGTAAGGGTAAAACTTATCAAGTGCTTGCAGAACTTGGTGTTGAGGGTGATTTCCTGCTCCTCCACTTCCCCTTCCTTTATCTGGATTGTATTCTCCAAGGTCAATCTACAGAATGTCATGAGAAAATATAGAATAAGAGCAAAAGCAAATAAAAACCAACAAAAAAAACACTCAAAACGCTAATAAATTCTCTTTGAGTGAATGTCACCTGTGCCATTAGAGATGCCAATTCAAGAGCGAGTTCCCTATTGAGAGGGAACCTGCCCTGAACAACTTGTTGGTTAACTTGGTAACAAAGCAGTAACCTCTCTCGATCAGTCTCTCTTTGCGCAGACGAGCGAAAATACAGCCGGTTTTTAAATGTTAACTGAATGACACGTGTATTTTCAAATTTACCAGACCCCTTTTCCCTGAGGGCTGTCTCCCATTTAGATATCACATCACACAGCTGTAAGATGATACAGTAGAATTAAACATACTTCAGCAAAAAAACAAAAACAAAAAAGAAAAGATGAATCACATAACTTTTTCCCATTTATCACCATCACCCATGGATAATTTCAAGGGAACCATACCAAAAAGGTTGGGGGGGGGGAGTTTCTTAAGATCCACAGAAGGTTTGTTTTCTTGGATAGATGGCTGTGAGAGCAATATCTATTCTGCCACACAGTTATGAATTATTACCTTTGAATTGAGCTCCACAAAATGTTCTAAGTCTTTTTCAATTGGATCATCACTAAAAAGTGTAAATCCAGAATGAGAAGTGTCACGGCAGCCAATTTCCTGACTTAAAGTGCAAAGAAATTCTTCAATTGTTGTTGATCCATCAAAACTTACAACCTAGGAAAAAAGAAAAACAATTAGAACCATTTTAAGTGACAAATACACATGCAGGCACAGCACCTCTTACCTGGTATGCTCCATTCAACATATGGACGGGTATGGCGTGCGGTAAGGAGTGGTGGTAAGGGTTTTTCAAGAGAATCGAGAGGACTTCCATGCGAGATGGCTTTGCCTCTCTGCTTCCGTTTTGGATAGTCCTTTCTAAAGCTCTCTCACAGTATGCTGCATATTTGCCACATTCAGTCCTGTAACAGATAAAAGTTGGATTAGTTTTTCATGCAGATCAGGACACAACTTGTGATTCTGTTGGAGACTTTTACATACTTTGTGTCCGCATTACGCCTGAGGTGAAGTTTGAGGTACCACAGCAATTTGTTGTTTTTAGGGACGAAGAGAGAGACTGCTAGTGCCAGGAGCTGCCAGCCTTGGACAAACACGAAAGGCGCCGGGTTCGTCTTGCAGTCGAGGACGGACGAGGACTGGGAGGACGAGGACCCGCCTGCGCCGGAGTCCCTGGCCATGACGCCTGACTGGCCCCCCACGGACTGAGCCTGGCGAGTTGGTGGAGGTGAGGCGGATGCTTTCGCCAAGAGGGCGGCGCTCTGGGACGCCTGTTTCTGCTGTTCCTGCTGGTGGTTGAGGCCGTGGCCGAGGCCGGCACCATTACCCACGGGGGAGCTGGAGGCTGCGCTGGACGAGTCGCATGTGAAGAGACTCTGGGTTGCGCACAACAGGAGTTGCTGCAAAGGCAGGTGAGGTGTGTGTGTTTGCACAGTGTTCAAATTTTTCCGACAGTCCTACTTGATTCCTCAAATCTGATGATGATACTATTTAAAATAGACCTCTCAAAAATGAACTCGATGAAATTAAAGGAAACTGACATGTATTGAAAAGTCCGTTTACATTGAAATTTTATTTCGGGAGCGTAAGAACATTGACATTGTTGAGGGGACAATCATGACCGAGCTGGGAGTCTGATACTTAAAGGTAGGCAATACGAATACGTGCATGAAGTCGAGCGACCGAGTTGCCTTCCTCGCAGGCAGTGAGCACTTCATGTAAGAAAGACGGATAGTAAACAGCCACAGTAGCTGCTGTAGCGCCTTATGCTGAACTAAAACACTATTTTCTTATGCATTTATTGGGTTATCAAAATGGTCAGGGGGCTGCTATTTGACAAGAATATTGCAATGATTAAATAAAACTGAAACTTAAATAAAATGGCAGACAATAGAAAACTACAGGATAGATGGGAAAATTTGAAGAGCTCGATCTACGGACATGAGTCCTATAGACTCTCTAGGAGCTAGGTCTATTCGTGCAAATAGTTGGTTACAGGGAGAAAATTTCAGACTAAAATTCAAAAATAAATAATAAGTAGTGTATAAGATGAAAGATTATTCCATTATTTCTATGAAACAAGCGTCCAAAAGATATCTTTATGTGATGAAGGTGCATAAGTTGATGTGGTTTATGAACCACATATGCAATTTTTGACAAGAAGTTGTGGTAAAATTTAAGTTTGTAGCATGAAGGGTGTTGTGTTGAGATTATATTGTGGGAGAATGGTGCCGAAAACCAACCATAACCAAGCATGAACGCAGAAACAGATGTCCAAAAGCTAAAGGCGTAGTTATGATGGTAAAGAATGATGCAAGTTCAGTATTTTAAATAGAATCTCAAAATAAAACATTGTGTGTTCCCTCTGATCCTAAAGCTGACATGGGTCTAACAATGCTAGAAGTCAAATTGCAGACTAGCCTCAAAATAAAAGAGGACGAATAATTTAAAACAAGACTCAGACAAGCAAAGCACTGTGCAGAATGAGGAGTCTCATGGTGTGATCCAGAGACTACGAATCTGGTTGGAACCTTCTACACTGATTGTTAGTGAAATATACTGCTCTACTGAGGAAAATACAGCTTATGATTGAATTGGTATGTAGTTTTCTAAAAAGGGTACTGGAACATGCTTAGCTAACTAATGGGGGTGAGTATCTCACCCAGTGAGGTGCAAAAGCTATGCAGTGCTTCAACAAAAATATAATAAAGTTATAACCACCTGTGAAGTCTTAAACCTGTCTACAAATCACCAGGTCCCGGTCAGCATTTATGTTCAGTAAACTCAAAAATTTATTGTCATTATTGAATGAAAAAGATCAGTAGTTAGTCCCGTGCAAACCATATGTACACCAAGGCTTTGGCAAACCCTCTACCATTTTCAGACAGACCCATAACCACCCAAATATTGACTTACATTTCTTAGAGCACGTATTATTGCTCGGGTTTTCTGGGAGTGCTGTAAATTATAAAAGGGATTTCTACTGAGACAAATGTAGTATGAAAGCAACAGTAATTCAGGTAAAAAAACTAGAAGGAATCCCTGGTGCACTACCTCCCCGCGATATCGTCAAGAACACTGCCGCACAGCAGTATTCACATCGCCCTGCACAAGAACTAGCGATAGTAAAATACACCTAACGTCTGCATCTCGCAACTACCTCGTGTGTTCTCCATCCTATTCTAACCAATCTATATATACGTATGTATACCAAACAAATTAAACACTGCCTAACCAAAACAATGACAGGAAACGAGAACAAAACAAAAAAAAGCAGGCAAACTTACACGCGAGTGCTTAAGCTTGCTGAGGCTCCGGTTTACCTGCACCCCACCCTTGTGGTGCACGTGCCGACTCGTCTGCTTGACGAGCGCGCACAGCAGCTCGTTCTGGAGGTCCGGCATGTCCAGGCACTGCTGGAGAGCGTTCTGAGCCAGAACCACGTGGTAGTCGATGCCGGCCTGCTCGAGGGCCACCGAGATGAACAGCTGACAGCACTGCAAAGGGACACACCTGGGCTATGGAACGGAACGGCTCGGTCGGTAAAGGAGGTAGTCGCCGAGTCGGGTACCTTGAACAGCTTGACGGCCTCGGCCTGCAGGGTGGCGGAGTTGAGGGTAGTTAGCGGCGAGACGATGGGCTCCTTGCTGTGTAGTAGGAGTGGGTGCCTCCACAGGACGCAGTCTGCGAGGACAATGCAGTTGTGAGTGAAGGGGAGAAGGGATAGGCAGCGCTCCTGGCAATGTTATTAGACAAATGGCCGAACATCTGTGAACTGTTTCGCCACCTGCATATCAGGCAGCTTTTCCCCTTCCCCCTACATGCGGCATGCGGGTGTAGATGTTGCCTTACAGGCGGGAGGAGATCACGGAGACCACTGACTCTCACATTTGAGCACTCGGTTGTGTTCCAGCCCTCGTGCCCCCGGGACGGCACGATACGGTACCACCTGAGGGGTACCTCGCTCTTTATATGGGTGCACACTGATTGGGGGGTTGTATTATGATTGGAAGGAAAATTTGACAAAACTTTGAAGAAAGCTATGACATTTCTGCACGAACTCGATATTTTTCAATTCTAAGATGCTTAAAATATATTTTTTTGACGAAAAATTATGAGACTGGAAAGTGATTGGAAACTGATCGGAACGCCTGGTGTACTCTGATTGGATAAGGTGAGGTGCCCTTCGGTACCGCCGCTTACTTACTTGCATCGCCGTCTGTCTCCATGAGCTTCTGCACCAGCTGCTCGTACTGGGTCCCCGCATTGGGCCCGCCCCCGGACACCACGGTCAGGTGGTACAGCCACGTGTCCTGCGAACATGGTCGCGAGTCAGCGTCAGAACCGCACGGACACGCGACGAGCACGCCATGGGCACACCAGGAGCACGCGTCATGGGCACGCCATGGGCACGCCACGGGCGTGGGCACACCAGTAGCACGTCATGGGCACGCGCCACTTCACGCACGCTCTCAGCCGCCGCGTCGCCCTTCCCTCACCTTCTCTTGTTTCGAAGGCATAAGGAGATACGTTGGTCCCTGGTGAGTGGGGAAGATTCCTATGGTGAGGTCTGCGTCGTCTGTCTCGCGCTCCTCGGAGTCCGAGTCCGACACGTGGTCCACCTCCTCGACGCGGGCGTCCCTCATGTTGATTTGGCCGATGGGATTCTGCAAGAGAACCGCAAATTGAGTAAGATGCTAGCAAATGAATAAAGTTTTTGTCTCGTTATAATCCCTTGCGACGTTGAACTTCCTCCAGTGTTGCCAACAGTTCGACGCTCCCTACGAACAAGCGGCTATCTTTCTAAGCGCTGTAGACACTAAGCTATCTTCTCAGGGCTGGTAGACAGACGGCAATCTAGCGCGGTAGACACTAGGCTATCTGCTAGGCGCTCGGGAAGATAGCCGTCTGTCTACCAGCCCTGAGAAGATAGCTTAGTGTCTACAGCGTTTAGAAAGATAGCCGCTTGTTCGTAGGGAGCGTCGAGTTAGGCAAAAGCCGCTCAATACACCTCGAAGCAGGTGGCAGTATTTCCGCCTGTCAGGCGACTCTCCTGCACTCGCGCGCAGATATTGTCTAGTAAGCAGGCGGAGATACAATCCCGTCACGCACAAGTGTATTGGGCGGTTCATTGCCTAACTTTCTGGCAACACCGACTTCCTCTATTCTGCAAAGCCTATACATACCGTGTCGCTTGGCGTCTTGAAGTACAAGAACATCTTTCCTAGCAGGACGCACCAGCATTTGCGGGCATGTCCGTTCTTAACTTTGGTGAGCCAGCCCTGAATAGTTGGTTTATTGTCGTCCTTCGAGAGCAGAAGCTTTGCAGCGTTTCTCCTCTGAACATTCTGAAACGCGAGGAAGTGATTTAGAATGAGAAGCTCTTCCATATATTTTCCGACCACTACCTGAAATTTCTTTACTTGTAGAATTCTTATCCAGTCCTCCATGGTAGCGATTGAATCCGCTGTCAAATAGTAAGTTTTCTTGCCGGTCGATATCTCAAAGGTTGCGGCACCTTCTGCTCTATTTATCCTACATATTTCATCCAAAACAATCTGACCTTGTGGTTTTCTATTGACGTCACCCTGTTAAAATAATATGTAAGTTAAGATGGAGAAATTTTCTCAACTAGACACAAGCGCAGCCCAACCAGAAATGCACAGCCATCGACGCTAACACAACGGCGATTACGCCACACTAAGCCAGGCAAATTAGCGTAAGCAGCCGTCGACACGATATACATGTTTCTATTTTAGGTGCTCAGAAATAATCAAAATCTGATAAGTCCTTCATTATTTACTTACTTGTGATTTCCAATATGTAAGAACACCGTTTTTCAGAACAAACCATCGTTTTCTCCACGTTTTTAATTTGCCTCCTAGCTTGGCAAGATGCCCAGCTTTTTCAAGAGATTCAGTCTGTCTATTTGTGGTTTGGAAAATTGGTAACTGTGATTTTCCTAGTGTGTTTTCAGCGTAAGATGAAACACGCATAAGCAAGGAAGGCATAGATGATTCTATACTGGAAGTTTCACAGCCTGAGAATGCATCTGGAGGGATTGCATAGTCCTCTGAGAGACCCGACTCCAAAGACGTATCTGAAAAGAGATTCGAAATGATGACGTCAACGTCGAGAACAAGATACGGGGTCACGCCATATTCTGCCCCACAGACGTACCTCTCCGGATGCTTTTGGAAGGAGAACCTGAAGAGCTTTGCTTCGCCGGAGACAGACTCGACGTTGTTTTTAAACTTTTACTTGGACTTGACCCGGATCCGCCAGATATCGACGATTCTACAATTTTTGAAAGAAAGTAAAACATTAAGAGACTCTTAGATTGTCTTCGGCTGAAACGTGGTCCGTGCAGCTTGAGCTTACCAGTGTTTTCACTAGAGCTATTTGTTGGCCGAAGCTCGTGACCTATGGCATGCAACCCGCCACCACTCTGAATTAGCAAATGGTTGTGGTCGCCCTCACCATCGGAAGAGTCATCCGAAGAGTCACCCGTGAACGGCATGGATCGGATTTGACTGGCTCGCTGAAAAGTTAGAAAAAAAAATTTGGTCCATCTCAAAGTTGCCAAGAAGAGCGAGGGTTCGTTCCATGCAACCACAAGAACAACTTACCCCTTTGACAGTAGCATAGACAGGAACACTTATATCACAGTACCCTGAGGGTATTTTGCTATTATTATTGGTAGAGTCCGTTGAGTTACTACAACTAGAATTGACTTGAAGCCCCTCGGCAGCAACCTGTGTCAAAAACAAGAATATGCCAATCAGTTCCATGCTAGGGTCGCTTGAATCCCAACATTTGAGTGTGTCGACATCTTTCATGATATTTCCGTGAAAATGAATAAATAAGGCCCGGTGTCCATGCAGTAATCAAAATAATAAAATCTGTCGTAAGTTGGCCAACTTTTTTTTTCACAGTTTTGCGCGGTTTCGAAGGCACCCAACCCAGTATCTATTAATATCAGACGGCGGACACCTCGTTTTTCACTTCACTTGACTTGAGTCAGTTACGTGATCGCTAGGAGAGTTGTAATCTTGCGGTACGCACCCGAGAGGGTATGTACTCCGGGAAAACTTGTACAGAGTACACCGTATTACACTATATTATGTGGTATTACTTCGGTATTACATTGAAAACTTTGCAATTTTAGAGCATATTTTGATATACTTTGGTATCACATTACGCGTAATACCATGTAATAGCCAGTCAGGTGTACCGGGTGTTTCTTTGAATGCGTAACAGTGTTGCGGGTTTGCCTACCCCATTCGCCCTTAAGGCGCCATGGCCCCTGCAGCGCTTGTGGGTATGCAATCCCGCAATACTGTTACGTATTCAAAGAAACACGCGGTACAGGGTATTGCAGAAGTGAATTCCTCCTCGTACGCACCTGGTAGATGCGCGACTCCCAGGACGGGAACCTGTGCAGCGGCGGGGTGGGCGGCTTGGGGGTGCTGAGCTCCGCCATGGAGCCGCTGCTCGTGCTGCCGTCGGCCGCGGGCCCGCCCCACGGCACCCGCTCCCGACTCGGCGTGTAGATCTCGGCGTAGTCGTGCGACATGTCGTCGTGGGCGTCGGCGCCGCCCTGGCCGGCCCTACTGGCCGGCTCCCGGGCGGCCGGGTGGAGCGCGAGGCCCTCGACGGCGGCGCCGAGGTCCGCCAGGCGGGAGGAGGCGTCGTGCTGCGGCATGGCGGGGATGGCGGCGCTGGCGGAGAGCTGCCGCCGGTGGTGCAGCTGCCTGGCCGCGCGCTTGTGCAGCGGGTCCACCTCCGAGTACAGCGGCTCGGCGGGAGCGGGCGTCACTGGTCCCAGCACACCCTCGTCGACGGACTCCCTGCGAGAGGATGCGTGCGCGTGAGCTCCCCGCGGACAGCGTTGCCAGAAAAGATCAGCAAAAAAAACCGCGCAATACACCTGTGGGCAGGTGGCGGCATCTCCGCCTGACTACTAGGCAACCATGTTGCCAGAAACGTATAGAGGCAAAACCCGCCCAACACACAGCTGTGTGGTGGAGCGGTCAGTATTCACATTCACGGCATCCTACTAGGCCACTCCTCCGCACAAGTGCGTAGCTGTTACCTGGCAGGCAGGCGTGAGACCGCTCCACACAGCAGTG
Source organism: Frankliniella fusca (assembly GCA_029379305.1). Classification (NCBI taxonomy): domain Eukaryota; kingdom Metazoa; phylum Arthropoda; class Insecta; order Thysanoptera; family Thripidae; genus Frankliniella; species Frankliniella fusca. The sequence goes on from JAHWGI010000283.1 coordinate 21,800, forward strand.
TGTTGGGCGGGTTTTGCCTACTTTTGTGGCAACACTGCTAGGCAACTCCCCTGCACAGACGTTGCCTAGTAGGCAGGCGGAGATACAGTTCCGTTACGCACAGGTGTATTGAGCGGTTTTTCGCCTAACTTTCTGGCAACACTGTGCCGGCACACTGCCCCCCGCCGCGGGCGCGCGCGCGCCAGCCGTCAGGCAGGTTGAGTAGTGAAAGGAAACTCCTTGTTATTGGTCATAGAGAGAAAATGTGACCATTTGCGTGGCGCAGTGACTTGACTTTCTAACAAGCTACAAACTCTGCATTTAGGGGAAAGTTCGCAGGCCTCTCTTACTGTGCAACACTTGAGGCGCACGGACGGTTGAGTTTGACTACAGTCACCGAGCATGGCGCCCCACCGACCGGCAACCCGCGCCCCACAATCGTGCATGCGGTTTAGTAAAACTACAAAAGCGACGCAGTGGCTGTCCCATGTTGTCAGTTTACTGGTCCCTATCGGACAGTTTGTGCATGAGAAAGAGAGTAAAGACTTTTGGTGCCCGGAGTATATGAACACTGTCTGAAAAATCGCACTAAAGTACACCAAAGGTACGATAATTTACTGGTGAAGCCCTTGTCTGGTCTGTAGGGCCTACTTGGCTAGCACGGTATTTTGAGGTACGAAGTATATTAGCGTTATCTTATGATTACTGTACTTCAAAAGAATGTACGAGCCGAGTGCACCCAGAGCAGGCAAGGACTTGACCAGTAAATGATCGTACCTTTAGCGTGCTTTTTTCTGACAGTGTAAGACAAATTGTGCGGGAAGTAGAAAAAATCTATTGAAAGGTGTGCAAAAAGAGTTCGGCTAGGACACGAAAAGTTCCATTTAGAGATAAAGTATAGATGTCTACACGATGTTCTACGCAATGTGTTGGCACGTACGTGTCAAGAGGCACACCGATGTGTCGCTTCACTTGAGGCGACCGACGAGGGGATTGTCTTCCACATCTACGAACGCAACATCCGACTTAGCAAGGGGAAATAGCATTATCAAGACGGTACAGGCAGGGCTAAGTAGAGGGAGCTTTTCCTAATAATAGCACGTAGTATAAGGATAGAGAGTGTCTTTACATTGTTTCTTTCTCATTTTTAAAAAGAAAAAAACAATATATTCACAGGAATTTGGCCTGGCAAATTAATTTGACAAACAAAAAGAATAAAAAAAGGAAAAAGGGCCTGGAATCGTCAACCAGATTTCGGAAAGCCCTGGAGTGGAAAGTTTTGCTGAGGTGTGAAATTCGTCCTGACCTGCTGGAGCCGCCGCTGTCCGACCGTCTCCTGTTGAGGGCGTTGGCGAGCAGCAGCGAGGCCGGCGATGACGACAGGGGTCGGGCCTCGGGCCTCGGCCGCGCCTCCTCCACATCCAGGCAGAGGCTGGAGCGAGACGAGGCCTGAAAGGCAAAGGGGTGTCAGCGAGGCCAGGACCAGGACCTCTCCAGCTTGGTGGCGCATCGACAACACTTACGGTCCCCGGCCGATCACGGAAGGTGGCTGCCACGGACGATGTCTGCGCCAGATGGTTCCGCAGCAGCTCCAGCTGGTGGTTGCACTTCTGGTTCTGCTCCCGCAGCAGCTGGTTCTGCTCCTCCAGCTCCCGCAGCTTGTTCGTCACCCACTCCTTGATGCGGGCCGCCTTGGCCTCCACCTGTTTGGCCTCCTGGAGCCGCAGCTGGCGCTGAGAGGAAACGTCCAGTATTAAGTCAACAGCAGCGGCCAGCGAGACCGAATAATAATAATCACTCTCAGTTCCTTACGAAGAGCACTCTTCATATTACGAAGAATTGGTGCGTAAGGTACAGAGGATCTGGAACCACCATATTACAAACCCTTTTCCTTCATATTGCGAACAGCCTTTGTACTACGAACACGCCCTCTTCATAATTCAAACGGAGCTCTTCGTATTACAAAGAATGTGTTTGTATTACAATGGTCTAAACTCCTTTACGTTACGAAGAGTAGTTCTTATTCGTAATAAAATTATACTGTCAGAAAAAAAAACCACAGTGCGGTAAAAGATGGTCAACAAATTGCCTAATCAGGCTGTACCTGATCGAGCACGGACTTTGAAGTACGGTTCACACGAGGGTTCACAGTCATTTTTAACATGGAGTCTTATGGGGGCTACAATGAATGAGGTACGGTGATGCTGTACCTTGCCTACCACAGTTTCCCGTACACAATCCTGTACTTTGGTACAGTATTTTTCACAGTGCACAGTAGTAGTAGTAATAATAATAATAATAATAATAATAATAATAATAATAATAATAATAATAATAATAATAATAACTATTATTATTATTATTATTATTATTATTATTATTATTATGAAGAAGAAGAAGAAGAAGAAGAAGAAGAAGAAGAAGAAGAAGACATAAATAGGGTCTGCGTGCGTTTCTGAAGTGATATGCGCGCCGCTCGCGTCCAGAGGCTTCATTACGGGGTTGAACGCGAGGGGTCCCCAAGTACGGTCTGTACACATGCTGTGGGCTTCCTGGTTTTCCTAGGTTTTACTTTTGGTTTTTCCGGTTATCCCAACTTTTTCCTGGTCTTCCCAATAACTGATTTTCTAGAATCTTCTGAAGGCTTCCTAACGTTTTCTATGGTTTTCCCTCATCTTCATTGGTCCGCCCTAACATTTTCCAGGCTTCCTTAGAATTTCTCGGTTTTCCCTCAAGTTTTCCGGTCTTCCCTAGTATATTTCGGTTTTCCCTTTCCATTTGTGGCCTAATGGTTTTCTTCGGTTTTCTTTGGTCTTCCTGGTGGTCTTCCTGGTGGTCTTCCCGGTCGTCCCAGTTTTCCGGGCGGCCGGTGTACGCGCTGAAACCTAGTTGCGGATCCCTCGGGTGAACGACTGGACGGCTCCTGTGCACAGGCCAGAACGTCCTCCGGGTGTACTCCGCATGTACAGGATGTTTCTTTGAATGCGTAACTATGTTGCGGGTTTGCCTACCCCATTCACCCGTAAGGCGCGCTTGCCCCTGAAGCCCTGGCGAGTATGCAATCCCGCAACACTGTTACGCATTAAAAGAAATACCCGGTACTCCGTGTACTCCGTCTGTTCTGGACACGAGTACTCCGCGTACTCCAGCTGTACACTGTAAATTTCTTACGAAGAACAACTCTTTGCAATTTAAAAAAGGAATTTGGACCTTCGTCATACAAACAAATTCTTTAAATACGAAGAGTTTCGTTTTATGAAGAGGGAGTGTTCCTAAAACAAGGCCTGTTTGTAATATGAAGAAAAAGGGTTTGTAATATGGTGGTACACGGTACAAACAATGTCTCATTTTTTGAGGGAAAAGGGAAAACTTTGAGGAACTTCCGTAATTTGAGGGACACCCCTCAGATTTTGAGGAAGGCTCCTCAAAGAATAAGGGATATCTCCACAAATTTTGAGGAGACTTCCTCAAAATCTAAGGAGTTTTCCTCAAAGTACACTGGTAAAACGAAGGCGTCACTGTACGCTTGAAAAAGGCGTAGAGTTACGCTTGAAGAGGTTACGCTTGAAATGAGGCGTAGGACAGAATTTCACCCATACATTTAGATAGGGCAAATTGGAGCGAATAGACCTATTACGCCCTTTCTCAAGCGTAATCAAAGTACGCTTGAGAAAGGGCGTAAGGTTACGCCTTAGTTTTACCAGTGTATACAAGGTCCCCAAAGTTTTCCCTTTTTCCTCAAAAATCAGACATCGTTTTTACCGTGTTCCAGTTCCTTTGTACCTTAACCCAATTCTTCGTAACAAATGAAGAGTGCTCTTCGTAATGAACGAAGAGTGCACTTCAGGTGCATTCAGCGTACTAGCTCCGACATGCAGTACGCCGTGTTCTCCAACTGTACTCCGCGTACTCCGTACTCCCGCACCGAAACTTTGAGTCGTCCACCCCTTGCTTCATTATGGAGACCGCCGCAAAGCGGGTCGAGCGCTGTCGAAATTGACGGTAACGCAGCGAAGCGCACGTAAACTTCAACTTCCGCCAGACGGGAAAATGCATCGATGGTCATTCAAAGTCACCCTTCCTTCACCTTTCAGATTAGGCGTGCTTAATAATTGCTCTCGCACTGTGTGAGATGATAACCCAGAAAGAAAGAAAATGTCTTTGAAATTAGTACTTGGTCGAATTAAATCCACTTCGCACGCGAAATGAGATTTTTTTGTTTTTGAAGCGAAGGACATAGAATCAAATTTACTTTCATCAAGAGTAGAATCGTTTTGATTTTAACCTCTCCCTCTGCATTGGGAACAAAAAGCAGATATATGTACCGTGTATCAGATCGCTAGTTTCAGAGACAAGGCTTTCTGGGTGCAACCTTACTGAGGTCGCGGGCGCACACGAAACCACCACGTGTCCCAACTTCCTCTGTCCAGAGTCTAACCGCTAGACTCACCTGTTCTTCCACCTGTGACTCGAGCTTGTTAATGGCCTGGTCCTTGTCTTTGCTGCTAGAGTCCCACGAGTCCTGTTGCCCCATGCGCTGCGCCAGGCGCTGCTCCATCATCCGAACCTGAAACAGACAGAGAAAGGGTCAAAATGTCGCTCAAGAAAAGTGGGATACGCGACCCGCTATCTCGCCTAGCTCAGCAGCATCCCTGGAAAACAAGAAGAGGCCCTTCAAGGCATGTTGAATTCAATGCTTTTAAATTACTTATAACCGAGCTTATATCCTTGATGATAAGCTTCAGTATAACTTCATCAAGAAAAACCAAGGAACATTAATGGTTTCCGGAGTCCAGGTATTTTACAAGTCCACAATTAACAACATATCCCCTAAGCAATGGTTATCTTCCGAGTTTTGCGAATACTTTCCACAGAGAATTCGAATGCCCGAGGATGCTAGCAGAGCAGCCGACGCAGAGCAACAACAGGTGAGGAGACGTGACTGCCATCCAATAAGAGAGCGGGGGGCGTGCGTCCGAGTCGCTCGGGCAAAAAGCATCTAACCACTGACGAAAAATAGCGCATCTCACCATACATTTGCGACTTGCACTTACGAGAAGGGTAGGAAGGGAAAACTACACTACTTTGACCCCATTGAACTAAGACAAAATTAGTTTCGATGCATCACTTTGACGTAAATCTGCCCCTTCAGAAACGAATCGGAAAGAAATAGTTTTTAAAAGAAAATAGCAGCAACAAAACTCACCCATTTTGTCGACGACTACCAATGGTAGAAGCCAGGCGAAAGAAATGCAAAGAAATGCAGACGGACGTTTCACGTTTGAGTGGGAGCGGCAGCGCAAATCTACCGACGATCGAGAGAATGTTACGTCCAGGAGGGCCCTGCAGTTGACAAGGTCCTTCCGCCAACGTTGCCAGACTGCTGCAGCTTAGAAGGCCGGGTGGCGGGAAGCGGGGGTGCAGCTCTCAGCGCAAGAGAGTATCGACGGCGGGCGGGAGCGGGGGTCAGAGAGAGAGAGAGAGGGGGGCAGTGAAGGACTGAGAGTGCCACTGAGGGACTGAGCCACGACTAAACTCGGATCACACTGGGCACTGGGTCACTCAGCCCCGCCCCGCCCCGCCCTCCTGCGGCCTCCTGACCCTACAGCACCCTACAGAATGTATCCTCCACCCCTCCCCAGTCATGCTCGGCTGGACGCGCTGAGACGGCAGGTGGGGTAGAAGGTGAGTGGAGGTTTCCTTCCTACACGTATATCACGCATATTACGGAATAAACTGAAATGCATGCGAGATGTAAGTTACAAGAGGCAAACGTATCGTACATCGCCCTACTCCCCCACTGCCACTGGCGTGGCGCGCAGGGCGCGCAGGGCAGGCCCCACCACCGACTCACAGTCAGTGTTGCCAGAAAAGTTCGACACAAAACAGCACAAAACACATGTGTGCAGGTGGCGGTATCTCCACCTGCCTACTAAGCAACTCCCCTGCACTCGTGCCCAGACGTTGTCTGTAATGTGTAGGCGGAGATACAGTCCCGTTACGCACAGGTGTATTGCGCTGCTTTTTGCCTAACTTTCTGGCAAACACTGCTCACAGTGTGACAAACGAATGTTTCCCTCCCAACCTACTTGACGAATTTTCTACACAACTGTCAACTGTTTGCACACGGGCGGAGGTAACCGTCTGCCTCACACGAGGGGGCATTTACTTCGAGAAAACTTGTACAGAGTACTCCGTATTACACTGAATCACGCCGTATTACACCGGTATTACACAGAAAATGTTGCAATTTTAGAGCATATTTTGATATTTTGGGGTATTACATTACGCGAAATGCCGTATAATACCCAGTAAGGTGTACAGGGTATTACAGAAGTGAATACCCCCTCGGCCTCACACGGATGTCACTACCGCCGCGCTGGAAGGGCACCTTGCCTCGTCCGTCCGGACTCAACTCTCAGCTGCTCGGTCGATCGCCAATGAATGATTCCCCTCGGTCTGGTCGATAGCAGGGGCAGCGGGATGGGCGGGGCCTGGGCAGCCGCGGGCTGGGGCGCGCCCCGGGCGGGGTCCGCACAGCCACTGACAAAGGTGCTGAGGAGGAACCGCCACCTAACAGCTACCAGGAGATTTATATCGAGGGACTCTGCAAACTCAGGGGTAGTGCAGCACTACAGAGTTAAAGTTGGGGCCCAATAGTTCGACAGTGAAAAGTGAGAGACCCATCACATCACAAAGTGAAAAGTCTGAGCGCCATCGTGCCCTACAGTTGAATGTGTCGGACACCCTATGTCGTACGTAACACTCATCATTTTTTTTTAACACACACAAAAAAAAACTGCACTGGGCGTGGAGAACAAAACCGTGAAGGACAGAAGACTGCTCACACACTTTTCACTGAGGCATAGTTCTGCACTACTTGAGTGGAGGAGGACGGTGGAAGGACCAGCGGGGAGGGCGTGCAGCGCGCGCGTCGCGAGTAGACTGACCCAGCCCGGGCGCCGCACCCGCCATGTCGGAGCCAGTGACTAACACCCCCCTCCAGGCAGGGCGGGCAGGGCGCCACGGGTATCTGGGAGCACCTCGTAAAGAGGGGTGTAGCTCGAGGGAGGGCCCGGCCCCCGGCCCATGCCACTCTGTTAAAAAGTCAAAAGGGGAACTCCAATCCCTGGCAGCAGTGGAAAGTTCATACAGCTGATTTGCAGCAGTTACAGTTTACATTTCCAGAGCGCATTTACCACTTTATCATTTGGGCAGAAGAATGCAAAAAGACAAGAATGTGTACTAGTGAGGAGCTCTTCTTTCGCCCGGGAAGAGAGACTTGACGTGAGAGAACCAGGCCACAAATGACCGAAGGTTGTTTGGCGGAATCATTCCGACCGCAAGCGCGCGTGCGAGGGGAAGGGGCAATCGCTCCCCATTCTACTGTACACAGGATTTCTACTGATATGAGATTTCTGTGGATCGCGTAAGATTTTACCGTATTTTGTGAAGATTACCAGAGCTGTAAAACGGTTCCAGCCGGGGGGCGCTGAGTCCATTCCCGGTGTCCGTTTCCACCTCTCGGGTCATCCTCGGTGCGTAATTGGGGACCTCACTACAAGGGTCTACCACTTCCATAATCCTCGCACACCCTTCCAGATGATTATTGATAATCACATAATCATAATCATGTAAAATTTATAAGTGTCGACAAATTTTTGACAAATCTAGAGAAATAGTGTCAAATTTGACCAAAGTTACGTGATTACTGGCCAATAATCAGCAAATATGTTGAAGATAAACTCAAATTATCATTGATAATCACCATAATCGTGACTTATTATTATCCTCGTACGCGATTTTTCAAAGTGGTAGACCCTTGCCTCACTAGTTCGCCGATGACTTCCTCAACGAAAATTCGTGAACTTGGGTTTTTAGGGATATTTTTCTTTATATTCCAGCACCGCGGATGCAGAGGTTGGCACAGCAGGATGGTGTGGACTTGCATCAATAAGTCCCATTTGGAATAAAACTAATTGAGTACCAAATGTACTCGGATCGAGTACCACACTGTAAACACAAGCGTTGAATTTCGACGCCTGGTAGGTTCGTTTTTGTTCAAAAGCTGATTTTTAAACATCATTTTTAATAGGAATTCGATTGATCTGAATTTTGACCTTGGTGAACCTGTATCCTATGGGCACCCCTCAAACCGAAAACGTTGACTACGCTTCGTTTGCTTGTGTTTTTAAAGGAGATGGTGAACAAAATCGAACCCTTCAAGCGTCGAAAAACGACGCTCGTGATTACAGTGCAACATCGAGTACCCATTATCGAGTACCGTTCTGTACTTAAACGGAGAACACGCTCGTCAGGGTGCGAGATTTTGAGAGATTTCTATGCTACTTGACGAGCTGTCTCAGTTGGATTTCCGTTGATTTCATCGAGATTTCCCAGGGTCTGTACACAGGATTTCATGAGTGTTCGCCCACTCGAGCGCGCGTGTGCCTGCCGGCGCACTCCCCGGCCACGCGGCCTCACGTCTTCATCGCCACCAGATTGCACCCCGTAAACATTTTTTTTTATGATCGATGCTGTGAGGGCGGCTGATTCGGACAAGCAGCCGGGCCGGGCCGCGCCGGCCACGACACGAGGCCATCTGAGCCGCTGAGTCATAATCCCCTTGTACGGGTGCGGCGCGAGGCGGGGCGGGGCGGGGCGGGGTTGGGGTTGGGGTTGGGGTGGAGCAGCTCGTGTACCGCTGAAAGCGAATGAGGGTGCCGCAGCGAGTGCGAGCACGGGGCACGGGGGAGGGGGAGGAAGGCAACTGAATGAAAGGAACAATCCAGGAAGAAGCAGCAGAGACGAGAAGGGGAGAGGGGAGGGGAGGAGTAAAAAGCGGAGGGCGGGGTAGAGGCGCGGCGGGGCGGGGTGGGATGTGGTGGGGCGGGGTGAGCGGGGTGGGGTGGGGCGGGCCAGGGAAGCGCCGGTGGAGCGCGTGACGGACGGGGCAGCGCGGCCGGCGAGCGAGCCGAGCGCTGCTGCGGGATGTAATATGCAGGCAGGCCCCCGGGCAGGGCGCGGGGCGGGGCCCCAGGCGGGGCGCGGCGGGGCGCGGCGGGGTGGAACGGCGCGGCTAAAGCGTGTGAATGAATGTAATCGGGCCGTCGCAATGGTGGCTCGTTATGGAATAGGCAGAGCCGGCTGGGCAGAGCCATTGCGCGGGGCCTCTACTTGTGGTTAATTAAACTGGAGAAGGAAGAGGGGGGGCTGCGCCACCAGCGGCGGGGTTGAAATCACGCATGCGAAAGCCGTTTGCCCCCCGCACTCCACCTCAGCCCGGCCCCCAGCGCCGCTGCCTGCTACACCGCTGTCTCTTCGGCTTTGTGGCCTACATATATAGCCCCCTCCTGATTTGCATGGAAACCACACCATTACTGGTGGCCAGGCCAGGCCATGGGACAGGGCAGCTCCCAGCACGTGTGGCCCCCCAGCCCCCAGCCCACAGCGTCTTGGCCCGCGCTCAAAATGAGAGGCAAGCGCACCTGCCGCCAACCGCTCTCCTCATAAAGTCTCTTCGCCCCCATCGCCCCCTTCTCTCCGTCATGCATGGAGGCGGGACGGGATCAGCCTGCGGCCCGGCCTCCGTAGCGCAGCCCACCTCACAGGGAATGCAAGATAGCGGGGGCGGCGCGGCAGCCCGCAGTCCTCCCATAGGCAGGGAGGCTGCGGCTGGCTCAGCGAGCTGTTACGCCGGTTTTCTTAGCTTACCCGACACATCTTGACTTCTATTTCCATGTAACACTGTGAAAAATAGTCGTAAGTTTACGGTTGCAAATCGTAAAATTACAAGCACCTCATATCGGCTTGAAATTCATTCACGAGCAAAAACGGTCCGTCGTAAATTTACAACATATTTCGTAAATCACGATTTACAAAATTTAGCGTAAATCTACAAAGATATTTTTCACAGTGAATCGATCAGCTCAAGTGTGACCGAGCCTGGTCCCTATTCGCCACCGGAAGTGGCGATCATATGAGACATTCAGCGAAGAGTTTCGGCCGTTCGCAGTTCCCTTCCCTCCGGTGTGCGCGTGTCTACCCACCAGCCCCTCGGGGCGGGGCGGGGCGGACAGAGAGCGACACCGTCAAGCGTCGCCGGATTCCATTTCCAAATTGAAAATCCAGTGACGGCGAGAGGCCGGTCATGTCCGCCCTGGCGGCCTCCCCCCCACCTCCCCCTCCCTGCCACTCCTCCAGCTGTACGGAGCTGGCGCGGCGGTCGCAGGCCTCTATACCGCCCCTACCTGGCCCCGCCAGCCGCGGCCTGGGGGGCGGCACACGCTACGCGACCTGCGACCCCCCAGGGGGGCCCAAGGGTCATGACGGGCGGGCGCGGGGGGCGGAGGGGAGGGAAGGTAAGGGCAAGGAGCGAAGGGTCGGGGCGGGTCGGGGCGGGTCGGCGGGGAGGAAAGTTAGAGAGGTTTAGCTGGATGGGGGTCACCAGGTATCGCAGCGGAGTGCAGGTGCGCGCAGAGTGGAACCGAGCAGGGCGGGGCGGGGGCGGGGGTGAGGCCGAGCAGGGCGGGGGCGTCGATCCCAACTGACAGGTCGGTCACGGTCGCGCAATATGTTCCTTTCGCCCGGAGGCTCCAACTTCTCTGCGGCCCGAGGAATTCAAATGACACATAGGAAGACAAGCAGTTACACTCTCAGCCCGTTACTGACTTTTCAGACCCCTTTGTCAGTATTCCTGCTGCTTAAAAACCTTTATAAGCTACTGACAACTTTTTTTGTCGGTAGTACGAAAGAATTCCTTTTTACGTTACTGACAATTTCATCTTTAATTAGTAGATTACTAATAAAACTATACAGAATAACTGAAGAATTTATCAGTAATCCTGCTGCGTAAAAACGTAGGTATTTACTAAGAATAAAATCAGTTGAGGTCAGAGAGTGTAGTGGTACCCCACTATTTTTACGCGTTCTCGCAAACGTTGTCCTGAAATTGAAAACACTGACGAAAATTTACGACCATCTAATTGAAGAGGAAAAGGAAAGACTACAATGTCGTGACGTAAAAAAAGTAAAATAAACATTTTACTGTGTGCACGGACAACTAGCGCGATGGCTTCGCGATAAAACTAACTCTAATGCTGTGCTTGTCGGCGTCCTCACCGTGCCCGTGGGCGTGGGCTCGCCCGTGGCCGTGGCGCCGCCACTGGGCGAGGCCGCGTGTCACCGGAAAGGCTCTCTGGAGCTGGAGGCCTGAGTCGTCCTCGCCGAGGCCGAGGCCGAGGCTGACGAGGCCCTCGCCATGGTCACAGCCGGCGCATGCTGCTGTGAAGTCCGAGGCGCTGGTGGGCCGTGCTGGCGGCGGCGAACGTTTGCGCTGACGGCCAAGGCCGGCGACATGGCTCTGGAGGGGTCGAGGCCGTTGGGCAGCGCGCCGTGGCCGCCGACGAGGCCGTTGTTGAGGCCGTGACCGTTGGCGAGGCCGTTAGCATGGCCGTTGGCGTGACCTTTGGCGAGGCCGTGGCCGTTGGCGAGGCTCTCGGCCCGCGAGCCCTCGGGTGCCCGTGAGGACCACAACGTGGAGCTTCGATCCGACTGTTCTTCCAGAAAATAAACTGCAGCCGCTGCAGCGCGGTCTGGCCCTTGTGGTTCCGGTGAGGGAATGCCGGCCGATCTGATCCCGCCGGTCACATTGTAAATCGAGGAGTGAGCATTCTCGCTCTCAGGAGAGCGAGATTGGTGACCCAAATTTTATCGCTCCTGGGAGAGTGGTATTATTAATATCACTCCTTTTGAGTCGTTTCGATGACTCAAAACGAGCGATATCAAGTCATCTCGCTCGATTTGAGTGACGCTTATCACTCTAAATGAGCGATATAGAATTTCCTCACTCCTTTAGGGCGACGCTATATGCCTCGCTCAATTTCAGTCAGAAACATGACTCTCAGATTTACAGTGCACAGTGATCCCCGCCCTTCAATATCAGCAGCAAAGCCCAGTCCACCAGGTGCATGCCATGCTGCAGCCGAAAACATCAACCCCAGACCGCCACCTTCCCCGCCCCCGCCGCAAACAGAAAAATATAAATTGTAACAGCTATAGTTTGGTTACTTCAGGGACAACGATAAAGTGATGGTTGAGGTAACGTTAAAATTGTTGTTAGATCTAAAATAAAGGTCCAGCCACTATATGATTGTTAAGTTTTAAACCATTGAGGTTGTCCCCGAAGTAACCGAACAACGGTTGATACGACATTCCATTTTTCTGAGTGCGGAAGTAGCCGATTCCGGTCGGTGAACAACCATGGGTCCTACCACGCCGCCACTGCTATGCGAGTACCTTGCAGCTCCCCACCACTGACGCTTCCCAAAGGAAACCACCCGAGAACGACAAAACCACCCCCACCTTCCGAACGGAATAAATATGGACTTCACTGTCCCCGCGTGTACCGGGTGTTTCTTTGAATGCGTAACCGTGTTGCGGGTTTGCCTAACCCGTTCGCCCGTAAGGCACCACAGCCCCAGAAGCCCTGGCGAGTATACAATCCCGCAATACTGTTACGCATTCAAAGAAACACCCAGTACAACGAGCCCTCTCCATCAATCGTTCGGACATTATTTTAATCATCGCGCAGGTGGATTATCTCAAAACTTTACAGAGTACTAGAGAACTGACAAGATTTTTCTCTGCAAGCTGTGAAAAATTTTGACGTGAACGAAATCAAGAAGCATTTGAAGGTGACTCAGCTATAATTTACCCCTGCACAAACATTTTTCTATCTATAATTCATGGCAATTCGCGGTATTTCGTTGATTCGACCATACAAGAGAGGCGGAGAAAATGATTTGAAAAAGACCCACGGACCAAAGAAAACAGTCCATGTCATGAGATGAGAAGCGGGCGGCGAGTGCCGCTGTCTGTCTGATCAGCAGCCTGTTCGCCTGAATGTGCAGGAGGACGCGACCAACGTCCCGCCATGCAAACGTTCCTGCAGGCTGCAGGGCTCTTCAGACAGCTTGACAGCTAGACAGACAGACATACAGACAGACAGACAGACAGACAGACAGACAGAAAGAAAGAAAGAAAGAAAGAAAGAAAGAAAGAAAGAAAGATACACGGACGGAAAGACAGACAGACAGACGGACGGATAGACAGACCGAGGGGTCAGTAAAGCTGCACTGTATCGATTGGGTTGCAGCGGGTATGACACGCCGCCGTCGCACCAACAGCTACTAATTCCACACGCCTAAGCGACGGACTAGACTCCTCCGTAGAGTGAGCGATTAATTTTGCCCCAGTTGTCAATCTCCTTGCCTTTGCTCGCTCTCTCTCTCTCTCTCTCTCTGTCTCTCTCTCTCTTTCTCTCTTTGACTTTACTAGTTTTTAAGTAAATCATTATCTATCTATGTAACCATACTTTTGGTGTTTTAAAATAAATCAAATCAAATAAATCAAATCAAATCTCACACACACAACGGCGGAAGGTCGGCGTTAAGGGATTGGTCGCATTGCAGCTAAGCGCGCCGTAAAAGGAAAAAAAATCATTTAACGATTATTTTTTTTTTTTTACACGTTCGAAAAACCAAATTTAATTATTGTGAATTTTATCATAATAACGTTTCCTTTCCAACGACAATATTCTTTACATTTTCACACATGATCCGGGTTCCCGTGTGTATCATCACGTGAAGATAAAATAGATGCCGTGCATGGCATTAAGATCGTCACTTTTCACTCCGCACGACACAATGAAACCACGAGGGCTCTCTCTCTCTCTCTCTCTCTCTCTCTCTCTCTCTCTCTCTCTCTCTCCTACTTATTTTATTCTATTCTACTTAATTTAGATATTGTATGATGTACAAAATAAGACTTATAGTCTTAAGTACTTTTTTTTTCAATAAAATATCAAATATCAAATATCTCCCCCCCCCCGGTTACGTGACTCCGGCCGTCCGCAACCCGCACCATGAGCCTCATTTAGATGACTGTGTCACGTGACACGCGGCGCCGCTCTGCACGCCGCGGTCAGTGATACACAAGCGATATGACACCCGGCCCCGCTTGAAAACATCCACGAGTGCATTCATATGCATTCAGGTTTCAGGTGCATGAAGCCGCGCCGCGCTATTCGGACGGGAAACAAAATGCAGTTTTGCTCTAGTTTACTACCAGGCACGATAGCAAAAAAGGAAACCCCGATGGGTCCTAGTAAGAAAGTACGATGTGGTGGTGACGCGTCAGAAGCGTCCGATGTGAAACTACGCTTCAGAAAACTACGATGTGGCGCGGCTTTATTTCCTCCTACTTTGCTGGCTTATTACTTGACGTAGGTGTGTCGTATCGTATTGTGTGATACCTCATTTTAAAGCCATTTGTCTCGTGATTAAACCAATCTATCACTCAGCAAGACACGACTCTCCTACGCCGAGTAATAATCCTGTAAAGTAGGGAAAAATAAAGCCGCGCCACATCGGACTCTTCTGAAGCGGAGCTTCACATCGGACGCTTCTGACGCGTCGCCACCACATCGTACTTTCTTACTAGGACCCATCGACCCACGAAAAAACCACAGGTGGTTTTGGGGGGTTCTACATTATTGTCAATTGAGTTAATGAAAACCCGCTTTCCACCTCTAGATTTGAGGTTTCACCGGCGAATCGATGCCGCAAAACTGCACTAACATGAAAACTTGATATTTGAGAATTACTGCAAATAAGTTAGAGCTTCGAATAGCGTTGTAAGTTAGGTTGCTGAAGCACTTATGGACCACATTCTGCCACCACGCCGTCCCTCGGATCTCTTGGGCAGAGGAAGACCGTGGGGGCGAGGGGGAATTCACTTCCGTAATACACTGTACACCTGATCCATGTATTACGGTGTAGTACCCGTAATGTAATACCGAAAAACACAAAAATATGCCCTTCATTGATCAAATGTTTTGCGTAATACAGCTGTAATACCGTGTAATACCGAGTAGTCTGTACAAGATTTTTCAATGTGCATTCCCCCTCGCGTGGGGGTTCTAGCCTTTTGGACCAGCACAGCCCCGGACCCGGGCCCAAGCCCGGGACCCCGGAGCGCAGCGGGAGCCGGCGGGAGCGGGCCTGGACCCCCGTGCCCAGGGCCGCGCAGGGCCGCGCAGGGCAGGGCCACGCAGGGCAGGGCAGGGCCTACACCGTGATGGCAGCGCCGGCGCCGGCGTCCCTCCACCCCCTCGCCTCGCCAGTGTTGCCAACCCCAGGCCCTGCGGCCGGTGCGGCGCTGGCCCCACATCACCGGCGGAGCCGCCGCACGCCGGGGGAGCAGGGGAAGAAACACACGCGCGTTCACACACACACACACACACACACACACACACACACACACACACACGCGAGCGCACGACCGAACGGGGTTTGAGAGAGAGTTGCGCACAGACACACACACACACACACTCACAAAACCTTGAAAATGAAAACACGCACTGCACTTTTACATCCCGGAGGAGGTCCGGGCTCACATGCTGCTGGTCCGCGCGCGGGGCCGGGGCCGGGGCCGGGCCTGCCGGGCGGGGCGGGGCGGCGAGGGACGGACGCGCACCACACAGTCACCGTCTGCGCTGCTACTGCCGACCCGGAGCCGAGCCGAGCCGAGCGCAGCGCCGCACCCCGCCCTCTCCTACCCACCCCTCCCCGCCCCCGGCCCCGGCACCGGCCCCACCCCCTCGGTGCGCGCCGCCGCCACCCCTCCGGTCGCTTGCATCTCCGTCGCTCGCGGCCCGGCCGCCACTCTCTCGCTCACTCGCTCGCGCCAGCAGCAAGCAGAGAAACAAATAAAAACAGTCGGGCGGAGGGGTGGAGGGCGGAGGGTGGAGGGCAGGGCGGCACCGCTCCTCTCTCCTCCTCTCTCCCTGAGCCAGCCCGGCCCCGGCCCACCAGCGGCACAACACGGTACATCCTGAATCGCGAGGTGGGTCGTTCCGCCCCGCTCGCCTCTCTCTCTCTCTCTCTCTCTCTCTCTCTCTCTCTCTCTCTCTCTCTCTCTCTCTCTCTCTCTCTCCCCCTCTTCCTCTTCCTCTTCCTCTTTCTCCCTCCCTCCCTCCCTCCCTCTCTCTCTCTCCCTCTCTCTCTCTCCACACCTGCACAGTGTCGGTTCCTACCCTACTGGCTCCCATGTAGGCTAGCCCCGAGTGGTTTGTTAGCTCCGATGTTCTTTCGTTCACATGGGTTGATTTAATGCCTCAAAAAATTGTATCAATATTACACATCATACAGTTGGTATTCAATCGATACATCAAATTTTCATTACCTTAGACTTTGTCAGTTCTTACGGTTTTCTTCAAAGTTACCGAGATGGGCGGTAACATTATTCCTGTGTACCTTGAAAGGAGGAGTTGACAGCCCCACGCCACCGCAGGGACAGCGCAGGGACACCCCTGCAGCACAGAGGCATCGTGACGGGCCGGCGGCTCGCGGGTCTTTATGCAATTTGTAGCGATCTCATGACAGACAACGCGTAGGAGGCGCAGCAGGATCCGATGTGGCGCTGGGTCGGAAAAAGAGAGAAAGAGAGAGAAAGAGCACATGATGGAGGGAGACGCACAGCAAGAGAGAGAGAGAGGGGGAAGATGGAGCAGATAGCTCGGTGGCGAGCCGATTGGGTGCAGCCGCGGCGCCCCTTGTCTCGCCTGACACGTGCCACTCATACATTTTTCATCCCGCCCGCGCCGGCACTCGGCACCCGGGTCAGGCGGGCGGGTCGGACAGGGCGCCGCAAAGTCCTCCCTCGGGATCCTTGTCCTCGGCGGTGTCCTGTCCGGGGTCCCGGCCCGCCGCGCAGGAATGTCTTCATTTCCATTGTAATACAATACCTCTTTATTTCTTCTCAATATCCTTGACTTTTTAGTGACGAAGCTGATAACGATAAAACTTGTGGTCGTTGCAAAAAGTCATTCTTCGAGCCGTTCGAAAAACAGCAAGAACAGAGTTTCCCGAGCGTTCACACAGAAAGGTGCACTTTTGAAACGTTTTCAGACCGAACTATGTGCACTCAAAAGACATATCTGATACGTTTCAGTGGTTCGTTCTCAGGACTATAATATTAGTTCATGCGAACACAGGAAAAACAAAGGTGCGAATACCTACCTTTAAAAGGCACTAATAAAGTTTAGTGCCTTTGGAAAGGCACTAAAGCTTAGTGCCTTTGGAAAGGCACTAAATGAGGCTTTTCACACCTTTAGCTGGCTAGCTTCATATGAGTTCCGTACAAGTTTAGTGCATTTGGAAAGGCACTAAACTTTAGTGCCCCAGGAAAGGCACTAAACCGCGCCCTTGACGTTAGTGCCCCAGGAAAGGTGTTGTTTAGTGCCTTTGTTTTTCCAGTGAAACGTTTTCAAGACATTTTCAGAATTAAAAATTCCTTACTGGGTCCTGCGTCAGGCCGTGTCATCTCATCTGTGCTCTACGTCTGCTGCGGCAGCGTCCATCTCCATCTCACCATCCGATTACGAGCCGCAATGAGATTCTGCTACGGGCCCCGCGATGCTGTCCCCAGGCTGGCCTTTTCTGCTCGGAACCCTTTTTAAATTCGGATAACGTACCCCTGTAGCAGCAGCCGCTCTCCCACCCCCGCAGCCGCGAAGCCGTGTTCCCACCTTGGCCTCATACATATCTGAGCCCGCCCCCCGCCCCGCCCCGCCCGAGGAGTCAGGGGCGTAGGAACGAATTCAGTCAGGGGGAGGGGGGGGGGAACACACTCAAGACTTCTGCCCCCCCCCCCCCTAAAAAAACCATTCAGTCAGCAAAAAAAAATGAACTTATACTAATAACGTAAGAAAACTGAATAGGAATAAACAAATGCGAGCGCGCAAAAAGGCCTTGTAGCGAGATCCGCAGCACTCAATGTATAAAAATATTGCGAGCGAAGCGAGCAAAGAAAATTTTGGGGTCATTGGGGGCAAAACAACTTATCAGAGCGCCAAAACACGTGCCTGCAATAACGCCAAAATGCGGCCAGGGCACACTTTACCGCCTCATTTGGACAGGTTTCGGCGCCCTTGCTGGGCGAATTTGGCGCCCCTTCGGGACACTCAGGGGGAGGGGACGTTACCCCCTTGCCCCTCACCCCCAGTTCCTACGCCCCCTCACTGTAAATCTGAGAGTCATGTTTCTGACTGAAATTGAGCGAGGCATATATCGTCGCCCTAAAGGAGTGAGGAAATTCTAAATCGCTCATTTGGAGTGATAAGCCTCACTCAAATCGAGCGAGATCACTAGATATCGCTCGTTTTGAGTCATAGAAGCGACTCAAAAGGAGTGATATTTAATAATATGACTCCCCGGGAGCGACAAAATTTGGGTCACCAATCTCGCTCTCCTGAGAGCGAGATTTCTCACTCCTCGATTTACAGTGCTGCAAGGGGTCGTGCGTCAGGGTCCCGCCCCGCCCCACCAGCCTCCCCCTACCCTCTCCCTTCCGCTCCCTCGGCAGCCGAGGCTCCATTTCTCTCCCGCCTCGCTAATCCCTCGCTGGCGACAAAAATCAATGAGTTGGGACAGCAGGGACTTTGCTCCCGTGTTCAGTCCAGCGGCGGCCCCGCCGCGCTACACGGGTGGCTACACGCAGACCTTCTTATTTTGTTTTATTTTCTTCCCTTTTTTTCCCAACCCCGTCCCCCCTTTTCTTTCCTCTCTAGCGCGATAAAATATTGAGAGGGAAACGCGCGCGCGTGAAAGATTCAGGAAAATCCTGAGCAGCGGCGCGCGGCGCGTGTGCCGCCATTACGGTAATGCACACCGGGACCGCGTCTCCCCACCGCCAAACTGCCAGACTGAAATCAGTACTTACATATGAGCTTTGGGAGATTTACCATCACGGCGCGTTCATTTCAACGGCGGAAAAGCAGTAAGGCAAGTGAAAACATTTGTGGTCGACCAGAAGTTTTTTCTAAGTTCGTAATTCAAAGAGCAGCATCCGGGCAGCATCCCAATTACAATGTCAGTAGCATGCCGTTAAGTGACTTTCGAGTTTCCAGACAAATTATTACATCGACTTACAGAGGGCGGGGAAGACAGGCGAGCGAAGTGGAGCGGGGAGAACAGCAAATCAAAGCCCAGCCAGACCGCGAGGACTCACCCCACACCATCCGAGGCGGGCGAGCAGGCGGGGGCCAATTACTATTTAGGTCAGAAGGCGAGGCGGGCCGTGGCGGGGCGTGGCGGGGCGTGGCGGGGCAGCGCAGGGCGGCGCGAGCGGCAAGGCCTGGGTCAGGCTGGGCGGGCAGCGCTGGCCCGGCGGGGCTTCACGCCGTGCATGTCGCCCGCCCCGCCCCGCCCCGCCGCCAGCGTGGAGAGGTACGGGGCGGAGCGGAGCAGCGCGGGGGAGCGACCGTCGCGCGGCCGTGATGAGAAAGAGTTCCGGCCCTGGCCCTCCACCTCCAGCAGAGAGCGCGGGCGAGCGCGGTGGACAGAGCGAGAGCGCCGCGAGCGAACTTCAGCAGTGTCTCTCTGGGCGGCCGACAGAGACGGACGGACGCGCGAGCCGGGCCGGGGCCGGGGCCGGCTATAGTGGGAATCAGAGGGAGCTGGGGGAAATCAAGCCTGCAAAGAAAACGAGCCGCAATCCACGGCACGGCACGGCACGGCACGGCACGGCACAGCACGGCACGGCACGGCACGGCACGGCACAGAACCCCCTCCACTCAGGCACAGGCACGCAGCAGGGGGGGGGGGGGGGGGGGGGGGGGCGGCAGTGCGCCTGCAGGCGGCAGCATAGGCCAGCCCGCCGCGCACGCCTGCGGAGCGGATGGCCTACCCTGACGCGCCGCAGGGGCGAAGGTCCTCCGCGCCGCCGCAGAGAGCAGCTTCAAATTCAACTTAGACTCTACAAGAGGTTACCAAAGCCCAACATCAAATGTGAAACAATATTTCATAGCATTGGATGCCGTAGCAGCATGTAAGTTACTGCCAGAAAATCATTTGCCTGGAGGGACCGCACTGGCTGGGGGGCGGTATTTAGAGGCACGGAGCACGGTAAACCTCACCGAGACGCTGGTAAAACTAAGGCGTAGCCTTACGCCCCATTTTCAAGCGTACTGAGATTATGCTTGAAGTAAAGCGTAATGGGTCTATCCGCTCCTATTCGTCCCATCACAATGTATGGGAGAACTTCTTTCGTAGGCTTGATTTCAAGCGTAACGTCTTCAAGCGTAACTGTATGCTTCATTCAAGCGTACAGTTACGCCTTAGTTTTACCAGTGAATTCATCTACACCCAAAAAGCTTGTTCCTGTTCCAAGTTAAGCCCTGGACCTGGATTGTGAGTAACTTAATTTGAGCAGAGTACTTGGATTCCAAGACCCCGCGGTACTTGATTTCCGTCGCCACGAACCGACCCGCTCCGGTTTGTCAGAGTGGGCTACTGCTGCTGCCTGTCGCAGTAGCTGAGTGGTCTCCCTCCGGTCTCCGTGCTCCGTGCCTGGCGGCTGGATAGTAAGTCAGGTCCGGCTCGGGTTCGATTCGCGGCCGAGGTATAACCAGTTTCCTCCGCGCGGTCTCTGGAAGCTCGCGGAACTGAGATACTTTTCTGACCCGTTTCCGATAACATTATTCGTACACACTAAATGTAAATGTACTTTTTTGTGCATTCAAATGCACAGAACTACACATACCAAATTCTGCACAAATTCGTACATAGTTTTGCATGAATTTATTCGTAATCCTGCACAAATTTGTACCAAAAACGATTTGCAGAAATCTTTGTGCTTAATTATGTACTATTTATGCATAAACGTGCACAAATTTGTACATAATTGTGCATGAGTTCAGTGCATAAATGTGCACAAAAAATCTACATTAACATTTAGTGTGTACTTGGTTCAGTAACTTTCGTACCCAATCTCAAGTCCACTAAAACCTTCGCTGGATAACGAAAATCTTAGCTGAGCGCATTTCAGCTAATATATTAGCTGTGACAACTAATGTAATTTTTTTTCATGTAGTACGGTTCCACGAGGCAAATGCGACTGACGGGATTTTAGCCACTGTTCTGTTATGATGCGACAATATTAGGTTCACTTTTCATTTTGCAGAACACAACGCCACGAGTTGCGATGCGGTCAGATGGTAGGGTAATTGGGGGGGAGGGGGCAAGGAAACAGGACGCATCTGGATAGTAGGCTGGACAGCGTCGAGAGGCACAGAGGGAGGCTGGGGCAGGGGCGGATACTGCATTTCAATCTGCAGAGCGGGCCGCGCCGAGAAGGTGAGGAGGAGCCCCGCGCTCCGCTCCGCCGCTCTGGGCGTGTTTGATCTGTGCGACACGGCAGCGCGCTGTGCCCCGCGAGGCCCCGCCCCCCTCGCACCTGATCCATTTCAATTTCCTGCCGTGAGGACCCCGCCGGGCCGGGCCGGGCTCCGGGCCCACGCGCTCCGGGCCGCGCTCCGGGTGCCGCCCGCGCCGCAGCGTCACACGGTCCTGCAGGGGGCTGCCGCGGGCGGGCCTACGGGCCCCCGGGGCCCATGCGTCACGCAGCGACCCTGCCTCCAGCAGCCTCCAGCAGCCTCCAGGAGCCTCCAGGAGCCGACACCCAGCCCAGTGGGCTCGTGCGTCTCAAAGGGATAATCTACTGCAGGCCTGCCAGGGGACGGCCCGGGGAGGTGCTTCTTTGGCATGGCTGTTACGAAGGCAGCTTGGTATGGCGCTTCAGGAGAGCTTGGCGTTCTATTTCTGCCTCGCGCACAGGTGTACGCGTACGCCCACCAGGCCCCGCCCTCGAGAGTTCGCCTCTCCGACCGGACGCAGGAGATGCGCCATGGACGGCACACCAGACACACTGGTAAAACTAATATGACATGTGTCACGTCAATTGATGCGACAAGTTTTGGTCACGCCATGTGATGTGACATGAGTTTTGGTCACACCATTCTGATGCGACATGAGTTTTGGTCACACTTGTGATGCGACCACGTAACAGGCACAACACAAACGCGGCCAAAATCACGGTCACATCACCAAGCGTTACCAAAAGCTTGGTCACACCACAAAACGTCCGAAAACATTAGTTTTTCTAGTACAGCGGGGCGGGGCGGACGGAGCGAACGCGAAGCACTCGCCAGGCAGGTCATCTTTTACATATCTAATCAGCTGTCTCTCGCCTCTAGTCTGACCTGCAGTACAAATGTACTAATCACTGTTGTCAGCAATAAAAAAGAAACCGCACAAGAAACATTAAAAATGACCCTCATCGCTTAGAAGTTTTAAATACAAATCCTTAAACAGAAATTCCGTTGCCTTCCTTTGCTTCCAGATATTTTTTGTTTCGTGTGTGCGTAACAGGCGAGGGGGAGCCCATCGCGTAAAGCAGGTGACGCAGCACCACTCACGCAGCGCTGTGAAAGGGTTGCCACCAGAACTTTATCAATTTCCAAACTCGCTCCCCATGAGGCCTCGTGCGCCGTTCCCACCCATCTGTCCGGGAGCTGCAAAGTTGGCAATATCGCTGACGCAACACAAAACACCACTGCAGCCAATCGCATGGAATTTATTTTTCGCCTGGATGGGACGCCATCAGCGAGACGGTCCGCTCCGCAGGGCTGATGGCAGAGACATCCAAACCACTAGAACACGGAAAAAAAGTATTGGTTGCTTCAAGTCATGATTGAGTTGATTTGAAGCAAACTAAAATAATTCGTTGCGGGAACAAAATATTTGTTGTTTATTTCATGAAAAGTTTGCTGGTAGAACGAATTCTTCGTCGTACCAGCGCATAGATCGTTGGCGAAGAAAACAGATATGATTGCTGAAAGGAAAGCCGTTTTAGTTGAATCAACAATCACCTTCGCTCTCTCAGCGATGTGATCGATGCTCCAACGAATTTTGCATTGCAATAACGAACTCTTAGTTATGACAACGAATTTTTCGTTCTCACAGCCCAACAGGAGTTTGTTCTTCCAATATCAACATATAAGTGAGTTTGATCAACAAATGATTTTCTTCTGTGTACACATTCAAATACTGCTCTATGTCGATTATCCAGACGAAAACTCCGGTAACGTTTACAGTTAAAATTTACGATAACGGCTGTAATTTGCTCCGGCGACATCAAAATATTGTAAGTGCGATCGTAAACGTTCGTACACTTACGGTTAACAGATACGGCGATACACTACCATTGTACTCGGCACAAAAAGTTTCCGCAGGACACATGCTGTGATGGCACGCGTCGTATAACCGTAACCGGGTTTAAAAGTGTTACCGGAGAACCGATTTTTAACTGTATCCGGGAACGGAACACTCTGATAATCGCAACTAAAGCTGGTTCCAATTTACGATCGTAACCAAATTCCAAATCGTAATCGTTAGCTGGAATTTTCGGTTTGTCAGGAGAGAGAAAAGAAAACAGAGACTAATTTAACAAGTCTCGAACTAGAACTCTCCCGGGAATTTAACTTGCTCTTGTAACTCAATTGGCAGCTTATCGCTGAGCGAAGCGAAGCTATCCCGTGCATGGGACCAGGAGTGTAGTCGGTCGTGAGTCTGTCTGTCTGTCTGTCTGTCTGTGTGTGCATACTAGCCACTTCTCCTCTTAAAGTACAGAAGTAATCGAAAAAAGCGGTAGTGTTCCGCAATCTGCTAATTTCAGCGCTTTAATATTCATCCAAGCTGTCCAAATTAAAGGAGTTTGAAATATTTAAAAGTTTAATTTGAAATTCAATTCTGGAAGGTTGGCAGGGAGAGTACTTTAAAGACATGGAGAGATAGCGCCACCTAGCGGCTGCGGGGGAACTACTTCGCGTCCGCCATGCTCAGCCAAAGGCAAACTCGGAACTCGGCACGCCCGGCGTACATCTCGGCTGTTTACAGTATCGAAATTAAATAATTAACAGTCTTTTTCACGTAAAATGTAGTCTGCAGTAGCCTTTAAGGTTGCGGACGTCGCTGCACGAAGTTTCAAGTGTCGTCATTGTGTAGAAGTGTGGGTTCGAGTGATTTGTTGTTTACGTCTGTGGCTGTGGCTTGAAGAGGAGTGAGATGGGTAGTGCCTCAAAATACTTTTTATTGCGTTGGATTTGTGAAATGAACGTCACGGACCACTGAAATGACAGCCAGTATCGATGCAACTTGGTTGTGTTCTTCCTACGTGAGTGAGTGACATAACCTAATAACATAGACAATGCTGTTTACAATCAAGCTATGAAACTCTTTGGTGAACATTAGAGTATGGTCTGAGTATTGAAATCAGGTAACCCCATGGCCGAGTGCTTAGAGTTACTAACAGCAGTATGATTTCCTTATACTTCATTTAGTGAGAGTTCCTAACAGCAGTATGATTTCCTTATATTTCATTTAATTTAGTTTTGAATCCTTGCTTGGTTCCCCAGCGTATTGATTTGTTATTGCGCCACCAAGTTAACCCCAGCTGACCGATTTCTTTAGTGCGGTGTGGATATTTAATTGTTTTAGTGGGAGTGTGCCCATTTTTGACATACGACAATAGGCATTTGTAATAAAAAAGAATAAAAAGTTTGTATATCGTAAACTGAATATTTGGTGTCTGATTATTCTACTGAAGTTAAAATATAAAAGTGTAGTTCGAGTATTTAAATCTTACTACTCTTAAATCTACCAAGAAACAAGGAATGAGTTTGGGTATTACTTTGGTAAATTTTGTAGCATTTGGTTCCTAACCTACTCCGTATTTCCCAGTGATACGATTTCTGATTGAGCTCCATCATGTGCTTACCCAAACTTAGCCTACTCACTGATCCGTTATGCCTTAGAATTCAGATTGAAAAAAAGTCACTCCACTAAGTCTTTGATAGAGAAAAAATTGATTTGGAAACATGGTTATATTAGTAAGATTAGACTCTTACAAAAATATTAGGGGTGATACTTTGGATAGGATTTAGGTGAGAGACTGTACTTGTAATATATTAGTTATGCCAGGAGTGTTTATATTATAACAGTCTTTCTAAAATATTGAAGTACATACTTATTACTAATATACAGCCATATAACCATTGAAATGGCACAATTGTTTTGATTTTATCCTTAACAGCTGACATTTATTTCAAAATAGATACGCCTCGTCATTTAAAGGTCCTGAGTCTTTGTGAATGTCTTATTGATCGCAATTAAAGTTACTGGCCTCTGTTACAATTTTTATTGCAATGTCTTTTTAAACCGTATTCTAAGTGACCCATTTCTGGCTTATCATGAATTCATGTGATTTGGTTTGAGGGCAAACTTAATTCAGAAGGATAAGGAATGAGAGGAGAGGGGGGGGTGATGCAGGTGCATTCGTTCTAAACATGTAAATAAATGATACCCCCTGATTTCATATGGGTGGGGGTAAAATGGAGGGGTAAGGGGGGGGGGGTACCACTCGAATTTCGGCGCGACCTGGCCCGCGCCTACCTACAGGGCGGGAGCCAGCCAGTAAATGTCTTTGCTTGAACTGCGGCGCGCGAGGAGGATGTCCCTCTCTCTCTGCCCTCTATCCTCTTTAATTGACTGACTGACTGACTTGTGGGTTGCCTACCAAAACGGCGGTAGGGTTGGGTATATTTCTTTTAACTCTCACTTCGCTCAGCAACTACGTGCCTGCCGCACGTACTCCTAGTTTAGTAGGCCGTGCCAGCCCTTATTTCCTTTGGATCGCAACCCGCCCCACCCCGCCCCGCCCGCGAACTGAGCCACGAGCAGAGGTGAGCAGCACGCGCGAACGACATGGCGCCGTGCGACTGTATCCCCCCGATCGTCAATAACCTGCGCCAAAAGCCACCCTACCCCCCCCCCCCCCGGCTCGGCAACACCCGCACCCGCCAGGCTCACGGTGCGTTATTTGGCGAAGACTTTTTATCGGCCTTCGAGGAACACCTTGGGCTGGGCGTCTGTAGAGAGCTCCGCTCCGTCCGCCCGCCTGCCTCTCTCTGCCCTCCCCTCCGAGCCTCACTTCCCTCGACGCGAGTCGGAGTCGCGGGTACAGTCCCCCCCCCCTCCCGCCCCGACTCTACTCTGGACTCCCATTCCTCCCCAGTCCACCGGAAATAGACTAGTCACTTTTCTCGCCCGTATAACGAGTGAAGCATTTCGCTCAGTAAAAGTGACGTTCGCTAAAATGACTCAAATATAGGAGTCTTTTCTGATATTTTGAAGTCACGTTAGTTAAGTAAACTTTGATGACTTGACGAAAAAAGAGTCCGTCCAGCACAACGCCGATAGCGTCATCCAAATGACTCTAATCTAAAGAGCGATAATCCGTCTCGCTCTCCCAGGAGCATGAAAATTTGGTACAGAAAAGTTGCTCTCCCGGCCAAGAGCGACAAAGTCGACTCGTCCATTTACAGTGTCCCAGTCCCCACCCAGTCTCCTCTCCCCGTTTTCGTCGGGGTGAGACGGGGGGAGTGGGGGTTTTACTCCCCCAACGAGACAAGCAATATCGGGACAAGGCAACGGGCGCCGCGCGGCGAGCAAAGTACCTCGTTCCTTTTAAAGCGCTTTAAACGACAAAGGATGAGGCGGGCAAGAAACAGCCGAGTCATTCCAAACTTGATTTCGACAATTTGCATCGACCTCTTTCGATTTTTTTCGTATTCATTTCAAAGTCAGTACCCATGAAGAGAGTCTTCCCTGCAAAATCTGAGCGCAGTAGCTCAAAGGGTTCCGGAGATATGTGCAATTGAAGACTTTAGGTGTTTTCACTCTAATTAAAAAAAAACAAAAAAAAAAAAAAAAACGTGCCTCTCCGGCGCCAGGAGGCTCCGGGAGGAAAACCCAACTCCTGCTGGGAAGTAAAATTATCTCAGAAATCCGAATTTGGCCTCGGAATAGGAGTTTCTCAGCTTTTTATTCGTGCGTTTTAGCTAACTGGGATGGCTGTCTTCCACATAATTTTTTGACCTTATGAGGACTAAAATCGCAAGCTACTGACTAGATCTTTCAAATAAGAGAGGTGAAACATGTGAGACTATACCTAGATTTCATGCTAGAGGCAGAAGAAAACAGAAAAATCGTAAATTCGTCTAAAAACATGCGGTTTTTGGTGTTTAGACTGCAATTTTTTTTTTCACGCCTTACCCGGAGGTTCTCGACCTCCTCTTTCCGGTGGATGAATAAAAAAGTTGGGTATTTAGAACCTCCTACCAGTTTTAGCTCCTAAAAAAAAGCGCGTTTGTTCTCGGCAGGGGGCAGCAACTCATTGGGCTGGAGGTGGTTCCGAGATCGGTCGGCAGCGTCTGAGCACAGATGGCGCTGTGGCGACCTCTTTTCCAGCTTTGGCAATTTATTAAATATTAAGTCGTTTTAGTCGCTTCTGACGTCTATACCTATCCTGAGCTTTGAAATCCGTAGAATCCAGATCTGTTCTTGCTTTTTATCGATCTTCTACCGTTTCAGAGATGTAACTGGATTAAAATGACCCTGCACAGAGCTGCCTTCCGTTGCAGCATTTTGTAAACGTTAATGTGAAGAAAGTACTGCGCTCCCGGGATCGCCACATCGTCCGTTTTGTAGATAATTGTCCTCTGCTTGGTATAGGCTACTGATTCTTTCAGATTTTAAACAAAGACACACTTTTTTCGCCGAGAAACCATCACAAACATTTGAATGGATCGTAGCCTGGCAGCAAAGAAGATCCGGTATGAAAAATTACGCGGCTACGATCCATTCAAATGTTTGTGATGGTTTCTCGGCGAAAAAAGTGTGTCTTTGTTTAAAATCTGAAAGAATCAGTAGCCTATACCAAGCAGAGGACAATTATCTACAAAACGGACGATGTGGCGATCCCGGGAGCGCAGTACTTTCTTCACATTAACGTTTACAAAATGCTGCAACGGAAGGCAGCTCTGTGCAGGGTCATTTTAATCCAGTTACATCTCTGAAACGGTAGAAGATCGATAAAAAGCAAGAACAGATCTGGATTCTACGGATTTCAAAGCTCAGGATAGGTATAGACGTCAGAAGCGACTAAAACGACTTAATATTTAATAAATTGCCAAAGCTGGAAAAGAGGTCGCCACAGCGCCATCTGTGCTCAGACGCTGCCGACCGATCTCGGAACCACCTCCAGCCCAGTGAGTTGCTGCCCCCTGTTCTCGGTATGGAATGATTTATATTAAGAATAAAAAATAAGGAGGGAGGAGTAAGCGGACGAACTAACGCACGTCCCTCCCTCCCTCCCACAAATGATGTCGAACGATCCCAATGTAAGAAGACAGAGAGCGAAAATGGGCTCGTTTTACGTCGACTGTGTTAAGCCTTTCGCCCCTGAAGGCTGGTGGCGTTAAAGGGGAGAGGGTGTGGGAGGTTGGGGTGCCTGAGGACCTCCAGTGAGACAGTCAGGCAGCTGAGCCTGCTGGGCCGGCCGGCCCGACCTCGGCCGCAGCCAGCGACGTGAGGTCACAGCAGAGTGTTCCCAGGTGACCTGTGTGTTCTGGAACATTGCGCAAACCCACTGGACACGCAGGAATCCCCCAAACGTGCCCCCTCCTCTCTCTCTCTCTCTCTCTCTCTCTCTCTCTCTCTCTCTTTCTCTCTCTCCTCCGCCGGCAGCCTGACCAACACTTTTCTCTTCCTTCCCGGGGGGTCCTACCTCCCCCTAGCCCCGGGGGTGGGAGGCGGCTTGCGTTCGGCAAGCTCATTTAAAAAATGCAACGACAGGGCAAGAAACTCGAACCTTGAGGGTGTAAAAGAGCGCGGCCGGGGCCGGGGCAGTGCGACGTAACCGGAGGAATGATGCAAACTTTTTGCAGCTGGAGAAGGGGAGAAGGGGGTAGGGGAGGTGAGCAGGTCACGTGGGGAGGGGCGCGGCCAGACAAATGCAAAGGGGCAGGTAAAGGCATTTTCCCGCAGCCAGCAAAGTCCCCGCGCCTCGGCACGACGCACTCACGGCGGAAAGTATAAAGTTTGCAAACCAGCTGATGGAAGGGAGGGGCAGACGAGACAGTTTGAGGTTCAACTGCAGTTCATGGGGCCAAACTTTGGACGCCCCGGTGTAGCGGAGGGGCGGGGGCGGGGTGGGGCGTGGCCGGCGCGAGCACGGCGTCGGTCATTCCCGTCCTCACCCCCCCCCCCCCCTCCTCACTACAAGAACGCCGTCCCCCCCGCTGACCGTGAGGTCGCAGTAACTCAGGCCCAAAGCTGTGGGTACCCAGGCCGGGCTAGGGGGGTGCGCACCGCGCCAGCCGCACCAGGGGCCCGCTGGCCGGCCGATGCGGGTATTTGCAGACCTCGGTTACTGCGAGTCCCACGAGAGCAAGGGTAAGTTCGGTACCACAACCCCCGCCTGGCGTCCCCTCCCCTCCCGCCCTGCAATAACGAGCACCCGACACTCAATACATATTAGCATTGGCTTTGGCCAACTTGGCGTCTGTCTGCCTTGCGTGCGGCAGAGCGCTCCAGACTCCAGAGTCCCGACACCCAGTTGGCTGAGGCGACCGGGCGACACACAGATGCTCCCTAGTAAAAGTCTACGAAGCAGTGCTTCGAAGGCTAAAATGGCTCAGTTTTCTTTGTAGGTGCCGATGGAATGCTTCGTTGACTTTGAAAAGCACTCGCCAGGAAGTGAGATGACAAACGGCCGCAAAAACCTTTCGGAACACCAGAGTTCCATAGGAATTGGAACTCACCTTGTCCTCCGCCTCCACGGCGCGCCCCTCCGCCTCCACGACGCGCTGCTCCAGCTCCGCCAGCTGGAAAAAGGAAGAAAACGTGTTAATAAAAATATAGATCCGCCGTCCAAGCACAAGCATTTCCCTGAAGTCATCAAGACTACCCTATGGTTTAAGGCTATTTTTGTTCTTTTTCCAAGTTTAAGTGAAGAGTGAAAAACCGGAAGACCCCTGATTCAGTAATAGCTCCAAAGATAAACAGTATTTACTGAAGAAATACTTGTCGTTCCAGCTAGAATTGAAGAGTTTCTGTTAAAAAAAAACATTGGTAAATTAACGACTTTTTTTCGTAATTTGTGATTGCGACAAAAAGTTGTTAATTTACGAGCGCAGTCGTAAATTTACGACAGCTGATTCGTACTCGTCAAAGAAAACTAAGTCGACGCGTGGTGTAAAAAAAATTATCTTAATAACACAGCTGGAAGTTGTAACTTTACGACAGTTAATCATGGAAAATGTTTCCTTAACCCTTACGAATATTTGTCACAGTGAGAGGCATTTCAAGGCTCTAGCTTAAAAAGTAGCATTGGCGAGTGTGAGTGCTGCGGTTTGTTCGGCTCGAGCCGGGTGAGGCCCGGGTCGGGCCCGACCGGGTAGCAACACATTGGCGGAGCAGGAGCAGGCCGAGCTTTGAGCCAAGGGCCGGGGCCGGGCAGGCCGCTCGTCCTCCTGCCTCCTGCACTCCACGCGGCGCCCCGCGCTCCGCCACCCACCAGCTGGCCGCCCCGCCCCCCACCCCTCGCCCCGCCGCGCCCCGCCGCGCCCCGCCCGATCGATTCGCTTGCGGCCGCGTGCATCCAGGCGCTTTCCGCCCCGTGCCGCCGCGCCGCACCCCCCACCCACCCACCCACCCCCCACCCCGCCCCACCGCAACCCACCACCCCACCAAAGGCCTGAGGGTGGTGTAAGTCGGAGAGACGGCGGGCTGCGGATGGGCGCGCCACCTAGCGAGGGGTGCAGTGAGCTAATAGCAGCGACTGGCGCGGCGGGGTAGCGGCGCACAGCGCGGGGTAGCGCCGAGTGCAGGGAGCGTCGCGCTGGTGTGTCGTGGCTCCAGCGCCTCCACCCCTCCTGCGAGGGGCGGAGTCACCCCTCTAGCGAGGGGCGGACTACACACACCAGCCAGTGACCTCGCTACCCCTCGCCACCAGCGCCTCCAACCCTCCCGCGAGGGGCGGAGTACACCAGCCAGAGACCTCGCTACCCCTCGCCACCAGCAGGCGCAGAGACCCTGCGTTCGAGCCGAGTCCCCAGCGCGCAGCTACCCCTAACACAGTTTATCCACTATTTACGCGACGAAAAATTACAAACACTGATATTCACCTTATTCTTTGCAAATTAAAATGTTCTCAAAAGACTTTAGGGTTGAAGACAGATGGCACAACAATTTAAGTAATACAAACGATAAAACGAGAATTCAAAAGACATTTTTCTGACTAGATTGCTGCAGCGTACAATGGAAGTAACGTATATTCGTGCCCCCATCGGCCCGCCCCTGCCCGCCCCCTCGCGCCTGGGAGCTCCACCCTGCCCTGGTGTCCCAGCCCCGCCCCAGTAATAATTTCGACAACTCCCTGTCGCGCTATTGTTCTCGCAGAGATTTCTGCCAGACGTGACTGTCGTTTTGAGCACGTTGCCTTGGAAAGGGGAGGGAGCTCTCCCTTCTCTCTCTCCCCCTCTCCTTCCTCTCCCAGACTACCTCCTGTTAGCTTGCCATAAAAAAATGAAATAAGCTCCAAACGTGATCCCAAGTAGAAGAAATTGAAAGTAACCCTAAAAAAGGATTCCGTCAATACATTACATGAAATTATTTATTCCGTCGGACTGTGTAACGAAAGGGCGTGGCCTCCAATCTAAAGGGTCAGCCTACGGTGGTGGGCTGTATAAGAGAAACGGGAACGAAATATAAGGGTGAAAAGCCTTTAATTAAAACCTTTCTCCCCGGCACCTCGGCCTAACGGGTAATAAAACCAAGCCTGACCAGGTGGCTTAAAGCTGCGGGGGCTCAGCAGGTGACAAGAGTGCCGCACCATGCTGGAAGACCCAAGAAAAACACAACTCCGAAGAAAGTAGCGTAACATAGGGGAAAATAAAAGGGGAAGAAAACCCTTCGGGCGTACTTCGTCAACCACATATGACATTTTAAACACATGACTGTTACATATTTTTCAGAGGGGGGGCCCCACAGAGGTAATCCGGTGTACACGGAGTTGGTAATCAATGGTAATCCCTGGTAATCTCTTGTAATCCCTGGTAATCTTTGGTAATTCCTGGTTATCTCTTGGTAATCGTTGGTAATCACAAGTGATACTCAGTAATCCCTCGGTAATCCTTGGTAATCTCTAATAATATCTGCATCAGTAGGCAATCCCTGGTAATCTTTAACTGTCGGAGATCAAAATTTCTTGGTAGTTTCTTGTTTTATCCTTGTAACTGACTGGTAATCAATTGTAATTTCCGGTAATATTTGGTAATTTCCGGTAATCTTAGGTAATTATTGGTAATCTTAGGTAATCATTGGTAATCTTAGGTAATCAATGGTAATAGTTGCAATCTTGGTGATAGTTGCAATCCCTCGTAATCCTTGGTAATCCCCGGTAATCTTTGGTAATCCTCGGTAATCTTTGTTCTTTGGTAATCCGGTGTACACAATTTCATCGAGTCGCCCCCCCCCCCCTCGTATTTTTCAAGACATTTGTTTTGAAAATATTATATTACATCAAAGACGTTATAATGTAGGACAGAGCCTCCGGTCGCCAACGTAACATACCTCGGCGACCGGGAGGAGGAGAGGGGCATTGGCGCTCTACATGATGCGGTGACATTGATTTCTCCTCGGATGCTGGAGGCGTGGCGTAGTCAAGTGGGAGAGTGGGGCGGTGAGGAGGGGGGGATTGGAGCGAGTGTGGGGCAGGTGAGAGCAGGGGAGAGCAGGAGAGTTTCCGAAAGAGAAAGTAGAGGCGGCAGCGCGACTTACGACTGTTGCGGCATGGAGGGGTAGCAGCCCCCTTCTAACTCCCCAACTCTCTGCGGCGGGAACGGGGAGGGGGGAGGTCCCCGGGGGTAGGGGGGGGGGTGCCCGTGCACTGTGCAGGGTGCTCGTGTACAGGGGACGGCAGTGCTTTTGCCGTGCAGCAGTATAATTTCTTAAAATGTACCTTACACGGGCAGTGCCAGATCACGGAACAGACTCAAAATTGTTTCGCAGAACGTGAAACAGGCAGAGCGCGATATAACGCCGGTGAGCGCGGGGTGCCGACGCAAAATAAGTATCATCAAATTCCGCGCCAAATATTGTCTGAGCCAGCGCGAATATTTGGTATTCATGAGGCGGGGCGGGCCTGCGGGACGGGGCGGGGCAGGGCGGGGCAGGGCGGGGCAGGGCGGGGCAGGGCGGGGCGGGGCGGGGCGGGGCGGAGCCGCACCCTTTGCCTCGTCCTATAGTTCTCTTTTCACACACTTTTGCCAACGAGAAATATAATACCGCTACGCACCTTCCAGCTGACAGAAAACGAATAAGGAGAAGGAACTCCGAGGCCATACATCGCGGCGTTGCAGATAAGATGTGCGTGTTTGGTTTTCCGACAAGAACATCGCAACAAGTACCATATGCTGACACCTTGCCACATGTTTATATTTTGAATTTCATGCACTTACGTAAAACAAACCGCCAATCACGATGTAAGGAAGCACATCAATATCTTTAAAGTCTGAGAAAACAAGAGGGATGACCTGCGGATGGCGGCGGGCAGAGCCGGCTCCTGCAGCTGACCTCACTGTCTCCCGGGGCGAGAGGCACCAGGAGGAGTGTTCATTTTTATGCCCGCGGGAAAAAAAAATGGTTGCAGGTAGAATGTCGATACCGCACAACCCCACACGTCGTTGAGGACCTTGTGAATTTGCTAAACAACATTCTATTTTGAAAAATATATATATATTAAAAACTTTGAAATAAAGGCCTCGACCTACTGCGGCCTGGTAGTTTGGGGCGCTATACTCTGAAGTTGTATGCCGCTGTGAACATGCAATGGTATGTAAAAGTATAAATCTAAAGGCACCAACGCCTTCTTGAGAGAGTCTCAACACTCCGAGGACCTGATAAGGCCGCAGTGCCCCACGAAAAGACGAGAGAAAATAAAATCAGTGACGTAAATCTCTTCCTTCAGGGACGGGTCGGGAACACGAGAGGCGCTGCCGTCACAGGCCGCCGTCTGCTTCATGAATATTCCCCGTCATCTCCATTTTTACCTGGTTTCCAAAGCTTCTGGTCTCGGTACAACGCGACGGTCGCTATACAAGCCCCCCCCCCATGGAGCTCCTCTCTCCCCCGCCCCACCCCACCCCGCCCCGCTACCCCCTGCCCACCTCCGACCACCTGCGACCAGCGCTGCCGCACCGTTTCTAGCTCGGCCGTTTCTTCACACCCGAGCGGTGAAGAGTCTACAATTAACATTTTTATGAGTTTGCTCATAAACTGGGCCGCGGTGCGCCCTTTGGAGAAGAGGGGGTAGCGAGAGAAGGGGTAAGGGCAGAGAGAAGAGGGGCTGGAGGGGGGGGGGGCTGCAAATGCCACCACCTGCGGCAGGAGGGGACGGGACGGGACACACAAGCGACCTGGTGAAAAACGCTCTATCATGTAAGTTTAAGGTTGTCCGAAGTGAGAAAAAAACTAACAGTATTTATGTCCAGAGCGAAAATTTTTGGCAGCACTCAACTTTTGGCTCTGGCGGCTAGGCGTAATGCTCAAAGCACTGACCCTAGTGTCAAAGACTGAACTCCATCAGCCTTGGCACAATTTGTTAATCGCTAGGCAAACGGTGATTTATCTCTCCCGGCTTTAAAAAGGTTGTGATAGGGAATAGTTCTTACACTACTCAGGACAATTATGACCCTTTTAACGGGAAAACGTTTGCTAGGATCGAGCCTCTGATACTTGGGTCTCGCATGGACTATGCTTTTTTCCGACAAGCATATTACGGCTAAACGTTAAACAGATGGGAACTTAGTTTTCTCCCTTCTCGAGTTTTCCAAAACTCAATTCATCCTCTCCGGGCCCCACTGGAAAAACAAAGGTGCTATCTAATGCCCACTGTGAGAAATCCTTGTACCGGTACGGGAAAATTTTCCATGAGAGGTCTTGTACAGTTACGATTCATATAGTAAACTTTTTATAACTATGAGTATCAACTCAGAATCGATTGGTGAGCCAACAAAGTCGTAACGTGTAAAGTCGTACATGTACGAGATATGTCGTACATAGTGAATTACAAAATATATTGTACATCTACGGAAATATTTTTCACAGTGCCTTTTAAAGGCGTTAGTGAAAAAGTGCCTTTAGAAAGGCGCTATCGCCTCCCAAAGGTGCTATTTTCGGCCCTATTCGTGCCTTTACAAAGGCATTAGTGCAGTAACACCCCATAAAATTCAATAGCACCCCAAAAAGGGTGCTACATAGCACCTTTGTTTTTCCAGTGCCCTGACTGACCGTGGTGAGGAAACTACCCCTGTAAAACGAAACCTGTGCAGAACACTGCTCAGCGCGTGCAAATCGTAGCAGAGCCTGTGCGAAAGGTCATGAAACCTGTGCGTACCCCGTGCAACACGCGTGCAAAACCGAGCGAATCTCTGCTCTGAGTGTGCTCCGCGCGTGCTCCGTGCGTGTCGCGCGTGCAAAGGTGTGCACGCCTCTTCTCTCACTCGAGTCGTCCCCTGATGACCACCTCAACAGAACACGATTTCCCGGTCTCGGGGCTGTGGGAATTCTAGCGCCGAAAACCGTTTTTCTCTGCGACGTCAGGTTCCCGAGATACGAGGACGTACCACGACGTACCGGGAGCTCCGCGCCAAGGATACGTTCACATTTAGGAGGCCAAAGTGACCCTGGCGCCTTTCTCGTTGGGTGTCCGGGACTTCTGACTTCATAATTAGGTTCCACAGGCTGTGGCGCTTCTGTAGACACCTCTCACACCCTTCTGTCACCTGACATTGGGGTTTGGCGGCGTCCTTAACAGTCTGATCCTGTTGAACACCACATATATACAGGAATGCACAGTTTTAGGACGCCGCCAAACCCCAATGTCAGGTGACAGAAGGGTGTGAGAGGTGTCTACAGAAGCGCCACAGCCTGTGGAACCTAATTATGAAGTCAGAAGTCCCGGACACCCAACGAGAAAGGCGCCAGGGTCACTTTGGCCTCCTAAATGTGAACGTATCCTTGGCGCGGAGCTCCCGGTACGTCGTGGTACGTCCTCGTATCTCGGGAACCTGACGTCGCAGAGAAAAACGGTTTTCGGCGCTAGAATTCCCACAGCCCCGAGACCGGGAAATCGTGTTCTGTTGAGGTGGTCATCAGGGGACGACTCGAGTGAGAAGAGGCGTGCACACCTTTGCACGCGCGACACGCACGGAGCACGCGCGGAGCACACTCAGAGCAGAGATTCGCTCGGTTTTGCACGCGTGTTGCACGGAGTACGCACAGGTTTCATGACCTTTCGCACAGGCTCTGCTACGATTTGCACGCGCTGAGCAGTGTTCTGCACAGGTTTCGTTTTACAGGGGTAGTTGCGCACCGGCTGAGATTCGAACCCGCGATTCGAAGACCACTGAGCTACTTTGAAGTGTGCAGAAATCGGTAGCCGCATTTCTGCAAATGGGGCAGGCGCTGCCAATCGTTTCTTCACCTCTGCAAATTTCAAGCATCGGGGATATGCTTGGATCTCGAATCGAGTGATTCAGCCAGCTCGCATCGGCCCGGTGGCCGATTTACGCATCAATGTATGCTGGGGACTGGCAAATTTCCTGCCTTCAGATTTACCGATTCCCAAGCAAGTGCTTTATCAGTCATGCGCTGAAACACGAAAATAGTTCCCGGGCCAAACTACGCTTGGTGCTTTGAAATGAACGCAATTAATGCTCAGCCAAAGACAAGTTTGTTGTCCGACAACGCAGACACGGTTTAGACAGGCAATACCCAGTTAGAGCTGGTTGGAGTTAGAGTCGGGAGCTCTAAGCAAATAACGTTCAATGCCAGGCGGAATTTTTTTTCTCAAAGTGCATGGGTTTTATCACCAACACTGCAGGTAAACTACTTGACGATATTTTTTTGGTTTTACTTTCTTTATTTTATTTTATTTTACCTATTTTATTGAGCACAAAGTCCGCATAAGAAGTAATCATGTTCTTCGCCTCCCAGCACTCGATAGAACGCCGCCAAAACTGTTTCCTCGAGCGCCCGTCACACGGCAAAACGCCACATGTTAGTCGTATCGAAGGGGGGGACTGCTGCAACGGTATCGGAGCGTGGAGAGAAAGAGCAGGGTGACGGGAGGAGAGCGTGGAGCAGGGGCGAGAGAGAAAGTGCGGGGGAGAGGAAGAGAGAGCGATAGAGAGAGAGAGATGACGAAAGGCTGGGGGTGGGGGTCGAAATGCGCATATTTTTCCCCTTGAGTCGGCGACGAGCAGCGTCGTTGGTGGCGCCGCGGCGCCGCGTAGAGGCTGGCGCGACGGCGTCGTCTTTCTTGAAGATGCGGCGGCGACACAAGGGCTCCTCTTGTGCGACGCGCTTTGCCTCGGCCCGCCCCGCCCCGCCCCGCTACGCCTCTAACCATACCGCCCCGCCCCACCCCGCCCCGCCCCGCCCCGCCCTGCCCCCGCAACGCCTCCGCATGCTGGCGAGGCAGAGTCGTAAGTTGAGAGAGAATGTGTTCCAGACACAGGCTCGGGCCCGGCCCTGCTAGCGCGGGGGGGGCGTGTTCGAGAAACCAAAGCTCGTCTCCCCCTACGCCCTCGGGGTCCTCTACCCAGGCCCAGCCCCACGCCCCGCCCGGGCGGCGTTCCAACAGAGCAGGACCTCCCGCTCCGAGCCCTCCACATCGAAGAATATGACGAAGACTAAAACAAATAATACCTCCTCTGATCCTTGCAATATAGATTGCAACTTTGCTCCGAAGTCCGCTGAAAGATAGAAAGTCGCGGTGACCGCAGGGCTTCCACGAGCATCGTCGGCGGCTGTGAGCTGGGGGATGCGGAACGGAACAGGTCGGGGCGGCGGTGGGCTGGAGAGAGGGAGAGCGTGGAATAAGGTGATGAGGAAGGGAAGGAAACAGGGAGAGAAAGAGGTCCTGGGGGAAGGGGGGGGGCGGAGAGCGGTTTGTAAGATGATAAAGGGCGAGCGACATTGATTGATTGCTGAGGCGATTGATAGGAGCCCTGCGGCCCCGCCCCGGAGATCCGCGGCGGCCGGACCGTCCGGCGAGCAGAACACATCGGCGCTCCGGCAGGTGCGCCGCCCCGCCCCCGCCCCGCTCCACTACCCCGCCCCGCTCCACTACCCCGCCCCGCTCCACTACCCCGCCCCGCTCCACTACCCCGCCCCGCCACACTACACACTAAAATACTAGGGACAATTTTGTTCCTAATTGAGCACGAATCCGCGCATACGCAACATGTATACGATTTCTTTCCTAAATAAAGAAGTAAAAGTGCAGTATTGTGCAGTTATACTCCATTATTAGGAACGAAATCGTGCACATGTTGCGTATGCACGGATTCGTGCTCAATTAGGAACAAAAATTGTCCCTAGCATTTTAGAGTGTACCCCCGCTTCACTACCCCGACCCGCTCCACTACCCCGACCCGCTCCACTACCCCGCCCCGCGGTGCTCATCGTTTGTCCGACCTTTTTTTGTCCGACCTCACCGACTTTGTCTCGCCCGTGACTCGGCAAAAAATTTTGTCCGACCTCGGTTTGTCCGACCCCTTTTTCTGTCCGACCTGTGTTTTTTCCGACCTGTGCACTGCGCCACGAGAACACACTGGGAGCGCTAGTGCGCAGTACGTTAGATGTTGAGAGTCCGTTAAGGTGCCCCCACAATCAACTTTTCGGGAGGTTACGGTACGAAATTTTGGGTACCAGGAATTTAATTCCTGCTTCCCCATGCGCTTGTGCTATCCGGGTAGGCAGCCACCTTCACACGAGTGCTTGGCGGGTTGGCCTCTCCAGTTTGTCGTAGGCGTTCCGCCTCGGTAACGGCCATTGTGGGGGCGCCATTACTCACGCACACCGTGATGACCGGCGGGTTGCCTACCCTCCAGGCGCAACGCCTGGAATAGTCCCGCGGGCATCAGGCAGGGGAAAAGCATCCCCGAAAACAAGCGAGCCGCGCCCAACCGGTGCCTTTAAGGGTTGCCAACCCTCCAGGCGCAACGCCCGGAAAAGCCCCTCCGGCATCCACTGTGAAAAATTGTCGGGAAAATTTTCAACTAGATAGAGTTTTAAAATTACGCGATCACTTAACGTAAATTACAATCAGTACCCATCGACGTGAAATTCAATTACAAGCAAGAATGGGCTGTCGTAAATTTACAACAGTTTTTTGAGGTCGTAATTTACAAAATAAATCGTAATTCTACGAACACATTTATTACAGTGTCAGGCAAGGGAAAAGCGTCCCCGAAAACAAACGAGCCACGCCCAACCGGCACACCTTTGGTTGCCTACCAAAGGGCACTGGTAAGGCGTGGCTCGTTTGTTTTCAGGGACGCTTTTCCCCTGCCTGATGCCCGAGGGGCTTTTCCGGGCGTTGCGCCTGGGGGGAAGGCAACCCTAAGGGCACCGGTTGGGCGCAGCTCGCTTGTTTTCAGGCACGCTTTCCCCTTCCTGATGCCCGCGGGGCTATTCCAGGCGTTGCGCCTGGAGGGTAGGCAACCCGCCGGTCGTCACGGTGTGCGTGATCAACGGACTTTCAACATCTAACGTACTGCGCACTAGCGCTCCCAGTGTGTGCTCGTGGCGCAGTGCACAGGTCGGACAAAACACAGGTCGGACAGAAAAAGAGGTCGGACAAACCGAGGTCGGACAAAAAATTTTGCCGTGTCACGGGCGAGACAAAGTTGCCCAGGTCGGACAAAAAAAGGTCGGACAAACGATATACACCCCCCGCCCCGCTCCAGTACCCCAGCTTCACTACCCCGACCCGCTTCACTACCCCGCCGCTTCACTACCCCGACCCGCTCCACTATCCCGCCCCGCTCCACTAGCCCACCCCACACTCTAAAGTTTTTACTACCAAATTCGCTTCGTTACTAGTAAGAGTTTGTGCTGTCATAAGTTATAAAGAAATTCTTTCAGTATTTACTTTAGTACTAAACTTTTTCCCAGTATGACAAACGTTTCTCAAGTATTATAATTACGGTGAAATTAAGTACAACGAACACGTTTAGTATTACTATGAAAAAGTTTAGTAATACTTAAAGAATTTCTTTATAACTTACACTGCAAACCGAAGTGTTACTGGCCCCTCCTTAATTTAGTTAGCGTTTAGTAGTTACTAAGTAAATTTGGTAGTAAAAACTTTCGAGTGCACCCCCGCCCCACTCTACTACCCCGGCCCGCCCCCGCCCCCAGGCCCGCCAATGCCCGCCTCATCAGACTTCCACTAGCGTGCTACAATTACTGGAGTGCCAAAATAAGGCGAAGGACAACATCTCCAGGACCACTATAGGTGGTGGCGTAGGCGGTGAATCTGTCGGGCGGCGGGGCGTGGGGGCGAGGCGGGGCGTGGCGGGGCGGGGCGCGGCGGGGTGTTCCGCAAACACACGACGTGCAAACAGGCGGCAGCGCCACTTTACTCATTCATTTCGTCAAACACGTCGCAGGCAAGAAAATCACGAGCGAGGAAAATATTCCCTGCGGTGCGCCGCGTGCAGTGTGCACTGCGCTCTCCACACTGTGAGAAAAACCGCACATCACACAACGAAACAACGGTTTTGAATTAACGGTTTATACGGTTTTCGTCTCCGTACCTCACTAATTTACCCTATACCGGGTACAATTTTTGAACAGTTTTTTATTGTAATTTGAAAAAAACGGGTCAAAACTGTTGTTAAATTGTAGTTTTTCCTCACAGTGCAGCGCACACCGCGCCCGCCAAAAATCTACAGTGAACCACCTTCGCCATGCGAGTGAGAATGTGAGCGTGCCTGCGTGGGTGCAGGGGGCGGTCTGTGCGCCCCGGAAACGTGCACGCTTCCGCATTAATCACGGGGATGTGCTGTCGACATGGGGCGTGGCGTGGCGTGGCGTCACCATACTAATCCCCCGCCCCTGCCCCGCCCCCGCCCCTGCGCCTGCCCCCGCCCCTGCGCCTGCCCCCGCCCCCGCGCCTGCCCCCGCCCCCGCCCCCGCCCCCGCCGCGGCCCCCGCCTCTCCCGCTATACGCTGCTCTCCGTTCATCAGGGTGTTCATTACGGAGATCGGAAATGTTCACTAGGGCGCGTTCATTACGGAAACCACTTCCTGTCACACTGTGCTGCGGGGGTTGCCGGGGGGTGGCGGGGCGTGGTGCGGGTAGAAACGCCCGTTAACAAGCGGGTCCAAGCAGCAGCTTGTTGTTCGGTGATGAAATTTGCACGCAGCTCGCCGCGCCGCAGACAACACAAGCGAAGGGAGAAGAATGACGCGGAGAAACGCAAGAGCAGAAGCAGAGAGGGAGAAGAGACAGGGAAAGAGAATTGAAGAGAGGAAGGAAGCAAGGGGCGCTGACAGGTGAGCGCCTCCGTCATATGTATTAATAATCCAGCGCCTGCCTCGCCCAGCAGCACCAGCCGTCGGCTCCCTCCCCAGCGTGACGAACTACTTGTACTCCATCTAGACAAGGTCGACAAACACTGACGCCAGCGCACACACTCAAACATACATATATATTTGTAGCAGGTTTGCTAGATTCCTATAAATTTAGTTCGCAAGGGCGAAGGGGAAGTGGAGAAGGATAGAAATACGGAGAGAGATGGGGGGAGGGAGGGAGGGAGGGAGGGAGGGAGGGAGGGAGGGAGGGAGGGAGGGAGGGAGGTAGAGAGAGGGAGGTAGAGAGGGGGGGAGGGGGAAGAGGATACCAACAAGGAAGAGGAGGAGTCATAAGCAGAGGTCGGCGAGGTCTGTGTCACAGTGTAGGGAGGGGCGGACTGGGCCGACTCTGTCCCACTGCGCCCTTTTTTAGCGACAACATGCATCATTATCCAGTCACAGAAGGAATATGAATGCGAGCCCAAAGGGCTCACAGGAGGGATCCCTCCCTTCTCCTTTCCCCTCCGAGACTGGCCGCAAAACAGGAAAGCAGCCTCGATCCGGCCCGCATGCCAGAGCATCGCCTTGTAGACGACACAACATCGACAAGAGAAAACGCCGGGGACTGCGCGATTCCGGAGGGGGGGCGGTGACGAAGCCCTCCCCTCCCGTCGTCACTACATAGCCGCCTGGGAAGCAGGCAAAAGGCGCGACAAAACCACTGTATGTAGGCAACCTGGAGTACCCCCCCCCCCCTCCCTCCCCCCTTTTTCAGTCGAACCGTAAACCGCGCATGCAACGCGGAAAGCAAAATGCCAACGAAGAGGCGCCTCATGCTAAAATATTAGGTTTAAAATGACACGCCATGCCCCAGCCGCTATATATATCCTCCCCCTTCACTGCCCTTGCGGTCTAAGTGACGGGCCCTCGGGGACATTCGTGTCCAGGTGGGGACACGCGCGGGCGCGGGGTGGGGCGCAGCTGCGAACACCTCGCAGCCCACGAGCCGCCCCGCCCCGCCCCGCCCCGCCCCGCCCTGCACGACCAGGCCACGCCGCCCTGTAACATTCCCCGGGGGGGCAGCGGCGGGGCCCGGGGCCGGCCTCGGGGTGAGGACACCCTCAGGCAGTCTGCACGGGCCGGGCCCGGGCAGGGCAGGGGGCCAGTCTGGTCCGGGGACCGGTCCGGTCCCGGGGCCGGGCCACGCGCTGCACACCAGGGATCGATACCCACCAGCTGTCGTGGCGCGCGGCCGGGGGTACGGGGGCGAGGGGGCACGGGGGCGGCGCGGGGGCGGCGTGGGGGCGGCGCGGGGGCGGCGCGGGGGCGGCGCGGGGGCGGCGCGGGGGCGGCAGGGCACAGACACAGGCAGGGCCGCTGCCCGTCGTGACCAGAAGCTATCCATCAGGGTTGTCACCTCAGCTCGCGGCGCGGGGCGCGGGCCGCCACCGCAGGTTGGGTCGTGGCGGCCGGGGCCGGGGCCGGGGCCGGGGCCCGGAGGGTTGTTACGCGGTTCAGGAACGCGACGACAAACGCAGTGGAGGAAATGACGGCACGCCTCTAGGGAGGGTGAGCCAGACGCAGAAGAAACAAGTCGGTTGGTGTGATAAGTGCACGAAATGTACCGCAAAGTGGGGAATCGTTATTCAAAATCCCTCCGCATAGAGTAAAATGGAGCGCTGGAAAAACAAAGGTGTGACTAAACATACCCTTACAGGGGCGTTAAAGGTTCACACTAAATGAAAAGGGACAATTTTGTCCCAAGAAATGTTGCGTTTTTGTGCACACCAATCCCTTTTGACAAATTTGTGTAATAATTTGGGACGATTTGTAATATTTCGGACGCAAATTGTATCAATTTAGTAGGACAATTTGTTCCCAGAAAATGATGTGTACAAAAACGCAACATTTTCTGGGACAAAATTGTCCTTTTTCATTTGGAGTGTTTAACGCCTTGGAAAAGGCATTAAAACTACCTAAAGGCATATTAGACATGTAACACCCCCGTAAAGGTGTGCAGTCACACCTTTGTTTTTCCAGTGTGTACTTTGTGAATGTCTCTTTTCATGCGACACCGCTGGAAGAGGAAGTGAGAGCTCGGAAACGCGCTATTAATATAAGACTGAACCGCTAAATGGAATCAAATTAAGGCTTATATAGCTATATATAGCTATATATACCTATATTTAGATCAATATGTTTAAATTGACGTTGAATATGGTCCATTTATAAAATTTGCATAGAAAATAGATAAAGGTTTTATCTAAAATGATTTCGCGGGTCACACATCCGCAGAGGACCCGGTGTGCATCCGGTGTTTGGATAGGGTCTGAAGGCGGCGGATGCACATCGGATGCACTGCGGATGTTTGAGGATGTATTGTGGATGAATTTGGATAGGGTCTGGAGGCAACGGATGCACTTCGGATGATCTGCGGATGTGTGAGGATGTGTTGTGGATGCTGCGGATGCATTTGGATATGGTCTGGAGGCGGCGGATGCACATCGGATTTACTGCGGATGTATGATGATGTGTTGTGGATGATGCGGATGCATTTGGATAGGGTCTGGATGCAACGGATGCACATCAGATGCACTGCGGATGTATGAGGATGGGTTGTGGATGCTTCAGATTCACGATGAATTTTCGGGGACAGTTGAGGATGCAAAGGATGCTATGTGGATGCGCTGTGGATGTACGTTGGACGAGGTGGACATTGTCCATATGCAGTGGTCTGACGAATGGTTCGGATGGCCGACGGATTCATAACGGTGGATGATATCGGACGCTGGATGGATTGGGCGGATGGTGGTGTCATCCGTAACGCATCCGATTTGAAACAAATCTGGATATGGATATCCACATCCACAGTTTAGGATGCAATCCGGATATCCAAATGAGCTCCACAGTCCCATCAGGGTTATA
This sequence comes from Frankliniella fusca, assembly GCA_029379305.1. NCBI lineage: Eukaryota > Metazoa > Arthropoda > Insecta > Thysanoptera > Thripidae > Frankliniella > Frankliniella fusca. The sequence continues at coordinate 65,875 of JAHWGI010000283.1, forward strand.
CCACCATGGTGATAGGCTTTCAGCAGGTGATTCACGGAAAGCGTTCGAGTGAAGAAAGGAAGAGAAGTAGACAAATGATAGCAGCAGAGACTCACAATAAGGTGAAGCGAAGAGCAACAGGGTGCCCGCGAAAAAAAAAATCTTGATGGCAAAAGGGGGAAAAATGCATTATTCCAATGTTACTCTTTGTAATTTACAGAGAAACTAATACTACGTTACTCGTATTTATTTTCTCCCATCAATACTTAGCTGCTGATGCGATTTCCAGCCTGGATGGGACGCGAAGCCTCGCACCTTCTCCCCCCTGCCGCCTTAGCTATTGCCGGTGTATCTCAGTGTGGCTTAATAACTGTGATCCCCTCCCCTCAGCCCACCCAGTCTCGGCTGCTCCCCGCCCCACCCTACCCCACCAAACCCCACCCCACCCCGCCCCGCCCCGCCCCGAACTCGCTCGTCCACATGAGTATACAGCATCCCCCACACACCTGACCCCCTCCCCCTCCACACACATGCAGTGCACTGCCGAGTACTGTGCGGCGCCCCGAGCCCGAGCCCCGGTGCGGTGCGCGGGCGTGGCCGGCAGTGCAGGTGCAGGGCAGGTGCAGAGCAGGTGCAGGTGCAGGGCAGGTGCACACTGTAACAATTTATAGGCAAATGACAGTCTATGTACGGTGTCGCCGTACATGCCACTCTTGGACATCGCTCCTCGTGTACGGAGCACAAACTACGGCGTCACCGTACCACTGAGAAGACCAGGTTTCCCACGTTACAGTCTAAGAATACGGCTCCACCGTACCCTGTTTTGCGCACTGTTTTCTCTACGGTGGTCCCGTACATTGCGATCTGTCATAGATATGTGACATTAAAGGTACGGCATCGCCGTCTTTTCTTAGGACGGGCGTTGCCGGAAAATAATTAGCGGTTGATACCGTCACTTTGACCGACATTATTTTTTGCAGTGCAGGGCAGGGCAGCTAGGAGGGCCGCAGGGCCGCGTCTGCATTATTGTGCTCTGTGAAACGCGACTTGCGGCGCTGGGGTTAGCAAGGAGCACTCTTTGTGCAGCGCTGACCGGCCTGGGACTGAACGGAGGCCTGCGCGGCGATGCGCGGGGCGCGCGGGGACACAGAGCCCCACCCGCCCCTCAGAACATTCTAAGAACAGCTCGCTCCGCTGTGAGCACGGCTGTGGAAATGGAGGGGGGGGGGCAACGGGAAAGTGGCGTAAAATTTCCTCTCGATTTCATTTACATTTGAAGGGAAAAGCACACGAATGAAAAGACACCTGCACGTGTGCGACGTTGACACTTTACACCTGGACTTGCTCGCTCATGCACAGCCGCCGTCACAGATAGGCAACCCCGCCGCGCAAATCTGCTGCGCGGCACGGTATTTATCGCCCCCTGCACAGAGGTGCTGCTTTCAGCGCGGTAAAGAGGACGCCGCGGCCACGACGGCTGCAGCATCTGCAGCACATTGCAGCGCCTGAATCACCTGCAGCACATACAGCATCTGCAGGGTCTGAACCTGAATCACCTGCTGCAGCACCTGCAGCACATACAGCACCTGCACGGCCTGAACCTAGATCACCTGCTGCAGCAAATGCAGCGCATACAGCACCTGCAGGGCCTGAACCTGAATCACCTGCTGCAGCTAATGCAGCGCATACAGCACCTGCACGGCCTGAACCTGAATCACCTGCTGCAGCAAATGCAGCGCATACAGCACCTACAGGGCCTGAACCTGAATCACCTGCTGCAGCACCTGCAGCACACACAGCACCTGCAGGGCCTGAACCTTAATCACCTGCTGCAGCAAATGCAGCGCATACAGCACCTGCAGGGCCTGAACCTGAATCACCTGCTGCAGCAAATGCAGCGCATACAGCACCTGCAAGGCCTGAACCTGAATCACCTGCTGCAGCACCTGCAGCGCATACAGCACCTGCAGCGCCTGAACGTGAATCACCTGCTGCACCACCTGCAGCAAATTCAGCACCTGCAGGGCCTGAACCTGAATCACCTGCTGCAGCGCATACAGCACCTGCAGCGCATACAGCACCTGCAGCGCATACAGCACCTGCAGGGCCTGAACCTGAATCACCTGCTGCACCACCTGCAGCACATACAGCACCTCCAGAGCCTGAACCTGAATCACCTGCTGCAGCACCTGCAGCGCCGCATGCTCATGCACTGCGCCGTGCCCGCCGCCGCGCTCCTCCACCCACAGTGTGTCTATGAAAATATGCAAATAAACTTGCAACGAATGCACCCGGCGCAAGGCAGACGGGTATCTCGACCTGCTTATCAGGCAGAAGGTGGCCCCACGTTTGAAGAGCTTGCCTTGCCTGTAGTAGGCATAGCCGTCTGCCTCACACCGATGTATTCATGGGAAGTCTCCCCCGTACTTTCATCGTAACACTGCTGCTCGCACACAGACTCACGCGGGAGGGGGCTGAGGGAAGAGTGAAAGGGGGCATTTCACACCAACTCACCGCAGAGCCCGGATGGGTGTGTCGTACTTTTTGGTGGCAGGGTCAAAAACTCACTCAGTGGGTCCCATAGTACCCAAATGTAGCGGGATTTGGCTGGGAAAAATCTCCTGTGGATTTGGGGAATTTTTCATTTTTGAAAATTTCCATAAAACTTCAACATTTTTTTAAATTTTCAATTTGGCCAGCACAGGGTTGAGTGGAACATTTTTAGCTTCCCCTTGTCTCACTGATTAAGAATATATATGATGGTCACCCATTTTCTAGATTTCATTGGGACTCCAGGGTCAAAAACCTATGAAAATTTCAGTTTTTAATTTTTAACTTTTTTAGCTGGTCCGACGATTTTGATGAAACTTTGCTCAAAGATACATATTTATAAGGCCAACATCCAAGAATTTTCCCAACTTTGGCCCGGCACTCCTTCCCTCCATCGGTCTCACATTTCCCCTATCCAGCTAACCGAATTGTTCGGTAATTGGTTTGGTTGAGGTATTAGACTATGGACGCACACTAAATGGCTAATACCAACAATAATTAGTACTGCCACATTAAGGAGACCTTAAACTGTTTATCTCTTGAGTATTTTTAACCTCTTACACTTTAGTACAGTGAAAAATCAGAATTGCAAGCGCAAACAGGACCAGCTCACAATGTGCCACCGCCACCAGCCTGCAGTTTGCCACAGATTGATTGGTAGATAAGATTAATCTTGAGAAATATGTTTAGCAACAAATAGTCCATACAACAATGAACAGCAAATATAAAATTATAAATTCTTATTTATTCTTTGCACTGGACATAGAAAAAAAATTATGAATAGCTGAAAACTTTAATTTTTCTTTGGTATGATGAAATTCTTAATGATGAATTCTTTGCACTAGACCTGAACAACAGAGAGAAAAGAAACAGATTAGAAAAGATCCAGAGTTATTAAAACAATTTTACGTTTCTTTCCTTTTTTTAAAATGAAACAGAAAAAGAAAACCATTTTTAAACATACCTTTTGCCGCATTAAACTGCCACATTATTTTGGTGATGTCATCTTTATCCAGATAATGGATGCCGTCTCTCACAGTAGGGTTTACAATAGCCAGTACTTCTTCAATGGTATATGGGTTTACCTCTTCATATTCACTCTGCATCCATGTGCTGGTGGAGGTTTCCTTGTACATTAAATTAACAAGCACTTCTTGAGTATCATTATCATACAGTTGTACTTCTGCCAACAGCCAGTTATTTTCATCTAGCACGGCAACATATTTTGCCTCAGAAAGTTGGTCATGTGACGGCAATTTACGTATAGCTTCCACAGGTACATATTGAAAAGCATTGGCAGAAGAATAATGTTTGGTAAGAATTTCACCTTTTGAAACAGGCACAATACAGTGGTGTGATCTTATCTTTGGCACTTTCAGAACTTTGCTAAATCTATTTTGAAGAAATGATGAAATTTCTTGAACTTGCTCTGTTCTTACATATGCAACAGTAATTCCTGTCATTTTTTTTTGAGCCCACTCAAAGAATTCCAGGGGACTACGTATTAACTGTTTTCTTAGACTGTCCAAGTATGCATTTCTCTTCATGGTTCCAGCCAGACCATCACATGGGCCTTTCCCGTGAGATGTACCAAAATAATGCCACTCAGCTTGTAAGGCGAAATCTTCACTATGGTATGACAGATTAAGAGCATTGAATTTACTCTTGTACTGCTGAGCAGCCCCATCAGAAAAATATATGACTTTTTTCACATTTGGCACTTTTAATTTTATAAAATTAATAAATTCTTTCTGGAAAGCATACACTGCATCTACATGGTGTTTCATATAGTCAGAAACAACCGCAAAGCTGGTTGATACAGTTTCACCACTTGAATTTTTGTAGTATGCAACAAAGGGGTGAATTGTTACTTGCTCATTTTTCCAATAATAGCTTTGGATTGCATCTTGTACGACACAAGTATAATTTTCTGCAAAGTCGCATACTGTTAAGACTTCACCTTCTTTTAAATTTTCCTTCAGATATTTGTAGTGTTTCGATTGTTCTTTAGAAATAAAATGATGAGGCAGAAGAGTCTTCAGTTGCTCAATTATGACATCAATAAATTCATCAGCATTCTTTGAAATGGTCTCCAAACAGCACCTGTCTGTGGACGTCCACTGCTGGTACAATACTTTGTCCACAAAGTTATCTTCTAACAATTTTTTTAGTTTAATTTCAAGAGAGTCTGCACCTGGACAGGTAGGGCAGCAGCTTTCAATGTAACACTCAGCCCTTGGAGGGTTACAAATGCATGCGCCAAGAAAATCATAATAAGTATTTAGTTCTTGATCATACTTTTTAAAGTTGGCACCTTCCAGAAGCAGTTTAAAATTTTGGTGGTACTTACATACGCACACAGAATGAGTGCCAGAACCTCCAGCCAGCACACAATGTTTAGGCCTCAGTGAAGCAAACTTAACAAATTTCACTTGTACCTCAGGGTGCTCCTTTCGAAAAAGTTGAAAAAGTTCAGTCAGAGTGGTCAATATAAGCCTCTTCTGTTTGTGCACTTTTACTCCACCTTCTCTCACACTAACATAATCCTTCATTCCTGGCATCGCACGGCTACTAATATCATCCAACTCATAGAAGTTTTTGATGAGATCCACATCGCTACTAGGCAGAAAACGGCTAGCCTTTTTGAGATTTGGTGTAGGGAGAATACCATCCTGCTCTTCCATGAGGGCTGCTGTTTTTCTAATGATGTGTTCTGTGGCACCAACAGATTGAAATTCTTCCAAAACTTTTCTTTGAGACATTGAAACCAGTGCAATTGATAGAACTCCTACTTTATCTGAATTATTTTTACTGGCCTGGAACTTACTCTTTAAAGCAGATAGTGTTTTAGAATAAAATTCTTCATTAAATGGTGGATGAACCACACCTCCTGCCTCTGTTATCAAGTTCTCAAATTTTTCATTTATTTTTCTAATTTTTTCTGTTCCATATAGGACTTCATTAGTAAGTTTCCTCTTGTCAACTTTCTCAACATTTAAAACAGTCAGCGCAGCATTGAGAGTGGAAAAGGCATCTGGTACGAATGTTGGGTCGTTCGGGTCCTCCTTTGTAGATGTAGTGGTCTCAGAAGAAAAAGTACGGTCCTTCAAAGTTTCACCAGTAAATACATCACGATCTGGTGGACCTCCCCAGTTCGAATCACCTGGATCATTAGGGCCACAATCACTGGTCCTGTAATTTAAAAATAAAAAATAATAATAAGCATTTAGTGATAAGAAATGCATTCAAAGTTTTTTCAAAAAATAACTTTTACCCTGCTGAAACATCTGCAAGAACTTCCTCAACTGAAGAGTCTTGAAATAGATCTTGACTGGTGCTGGGTGTGGTACTGGGTCTATAAAACAAAATATGTAAAATTAAATACCTCTAATAAATTTATAAATAATACCTCTAGACTATAATCAGTCATGCAAATCTGTGATATTTTAATTATATTTACTCTGCTAAGGGCTGAGCTGAAACTGAACCAGGCCCACTGATGACATTCTCTAAACCCCCTGCCGCTTGTATGAACAGATTAGTTAAGTCGGAAGGGCCTTGAGACAAACTTTGCGAGCTTGGTGCTGATGACTGCGGACTTTGCTGAATGGTGACAGCTGCCAATAATGGCTCAACTTTTTGAGCACAACGCTTGCACATTTTCTGCCCTGGCAGCAAAACTTTCATATCAGGCACTTCTCTACTCTGCAGATGCATGTGTAGGGAAACAACATTCGTCTTCACAGCAGCAGTTCTTGATTTGTGACTTGAGTATGGGTCACAGCAATGTGTTTGTCTCAACTCATAAAATTGAAACCATTTTTCGAAGTGCTTAGTGCACAGAGACTTCGCTTTGACTCCGCTGCGAATTTCTACTAGACGAGCCCCATCACTGGTTAAAAGTGAGCTGCATGGCTTCACTTCCCCAGAACACGAGCCGTCGGCTAGGAACGAGCACAACCTGAAAGATCATGGAAAGAAATTAGGAATAATATTCATTTTAACACCATTATTTTTGTTATTATTTTTACTAAATCACGCTCTTACCCCTTATAGCTTGTAGGGTCCATGGTTAGGACGGCCTACACGTGTTTACATTACCAAAACAATCGGCCACAGCCAGTCTGCCAGTCACTGTCAGCCAGCATACGCTAGTATGAAAAACTTATGCGAGCGCTGTTTCCGAACTGGTGTAGAATCAGAATCCCAAACACAAGCACGGCAGCACGGCCGACGCAACGAAATGCTCAGGCTCTGTCCGAATTCTCGTCGGTCCCGGTCCGGTTCAGTTCTTTTCGTGTCTTTTCCTCCCCCTCTCCTCCCCCTCCTCCCACGAAAAGACACGAAAAGAACTGAACCGGACCGGACCGACGAGAATTCGGACAGAGCCCAACGGTTTTCAAGGTCGGTTTCGGTTATAATGTTGTCAGCGCGTAAAAACTGAGTAAAATGTAAGAACTCAATGCATTTTCATATTCTGCGTGATGAAATACGTTGACTTGAGTTGTGAGAGATTAGAATTTTATCGGTTTTCAATGAAAATGTAGATAAATAGCCATGACGGGGAGTTCAAGTTCTCTCGGCTCAGGCTTAGGCTTATTTTCTAAAAAACATTGTTTTTTTTTTTTAGAGTAGTCTTACCTTCAGGTTGATACTTATGCTGAGTATAAAAAATAAAGCAATTGTTCTGAGAGGTGAGTGCATCCATTCTACACCACAATTTTGACTATATTACAAAACAGTGATTTAGACGCACTGGTCAACACTTAACCTGAGATTCATTGGACATTTTAAAATTAAGTTAAATCAATAAAACAGATGGTGAGTAGAATCTATCAAACAACTAGTGGGAGAAATATGGTTGTGGTTTTTGACTTTTTTAAAATAATCTTCCTTTGTTTGGAAAAATACAACATTTTGTAAAGGCGCTTTAGGAAGAAAAATGCTTCTTTGTGGTCGAAGCTTATGAAACAAATGGCATCAAGGAGCCACATGCATTGCTATGTTACCTTATCAAGGTCTTGGCATTTTAATTTCTTTAAAGATCTACTGTCATTTTAACCATGTAATGGTTCAGATGGAAACTCCTACATAACATTTAGAGACATTCTGTGACTTTTAATTAAAATATTTCAATTAGAAATGTCTATTTTGTGAAATATTTTTGCAAATTTACTTCCATTATTAGTGCTACTTCTTATTATTGTTAATATTAACCATTTAGTGTGAGTCCATAGTCTAATACCTCAACCAAACCAATTACCGAACAATTCGGTTAGCTGGATAGGGGAAATGTGAGACCGATGGAGGGAAGGAGTGCCGGGCCAAAGTTGGGAAAATTCTTGGATGTTGGCCTTATAAATATGTATCTTTGAGCAAAGTTTCATCAAAATCGTCGGACCAGCTAAAAAAGTTAAAAATTAAAAACTGAAATTTTCATAGGTTTTTGACCCTGGAGTCCCAATGAAATCTAGAAAATGGGTGACCATCATATATATTCTTAATCAGTGAGACAAGGGGAAGCTAAAAATGTTCCACTCAACCCTGTGCTGGCCAAATTGAAAATTTAAAAAAATGTTGAAGTTTTATGGAAATTTTCAAAAATGAAAAATTCCCCAAATCCACAGGAGATTTTTCCCAGCCAAATCCCGCTACATTTGGGTACTATGGGACCCACTGAGTGAGTTTTTGACCCTGCCACCAAAAAGTACGACACACCCATCCGGGCTCTGCGGTGAGTTGGTGTGAAATGCCCCAAAGGTGCTGGGAGGGGGAGGCTGCTGCTGTCAATAAGCGCCATGGAAACCACTCCAGGCAGACAGACCCCGCGGGTGGAGGGAGGCGCCCACCCAGTCGGGCGGAGAGAGAGAGAAGGGAAGGCTGGAGAAAGGGGGAGGGGGTAAGGAGGAGGAGGAGGAAGCAGAAGTGACAGAGAGAGAGAGAAGGAGAGAACAAGGAGGGGGGGGGGGGGGGAGTGGTGAGAGCGAGGGGTCGACCACTTGGATATTCCATGTACACATTGAAAAATATTCCAAAAATATTCCAAATATTCCAAAAATATTCCAGATATTCCAAGATATTCCAGATATTCCAAATATTCCAAAAATATTCCAAATATTCCAAATATTCCAAATATTCCAAAAATATTCCAAATATTCCAAATATTCCAAAAATATTCCAAATATTCCAAAAATATTCCAAATATTCCAAAAATATTCCACATATTCCTGCTATTCCACATACTCCTGATTTTCCGAATTCTATATAATCCATCAGTATTCCAGGTATTCCAATATAATCTTCGGTGGTTACTCCATACAGAGGTGGTAGTCATAACATTCTTCCTAGTAGACCCCTAGGTATGGACATGGACATGATGTTCGAACGCTCGGCGACCAGCAGCAACAGAATCGTGACCTAGAGCATAGTTGTCAGTGTCGTGAAAGCGTCAATGGCGAAGCTGAAATTGGACTGATTTTTGTAGCATGTGCGTGCCCAAAATAAGGCCGGCTGGAGCTTCCGAACCCAGCAATATACGAGCTTAGCTGAGGCTGAGCAGCATGGAACATAGGGATATGAGGCGAGCATGAGCGGGCGGATTGCAAATGCAAAATGCAGCCCATGGGCTGGGCCGGCCGGTTGCTTTACCCCGCAGTCGGCAGATCGGGCGCCGGGCGGGGGGCTCGTTACTGACAGACTTATAAAGCCAACAGAACCAACCCATGGTTCACGATAGCGAGATCAGGAAAGTTGAGCTCGCTGCCGTAAACGATCCTCAAAGTAGGGTATTTGACCGTCCTTGAAGATTGTGTTCCACCAGAGAAGCTTTCTGGGTTGAAAAATTGTTCCGGTCATTTTCATATTCAATTTCTTTACAGGTATTCCAACCTATTCCAGATATTCCAACGTATATTCCAGATATTCCAAAAATATTCCAAATATTCTAAATATTCCAAATATTCCAAAAATATTCCAAATATTCCAAAAATATTCCAAATATTCCAAATATTCCAAAAATATTCCAAATATTCCAAAATTTTCCAAATATTTCACCCTGATTTTCTGAATTATACCAGGTGGCTGACGGACGCCGTGCACTTTTTGTACTATGCAACCCTCCCGCATCGCTCCATCCGGGACTGCATACCCACCAGGCGCTGGGGACCGGCTCCAAGCGCGGACGCTCCGCTCGGACACTGTTGTTACAGCGAACGCCCCGAAAGGGCCCTCTCGCGGTTCGCGCGGTCTACGGTAGCGCGTTCCTTGGGGGAGGTTCGCGGTTTCGCGAGCGTAACCCGCGAGCCCGCCGGGAAAGTTCGCGGTCCGCGCGTCCTGCCGCGCAGGAATCTCGAGTACCGCGGATCCTCCGTGGGTCCTTCGCGGACTGCGAGCAACCCACGAGAAGGATCCGCGGACCTCGACCTTCCCCCGCGGAGGATCTGCGGTTCGCGAGATACCCCCACGGAGAGACTCGCACACTGTGAAAAATATGTACGGAAATTTCCGGCTAATTTTTTTCCGGACATTTCCGTACTTGATGAAAACGGAAACGTCCGTTCAGATGTCCGTAGTACATGGTTGTTTCTGCAGTACCGTACGAGAAAAATTAGATCACTGCTTGGAAGGATTCGTCCGTACCCATCATGGTACGGAACGTTTCCGTCATCGGTTCCGTACTAGGATTCTCATTTCTTACAGTGCAGACCGCGAGCTCTCCCAGCGGACTCGCGGGTTACTCCCGAGAAACCGTGAACCTCCCCGGTAACGCCCCGCCGTAGACCGCGTGAACCGCGAGAGGGCCCTTTCGGGACGATGGCTGCAACATCAGAGCCGGAGCGGAGCGTCCAGGCTTGGCAGGGGCGTATTAAGGTCCGACCGACAGGGGGGGCGGTGCCCTTCAGGTTGCCTACATAAAGGGGTTTTGTAGCACAATTTGCCTACCTTTCAGGCGGCTGTCTAGAGGCCACAGGGGGGGCGATCGCCCCCCTCGCCACCCCCCTTAATACGTGCCTGAGGCTTGGAGCCGGTCCCCGGCGCCTGATGGGTATGCAGTCCCGGATGGAGCGCTGCGGGCGGGTTGCATTGTACAAAAAGTGCACGGCGTCCGTCAGCCACCTGGTATATAATCCAACAGCATTCCAGGTATTCCAACAAAATCTACGGTTGATTACATCATACAGAGGTGGTAGTCACAACACCCTCCCTAGTAGACCCCTGGCTATGGACATGGACATGATGTTCGAACGCTCGGCGACCAGCAGCAACAGAATCGTGACCTAGAGCATAGTTGTCAGTGTCGTGAAAGCGTCAATGGGGACGCCGGTTGCTTTAACCCGCAGTCGGCATCTCGGGCGCCGGCACCGGGCGGGAGGCTCGTTACTGACAGACTTATAAAACCAACAGAACCAACCCATGGTTCACGATAGCGAGATCAGGCAAGACGAGCCCGCGGCCGTATGCGACCGACAAAGTAGTGTATTTGACTGTCTTTGAAGATTGTGTTCCACCAGAGAGAAGCTTTCTGGGTTGTACATTTGTTCCGGTCATTTAAATATTCCAATTTTTTTTGCAGATATTCCAAAAATATTCCAGATATTCCAAAAATATTCCAGATATTCCAACATATTCCCGATATTCCGAAAATATTCCAAATATTCCAACATATTCCCGATATTCCAAAAATATTCCACATATTCCAAAAATATTCCAAATATTCCAAATATTCCAAAAATATTCCAGATATTCCAGATATTCCAGATATTCCAACTGGAATATATTCCATGTACACAAAAATTTCAAGTGGTCGACCCGGGTGAGAGGCAGGGTCGGCGCGTGCGCCCTTACCCATAGTTAGTCCTACCCCTCCGGTCCGGCCGCACCGCCGCGGTGACCCAGCAGATACCACACGAGTGAGTAGTCACTCGCGGCTGCACCGGGGAGTGCCACGTGCCACCGCCAGCCCGCCCCTTGCGTTGGCCCGGCTGCGGCCAGAGGCGCGCTGTTACATTCCTACAAAGAATTTTAAAGCTTATTTGCAGTTTGAAAAGCATTTGATTTGCAGTTTGCAAAGTATTTGCTTTCCAATTTCAAAGCATCACTTCGCAATTGCAAAGCATTGCAGCCAATTCCAATTCTTGACCGTTGAAGAAAACTAAGTCGACACATATGATGTCAAAAAAGAAAAAAAAAATACTCTCGTAACTGTACGATTTGAAGTCGTAACTTTACAACATTTGCACCGTAAAAATAGTTTCTTGTATTTCAGGATCTGTCTTGGATGTTCATTGGTATTCTCGGTATTCTCCGCGTAAGATCCAAGAAAGATCTTGAAATACAAGAAACTACTTTTACCGTGTGCCACGGAAATAATTCTTTCCGCAATCCTCACACTCTAAATGACCATGGACATTTTTGTAACAAGCACCGAACGATTCTGCACGTCTCTAACTAGATACAATTTTCACCTCTAAATTGTGTGCAGTTAGTTACAAATTGTGTGGGGTTCGTTACAAATTGTAACTATCGGCACACAATATTGTATCTTGTCTAGTGACGTACAAAATCGTTCATAGTTAGTTACAAAAATTGTCCATTGACATTTAGAGTGCACGACGCTTTCTCACAGTGTTCGGACAACTGAACCGGGATCGCGCGTGGGGTGGGCGGGGCGAGTGGTGCTGGGCGGGGCGGGGCGGGGCGGGGCGGGGCGGGGCGGGGCGGGGCGTTCAGACGAGTGCCTGTGTTCGGGTTCGCGTCGGGAAGGACACTCTGTTTGCTGCGCAAACCTCGGCGTGGCCCCGAGAGCGCGGCTCGGTGCGGCGGTGCGGCCTGGCCCGAGGCTATTACACGGCTTTGTAAATGATTTGTTGGCGCGCTTAGCTCTGGGCAGGACAGCCGCACGGCCCCCGGGGAGCACTCAGCTTTGGTTAGCCTCAGCTCCACGCACTGCAAAACCCACACATAAACTTGTTTAAAATTGCAGAAAAACAAACAATCACAAAGAAAAACATGAACATACATCACGCAGTCGAATCCTTACTTCATTGCGGCGATTATACGAGCTTAAATAGAAGCGTGTAAATAGGTTTGCTACCCCTCCCTACCCCCCCCCCCCCCTTTACCCCCAATTTCTTTCATTCTCATTATTAGCATGACACGGCGTCAGCACCGCGTCACGTTTGTCAGCGTCACCCCCCTCTCCTCCCCACTGATAGACTGCTCCCCGTCCCGAATGAGCCCGGCTGACACTCCCATCAATAACGCACCGGCACAGCCCCGCGCCGCCCCGCGCCGCCCCGCGCCCAGCCGGGAGTTACCAACTCGATTTGCCTTCGGACGCCATAGCGGTCGCACTTTTCATGCCGTCCCAACTTGCATAGCGCTCCATTATTTAGCGCGGCGGTGCGGTGCCGCCGGGTGCCGCTGGCCCCGTCACCGCGACCCGCGACACAGCGGAGCTGTAGGGGTCTCAGTCTCTATCGAAAACAGGTAGAGCGCAGCTCAACCAATGTCGGAGCAGATTTCGATTTTGCCTCTCGTTTTGTAGACTGGGCAGTAGTACGGTATGAAAGCATAGCAGATTTTGCCCCCTCGTTTGCGGGATCTTAGAGAAACAGCCCGATCCGAAATAGGCATAGGAGCCGAATTCGGATGAATCCAAGTTAAGACCACACTGTAAAAAAAAATGTTTGAAATTCACCGCACATCTGTTGTGAAAAAAGTTTGCCAGAACTCTTCGTTAAATTACAACAGTCCTCTGTATCTATCTAAACCAGAACTCTTCGGGAAATTACAACCGTCCTCTGTATTTAAAAAAGAAATTTCTTTTCTTTTCAGAGCAGAGCTTTTCCTTTTCCGAATCCTGGAAACTCCAAACTACCCTGTCGAATAGGTCAAAACCGCGGCCGCGCAGGCACCGTAGCCCCTCCCCCTCTAATTAGACACAAGATTAATTAATCTCGTCTTAAGCCGCAGGCTGTCATTGTTAGAGAGATTCCTCCCGAGACATTATTACTCCTTGTCGCAGCCTACGGCGCAGGCCAGGGCCCGCCACACCTCCTCCCCCTCCCCCTTAACACTCACTTAAAGGTTAGTACGGCCAACGCTCTGTATTGGCTCGGCTCGGCCTACCCCTTCCACGAAAAAATATCCCCTTATCTTGTTCATTTTGCCAGACGAGTAGAGCATTACCATAAAGACTCAAATTTCAATTCAAATTTATAAAATTTCTACAAGACAGATCTATAATATATATTCTACATACCGGGTGTTTCACGTCTTACCGGACAGTCTAATGGGTTGCCTATCCCATGGTCTGCAGGCGCTCCGCCGCCAGCACGCTGCGGCGGCAGGGCAGGCGAGGTGGTGGGGGCAGTCCCCTTTACTCGGCTGCATTCGGTGCTCAGGAGAGGCGGGGGCGTGGTGGCGGAGAGCCGTCTAGCCCATGCCCCGCGAACGGCGCGACCCCGCGAACATATCCCGCGACCCCGCGGACATCCTCCGCGAATCCGCGGCGTCCTTCGCGCATCCCCCGCGAGTCCGCGGCGTCCTTCGCGCATCCCCCGCGAGTCCGCGGCGTCCTTCGCGCATGCCCCGCGAGTCCGCGGCGTCCTTCGCGCATGCCCCGCGAGTCCGCGGCGTCCTTCGCGCATCCCCCGGGACTTCGCGGCGTCCTTCGCGCATGCCCCGCGAGTCCGCAGTTATAAAGAAATCGTGTTGTTGACACACACCGCCGTGTTGTCATTCGCCTGGTGAGGTGCGCCACGCTCCGCCACGCGACCTCTCCCTCCCTGCGGCACCGTCCCGAGCGTTGCCATTGGCGGCATCCCCCCTCTCCCAGCCGCCCGGCCGCCGCTACCGTCTGACTTCGGCGGCCAGGCGGCCGGCGTCCCCTTCTACCGCCTAGCCGCTGCGCTCAACGCCAGAGCGCCTGCAGGCCGGGGGATAGGCAACCCATTAGACTGTCCGGTAAGACGTGAAACACCCGGTATGGTAGACTTCAGAATCGAATGTACACACTGTAAACAAAGTGTGATGATGAGTGCATATTTTTGGCGATACAAAAAGTATGGCGCATTTCCTCAATGGGTATAGCTAAAATTTGCAATAATAAAGTCATCGCATGTTTTTAGTGATGATCATCTCTTGTTTTTGCAATATTCAGTCAGAGTCATCGCGTTTAAGAGCCATAGGTGGGTATCGCATCTTAATGTGATAAAAGTAGAAAACATCGCATTTTTGACCGCTCAATCATGTGATAAAAACGTACTGCACTACTACGCGCCATAAATTGTGGGAATGGCACATGAGCTTTAACGGCACAAAAATGTGTGAATTTTGTGGCATTCCCAATAACAGTGCAAGATTAAATTCTATAGGTATGCTTAATATTATAAAATTCCCTTCGTCAGTTTTTTTCGCGATAAGGGGCCATATGAAACAAAACACGCACGTTTCCCAGCGATTTTAGAAGCCAACTCCGTTGCCTAAAGACCTTCTTTCTCCGCTTTCACCGCCTAAACAACAAAGGCAGAAGGAGCCCTACGCTAATTTGGGCTTTGGCTTGGAAAAATTGATATGCGTCGGCGGCGGGGAGCGTGCGCCTGAGAAATAGGGCTGATGAATTTTTCATCGTCAAACCAAAGCCAGAGCCCCGAGCAGAACCCCCTTCAGCTCAGCAGCAGCCGGGGCGGGGCGGGGTGGGGCGGGGTGGGGCGGGGTGGGGCGGGGTGGGGCGGGGTGGGGCAGGGCGGGGCAAGCGGGGTGGGCTCCGCGGGCGCCAGGCGCCAGGGGCGGCAGAATAAGCGCCGCCGCCACAGACCCGCACAAATTGGCCAAATCTGTTTCTGAGGACGAGATATGGCAGCAACTGGTTGCGGTGGAGGAGGAGTTGGGGAGGGGGGGAGGGGCGCGGCGTGGCGTGGCGTGGCGTGGCGCGGCGTGTCGCGGCGTGCGTCAGAGTGTCGCGCGACGTGCACCACCACCACCACCATGCACTACACGAGAGCTGACGCAGTGTGGTGTGGTTCGGAGGGTCACTTCAGCGGGAAGAGGGGAGGAAACGCATTCACCTCCCCTGCCACCCCCGACGGGCCCCACTGCGGCCCGGCCCGGCCCGGCCCGGTGGAGTGGAGCGGAGCATTTAGTAGAGGCGGGGCGGGGCGGGGCGGGGCGGGCTCGTCCACGCGTAGCGGTCTGTTCAGGCGCGCAACCGCACGAGCCCCTCCCCCCGCTTCACAAGGGGGAGCACGAAGTTTTAAATGCATAACCAATGTATTTTTCTTCACGTACACACTGATAATCCAAGTGTTCGACCCTTCAACACTTTATAAAGAGTTCAAATACCATTTAAACATATTAATGTGTTCAACAAAGTTATTGTACACTTACAAGTGTTCAATTCAGAAGTTGGACGCACTGTATTGGGGAACTGTGCAACTGGGAAGTTGAACACTTACAAGTGCGCAACTTCTGAGTTGAACACTTAAGTGCACAACAACTCTGTTGAACACTTTTATTCGTTTAAATGGTATTTGCACACTTAAAAGTGTTAAAGGGTTGAACACTTCGTTTATCAGTGCAATCCATAAAATTCGGGAAAAAAATTGGTGATATTTTTCAGATTTTATCACCGTAAATGCTGTTTAACAACTGATTATTTTGAAGATAATAGTATATAATAGTACGTACGTATATACCTCCTTTCAGGTGGTACGCTTCTAAGCTAAAACGCTCAGCGTTTCTCGCCGGCACGTTATTACTAGCATGACAAAGAATAGTCTGCACTGCACAGCTCTGTATGTGTCAGCCATCGGGCCGCCGGCCGGCCGCCAGCAGCCACGCGCGACGCGCCCCAAACACTTTTTAGACCCAAATCGGCACTCCCTATTTATAAGCCCACCTGTTTCCCCGTCGCGTGCTCCCTGCAGAGGCTGACCGGGGGGTCCCCCACCCCCTATGGGCACGGCAGGGCCCCCGGCAGGACGCCCAGCAGGCAGCCGCCAGTCTGCTGAATAATACAAGGCCATGAGGAGCACCCCGCCCCGCCCCGCCCCGCCCGAGAGCATAGGGATTTCGGGACCGAGATCGAAAAGTGGCTTTTCCTGGGGGGTCCAGTTCGGTCCAGTCTGGTAGGTCCAGCGCGGGCGGGCGGCCAGACAGCGGCACAGCGATGCACTCTGCGCGATTCAATTTCAGGGTCGAGCCTGCAGGTGTTGGGGCCTCCGGGTCCTCCGGGGCCTCCGGGGCGAAACGCGTCCCGGAGCCAGGATGCAACGCTCAGCGAGGGGCGGAGGACAGAAATATATTCCATTGCACTGCTGGTGCTCGCGCTCGGACCACGTCGCAAGAGAGGGATTCCAGGGGACCGCCAGGACAACGGTGTAGAAACCGACGAAGGAGCAGCCGAGGGGTACCTCAAATCCACCTACCAGTGGTACACTCTGCACTCTGTGCTCCAATCAGTTATCAGTTCCCAAGACTACTCCATTCACATGAATTTAAATTAATAAAAATGCCAAGCCAGCTCATGGAAATAGTCAAACATCAAAATTTCAGCACGATAATTTTTTATATCTTTGAAAATTTGGGTGATAACCTTCTTTTATCACTTTAAAGAAAGAGGGCCTCCTCGGGCCTCGGGAGCAGCAGGGCGCATTGTTCAGAGCTGCACACCGGAAAAACTAATGTGACATATGTGTCACGTCCATTGACACGACCGATTTGGGTCACACCACGTGATGTGACATGAGGTTTGGTCACATGCGACCAGGTAACAGGCTAAACATATAAGATGTCACACCACAAACACGACCAAAATCTCGGTCACATCACCACACGTTACCTAAAGCTCGGTCACACCACAAAACGTTCCCGAAAGCTCGGTCACACCAGCACATGTGACATGTGTCACATTAGTTTTTCTAGTGGCATTGTAACATCTACGGCAGACAGTCCAACAGCACACACCACGTCATGCAGCATTCCCCTGCAGCTCGAGTTCAGCTCGTCCCGCGGCCATTGCGGCTCTCAGCCCTCCAAGCACGCCCAGGGACAGGAGGACCCCGAGCCTCGAGCCTCGGGCCTGAGGGTCCCGGAGACCAGTCGGAGACCCGACAGGCGGCGCGCGCGCGCCCTCAACTCCTCGGAAGAAAAATAACGCATTAGCAGACAACAGAGCCCGGCACCGGGCGGGCAAAGCAGCTTCTGCGGCGCCCAGCTCGCTTCGTCGGTTTTGCCCGCCCATGCCCGCCCGCTCTGGCGTCTGCCCGCCCAGGCCCGCCCGGCTAGGCACAGTCTTTCACGCGCTGCCCAGCGGGACCAACTGGGCAAAAGTGCCCAGCTCCCATGGCGTGGCGCTGTGTGGCCGGCGACCGTGCGGAGCGGTGCGGTGCGGGCGGAGTGGCGCGCATTGCGTGTTGCATACCTCCAGGCGCACTGTTCTGAAAATTGTCTACGTAACGGGGGATTCGCATTTGCAGTAAAGGGGAGGCGGAGGTAGCGTTGCCTTGCAATTTTGTCATAATCCCAGACCCGTATTGACAATCTCCAAAGCCCCCCCTCCCTCCCCTCCCCCCGGGGCTCCATTTAGTCCAGGACAACCGGGCTCATTTAGTATGTATTCGTCATTCATCCCCAACGAATGCATAGTAACACGTTGCAGGAGTGAAAGCAAATCAATCAGCTCAGAAATTGAGCAATTTTTATTGCCACATAGACTGCCTCTCCCATGACCTTTGATGGTGTTTGTCAAAATAATGATTTTGATATGGAATGTTATGAATGACGCCTCATCCGCCTCTTTTTCCTCGGCTGCCCTCCTTGGTCGCCCTCCATGCTAACGTCAGCCAAGACAGAAGCTACAGCCAGCCGTCCACCGCCCAGGCCGCACCTGATGTCCAACGCGCCCAGCTGGGCAGAAATGCCCAGCTCCCGTCTGCTCGGCGTGGCTCGGCTCTGGTCCGGTGACAGTGCATCGGCGAGCGCACAGGCTGTGGCGTAGCGTGGTCGTCTGGCCAGCGCTCCACACTCCACTCGTTATTGGGCAGCCCTGCCCGCCCGGTGCCGGGCTCTGGCAGACAACACGGAGCAGCTCCGCCCCGCCGTACGTTCAGCCATTGTGCGTCCCCCAGCTCTCCACAGGGCAATATATCGCGCACCGGCCTGACCGGGGGGGGGGGGGGAGAGAGAGAGAGAGAGAGAGAGAGAGAGAGAGAGAGAGAGAGAGAGAGAGAGAGAGAAGTGGCGGGGGTGGTCTACCCTTGAAGAGGGGTGGTTGGAGCGGCAGTGCGCAAGGTGGCAGGTGGCGGCTCGCTGAGGCATCATACGAGCGTGCGCGCAAACACACACACACACACACGCGCAAACACACACACACACACACACACACACTCACACTTGATGGGGCTTGTTTAGAAATGCCCTCGCAATGCGCGTCCCTAAAGCGAGGGCAATTTTTATCATTTGCTTCGCCCAGAAAGTTTCTTGTTATAACTCGTGCGCGTTCTTCGCCTCGCCCCGCCTCCCCCCTCTCCCCCTCCCTCCCTCTCTCTCTCCCGCTCTCTCTCTCTTTCTCCCTCTTTGTACACGTGCTTCCCCCTCCCACTGTCTCCGTTCCCCTTCTCTCTCCGCTGCTGCTCTCGCCCAAGAAGAGAACAAAACTTGGAGGGGCGTATCACGTTCCTGATTTTACGGTCAGAGTCTACTGACTGGCATTTCTGGAACAGCGACCACAGAAATATTTTGCCGGCGAGCGGTCCTTGTTTAACCAGAAAGTGGGTGGGGGCGGGGATGGCAGGGGTGAGAGGAGAGAAAGGGGTGAGTTAGTGCAGAGAGACGGGCGTCCGGGGGTGCGGAAGGGAGTTGGCCCCGCCCCGCCCCGCCCCGCCCCGCCCCGCCCCGCCCCGGACTGCCCCGCCCCGCACCGCCCCGGTGCCCGGCCCGGGCGCACTGCATTCCACGCACGGGCTGCGAGGGTGCTTGGAGTCCGAGGGGGTCCTGCTCCTCTCATTTCATTTCATTTCCGGTGCGGCTCTCTGCTGCTCTGCCCCGCGCCACGCCCCCCCCCCCCCCAAGCCCCTCTCAGACAATTGAATGAGAGTGGTCCCGGCCGGCCGGCCGAGCCGAGCGTCGCCGCGACATGATCCGCCATAACCGGAGTGTTTAGCCACATGATTGAATGAGCCGTGACCGGTCGTGACCCGGGCGACACCCCGGCCCGCTCCCCTGCTGCTGCTGCTGCTGCTGATGATGACACTCTTACCGAACACCATGGCCACGGTCCATGTCTCTGGCGTAAACACACACCTGCAACACAACCATACAAAAGAATCATTAGTGAAATTTGCATTCGGTAAAACCTCTACATACGCCAGTAACTTTTTCTGTGGAAATAGAGTTTGTAAATAGCACGCAATCAAACACTCGTGGCGGAGCAGGGGGGAACGTCCAGATAGGCAGCAGTCTGTGTATCAGCTTTGCCACGCCACGCACCACCACGCAACGCAGCCCGCGCCGCGCGCCGCGCTCACGCGAACCAGTCACCGCAAATTCGATAAAAAGTTGGCGACTCAGCCAAGTGGGTGACTTTTCTTTACGGTTCCTTACAGGCCGGGCTCCTCCAGGCGAGGCGCCCCGCCGCCGCCCCTCTTTGGGCTGCAAGCGAGTGTGAAAGGAGGAGGGGGGGGACACCATTCTGCATAATTTGATCCTAAGCGCATTTACTGCCATCTTTTTATATATGCCGTGCTACTACTGCCGCGCCGCGGCGCCGGGGCATCGGATACGGGCTGCAGGGGGCTCCGGGGCGGCCTGTCATTTGGAAGAGAAGCGGCGGAGAGGGGGAGGGGGAGGGAGAGCCAGAGGCAGGGAGAAATGGGAGCAGGAGGAGAGCCAGGGGAGAGCCAGGGGAGAGAGAAAGGGGGAGCGAGGGAGAACGGGGGCGAGGGAGGAGGGCAGGACGTGGAGTCAGAGGATCACGCCCCCGCGCCTATTTGTACACACGTCCAAAATCAAAACGTGCCCCGCTCCGAGTCAGAAACGCGGCCGGGGGGGGGGGGGAGAGAAGAGTTGGTTGGAGATATGGGTTGGGAGTGGGACGCGCGGCGGGGCGTGAGGCACAAGGGGGGCGCATCGCAGTTAGGCGCTTCTAACGGCGGTGCCGGTGGCTATTTCACGGGGACATTCAGGGGCGGAAGTCCTAAAGCCCGGCCCCCGGCCCCCGGCCCCCGCCCGGCATCGGCTGGGCTGCTGCCCTCCGCGTGGCGCCGGGGACTCGCGCCGCTCGCGCCCTTCACTTGATGGCCTACACTTTGCCCCTGCTCTCCTCCCCCCTCCCTCACCATCGGCTTCCTTCTTGCACCCTACACTATTCCAGGCTCTTCTCACTAACTCTAATGTACTCCAAGATAGGAGGGAGGGGGAGGGGGGTAGGGGGAATTAAATGCTTCCAACCGCGGATGTTCCATCTGCTCAACGCTCTAAATATACTCGTACGTTTTTTCTGCAAACTTTTGGGCAAAGATAAGCGCGTTCCATACGAATTTGTGCGCAAAAATGATTATTGGCCTCAACCAAACGCATGCGCAAAAAAGCGCACACCAACACGAATTTCTGAGAACAATGTGATGATGTGACTTTGTTCAAATTCAAGATACAAACGCAGTTGGAGTGCGTAAGATGAACCTCTGAAAGTTTCTTTATTGATGATGGTCCATTATGGGCCAGATTGCCATAGAGACTCTCTCGATGGCTTTTGCCACAGGCGCGCTCCGTGCCCCCCGAGTCCCGCACGTAGGTCTCTCGGCCCCCCCTCGACTCTGGCCGAGCACGTGGAGCCTGACCCTACCTTTGGCATAAATAAAGAACGCAATGTGCCGGCGCGTCGGCGGCGCCAGGACTGGGCCGGCGGCTAGAGGGTAGCGGCAGCCAGGGGCGGAATCACGGCTCGCCAAATAGGACGCGGCATATGTAGCCAACGACTCTCCACTGCCAAATTTACGACCGATCCCTCTCACTCACACACACTCACGCACACTCACTCTCTCACAAAGACGCGGCAGCTAGTCGGGCTCTGTGTGAGACGAGGACAGCCGCGCCATCAGCGGTGCAACAGAGAGAGAAGAGGCGGGGAGGGGCACGGCCGGGCGCGGCACGCACAACCCTGCTCCCCTCACGTCGCGATTGGCACGCATACCAACATAAACAGGCCGTGCAGCGATAGCGCCGGCACCCCCGCCCCCACCATGGCCCCCTCCCCCGCCCCCACCCCCGCCTCGCCGTGGGCGTAAAACAGTTTGAGCACCCATCCAGCACCAGGGCCGGCGGGGTGCCGGCAGGACGCTTTGTCCAAGATGAACGCGGCGAGGCCCAGGCGGGTCTGGAAACACACGGACAGGAAATGGAATCGACATCAGCCGAAGCGGGGGGGTCTGCTCACATCGTGTCAGGCACACTCTGGAAACGCAAGTTGTGTACTTGAACCTACATGTATTCAGGAAAAACTGTGTACTTAGTCAAGTATGCAGGAGATCCTGTGTACTTGGTTAAGTACACTGTTCCTCCAAAGGCAATGAAAGTACTACCTTTTGTGGCAGTGCCCCTGCAAAGGCAATGGGACAAAAGTAAGACCTTTCCAGCGGCAATGAATCGCTCATTGCCGCTCCAAAGGCAGTATTCATTGCCAATTTTGGCAATGAGCGGAGGCCGGTTTTTGAATTTTCTCTAAGTTATTGGCATTTCAGTCACTGCCACATTGTGGCATTGAAGGTTCATTGCCAAAGATTCGGCATTCAAGGTTCATTGCCTAAATATCGGCAGTGAGGGTTCATTGCCATACAGTCGGCAGTGACGGTTCACTGCCAAATAGCCGGCAATGATCGTTCACTGCCAAAAGGTCGGCAATAATGTATTGCCAAAATGCAGCAATTAATGAAAAAGTGAATTAATTTTAAGTTACTTTCAGAACATTGCCGATGGGCTGGTATTGAACACTGCCATTGGGATGGCAATGATCGGTTCATTGCCGCTGCAAAGGTCTTACTTTTGTCTTATTGCCTTTGCGCCGGTCATTGCCAAAAGGGGCTTTATTGCCACGAAAGGTAGTACTTCAATGCCAATAATGGCAATGATCACTACCTTTGGAAAAACAGTGTATGCAGAAAATCCTGTGTACTTGACCAGATACACACTAAATCTCCCCCATAAATGTATGGAGGTTTTAGTGTGTACCTGGTCAAATACACAGTATTTCCTGCATACTTGCCCAAGTACACAGTATTTCCTGCATACTTGACTAAGTACACAGTATTTCCTGCAGAATCCATGTATGTATGCAGGAAATACTGCATTCAAGTACACACTTGCGTTTCTAGAGCATCAACGCGCGAGGCGAGCAAGATTTTTATTTGAAAATTATTACTTCAATCCCAGGTACAGTTTCAGTAAGAGCTCTGTGTATGGCTTCTTAATCCTCTTCTTCGCAGGGTGCGTTGGAGGAGGTGGTAGGCGCCGCTGCCAGACACCGCAGGCAGCCGAGCCGAGCCGCAGACACCGCGCTTGTTAGGTCTTGGGGACAATCGAACGGGCAGGGGGAGCAGGCCGGGGAGATAATCTCAGCAGCAAACGCAAGGATTGCACTGAGAGGCGCCGCCGGTATGCAGCGCCACGTAACAAACGACTCACGGTAAATGCTTGCGATACGCGCCATCACGGTGTTACCTGGTCCCGGACCGTAATGTTTGACTACGGGCTGAATATTACGGTACTTCAAATATATTGGGGAAGATTGATGGAAGGATCACTTCATTCACAATGAGGGATAGTCCATACCGGAAGGATGCGCTACGGTCTAAAACTGTACGCAAAAACTACGGCACCGACCGTAGGCATACCGTAACTCCACTGTTTTTTCAAAGGTAGTGATCATTGCCATTATTGGCAATGAGGTACTACCTTTCGTGGCAATGAGGCCCCCTTTGGCAATGACCGGCGCAAAGGCAATAAGACAAAAGTAAGACCTTTGCAGCGGCAATGAACCGACCATTGCCAACCCAATGGCATTGTTCAATACCAGCCCATCGGCAATTTTCTGAAAGTAACTTAAAATTAATTCACTTTTTCATTAATTGCTGCATTTTCGCAATACATTATTGCCGACCTTTTGGCAGTAAACGATCGTTGCCGGCTGTTTGCGGCAGGGAACCGTCACTGCCAACATAATGGCAATGAACCTTCACTGCCGATATTTAGGCAATGAACCTTCATTGCCGAATCTTTGGCAATGAAACTTAATGCCACAATTGGCAATGACTAAAATGCCAATTACTTAGAGAAAATTCAAAAAACTGAACTCCGCTTATTGCCAAAATTGGCAATGAATACTGCCTTTGAAGCGGCAATGAACGATTCATTGCCGCTGGAAAGGTCTTACTTCTGTCCCATTGCCTTTGCAGGGGCACTGCCACAAAAGGTAGTACTTTCATTGCCTTTGGAGGAACAGTTTCCTAAAGGAATTTTTAACACTGTAGGCTCCAGGAGACACACACACCTAAACACACACACACACACACACACACACACACACGCAGGCGCGCGCGCACTCGCGCAAACACCGTCACACTCATACAGAGAAACTGTCATGAAGAGAGAGAGAGAGAGAGAGGAGAGAGAGAGAGTCACACTCACACCCAGGCGCAGCACACGCAGTCCCCAGGAGGCAACAAAGTTATGCAATCCCACAACAAACTCCTGCCGGCCCCGCGCCTCCCCGCCTGTGGCCAGCGGGGCTGCATAACTTTGGGGCGGCGGCGAGGCGTCACTGCCGGCGGCGCAGCGGGGAATAGGGCGGCTGCTAGTGCAGGTACCGCCCCGCTTGCTGCCGCAGGGTCCTCACAGGTGCAGGTCCCGCCCCGCTTGCTGCCGCAGGGTCCTCACAGGTGCAGGTCGCGCCACGCTTGCTGCCGCAGGGTCCTCACAGGTGCATGCCCCGCCACGCTTGCTGCCGCAGGGTCCTCACAGGTGCAGGTCCCGCCCCGCTTGCTGCCGCAGGGTCCTCACAGGTGCAGGTACCGCCCCGCTTGCTGCCGCAGGGTCCTCACAGGTGCAGGTCCCGCCCCGCTTGCTGCCGCAGGGTCCTCACAGGTGCAGGTCGCGCCACGCTTGCTGCCGCAGGGTCCTCACAGGTGCATGCCCCGCCACGCTTGCTGCCGCAGGGTCCTCACAGGTGCAGGTCCCGCCCCGCTTGCTGCCGCAGGGTCCTCACAGGTGCAGGTACCGCCCCGCTTGCTGCCGCAGGGTCCTCACAGGTGCAGGTCCCGCCCCGCTTGCTGCCGCAGGGTCCTCACAGGTGCAGGTCGCGCCACGCTTGCTGCCGCAGGGTCCTCACAGGTGCATGCCCCGCCACGCTTGCTGCCGCAGGGTCCTCACAGGTGCAGGTCCCGCCACGCTTGCTGCCGCAGGGTCCTCACAGGTGCAGGTCCCGCCCCGCTAGCTGCCGCAGGGTCCTCACAGGTGCAGGTCCCGCCCCGCTTGCTGCCGCAGGGTCCTCACAGGTGCAGGTACCGCCCCGCTTGCTGCCGCAGGGTCCTCACAGGTGCAGGTCCCGCCCCGCTTGCTGCCGCAGGGTCCTCACAGGTGCAGGTCGCGCCACGCTTGCTGCCGCAGGGTCCTCACAGGTGCATGCCCCGCCACGCTTGCTGCCGCAGGGTCCTCACAGGTGCAGGTCCCGCCACGCTTGCTGCCGCAGGGTCCTCACAGGTGCAGGTCCCGCCCCGCTAGCTGCCGCAGGGTCCTCACAGGTGCAGGTCCCGCCCCGCTTGCTGCCGCAGGGTCCTCACAGGTGCAGGTCCCGCCACGCTTGCTGCCGCAGGGTCCTCACAGGTGCAGGTCCCGCCCTGCTTCTGCCGCAGGTTTGTTACAGGTGCAGGTCCCGCCCCGCTGCTGCTGCAAGGTCCGGTGCTTGTCCTACAAGGCCGCCAGCCTTGAACAGACCCTAACCTGAGCTATCTCTGGAATGCGCTCCTATCAGAGTCCGGGTTCGCTTCAACGACACATATCTCTCCATCACTGCTGTCTCCAGTCCGGAAGTCGTGCTCTCGACACGGGGTAAGATAAACGAAATCACGGGGCGCAGGCGACAATGTTCTTCTTAAAAATGCCGAAGGACAGAATCAATTACATGGCTTTCAGTTCTCCCGGTGATAATGCTCCTCCCTCCACGCCTCCACCCTCCTCTCTCTCTCCTACCCCCTAACTGGCCCTATCCAGGCCGCGCCCCCAACCCCTACACGCTCGGGTAAACTGCTGCACGCCAAAGCGCCGTTTCAGCCGCCCGGCCCACAGAGGAATCAAAACGCCATCAAGCAAACCATTATTCGATTGCCAGTATCACAAAATGGAGCCGCGAGCGAGGAACGATGGCTGCGCCGACTTTAAATTCAGGAGGCCCCCTAGCAGTGGCGAGGCCGTGCGGAGCAGCGCGGCCGGGGGCGCCGCTCCGGCGACCCTCTTGACATTAAACTCCGGCACCGCGCATCGCGCATACGGCCCGCACCCGCCGCGCGGCCTCTAGAGTGACCTGGCACCCCGCCCCGCCCCGCCCCACCGTTCCAGCAGGGCCGGCGGGTCGGACAAGGCCGCGCTATAACCGCTCCAGTGCACAAGACACGCCAATCAGAGGGTAGGAATTGAAATGAACCGAATTGGGGCAACCCTCGTGGAAACCGACAAATCTCTGCCCGCGGGCGCCGGCTAGGCTCGGCTCGGCTGAAGCAGCCCCTTCCCCCTACTCGTCCCACCACGACCACGCAGCCCTATCTTCAGCCTGATGCGGCTCACGGCGTTTTTTCCTCCACTGTATTGATTTTCAAAACGTGCTCGGAAAACAAGAGGCACGCTTTGCAGAGGGGTAGTCAGGGAAGGGGTGAGAGAGGTGGAAAGGGATTGGCGGGGTCACAGCGCGTCGCAGGTGGCGGCCCACAGGTTACACGTGACTGACGGATGATCCAGGACCGCCCATGTACGCGCGATGGGGCCGTCGCAGTCCCGTGCAGGGGCGGGGCGGGGCGCGGCAGGGCGGGGGGCAGGGCCACAGGAAACTCGGTAAAAGCTTTGCACACTCCGCATTTGTCTGACTCGCCCCGCAGTCAGCGCGAAGACGCCTGTACAGTACAAGGCGCCGTAGTGTCGCGTCGCGTAAATCCAGAGAAGTGGCCTACACGTCCCCGGCGCGAATAACAGGGGCGTAAAGAGCGGCAGGAAGTGGGAGGCCCTTCAAGGTCACCGCACAGGACCTCCACGCAGCCCCTCCCCCCCCCCCTCCCCCCGGGGAGCCTGCCTGCAGTCCACAAAGTCAACAGCAATATTTCCCGAAGGAGGGCGCTTGAACTGCAGGTCCCCAAAGTACTGCGATGGCCAATGGCCGTTAGGCGAGGCAACACTGCAAGCCAGCGGGTGGGGGGGTGGTGGGGGGGGGGAGGTGGGGGGTGCAGGCTGGAGGCGAGGCGTCAGTGCGGCCGCGCAGGGGCTGGGAGGTCAAAGGGGGTCCTGAGCGCTCCCCGGCGGGTAACTAGTCCAGCAGAGGTCACGGGAGTCGGGAGGGGGAAGGCGGGGGGTAGTGGCCGGCAGATCGGTCATCGAGACACCGACCTCACCGCCCGCCCCACCCCGCACCGCCCCGCCTTGCCCCGCCCCGCGCCGCCAGCGCCCTGACCTTACCCCATAAGCCAGGCGCGTGCACGAACTCCGCAATAGATCGGACCCAAGGAGCGAGAGGTGAGTGCCTGTCGGGAGACGAACAAGAGAAAAAGAGGGCCGTAGAGCACCAGGGAGCTCGATGCCAACGAAGAACTACTAACAACACGATGCTCAATTTTCTTTATAAATGACACTTGACGAAAAGAAATGCCATGAGATATAAATTTGCATTTCAAGAAAAACTGAAAAAACAAAGGTGCGATGTCCTGCTACGAGTTCTAAACCCGTTTTAGGGGTGCTAATTGAAGTTTTTACGAAATATTTTCTTTAAGAGCAAACCAATGACATTTAAGGATATGCTATCGCATTCCTCGCAAAATTCCGCGTCAAAAAGGCTTACATATGTGAAAGGATTCTGATAAGCAGTCAGCAATTGAAAAGCAAGTAAAAAAGCACCAAAAATGTAATTAATATATGCCGTTTTTAACAAAACCCCATCACTTGTAGGCTCGTCTAAAGCGGAATTTTGCGTAGATTACGAAAATAATTCTTAAAATGCAATTTTATTCCACAAGAAAAAAATATTTTGGAAGAGAAAAAATACGATTTCACGAAATCCTGGTAGACAACGGAGTTTCTATAACTAAAATAAAATATGGTGAGTATTGAATAAGACTGTAAGTAAGAAGACCGACTGGTTTTGTTTAGTTTACGGTAGTCAAGATAGTGGCTAAATAATTCTAAGTTTGAATTGATAAGGCGGGTTTCAAGTAATGAATACTCTCCGACAGTTCATCGACAGGAGCAGGAGAAAAAAAGCTCCCCTTCTGACGGCAAAAAGTAGGCGGCGAGGTCACGGCCGGAGGAGAGCGTCAACAATAACCTCCCCTCCACCGGGCGCACGGATGGGGCGAACCGGGGCCCTACCTAATACCGCTGGTACGCGAAGGACCAGCGGGCAAGCGCGCCGCGGCCGCGACGGGGGTGCGCTATCTATTGGGAAAACGCGGAGTTAAGGCGTTGTTTACACAAAATGGTACACGTAAATGTACATCATTTCAAGAATTCTGCTCACCAGATCGAAGTCAAACTTACCAAACCGTTTTCCGCAGGTATAAAACTACTATTTACGCATTCAGTTCGCCTTGTCAACGTTTCGATAACTTTAAAAAATGATTTAAAGTCGCGAGGTGGGCACATCAGCCACCGGCAATGGCGGACATGCTTGGCCTGCTTTCGCGTTGTTGACACAACATGCCAACCAAATAAAATGAAAAAAATCACTGCTCTCATAACGTTACGATTGGAACTCATTCTTTGAGGCACACATTTAGTTGGCAGAACCGGGGCAAGTTTCAGTAAAACTGAAGTAGTTTTAAAGAAGGCAGTACGGTGGTCACGTGCGAATTTCAGTGGTGTTATCTCATTCTTGCGCTCGAAACTAAAGGCTGGCTTTGTTTGAACGCAGACTTTAGAGGTTTCTCTTTCGCTCCGTGTTGGCTCGTCTCGGCCTACCCCCTCCACGAAAAAATATCCCCTTCCCCTGTTCATTTTGCCTGACGAGTCGAGCATTACCATAGAAACTCGAATTTCAATTCAAATTTACAAAATTTCTGCAATACAGATTTCAACTAGACTTCAGAATCGAATGTACTAGATTACATTCTAAATGTATGCTTAATATCATCGAATTCCCTTCAGCAGATATTTTTCTGTCGTAAGGGGCCATATGAAACAAAACACGCACGTTTTCCAGCGATTTTAGAAGGCAACTCCGTTGCCTAAAAACATATGTTATGCCTTTAGTGCTAGTGCCTTTTAAATGTTGGATATATCATACCATTGGTTTAAGAGTGATTGGACGAGAATAAATGCTGAGATATAAAAAGACCATTTCTAGAAATCGAATACAAAAGTCAAAACAATGAGTTGGTTATCTCTCTACCACAATACACCAAAGACTGCGAAGCAATGCATAGCCTTACATGAGTGAAGTATCAGAATGACGATATTTCCCCACGCCAATCAAGACCAACGACACACAATAACTTGGGAACGGCAAAGAAAAATGCTGATCCGAACCGAACTGCATAATGCTGATCGCGCGACCGCGAACTTCCCCTCTCCCCAAATCCTTGGGTGCTGCCGCATTTGCAATGCATGGCGACTCTCCCACCCCGGCACGCCGCCGCACGCCGCGCGACACCCCCTTTTTGTTTGTCCCAATAATTGGCCGCCCGCTCTCTTCCGCCCGTTAATTTCGGCAATGAATATTGTAGGCCTGTGCTGCTGGGCGCGCCGGCACCAGCTCCTCACACCGTCACAATAACAAGTATAAAAACAAGTGGCGCAGAATTACGACGGAAAAATGAAGAAAAGTTGGAGGAGAGAATTAAAACTACGAGATTGATCGCGGCGGAGCGGGGCGGGGCGATGGGTAAGGGCCCCCGCCCCGCCTCTGATGGATTAGCTTTGTGTTTCACTCCCAGCTTTCTCTCGTCTCGTCTTCCTTCGCGCGGCCAAGCTATTCCTAAACTACCTCGGGAAGCTTAACAACGCGTAAGACGCGGCGGTACATAAGAGGTGTTGCGAAATAACAAAATACGTCATTCGTATGCAACAAATATTGTTGTCATTCGACAACTTTTTGTTGTTTCTAGACAATTTTTGTCCCTAGACAGGTCCATGTCGTTTTTCAAGAAAGACAATAAGTTAAAAAAAAAAAAAATACTTATTGACAAATTTCTGTTAGTTTACGGTATTACTTTTCACAGAGTATCCTGAGGGCCACCGCCCCCTCTTCCCCAAGAGGCTGCCAGGTGTTGTCCCCGCCGCGCCGCGCCGCACCGGCTGGACAGGCAGGCCGTTATGCAAGGTGACCTTGCACGCGGGGAGGGGAGGGGGAGGGGAGGGGAGGGGAGGAGGAGGAAAGGGGAGGAGGAGGGGAGGGGAGGAGGAGGGGAGGGGAGGAGCGTCGCTGCCCAGTACGGCCGCAGACCGCCTTGACCTACGCGACACGCGACGCCTCCGCGGAGACGCCCGGCTCAGACAGCTGAGCGGGCGGGGGCGGGCGGGAGCGGGCGGGAGAGGGCGGGAGCCATGGAGGAGGACACTGTAAATCGAGGAGTTCTCGCTCTCAGGAGAGCAAGATTGGTGACCCAAATTTTGTCGCTCCTGGGGAGTGATATTATTAAATATCACTCCTTTTGAGTCGCTTCGATGACTCGAAACGAGCGATAACAAGTGATCTCGCTCGATTTGAGTGAGGCTTATCGCTCCAAATGAGCGATATAGAATTTCCTCACTCCTTTAGGGCGACGTTATATGCCTCGCTCAATTTCAGTCAGAAACATGACTCTCAGATTTACAGTGGACAGAGTACTGGCGAGGCATCTGTCGGTCGCACGAATAACCTATACTTGATGGCACAGAGAGCGTATCCTTTCACTTAGAAACGCAAACGCATTTGCAAAGCTTTAATTCTTAAAGGTATACATAGATGGACGATGTATAGTTTTATAAAATCAAAATTGTCCCTGAGAAGGTTGCAGGGATTATTTTCCTTTAGTGACCTCGACGTACGTCTTACACCACTGTAACTCAAAAGGCGACTAATTTGTGTTCTTTATAGTGGGAACACGTCGAAAAAGGAAACATCCCCTTTGTTGCCTTTTTATTTTTCGGAAACACATAAATGTGTGACCTTTTTCGGCGACAATTTTGTTACCAAAAGCTCCGTGTGTCACCGAAACGGAGACGCATGAGACCTTTTTCGGCGACACGCGGAGGTTCTGGCGACAAGATTGTCACCGATAAAGGAAACACGACATTTATGTGTCGCCGATAATGGACGCACATTTATGTGTCGCCGATAATGGACGCACATTTATGTGTCGCCGATTTTAGGCAACATGTGTTTCCTTTAAAGTTACGGTGACTTCTAAATCAATCCGCATGCGTTCTAAGCAATCATAAAAGAGTCGCTCCCTCTCGCTCCCCGGTCACCGAGTGCGGCCCACTGGGCCCACTCGAGCGCGGGAGGCCTCTCCACCAGCCATTCTCCACGGGTGGGAGCGGGCGGGAGAGAGTAGGGGCTCCGGCTGAAACCTTGCACAAATTCGGCCCGGCCCTCACTGAGGCTCTTCTCTGGGTCTCTTTTGTGACCGCGCACAAGCGGAGGCGCAACTCCTATGGACGCCAGCCGGTACGGCTCCCAGGCGCGCCCGGCCCGGCCCGGCTCGCCCACACCACGCGGCTCTCCGGCCCAGGAGAAAAATCACGGGTGCGTGGGGCCGGGCGGGCAGCGGGGCGGGGCGGGGCAGGGCGGGGTCAGTTCTGAGGGGCGGGGCGGGGCGGGGTCAGTTCTGCGGGGCGGGGCAGGGAGGAGAGGGGTGGCTCAACGGCAACGCTCTAATGGCTTCATCACAAACAGTCCACTAATTGCAGACATTCCCCGCGCAGGCGAACTGCTGCTTCGGACCAACTATTTTCATTTCGCGCAAAAACAAAAGCAATTACACCTCGCCCTGTTGCTTCCAGGAGTGCCGCTGCGCGCGCCCCGCCCCGCCCCGCCCCGCCCCACCCCGCCCGCAGCCGGGATGTGGCAGGGCTGCCTCAGGGATGTAACCGAGGAAGTAGCCAGGCCGACCGGTGCCGGGCGTGAGTTGGTTCTTACTATTGCTGTTGAAATGCGGCAAATGCTCCCTCCTGCAGCGACTTTGATTGGAAAATTGTGGAAACGAAAAAGTACTTGATAAACACCTTTTGGATGGACGCAGCGCAGGTGTGTCTGTGATGCTTGCGCAGAACTAGTTCATGAGACTGCGTCACGCTTGCACTGTCAAATCTTTACTAAGAAAAAAGAAATGCTTCGCAAATTGCAATGCAAAGTTCTTTGAATCTTTGAAAATTGCGAAGCCGTTACTTTGCAATTGCAAAGAGAGCTTCGCAATAACAAAGCAAGGCTTCGCAAGTACAAAGAAAATGATTTGTAGCCTACAATGGATTGTGAATCTTTGTAGCGATTTAAGAGTGTGAGGTCGGACAGGCAAATACAGCTTGTGGCACATGTCGATCGTTATCGGCGACACCACAAGTGATTGCACGGCAGTGGCGGTACAAGACGAGGGAGGGGGAAAGGGGGGTGAGGTACAGGAAGCGGAGGAAAGGGAGACGCATCCTGTCACCGGCATGTCTGCGCTCCGGGGCGGGGCGGGGCGGGGCGGGGCGGGGCGGGGCGGGGTGGGGTGGGGCGTCTGAGAAGAGAGGCAAAAGGAGGAACAGGGAGGGGATGTGGGGGGCAGGCAGACAGATGACAGGCGGGCGTCAGCAGCAGGAGCCTACTCCAACGTACAAAGCTGAATTTCACAAAGTTTACTCTTAAACCACAAACACCTCACTGCAAACCGAAGTGTGTGCCTAGTACACACATATTCATGTGTACGAATCCATACCTTTGAAAGGCACTGACAAAGTTTAGTGCCTTTCCAAAGGCACTAAACTTTAGTGCCTCACTAAACTTTAGTGCCTCACTAAACTTTAGTGCCTCACTAGACTTTCGTGCCTTTGGAAAGGGACTAAATGTGACGTTTCACACCTTTAGCTGGCTAGCTATGAGTTCCATACAAGTATAGTGGCTTTGGGAAGGCACTAAACTTTTAAGCCCCAGGAAAGGCACTAAACTTCGCCCTTGACTTCAGTGCCCCAGAAAAGTTGTTGTTTAGTGCCTTTGTTTTTCCACTAGTGTACTTGCCATAGTACACACATATATTTGTGGGCTTGTAAGTGTATACTGTGGCAAGTACACGGCAAATAAGTGTGTACTATGGCAAGTAAACACCTATACGTGTGTACTATGGCAAGTACACACCTGTAGGTACATGTGTGCTTGCAAGTACACACAAATATGTGTGTACTAAGTACACACTTCCGTTTGCAGTGTTCGAGTGAGAGCGAGAGGGAAGCTGCTATGGTATGAACAGAATAAGATGTCATGTCATGCACACATTCAGCGGAGGCGCGCCAAAAGAGACGAAAATCAGCGGAAATCGGCGTAAACCAGCCGAAAGTTTCTAATCGTCTCGGTAAGGAGCAAGGTATAGGCCTACCCGACAGTCCCATCTGTCGGGCCTGACTCACACTAGACTGATTGGAAACACTGATCCTACGCGAACGCGGAGCAGAGCCGCAGGGCCGCAGCCGGACAGAGCTGACCGAGGCGGGCCGGCTGCGTTCGAAGCACGGCAACCACTCACTCACCCGTCCTCTCTCTCGCACTGCAGCGAGGAGAAGGGAGTGGTGGAGAGAGCGCGCATGACAGGCGTCCGCACAATGTAGGGCCCTCGGGGGGTCACGGGACCACCGGCAGGGAGCCACCAGCACGCCTCCCCTCACTACTCCGTTCATTTGAGCGAGCAAAAATTTAAAGGGGCACATCGGACCCTGGATAGAGTACCACACGGCACACTACGGCCATGGTGCCTCGAATGAGCACGCTAAATCTTATGAACTTTTTTTATACGCAGCTACGGATTTCTGTAAACATGCTCTATTTATGAATAATTTTTTACCCAATTATGAACAAAATGAGCCGATTATGAACAATTTTTTTCATAATTGCGGACGAAATTATTCGTAAATAGAGCATGTTTACAGAAATCGGTAGCTACGTATAAAAAAAGTTCATAAGAATTTAGTGTGAGCGATACTCCATTTGCTGGGCACGGGTCTCTACCCCCGCTCGGGTCGGGCGGGGCTCAGCCGCGGGTCCCGGGCTCCGGGCCCAGCCCAGCACGACCTGAGGCGCAGTGGGACCGGCCGGCCCCGGCCGCGTTAGCCAGGAAAGGGCTAAACGACTATTGCTCTTGGCGCCGTCCCAACGAGATTGCAAACGCTTTTGCATGGAGCTCATCCACACGCAAGCGCGCGCGCGCACACACACACACACACCTGCGAAACACACTTGGAACCTTGCGGGACAGGCACCTTCGCACACCCTCATAACGGAACTCTACGGAATCGTCTACATATTCTGCACACATTGTCTGCCGGTGAACTCTGGCGTGCCGGTGTAAAGGGCTGAAAATTAGTTCCAACTCACGACACATATGAGTTAAAAATTATAAACGGCACGAATAAAAAAAGTTTAGTTGTGCGAACTAACGATTGAGTTGGTTTTGCCCTTTCTAACACTTTTTCGTTACGATTATCAAAACTCGGTTGTGAGAACGCATGTTTGGATTGGCGCAACGAAACACGGCGCGTTTCCACAGCGAGGCGGTTCATTGTTCTGACAGAATGGCGCTTTGGTCCATTTTTGCCGAACCAACGAACCCACATTTTAGCTGTGACAATTTAAACATGCGTTCTTACAACTGAGTTTTGGTTATCACATCGAAAGAGTGTTACTAAGGACAAAACCAACTCAAACGTTAGTTCGCACAACATTTTTTTATATTTTTTTTCGTGGGTGGTGTGATTGAACCAGCATGAAACTGGAGTCAACTTTTCTTCATCTTAACCGCCATAGTGCAAAACTGACTAGTCCGGGTTTAACCGAGGGGTCCCTCACTCCTTTCGGTCATCGTACGCGGGGAAATTCAGTCACAATTTCGATCATTTTCAATCAGCACAAATCATTTTCATTCATTTTCGGTCATCGATCTGTCATCTCAATCACATTTTCAGTACTTCGATCATTTTATCTGTAGTTCCATCGTTTTCGGTCATATTTCGTCATTTTCTTTTACTTTTCAATCATTTTCAATCACTTTCAATCAATTTTCAGCCAATTTGCAATCATTTTCAATCATTTTAGATCATTTTCAATCTCTGTCGTCATTTGCTTTGCGGGTTGGCCTAAACACCACACTGCAGGCGCCTGCTTCGAAAAACGTTCATCTATAGCTTGATTGTTAGGGTGAATCATAGGACGTTGGTGCCTAAATTAGTCGTCGAAGTCATTTTTCCAGGCATCGGTTATCTGCAAATTGCTTGAACTCCTTCAAAATAAATTGTCAATCTATTTTCAATCTTTTTCAATCACTTTCAATCAATTTTCAATCAATTTTCAATCAATTTTCAATCAATTTTCAATCAATTTTCAATCAATTTTCAATCATTTTCAATCATTTTCAATCAATCAATCATTTTAAATCTCTGTCGTCATTTTCAATCGTTTTAATAAGTTTCAGCCAATTTTCAATCATTTCATGATTTTAGTCAATATTCGGTCCTTTTCAGTCAATCAGTCATTTTCGATCGAAAGTCATATCGTACACGGAAAATGGGAGTGAGGGACCCCTCGGGTTTAACGCACTCGTCAGACGAGTTTTCAACTAGCTCTCGTCTTCTGTCGGTTTTTGGTGAGACAATTTGAAGCAAAAATGAAAGGCATTACAAAACGTCTTGTGAGAGTGTACTTGCGGCTTTGCCAGTGTGAGGGTGTAGGTGCGCGGGTGGGGTAGGTCAGGGTGGGGTGGAGTGGGGCGGGGTAGAGTGGGGCGGGGTAGAGTGGGGCGGGGCGGGGTAGAGTGGGGCGGGGCGGGGTAGAGTGGGGCGGGGCGGGGTAGAGTGGGGCGGGGTAGAGTGGGGCGGGGCGGGGTAGAGTGGGGCGGCCGCCGGCATGCATCGCACACACGCCACGGCCACAAAGTTGAACTGCTGACGGGAACGAGATTCCCCCCTCAGGCGAAAGGTACCAGGCAGGCAGGCAGGCAGGCAGGCAGGCAGGCAGGCAGGCAGGCAGGCAGGCAGGCAGGCAGGCAGCCAGCCAGCCAGCCAGCCCTTTGTGCCGGCAACAAAACGGGTAGCAGCGCGCCAGTACAGCCCCGCGCTATACTGCGCCCCGCGCCCCCGCCCCACGGAGGAGGGGCGTGTAGGGCTAGAGAAGGCGGGGCGGGGCGGGGCGGG
The DNA here is from genome assembly GCA_029379305.1 of Frankliniella fusca. NCBI lineage: Eukaryota > Metazoa > Arthropoda > Insecta > Thysanoptera > Thripidae > Frankliniella > Frankliniella fusca. The sequence goes on from JAHWGI010000283.1 coordinate 102,004, forward strand.
GTGGACCTGAGCTCTACGGGGCAAAGGGTCGTCAACTCCGATATTCCTCCGTGCACGAGATGATATTACCTCTAATACGACATTGATATTACCTATATTACAGGTTATATTCCGTTCACATTACCAATTTTCCCAGGATTATGACGTCAGCACTGTAAAATTGGCGTAATATTACCAAGAATACCTGTAATGTTCCGGTCTACGTCAGGCCGTGCCGCTTGCGCTTTCCGAGACACCGGGGACTGCAGGAATTTAAAAGACAGAACCGTCGTCGTTTTCCGGAAGGGGCTTAGATGCAGCGGCGGCGCGCGCGGCGGCGCGACCTTGCCTTGCTGACTCTGCAGCTGACACGGGCAAATGGGAGAGGGCGGGGCGGGGCGGGGCGGGGCGGGGAGTGTACAGCGCCCGAGTGGTCCAGCACCGCAGCCCAGCGCGAGGAGAGGAGGGCGCGGTGCTCGCGGTGATAGCGGCGCGCCGAGCCACACTTCTATTTTGAGAAGCAGTGGAAGCAGTGAGATCGTGGGCGGGGCGGGGTGGGGCGGGGTGGGGCGGGGTGGGGCGGGGCGGGGCGGGGTGGGGTGGGGTGGGGCGGGGCGGGGGCCGGCCCTCGTTCAGAGTGCACGCGGCTGCAAGACGCACCGCGCCGCGACGCAGCCCGATATAAACCGTCAGATGTCGGCGCGGGATGGGGATTTCATGACAAAACCGCCGCTTGCAGCCAGGAAGTCAAATGCAGAGGGTGAAATAAAACACACGCTCGAGTGTAGAAAGGGAAGCGACTCCCCTTACCAAGCGTCTGATTCAAAGTGCAGGGGAAATGTATAATGAAGAACACACATTTGTAGATGATGAATTTCCATCAACTTCAACAAAGTACGAGGTTTGAGTTTGCGGAGAAACTTATTGACGTAATAGGAGGGACAATCAAAATACGAAAGGAACTCCACACACCTCATTGTGTGACCTTCAGTGCCTTCAGTGACGAACAGTTAGTAATGATTCTGCTGCCTACAGGAGCGGGGCGCGGCGCCGGCACCCACACTCTGCGTCCTGTGAGGCAGGGCATGGCGAGGGGCGGGGCGGGGCGTGGCGGGGCGTGGCGGGGCGGGGCGGCGCGGGGCGGGGCGGGGCGGGGCGGGGCGGGGCGGGGCGGCGCGCCGGCCTTCCAGCCCACGTCGCATCTCACGCTGCGTTATAACGCTCTGCCGCTGCCTACTCAATTTCCATACAAAGTGACGAGGGACACGCTGCTCGGCTGCGCCTCGCCCCGCCCCGCCCCGCCCCGCCCCGCCCCGCCCCGCCCCGCCCCGCCCCGCCCCGCCCCGCCCCGCCCCGCCCCGCCCCGGCAGGTGCTTGTTGCTGTGAAGTCGAGCGCACTGAGGGAGATAGCGGGGCCCCCGACCGCACCGCACCTCCTGCTGCCTGCATCTCGTGGGTGCGACGCCCTGGCGAGCCGTACCGAACCCCGCCGCACCTGTCATCGCTGCCTCCAATCAGGGAGAGAGACGAGGAGATACAGACCGAGCGAGCGAGCGAGCGAGCGAGCGAGCTAGAGAGAGAGAGAGATATTTGATATTTGATATTTTATTGGAAAAAAGTACTTAAGACTATAAGTCTTATTTTGTACATCATACAATATCTAAATTAAGTTTTTACAGTTCAGTAGCAATAGTTTTGGTACCGGTAGTAGCATGAAGTTTACATAACGTATTTTATTTAAATTTGCAAATGGTGCTGGAATATGTACACATAGGCTTTGCGTTTAAACGACTCAGGAGAATTGCTCCTTAATACCGTGGCCGGCAGTTGATTCCATAATAAGGCACCTGAGATCCAGAATGAGCCTCGTTCTTTGTCAGTGGTGTGTTGTTTAATACATAACAAAGGTCTGTCGTCCCTGCGAGTCCTCTCTGAGATAGTATTTACAAAAGTTAGCTTTTCAAACAAATAAATTGGACATTTTTGGTTTAACACTTTTTTAAGTAAACATAAACTATGTAAATTCCTACGTTGAGTAACAGGGAGCCACTTTAGCTTAGTTAAGTATTGAGTTATGTGACAATCTCTTGGTAAATTAAAAACAAATCTGGCACATGCATTTTGAACCCGCTGCAGTTTTTCAGCCGATTTAACCAGCATCCCAAACGTTACAACACTACCGTAGTCTAAAATAGGGAAGAGAGAGAGAGAGAGAGAGAGAGAGAGAGAGAGAGAGAGAGAGAGAGAGAGAGAGAGAGAGAGGCAGCCCCTTACCGAAGTGTCTTCGTGTCCTTCTGATAAGCCCTGACACGACACTGCACCGCTAGACACCCGCCGGTCCCTGCGGCCCCGCCCTGCCCCGCCCTGCCCCGCCGGGGAGGCTCACAGAGGAACTGACCTTGGTGTATGATACAGACCGTGAGGGGACAGAATGGCAGGCGAAGGCGACAGCGCGTTAGGCCCACGCGTGCGCCGAGGGGGTCCTCTGGTCCTCTGCACTCCTCCGGACGTGCGCGGTGCGGGCGGGTACACTGTACACTGCCACGGGTGGCCACGGTGCGATGGCCCGGTCCTGGTGACCCGTGGCAAAAGATCGTACGCACACACCTGTGTGTGGCAGACGGGCAGACGGGTATCTCCCCCTGCCTACTAGGCAAACTCTCCCCACAAGAGAATACATTTTGCCTAGTAGGCAGGCGGAGATACCCGTCTGCCAAACACAGGTGTATGCGTACGATCTTTTGCGTACTTATCTAACAGCACTGTACCCGGTCCCGGTCCTCCTCTCCGACTCATTCTCTCTCTCTCTCTCTCTCTCTCTCTCTCTCTCTCTCTCTCTCTCTCTCATACACACTCACACTCACACACACGCCCGCACGATCGATGTATGGGATGCGGGGCCCGGGCCCGCCCCGCCGCCGCCGACCCTGATAACAGACGGGGGGAGCCGGCCAGCCGTTAACACATGGGAGCAGCAGCAGCAGCAGCAGCGCGGCTGCAGCGAGGTGCAGGGAGGGGGGGGGGGGGGGGGAGTCGTGCCGGCCAGGAGGTGCACTGGAAACCTCGCGTAAACGTCAACCAACCCTCAACTTACATCCGAAATTTTCTCCCACAAAATGTGTGATCCAGTAAACGTCTTGTAAATAGAAATTCACACACCATTCACACACCTGGCAAGTGAGTGACACAGCCAGACGAGGGTTAATGAGTGGGAGCCCCCCCCCCCTTTTTTTCACATCAGACAGGCCCGCGCAACTCGCCTGACGCTGCAACCTTTGACCCCCGAGCCGAGCCGAGCCGAGGCGGGCCAGGCGAGGGACAATGTTTGGCTATTTATAGAAGCTAATAAGAGCGCTGCACTGCCGCTACACGCTGAGCCCCGGCCCGGCCCGCATACACAAAGCAACCTCGCTCCCGCGCGAGTGAAATGTGTCCGTACAGAGGAAGTTGCAACGCACCGGTGGGGAGGTGGTGTTGGGCGCAGGGTGCGGGGCGCAGGGTGCGGGGCGCAGGGTGCGGGGCGCAGGGTGCGGGGCGCAGGGTGTTGGGCGCAGGGTGCGGGGCGGAGGGTGCGGGGCGCAGGGTGCGGGGCGCAGGGTGCGGGGCGCAGGGTGCGGGGCGCAGGGTGCGGGGCGCAGGGTGCGGGGCGCAGGGTGCGGGGCGGAGGGTGCGGGGCGCAGGGTGCGGGGCGCAGGGTGCGGGGCGCAGGGTGCGGGGCGCAGGGTGCGGGGCGCAGGGTGCGGGGCGCAGGGTGCGGGGCGCAGGGTGTGGGGCGCAGGGTGCGGGGCGCAGGGTGCGGGGCGCAGGGTGCGGGGCGCAGGGTGCGGGGCGCAGGGTGCGGGGGCGCAGGGTGCGGGGCGCAGGGTGCGGGGCGCAGGGTGCGGGGCGCAGGGTGCGGGGCGCAGGGTGCGGGGCGCAGGGTGCGGGGCGCAGGGTGCGGGGCGCAGGGTGCGGGGCGCAGGGTGCGGGGCGCAGGGTGCGGGGCGCAGGGTGCGGGGCGCAGGGTGCGGGGCGCAGGGTGCGGGGCGCAGGGTACGGGGCGCGCCCAAGGCTGTGAGGGCCAAGGGGTGGACGACTGAACGGGCAGGAACATACTCCGGGTGAACTCCAACTGTACTCCGTGTATACTCCCCGACTGTTCTGGACCAGGGGCGTATTAAAAGGTCCGACCGACAGGGGGGGGGGCGGTGCCCTTCAGATTGCCTACTTACAGGGGTTTTGTAGCACAATTTGCCTACCTTTCAGGCGGCTGTCTAGAGGCGACAGGGGGGGGCGATCGCGCCCCCCCTTAATACGCGCCTGTTCTGGACCTGGACCCAAGTACTCCGCGTACTCCGACATGCACAGTACATGCGTTCCGTACTCCTGTGTACAACGAAACTTCGGGTCGTCACCCCTCGCGGTGGGGACTTTACGTAAGCGCACACAGGGCGGTGCAGCGCTGTGGCGAGTGTGACGTCACGGGACGGTGCGCTGCCAGTGGTGTGTGTAATGTAATGCATGCAGCGTGTGTTGTTACGAGGAATGCGCAGGCGCGCGCCTGTGTGTGTGTGTGTGTGTGTGTGTGTGTGTGTGTGAGTATGTGTATGTGTGTGCGTGTGCGTGTGCGCGTGTGTGTGTGAGTGCGCGCTGCTTCAACAGTCCGAGGCAGGGCAGCGCGGCAGAGCCAAGCGCTTTTGCTTTTGTGCATCGGTCGGGTTTGATAGGCTTAGTTAGCCCAGGCCCTCTACACAATGGAGGCCCTTCATGTGCACGGACACGTCCGCGCTGAGCGGGGTCCGTCGGGTCGCACGCCCAGTCCGGACCACACACGGAAGTTTAGCGCCGCCATTCACGGCCGCGGCTCATGAGTGGGGGGGGGGGGGGGGGAGCAGGGCGGACACCACACAGATGCGCCGGGGCGGCGTGCGGTCGTGTCGTGTCGAGTCGTGCCGTCGGGCCTTTCACCTCGTGAGTCACCCCGCTCCGCCACGCTCCGCCACGCTCCGCCCCCACTCACGTGTGTGGGGCCGTATGTGAGTGTGACCGCAGAATTTTCCCCGCTCTGGCTTTGAGATCAGCTGCTTTCCGGTACAGTCAGAAGTACTAATTCCAGACACTATATTCGCCATCTTTTGAGCACAGCTTCAGAATCGAATCTCTGGCAAAACGAATAAAATGTGATTGTATAAGTACATTGTAATAAAGAGTGTTGCAATAAGTGACACACTTACGAACAGAGTATTGAAGACTTCAAGATACGTGCTTATAAAATCTATTTTGCTAGAAAGTGCCTACTGGTGGCAACCACATTGTAAAATTCTTACGAAGAAAATTCTTCGCAGCGTTGCGAAGAATTTGGCTGCTTCGAAAGGCTTCGCAATAAGACGTATTTTCTTTGCAAGCCCCGCCCTGCGAAGAAATTTCTTCGAACACTACGAAGAAAATGCTTCGCAATACAAAGAAGCCAAATGCTTCGCACCTTACGAACGATATTCTTCGTAATGCGAACCATCTCTTCGCAAGGTTTTAAGAGTGCATTCGACTTATTCCCCATGAAAATTATGACCTCAGTATGTAAAAGAGTTAACTACTTGCAAGTTGGTGTCAATTGAACACTTTAAACTGCATTGTAGTTGACTCTCTGCTGCATCAGAAATGATTATTTTTTTTTCTTATGTCCAGCCAATCTTACACACTAAACCCCACGATGTAGTTAATACGGTGTCGGCTCTCCGCGCTGCTGCGTCCGAAAAGGCGGCCACGGAATGGCGGCAGGTTCGTAGTTCCAGAGGTGCCGCCAGGGGCGCTCGCGTCGACCGATTCCCGGCGAGGGGAAGGGTGGGGAAGGGAGAGGGGGCGGGTGCAGTGCGCCGCTCCCCCCGTCTCCTCTCCCCTCGCCCGGAATCGGTCGACGCGAGCGCCCCTGGCGGCACCTCTGGAACTACGAACCTGCCGCCATTTCGCGACCCCCCTTCAGACGGCAAGAGCCGCCACCGTATTAACTACATCGTGCTAAACCCATATGCATAGTTTTGTGCATCTTAGTTATGAACAATTTGTACATAATTATGCATAAAAAATGTGCATAGTTATGGTTGCTTAAAATCCTGCATGTTTATGCACAACAAAGTGCATAAGGGTTTAGTGTTTAAAGAGTGCCCAAAATTACGGCGCAAAGTGTCCTCTGGTAACGCTTTTAATTTAGCGTGTATCGTATCTTCAAGGAGCAGCGGCCCGCTGTGTGTGAGCCCTATCGTCACCCGCAGCGTCACAGACACGTGTCGGATGCACGTCGCCCATGTGGCGGATGCCGGGGCCGGGGCCGGGGCCGGGGCCGGGGCCGGGAGCTCCACCTACAGGCCGGTAAGCAGCCCCCCGCTGGCCCGCAGGCCCGCAGCACGGCCTCAGCGCGCCCACCGCAGCGCCACCCTGTTCCGGCTTCCGGCCAAGAAGGTCCATAGCCGGCCGCCAGGCGCCGGCCCCTGCACCCCGCCGCCGCCCCGCCCCGCCCCGCCCCGCCCCGCCCCGCCCCGGTCCCTGCCGTCCTCAAATAACAAAAGGGGGACACTTCCTCGGCATCCCGAAACGTTCGGCTAAAGCAGCGGAGCAGAGAGAGAGGGGATATGTAGGAGAGAGTGAGAGGGGTTCGGGGGTGCCGGGGGTGGAGCGGGTGGAGGGGGAGAGCGAACCAAGTCACTAACGTCGCCGGAAACAAAACTTGTGGTTCCGTTGCCAAAAGCGGGGACGGCGGGGGCGCCTCGCCCCCCCGCCAGGAGCATAGTACTGAGCCAGACATATCCCGATTGGCTGCGCGGCACGGTGCGTGCCCGTGGTTCCCGCGGCCCGCGGCCCGGCCCGGACCCGGCCAGCTCAGGGGAGAGAGTTGTTGGACAAAGTCTTGATGGACTCACCTGCTGGGGGGCAGATGGGAGGGGCCGGGGCGGCCGGGTCGGCCGGGGCCGGGCGCTGCTCAAAGTTACTAGGCTCGCCAAAAGCCACAGTGGCCTGGGCCAGCAGGTCTGGGCCAGGGCGGCGGCGCCCCCGCCCCCGCCCCCGCCCCGGCCCGCCCCCTCCCCGCCCCCACCCCCACCCCCGCCTGCTTGCGGTCAGGCTGCACACTGCCATGCCGCACTGGACTCCTGCCAGCGCGGCGCGGCCCTGGATCCAGCCCGCTCCCCACAAAAGTTAAATGGGGAGTATGAGGGGGGGGGGGGGGGGGGGGGGGCCGCTCTCGGGCGCTCTGGAATATCTATCTGCAGTCCGCTCACCCGCGCATGGCGCGGAGAGACAGTCCGTCTACGCCCGGGGAAAATGCGAGTCAATAAGAACCATTTTTGTGACAGTTTGCCACATTTTGCTCCACCAAGCTCTGCTTATCGCGCCAAATCAGGATTACAGGCGCAAACTTCTCTCTTCACTGGGGCACTAAAACAATCGGAAAAGCGGGAGTAGGGAGCAGGAGGAGAGAGGCTACAACCTTGTAAAAACTAAACTCATTTTCGAAACCAACCCCAAGCCGTGTGCGCCGGAGCAGACCCAGTGGGGAGGCGGCGGGGTCCACTACTTGGCCTCTCGTATGGAGACGCGCAGGCTACTTTTACCTTCGGAAGGGAAAGGGGGAAGGGGTTCATGTCTGATATTTAAGGCCTAACCCACGGCTTACATATTAACAGTCCGACCGACAGATGGACAGACAGACGGACAAAGTTAGGACAGGGGAGGAATCTACCCACGAGACTCAAAACTTGTTGCCGGTCGTGGTAACAGCCTCGGTACACCAGCGGGGGCAGCCACACCGCGGCAGGAGCGGGCGGGGCGGGGAGACGAGTAGCGCGTCAGCTACACTGTTCCCTCGAATTACGGATTCGTAGAAAACAAGAGCAAGGTCTTAACATCAAAATCAGATCTGTGGTCACACAGGTTTTCAGTAAATATCACCATCATTTTATTCCATGTGACGTCACATTCGTAAATGGGAAAAAAAGAAGAAAAAATTGTGGACAAAGAAGTTTGTTGCAGCGATACTCAGCAAGGCGTAGTGTGGAACATTCAGCAGTCACATTCTATTGAATGTGACAATTACATCTCAAAAAATGTGAAAGTTTTCACATGCAAACGTATGTGACGTCACATGAATTCAGTAACAGTGATTTTAACACGTTCTGCATACCGATCTCTTAGGGAAACACAATCCTGGTCGTGGGTCGTACCTTGTTGAGCAGGTCGTCGAGGGACTCCATGTCGGCGGTGGTGTAGTTGTTGTTGCTCCCCGGCTGCACCATGAAGGTGGCGTTGCTGGCCTGGAGGCCGCGGCCCGGGCCGGCAGGCGAGCCGCGCGGGGAGGTCCGGGGGGGCGAGGCGAGGCTAGCGCGGCCCAGGCCGAGGCCCAGGCCCGCGTCCGCCTCCGAGGAGCTGATGGCGAACACCTTGGCTACCGCCGCGGAGCCCGCGGCATTACACGAGTCTCACACACACACACACACTCGCGCGCGCGCGCGCGGCCCGGCGCTCACGCTCACACACACACACACACACACACACACGAGTGGGCTTCACTGGACGGCAGGAGAGGGGCGGCAGCAGGCGGCAGCGGCCCGGCCGGCGGGGACGGGCTGGACGGCGCTGAGGACGGCGGCGGCGGCGGTCACCACGCTGCTGAGCATCTTTGAGCTGCAAGGAGAGGAAGCGGATTAGGCCGGCGGCACGCGCGCGACCTGCTGGTGTTCTGTGCCGCTGAGGTGGTGCGTGTGGTACCCCACGTGCGCGGGTGTGTCGAGTAACGCCATCCGGCCGGCGAGACGTGCCAGCCAGCCGCGGCAGAGTTACGGACCGGGGGCGGGGCGGGGCTTCAGATGGGCTAGAGCACTCTGTAGAGAGGTCGAAGCTCTTTGAACGCGTCCAAGATACGAGGGCAGTTTCCTAGACGGCGGGCCCCGCTCGAGCAGCACCAGGCCCCGACCGGAGCCCCACCCCGCCCCGCCCCGCATCGCCCCGGCACCCGGGCAGGGCCCAGCCAGCGGCCCAGCGCTGCTAATAGTGGTCTAATGAGTGCCGTGCAGCGCTGGCAGGGAGGGGGGAGGAGGGGCAAGAGGGGTGGGGAGGGGGGGGAGGACGAAACGAGAGCAAGAAGGAGAGGTCCCGACAGGCGGGGCAGCCGCCAAGGAATCTCTCGAGAGATAAGAATCGGTGATGTAGCAGTAGTGGACCGGGCCGGGGCGGGGCCGGGGATGTCTGAACATGTGTTCCGACCATCACCTCGCAGCCTCCGCTCCGCCTCAAGTAGTCTTTTGTCGTAGTTTCTCCACGATCGTCGCATCCATCACGAACACTGCGCCGCCGCGCTGCGGCCGATCAAGAAGGGCGGGCTCGAGGCGGACTGGCGGGCTGGCAGGCAGACGGACGGCCGGGCAGACGAGGCTGGCGGCCAGCGCGGCGCCGCGCAATTGACCCACATGTCAGGGCACGAGTACCCAGCATGGCGGCGGCGAGCGAGCGCACCGCGGCCGCACCGAGGGGAAAAAGTAAGGAGGACGAGCCGGGGTGAGCTGGGGCGGGGCGGGGCGGGGCGGGGCGGGGCGGGGCGGGGCGGGGCGGGGCGGGGCGGGGCGGGGCGGGGCGGGGCGGGGCGGGGCGAAGAACAGGGCCATGTAGTCGACGGAGGCTAAGTAGCCGGAGCCAGACTGCCGGAGCGGTGCCCCAGGCACAACATGAACCTTAATTTCCCGATTTAGTTGACACCCGGTCTGGTCTAATGCACTGCAAAAAAATAATGACGATCAAAGTGACGGCATCACCCGTTTATTATTTTCCGGCAACGCCCGTCCTAAGAAAAGACGGCAAAGCCGTACCTTTAATCTCACAAATCTATGACAGATCGCAATGGACGGGCCCACCGTAGAGGAAACAGCGTGCAAAACGGGGTACGTTGGAGCCGTATTGTTAGACTGTAACGTGGAAAACCTGGTCTTCTCGGTTTCGGTGGTACGGTGACGCCGTAGTTTGCGCTCCGTACACCAGGCGCGATAACCAAGAGTGGCATTTAAGGCGGACACCGTACATCGACTGTCATTTGCACTGTGAGAAAAACCGTACCTCATACAACTAAACAACGGTTTTGAATTAACGGTTTACGGTTTTCGTTGCCGTACATCACTACTCTGATAATAAAAGAGTGTACAATGTACACTGATTAATCAGTGTACATGGATGCTTGCTGATTAATCAGTGTACATGCCATGTACACTGATATATCAGTGTACATTGATGTACACGTTTTGGCCCTTTGCTTCTCATTATTCCCCAGCACAAATTTGATTCAAAATGGGTTACATTTCCAAATTCCGCGTTAAAAGAGCTTTAAAACGAGCTACCATGTGATGGGGTTCGTAGCAAAGGAATTCTGCACAGATGGGTTGAAGTAGAAATAAACCAAAACGTGAGCACGTGCTCACGTGAGCATCCGTCAAAACCCATTAGACCGTTGTTATATGAAATGAACCCTATGATGTGGTAGCTCGTTTTAAAGCTCTTTTAACAAGGAATATGGAAATGTAACCCATTTTGAATAAATTTTGTGCTGGGGAATAATGAGAAGCAAAAGGCCAAAACGTGTACATCAATGTACACTGATATATCAGTGTACATGGCATGTACACTGATTAATCAGCAAGCACTCCAATGTACACTGACAAATCAGCAAGCATCCATGTACACTGATTAATCACTGTACATTGTACACTCTTTTATTTTCAGAGTAATTTACCCTATACCGGGTACAATTTTAGTACAATATTTTATTGTACTTCGAAATAACGGTAAAAAATTGTAGTTAAATTGTAGTTTTTACTCACAGTGTGCCTTTAAATTTTTACAGTGTGCTAGCTCACGCACATGCTCCACAAATTCGCTCACGGCGCACACAAAAAGACGCATACGTACATTTAATGTGTTCCATACACTCTTCTATTCCAGCCATAACTGTCCTTCGGCAGGACGATATACTAGTTGTAGGCAGCGCAACGCTGCGCCGGAGGCTGGTAAGGGCGGGGACAAGACGAGCACGACCCTCTACCCGCTCAGCTTACTTTACATTATTAATTAATGTCCTTTCAAATCACGTCTCGGAAATTGTTTTACTGAATTTGAGAACGAAACCATACAACAAATTTCTGAAACTAGCTCCTCGCTCCGCCGGTTGCTCTCTGCTCGCTGCGCTGCTCTCTGCAGGCTGCTCGCTGAATGACAGTATACAAGCAGGCTGATACATTCGTATCATCTGCTAAAAAGTAACTGAGCCATAATAGCCGTTAGTTCTGGATGAGGGAGCCACGTGCTGCTCTCTCGACCAACCTGCGCTATTCAAGCGGGGGAGACACATCCGGTGGGTTAAATTTCAGTTTGTCACCGCGCGTTGCCGCGTTGCCCGCGCTCCTTCTATTTTCTGCCACGGACGCGCCGCCCCGCCCGCCGCCGCTTCCTTGACGCCTTGACAACGGACGGGCCGGGCGGGGCCGGGCGGGGCCGGGCGGGGCCGGGCGGGGCCGGGCGGGGCCGGGCGGGGCCGGGCGGGGCCGGGAGGAGGGTTTTCCAAGAGACCGTGCCGTGCATACACGCATTTCCGTTCTAAATGCAGCCGCACCTTCGGCAGCGGCTGCGCCGCCCGCTAACGAGGGCGCGCCGCCGGGCCGAGGCGCCGTGACTCGAGGAAACTTTACTTTACGGACTGAAACTGCTGCGCGCGAATGAAGGAATAATTCGAGAATGGCGCTCTGACAAAAGATTTAACGAAATGTCCGGAAAGTTTGAGACGTGACATTGTGCGGGGCGGAGCTGTTCCACCTGAACGCCCAGCGCGGGCGCGGCGCAGCGCGGCGACTGAATCTTAATTATATCACAACCCGTTTTGAGCAGCTGTCCCGAGCAAACGACTGACTAGCTCCGCCACGAGGTGTTTTCCTTTCTTTATTTTTTTAATAAGATGGGAAGTAACTGTTGTGTTCAGGCGGAGCAGGCGCGATCCTGTGACAAGATGTATGGCCATCTGAAAGCAGAAGGACAAGGCCGGGAAACTTTACCTCACATTTTTTTAAGATTTTTATTTTTATTTCCTGTCCTCCAGAGAAACCGTGGCACAACTTCTAAAAATAAATAAATAATGGTGGGACCTGCTTGTAAATTTCTCCGGTTCTACGAGGATGCTGACTTAACAGTGGAAAGACTCCATATTACAAAATGAATGAATCAGGAAGATTATATAATCATACGTCGCGATGCCGATTCCCGGTGTCCGTGTCGTATAGTCACGCCTATTTTTCTCTCAAATACACTGCAAACGATGAATTGCAATATAATTCATAACAACGCTTCGCTTGAGTTTTAAATAAATATGTCCGCGCCCCCCGAGTCCCCTCCACCTCCACCCGCGCCTGTAGCCTGGAGGTCGGGACCGCCGGGGACCGCGGACTGCAGCCAGCACACCACGGCCGATCCCAGGGAGATAGAGTCGCACCGGCGGCTCCCGATGCCGCATGAGGCGGATCAGGACTCGCAATCAGATCACCACTGCCGCCCCGCCCCGCCCCGCCCCGCCCCGCCACGCCCCGCCCCGCCCCACCCCACCCCGCCCCGCCTCGCCGGGGCGAGACACTCTGCAGCGCCCGCGCTGATATTCTCCATAATTTATTATTCAACAACGAGCCGCAGCCTGCGTGTCTCCGCGCCGTTCACCGCACCGCTATAGTCACGGCGCGGCTGGGATCGGCCGCCCCACCCCGCCCCGCCCCGCCCCGCCCCGCCAGCACGGCGGCAGTGCCGTGTCGTGCCGCGGGACCGCGCCGCAGCATTCCACGCTCGGCCAGGCGGTCCGGCGGCGGTCCGGCGGGGCTGGGCTGGGCGGGGCGGGGCGGGGCGGGGCGGGGCCGGGCGGGGCCGGGCCCGGCAGGTTCCCTCATCAGGCTCAACAAGTCCAGCCCGGGCTGGGCAGGGCCGGGCGTCATGCGCTCAGCGCGGCCTGCTCCGCCTGCTCGGCCGGGAGCAGCGACGGCTGAACTCTGACCCGCCGCCCCGCCGCCCCGCCGCGGTCATGGCGATGACAGACTTCCGGGGTCATCGCCCGACCCACACCGCCATGGAGTGGGCAGAGGCGCCACGCGGTACTGACACGAATCACCGCCGTGACCCACAACATATTACTTACACACGTGTACGAGAGAGCGAGAGAGACGAGACAAGCTGGTCTCAGAGACAACCCCACCAGTAACGGTTTATGGCTGATCTCTTTTTCCAGCGAGCTTTTTCCAGCTTTTTCTATGCACGAATTCCTCTTAACAAACAAAAGTATGGAAGTTTGGCTTTCTTACGCGGCCGTTCAAGCTGTATTTTCGTGTTGTGAACGCTCCGCCAGCGGCTCGCCTAGGCTGGGCGACGAGCCTTGAGCCCCCCCGCTGGGTGGGGCCGAGCACCCGAGCACCTCACACGGCGCCCGGGCTCGTTGCGGAACAGCGGACAGGAAGACTATCGCAATACGCAAACGCACTGCATTGGAGCGAGCGTGTCGGTGTCCGGGCACTTCGCCTCCGCGCTCCGCCTGCACTCCGGCCGGTGGGGGATCAATGATCGATTTCAATCACTCGTGTACATCACATGAACTCAGCTGCTCCGGTCGCTCAGTCATTCCTTCCTACGGGGTGTTTTGTAGAGAACATGCATACGTTTGACGGCACACAAGCCGTCATCGGCGCCGTGGCACCTTGGGCCGAAGCGGGAATCAATACAAACTGTGTACAATGATTTTTTGTTGTTTTGATTTTACAAGGAAAGTTTTTGTCACTTTTTGATAAAATTTGATTCTTTTATAAGTTTTTTTTTTCCAGTTTTCTGTTGTTTTGTTCTCAACTTTTCTGATTTTCCTTAATCATTCTTCATTATTTTGATTTTTTAAACTGATTTTTCGTGGGCCGTACAATGATTTTGCGAGGGGACTTCCCTCTCGCCGTGGACATTTGCGGGTGTTCATAATTATTGTAGGTCCAAGCGCACAGAGATAGCGCGCTAGAGGCGTAGTACAACTTATTCGCAAGATGAAATCAGGTGCAGGATGGCAGCACCCCTTTATAACGTGCAGAGGACAGGGACACGCGAAAGGCGATCTGTCACCGTGCGCATGCGCCTGCAGTCCTGCGTGCTGTGAGCCTCTGGCATACGATCACTGCAGGCATCGGTGTACAATTACCGCACCCATCTGGAAGTGTGCAACACAACACAGTTACGTGCTCTCTGAAACGCCCGGAACAGGAGCTCGTCATTAGGACACTATAAGTTGCGAGCAACATAAGAGGCGGGTAGGAAAACGATATGCTCGAGACCGTCAACCCCAACAACTACCCCCCCCCCCCCGCCCCCTTCCCCTAGCCAGATCACCCTAAAACCGCGAGGAGTGTGCTCGTCTGTATAAGAGTGACGAAACGACTGGGAGATTTGTGTTTCGGAGTCGAGTTGTCTTCCTGAATGCGGTGGGCGAGGCCTGGGCGGTAAGGGGTAGCGATTACCCACTTTTTTCGATATTGATATCGGCTATATGCGGAAAGTGTGCTATCCATAGACCAGATTAACTGTGTAAAATCGTTTTTTGATCGGACAATATCTTCAGGGTCAACGGTGGCCTTGAAAATACGAAGAAACGTGAGATTTGCCTTTATGTAGGCAACCCGCAATACAGCCACTTTGGCGCTTCCGGTGGACTCTGCTGGTGAAAATGGTAAGTTTGACCATCACACAACTCCCCACGACCGCTAGAACGTGTCTGTGGGGACTTTAGTACACTCTAAACATCCTCTAAATAACAGGAAAAATAGTCAAATTCAGGCCTTTTCTACTGATTGTGTGTTCTGCTAGTTCAAAGTGGTGGTTGCTTCAAATTTTGATTAGGCGAGATGGGAGGATGGTGGGAGAGAGTGGGAGGCTCAGGAGAGAGACGCGGGGAGTGGCAAGCCGCACAGTGGGACAGAATCCCGAAAAAAGTGACAAAAATAATTTTCAATAGATCTTTCTTCTAAATTATAGTGCTATTTCTGTCTCAAGGGTTTTTGAACAAGCGATTTCTGTTTTCGAAGTCAATTTTGAGGTAAAAGGTGTGGATCCAGGTAAAAAAGGGGGATAAAATTTGAAATTTCAAGATATAAAATGTCTCAATTTCTTGCCTATGGCCCAAAAAATGGCCCTTTGTTCATATCTGAAATCCATTGCGACGGCTAGTTTTACTATTAAAAAAATGCAAAAGTTTGCTTGTAGTATCAAACGACAAAAGAACAGCCTTTTGTTTTTGAAGATTTACGGTTACTTTTTGATCTTTTGCGGAGTACTATGGTTATCGGACTTGCGCTTTCTGTTTTTGAAGTCAATAATTTTGAGGTGAAAGGTGCGGATCCAGGTAAGGACACTGGCCGGCCCGCCGCTCCCGCCTGGGTAAATTGTTGGCGCCGCGAGCGGCCTGTTTGCATGTAAACGCAAAAGGAGTCGATTCGGTACCATAGAGTAAGTCGTCCCCTATAGTTTGGTACCAGATAGATGGCATGAAACCACAGGAATCGAACTGTGGCTCAAAAAACGATATGACTGAGATGGGGGACAGGGCTATGCAAATACACTATTTTATGGTGCGTGGAAGTGAAAGAGGGGGGTCTGGGTGCAAAGAATATGTAGAGAAGGGTCCAGTCTTTCATTTTATGCCCACAGGCACCAAATAACTTTGCCCGGAGGCTCGCAGATAACTTTTGAAATCGGAACAGAAAAGGCGCGCTGAAGTGAGCGCTCCAAGCGGCAACTTCCGGAGCTTCCCTGGGGAAGGGCGAACATCACAAAAAAAATTAGAGACTGGCTTCTGATAGCTTAGACATTGGTCTATCCGACTGTGAGGTCAAAATCGCTCTGTTCTATTGTTCAAAAATTTGATTTGTACCACTTTTGGGGGAATTCGATCGCACTGTGCCCCGCCCCTCTCTCCTGAGCCTCCCACTCTCTCCCACAATCCTCCCATCTCGCCTAATCCCAACTTGAAGCAACCACCACTTTGAGCTAGCAGAACACACAATCAGTAGAAAAGGCCTGAATTTGACTATTTTTCCCGAGGGGGTATGCACTCCCAAATATCGTGACCCGACTATTACGAAATGAGGTAATACGCTGTAATAGAATTCTATTACGTCTATTACGCCTACTACATTCTATTACGTGTAACACGGGTTTATTGCGAGACTATTACGCGCCTATTTCGCCTATTACTCTTATTACGCTACTATTACAGGCATATTACGTGACTATTACAGGCGTTTTACGCTTGATCTTGATAAGAGCAGGCCAAACATTCCCTAGGGTGACTGCCAATACCATTAGCATAGCAGAAAAGTTTGGAGGAGCAGTTTCTTTCTGTTCTTGTTTATATTTGTCTGTGACCATTTTCGAAACTTTCGTGCACCAGTTTTATTTAAATCTCAGACTTTTTTTTCCGTAGTCAAACGCCCAAACTGGATCATTTATTTACATTTTGAGGAAAGTACTCGGAAGGCGTACGTGAAACTTATACCGACTCAAACTATTCTATATCTATTATCAAAATGGCTAATACGGCATGGACTAAAATGTTACTTGCAAAACATTAGACCTTTAAATAAAAGAAATTTTCCTTGAAAAAGTCCAAAGAAAATTCTAAACAAAAATCCACAGTGGCTGGTTGTACCACCGACTCTGGCTTGGGCTAGGCTAGACTACCCCTACCCTCATCCCCTCTGCGACTGCCTCACGGGGATGGACAACAGTCGAGCGAGGGGTAGAGACAAATCGGCAAATACTCCGTCATCGAGACATGTCGGAGACGGTATTACGCGGCTATTACTCGGATATTACGCACTATTACGCGGATATTACGCACTGTTACGCCGATATTACGTGGATATTACGAACTATTACGCCGATATTACGTGGATATTACGCACTAGTACGTGGCCATTACTTCTATTACGCAGGCATTACGTGTAATACATGTATTACAAAGTATTACGTGTATTACGCGATTATTACAGCTCTATTACTGGGCGTGTGACCCGACTATTACGCAAGTGCATACCCCCTCGATTTTTCCTGTTATTTAGAGGATGTTTAGAGTGTACTAAAGTCCCCACAGACACGTTCTAGCGGTCGTGGGGAGTTGTGTGATGTTCAAACTTACCATTTTCACCAGCAGAGTCCACCGGAAGCGCCAAAGTGGCTGTATTGCGGGTTGCCTACATAAAGGCAAATCTCACGTTTCTTCGTATTTTCAAGGCCACCGTTGACCCTGAAGATATTGTCCAATCAAAAAACGATTTTACACAGTTAATCTGGTCTATGGATAGCACACTTTCCGCATATAGCCGATATCAATATCGAAAAAAGTTGGGTAATCGCTACCCCTTACTGGGCGGGCCAGGCCGGTCGGGCAAACCGGCGCGTCAAAGGGGTGTTTGGGACGGGACGGTCGAAGCCCCGGGCGACGACATAGACGGAAAGAGGTCCTCTGTAGGACAAGGACGCGGCCGGGAGGGCGGGGAGGCCAAGATGTACCAGGGCACCGCGGCGCAAAGCTAACCTAACCCTTTGACTCGTAAATACACAAGCCAGGGCCCTGCAGCAGGGAGGGAGGACGGGGCGTGGCGGGGCGTGGCGGGGCGTGGCGGGGCGTGGCGGGGCGGGGCCTGGCGGGGCGGGGCGGGGCGTGGCGGGGCGTGGCGGGGCGTGGTGGGGCGTGTCGGGCGGAGCAGGTCGGCATCGTGACCGCCAAAAGCACAGGGCGTGGCGTGGACTGGAACCAGGACCAAATAGGGCGGGGGGGTGGGGCGGCCTGGGACCCTCGCACGGTCATGCACCGCACGGAGTAGCCCGGCCCGGCCCCGCCCCGCCCCGCCCCGCGCGCGACGGTTTCTCACGCAGCTAGTGCGACCGTCGGAACCCTCTACGGGCAGGGGCTACGACTTGCAGCCAATGATGAAGAACCGCATCCTTGCCGTGTTGGAAGGTTCCGGACCGCCGCGGGGACGCACTGCTGCCGCGGCGGGCGCTGGAGCCGCTCAGAGACTCCGAGGCAAGGCTCCCTGGCCCTGGACCAGGAGGGCCGCGCGGCCGGGCGGACGCGTTGAGCATTGACGACTTCATCGGAGGCACAGTGAGCGTCAGTGGGCTGGGCAGGGCAGGGCAGGGCAGGGCAGGGGAGCGGGCAGGGCAGGGTAGGGCAGGGCAGGGCACAGGGCAGGGCAGGGCAGGGCAGGGCAGGGCGGGGCAGGGCAGGGCAGGGCAGGGCAGGGCAGGGCGGGGCAGGGCAGGGCAGGGTAGGGCAGGGCAGGGCAGGGCAGGGGAGGGCAGGGCAGGGTAGGGCAGGGCAGGGCAGGGCAGGGCGGGGCAGGGCAGGGCGGGGCAGGGCAGGGCAGGGCGGGGCAGGGCAGGGCAGGGGGAGCTAGAGGGATCGCGGCCATCTCTCAATTAGCCGCAGCGTCACCGGCACGGCCTCTGCGCTGGCGGGCCTGAGCCCCCCCCCCCCTTCCCCCCATCTCGCCCACGGGCCTCCCGACAGCCGTCAAGGTCATAAATACGGCTTCCCGAACACGGCGCGGAGGCCCACACGCCCCACGAGCGCCCCGTGTCGCCCCGGTCCACCCCAGCACCGCGCCAACGTGACGTGGCCGTCTGCACTGCAGCAAAGACCATTCGCGCAACCAACACGAAAAACCTCGAAAAAAAAAGGAAAAAGGACGAAACGGAAACGGGAATAGCGTTCGGCATCACTCATCGGAAATTGAAAATTGCCCGTCGCGCGCGAGGCTGACCGGTCTTGTCGAGTACGAGAAGGGCAAGACAGAGGAGAGGGAGGAGAGGTCTGGCAGGCTGCAGCAGCAGCAGCGAGCCAAAGCCAAGGCAAACGTCTCTCCCGCCCCGCCCCACTCCGCCCCGCCCCGCCCCGCCCCGTTCCCGCTCGCGCTCCCCTCCGCCCGCAAAGCCGGGCTGTAGCCGAAGGGAAGGGGGGCAGAGAGATGCGGGTCAGATGGAACAAGAAGAAGGCCCATGGCGCGGCGCGGCGCGGCGGGGCGGGGCGTGGTGAGCCGTGGCGCGGCGCTGTTGGTCGATGACCCCGGTGTGCCGCGCGCCGCGCCGCTCTCTGCAGCCGGCCGGACCGCCGCAATGACTTGGAGGCTCACAAGTAAGTCGCGGCCGATGGGGCCGGGCCGGGCCGGGCCCGGGCCGCGAGCTGGTACAACACGACCGCGGCCGCGGCCGCGGGGTCGTGGAGTAGTGTCGGCCCCGGGCACACGTGTGTCTCGCTGTCATCAGCAGCAGCTTGGCGCGCTCAGCGCTCAGCAAATGCCCGGCGCCCGCCAGTCCGTCATGGTCGCATGGGGCATCACCATGACAGCGAGGAGGCTGTCCTCCGGCAGGGCAAAGTCGCACGCTACCCGCCGCGCTACCCGCCGCGCTACCCGCCGCGCTACCCGCCGCGCTACCCGCCGCGCTACCCGCCGCGCTACCCGCCGCGCTACCCGCCGCGCTACCCGCCGCGCTACCCGCCGCGCTACCCGCCGCGCTACCCGCCGCGTTACCCGCCGCGCTACCCGACCCCGGCCGCCGTGGGGGCCTGTCGTCACCGCCTGCACCGAGAAGAATGAGAACAAGGAGTCTACCACGGCCATAATCCTCGAACACCCCTCTACATGATTATTGACGATCACATAATCATTATAATGTAAAATTTCCAAATATTGACAAACTTTGACAAATATGTAGAAATATTGTCAAATTTGAGCAAAAGTTGCGTGATTATTGGCCAATAATCAGTATATATACGTGAAAGATTTACTCAAATAATCATTGATAATCACCATAATCAAGGCTAATTATAATCCTCGTGCGCGATTGTTCAAAGTGGTAGACCCTTGAATCTTGAATAAGAGCAACACTTTCGCCGAGCTGCTCGTCGACCAGTGTCGCCGTGTCCCCCTTCGCTTCCCCCTCCCCTCCCCTCCTCTGTACGGGCTCTAATGGCTGGCCGGGTCCCTCCTGATGCTTCACAGCTCACTGGGCCCTATGGGCCCGCGGGCGGCAGCCATGCCAGCAGCACAGAGCCGACTCCCCCCACCCCCTCCCCACTTCCCGTCGAGACAAAACAATGCCATCGCTGCTGAGCTCACGGGCACACACACTGGCCCCTCAGCCGCACAGGAGTGTATACACCCGTTCGGCGAAAAATAAAAATGAAAAGCACGCGACATGGCAGCGGCGGAACTCCGCAGCGTATAGTTTCTCTGAGCCAATCACTGGTAGGTACGGCAAACCCTTACCCCACTCGTCCGTACCCCGGCCCCGGCCCCATGCCGACACATGAGGAGTGAGTTCTCGCATATCGACTGGCAGGCGGGGCAGGCAGAGCCGACAGCGCGCCCCGCCCCGCCCCGCCCCGCCCCAGCAGCACCAAGCACAGCGCAGCGCGCACATAGCACCGGCACCCAACCCTCTCGTCGGGATTAAAACTTTCCCGAGGGCAGCCGAAATATACCTTATCCACGCATCAAAAATAAAGCCGCCCGAAGGGGCGCTGGTCCGGCCTCCGCGGAGGGGACTCAACAAACTTGTCTTATCTGAATGGCGGGCCGTCTAAAACTTCGCAGACTTTTACATATGGGGTCGCGCACGCGTTACCGATTCCGAAGCATACAGCGAAAGGTTTCAGTCCCCGCCCCGCCAAGCGGTGGTCGCCCCCTCCCCTCCGCAAAGCCACGACTTGGACCAAGAATTTCACAATCTTGCGAGGATCTGCTGGGGAAATGCATGAGTGTCGCGGCGGGCGGTGCGGGGCCGCGGGGCCCCCGTGGGGAAGGGGGCGGCGTCACTCGCGAGCTCATCCCATTCAATCCCCCAACTTTACAAAACCCACGCGCGCTTCGGCGTAGAGTGCAGGGACGGGGAGAGCGTTAAGACTGGCAGGCCCGCGCATATAGCATGTCGAACACAAAGCCGCCTCGCCTCAGCGGCGGCAGGCCGGGCAGGCCGGGCCGGGCCGCGGTATCAGTATGACAAACTCAGGCTGGCCTGAGCGCCCCGCACCTGTGCACCGCTCCCCCGCTGGAGGCGACAGGGGATCTGCACACCGCGGCAAAACTTCTCCCCGGGATAATTCGAATAATGAAAACGAGACCAAGGCCACAGAGAGCCAGTCCAGCCCCGCTGACGCAACACATGCCACCGGCCGTTCCGTGGCCGCCAGGCGGGGCGGGGCGGGGCGGGGCGGGGCGGGGCGGGCAGGCGGGTCTGATGATCGAGAGCGGCTGGGCAAGCATTCGCACAGCGGGCGGCTGCTGGTCGAAACGTCTTGGAAGACTTTTGGGGACAACCATACCTCAACGCGCGCGTCACAAGGATCCGGACTGAATGCACGGACGATCCGCGGAGAGGTTGGGCCTTGGGCCGGGCCGGGCCGAGGGGCAGGACGAGACTTATAAATTTTGAGGCATGCTAGCCGACCGGTCGGTTAGCAGCCTTGGGTCATTTGCGACCTTGGTTCTCTCAAGTTAAACACTCAGCCTTCCGAGTCACGGGGCCTGGGCTGGGGCCTGCATGGGCGAAACCAGGACGGCGGCCCTGGCGATCTGCTCCGCGCGGGACGGGAGCCCCAGGGCAGGGGCAGGGCGCTCAACAAGACCGCTCCCAAGGTTGACAGTCGCAGGGCTGGGGCGTGGCGTGTCTGACGGCGGTGCAGGAGTCCGTCATTAACGTCGACCGTGACGGGGTCGGGGGCAAGAGCGGGGGCAGGAGCAGGGGCAGGGGTAGGGGCAGAAACAGGAGCAGGAGCAGGAGCTCGAACAGGGGCAGGGGCAGGATCAGGGGCTCGAGCAGGGGCAGGAGCAGGGGCAGGAGCAGGGGCAGGAGCAGGGGCAGGAGCAGGAGCAGGAGCAGGGGCAGGGGCAGGGGCAGGGGCAGGATCAGGGGCAGGAGCAGGGGCAGGGGCAGGAACAGGGGAAAGAGCAGGGGCAGGAACAGGGGAAAGAGCAGGGGCAAGGGCAGGTGCCCGGCCGACGCGGCCGATACCAGATGTTGTTGACCCTGCCTGCGGCCTGCGGAGTCCCGGCTCGTCGCGGCTCAGCCGGGCTCAGCCGGATCGTCCTGGGCCGCCGACGCCGGTCACCGCCGCAACGCTCAGCAAAGGTAATTAATTGGGATAATCCATCCTGCAGGTCTCGGTCCAATTAGCAAACACCTGAAGTGATGGCGGGCCGGGGGCCGGGGGCCGGGGGCCGGGGGCCGGGCCAGGTGAGGTGCACTCATGTCGGCGCCTCCTGGGCGCTGCTCTTCCCGAGGGGACGTCATTCAAGGGACACACCACCTCACTGACACAGAACACTCGGCGCGGAAACACAACACAAACACTGACCACATGAGGGCGGCAGGCGTAATCCTCTCAACGAGAAAGCACTTGGTGTTTCTTCTCCTCCCACTTCCACGCACACACCCTCACACACAAACACATATACACACGCGCACGACAGACACAGCAGCGGTGCGTGTCTCGCGAGCGGCGCGACTCGCCGCGGAGCGGACCTCGAGGCAGCTCGGAGCACGGCGCGACCGTCCGCGCGCGCGTAGCGACCCACACTGCCAGGCCAGTGCCGCCCGCCCCGCCCCCCGCCCTGCCCCGCCCCGCCCCGCTCAGCCCCGCCACTCCAGCGGCGCAGCCAGTCAGCCGAGCCGAGCGGCCGAGGCGAGACCGAGCCGAGCCAAGCAGCGACCCGAGCCGAGCCGAGCCGAGCCAAACCGAACCGCGGCGCAGAGCGGAGCGGTGCGGCGCGCGGGCGCTGAGCGGGAGGGGCCGGCCGGCCGGGCGGGGCGGGGCGGGGGCCGGGCCGAGGCCGAGCGGGGGCCCGACGGCCCTTCACCAGCGCCGCGGCGCGCTCTCTCGACCCCCTCTTTCTCTCCTCTCTGTCTCACTCTCCCTCTTTCTCTCTCTCACTCCTACCGTTCCCGCTCACACCTTCTCCATTTAGTGTAAAGCGTGTCTACGAAAAAAGAACGCTAACCGGCACTGAGCGTGTGTCGGTATAACAAAGCAGGGATACGTACTCACTCAAGGCAAGGCACGGGGAAAGTGCTGGCCACGCCACGCCACCTCCAGCACGGTGGACGTTCGTGGAATGCCATCGCCCTGGTCGCACCAGTGTGCCTTCCTCACTAGCAACTTCACTATTATTGAATTACTGTGACGTCACATTCTACTTCATGTGAAAACTTTCACAGTCTTTAGGTTATTATTGTCTCATTCTTTTGAATGTGACTGTAAAATTCAGCCCTTAAAGGCCGGCCGATTCACATAAACCAATGTGACATCACATTTTGGCCAATGAGACAATTTCAGGGTTCGCATTTTTCCGGAAAAATGAAATTGACGGAAAAGAGCGGACTTTTTCCCGACCTTTTTTTTTTGCGGAAAATTCGGAAAAATTTAAAAAATTGTTAGCTTGTGATGACAACAACGATACGAAACGGTCTAACCACGTTCCTTCAGCTTGTGGTAGTATGCGGTGAAAGAAGTTGTTAAACGGGTCAGAATCGTGGAGATTTTAAGATTCGATACATAATGTTAATAAACATCGAGGACTAACAATGAAAATCTTTTTATTTTTTTATTTTTTTTATATTGATGATCTTGACACTTTTTGACCGCCACAGAAAGTGTTTGCTATTGTTCTGGACAATGACAATGTATCTGTTCTTACGCAATTACACTCTGTTTCCAAAAAGCCTTCTTAAACCACCAAAAGCTTCATAATACGGGTAGCCAATTTGGCAAGTCGTGATGAACGCATCACCCAAGCGGAACTTGTCAAAATTTTGCTAGGCAAAATGCCCCATGAGGATGCTAAGCTGCTTGTTTCCAACAAATGCAAAACTGTAGAAGAATTGCTTGAAAACCTTACTGATGCTCAATTCATCTCTAAATTAATTTCAGGGGAAAATCCCACTGCATCTGCTTTGGAAAAACGAATCAATGTTTTGGAAAAACTTGTTACATAAACTACTGAGAAAAAAGAAAATAAGGTGTTTGCTGCTCTTCCTAGATCTTCCATGGATGAACGTTTAGAAAATTTAGTAGAGAAATTTGAGGGTTTAAATAAAACTGTTCCGGCTGAACCCAGCCCCAATACCATGCTTACTGAAATGTGGACTTTGCTTGTCCATGGGCAAGGTAATCGCGGTGGTCAACCCAACCGCCGTGGTGGAAACTACCGGGCTGGTAGAGGTTTTTACCGCTACCAAGAGAATAGCACCTTTGTTTCAATGGGTAATTATTGTAATCAGAATTATTCCCCTATTCCTGTTTTCAACTACAGAAAACTAAACTTTTCTAATTATCGATGACAATTCAATGGGTATCCTAGTGCTAACAATTTCAGATTCCAACGACCCCCTTGCAATCAATGGGGAAATTCAAGTAAAGACGTGCAAGTGTATAAAGGTGCTCAGGGAAAGTCCCTCGACAGGGTACAGAATGGTTCTAACCGCTCTGGCCCTATATGTTATTTGTGTCGTCAGTCAGGACACTTCTTTACAAGATGCCCCCAGGCACAAAATTTTCGGCCATAAGTCAACAGCTACTTAATAAATTAAGACTGGAAAACAACTATTTTAAGGATACAATTATAAATAAGGAGAATTTTCAAATAGTATACATGCCAAGAGATAAGTGATGTTTCTATCATGCTTTGTCTTTCGGTTTATTTGGGAATTTCAAGAGTAGTTTACTTTTCAGACAGTTGATTGCTACTTATATTAAAAAGAATTGGAAATTTTACAATGATTTCCTCCCGCAAACAGATAAGGACAGCTATTTTGCGTTGCATTGTATAACATCTGCCGAGCTGCCGAACCCTCGACAGTTTTCACATTATAAAGAATGTGAGGTCACAGTAATTGATTCACAGTGTTGAAGTTGGACATGTGTTATTAGCCGTGTCTTTTCTTGAGTTTGTTGACGGCTATTTCGCGGACTCTTTTTATCTGAAGGTGTCATGCGCTGTGCTGCGCGGTGACTGCTGACGATGGTGACGTCAGGCCGACGCCGACAGGAGACGTCTCCGCAATTAGTGCGCATTAGTCGTCATCAGAGGCGGCCGGGCCGGGCCGAGCTGCGGCGGGAGAGCTCTGCCCTGACCGGCCCTGCCTCTGCCTCCCGCAATCAACCAACTTGGACCAAGCGTTCGGAGCCCGGAGCAGCCTCGGCTCGAACGGTACCGACGGCACCGAAGCAACCTCGCCACAATCAAGCCGCTTGAGCACCTTCAAGAAAAGCAGAATCAAACGAAGCTCGTAAAGGGCATAGCTCTCCGATCCGTTGTGCAAAACTGCAACAGTTCATTCTAATAAACTGAAGTCCCTGATCCAAAGTCGTTGTGTAGATCCCTATCGAGAGTAAGCAGGGTGGCCCACGCACCCCAGCCCAATTTCTTTCGGATATATAGGCAGACCCACAACAACAAACTTTCTTCGTATTTTAAATTTGCCAATATTGGTAGTAGAGAAAAAGCAATATTTTAGCAGCTCCTAGCAACTTTTACCTTTTCTCTGTACTACAAATAATAGCAAATCTATGATAAATAGAAAGCTTGTTGTTGCGGCTCTGCTTATCCGAAAATGTGGGCCGGGGTGTGTGTGCCATCCTGTATAGATGGTGCATCCTAGGGACTGCGGATTTCCGGAAAATCCTGGCCTCTGAAGTCCTCTCGCATTCGTATCAACCACAATGGCCGGAACGAATAAGGTTGGCGTGGTGCGAACAGAGTCTACTAAAGTTTATTATTTTAAGTTCCAGGACCGTCCAGGAAAATTAAGAGTGAGACTCTGAATCTAACAGATCCTTTCCTGACTGCTGACCTTTGCGATGCACATTTGTTGGGTCAAATTGTCGATGAAAATCAAGGACAACATGATGATTTATTTGAATTTAATAATATCCTAGACAAAGGTAATATGTTTTACATCATGAACGCCAAAATCGTTCTTTCTCAAAACTTTATTATAAGCAATCTGCGGCCGCTAGCTTGTCGGCATTTTGAGGTTTTTCTGAACTGATAAAAGTCGTAGAACTGTAAACTGTTAGAATAGTTCTGTTTTCTTCAGATGAAGGCCAAGAATGGGAAATCACACTGAAATTGTGTCAGAAAATGACGAAAAAATTACAAAAATTTTTCTTTTCAGGAGAAAGTATTGAATGCAGCAGTCCTCAAGAAGCAAAACCTCCAGTTGACCATGACCCAAATTTGCTGCATTCAAATACGCATACCGGGATTAGTTATCCGCTGGATTTTTCGAGCACAGTAGACTCAGGTTTATAATTTTTTTAAAGGAGGGGTTTTAGTCTGCAAAAAGTCAGTATGTTTTAAAATTAATGATGAATCTCTTTTATAAGGGCAAGGCAAAGAAAAAGGTTTCCGTCTGAAATCGTCGACATCTCTTGAAAAAAATTCATAGTCGTTAAAATCAAATTCAGCAGACAGGGAGGGCGAGTTGTTTGATTTCTTCGGACTGCTAGACGATGGTAATGGAATCGGGACACGATTGTTCCCCAAGTGCGCCCTAAACTTTTACAGTAACACAGTTTACCACAGTTTATTTTACCACTGAAATTGTGTCAGATGATGACAAAAAAATTACTAAGTATTTTCTTTTCAGGAGGAAGTATTGAATCCAGCAGTCCTCAAGAAGCAAAATGTCCTGTTGACCATGACCTAAGGAGCTGCTTACTGTGCCCACCTGGCCCACAAATTGAAAACATTTCCCTTTGAATTAACGGAAAAAATGACTCTTACAATTTGTGACCCGACTGATACGTCCATTGCGCTGTATTGGGCTACGAAAATGATGATTTGGCCAAAAACAGGCAACGACAGCCCTGGACGACCCAAAATTAAGTAGAATGTGGAAAATGTTGGATATTATGCTCCTATTATGCTTCTAATACGCAAACTATTACGCCTTTATTACTGATAGAGTGACCCGACTATCACGCGAGTGCATTCCTCCTCGCAAAGGCTCTTTTTGTTATTGTTTTAAGCTGCTGACTGCGCATGCCCAAGCTGTATGCTATGCTATCAGCGCCACCTTTGCGGCCACTGTAGAGTTTAGCTGCTTTGCACTAGTAATAAAAAGCTTCACTCTTCGGCTAATGCTCAATCAGTGTAGCTCACTCTTTCCTAAACCTTCTCAAGCTTCAGTTCTGACAGGTTATGGGCCTCAGACACTTGCTTTGGTGCTCTGAAGATCAGAGGAATCATCCATGCTATCCATGGGTTCAAGTATCGCCATATTGGACGACTGACCTTGACAGTGATCGCCTTTCATCCCGACCAACCTCAACCGGCGCCATGCCTGGCAACGACAACGGCAACGGAGGAAGAACTACCACACAAGTTGTTACATGACTTTAATGTAACTTCGAAATGAACTGGATAACTAGCTCAGCATTGCCAGGTAGAGTGGCTGGGTCGTAGCAATAAATTTGTTTAGGGTGCCAAGGAACATAGTTCCTAACATTACTAATAACCCACAGTTTATTTAGAAAGGCTCAAAGGTTAGAAAACAAAAGATACATTACATAACCTCACTCAAAGGGAGACTAGTGTTAACGGCACCACGGCCAAAAAGATACGATAAAACAAAAGCGGTAAAAACCGATACGTATACAACACCCATTAGAAACTCCTAGAGCAAGGACGGTACTGGTGAACTTGAGATGGGCGAACGAGACGACATGGCGAGACGGTACAAACGTCAACAACGTTATCCAAATCAACTTGGATGGAAAGTGATATGATAAGATAGACCCTAGAAGGAATAATACTGTAGTTCAATTAAAACAAGGCTCGAGATATAATAGAATACCACCAATACGTGGTCGGGGAGCTTACCGGGGAAAATGAAGATGTTAGGCGGAGCTGGTGTTTAGCACGCCCGGGTCGGTGTTCAGCCAAGCTCTGACACACCGAGCCGGGCGGCGGACCAGCTGAGCGAAGAAAGTGGAAGGGGGAGGTAGGGGACGAGTGGAGGTGCACAGACAGAGCCATCCCTCGACAGAGCTAAGAATTAAAAACCAGAAGGGTTGCCTACGCACTAGGCGGGCAATACTGTATCTCAGCAATGCCGGGGAAAACGGACTCGAAAGGTTGACTATGCACCGGGCGCCCCCGTCCCTTGGTTTGTATGAACCAAAAGTTACCGGAAACCGTAACAAACTACTTGTAACGAATTCGACGGGTCCTATTAACGTTTTCCGATGTCTGCGCGGCATTCTAACTTTGTGCTATCTCCCAGCGACGCTTCAACGTTGTCCGATCTCCCTTTCGGTCTGAGCTTGCATCGGTTTAGAAAAAGCTCATTTCGGAATGCAAATCTTGATCAAATTTGACGTGTTTTGGTAGCTTTTGATTCGTCAGAAACCAAGGAATAAAGATATCAGTTTATATTTTACAAAACTTGAAACACCGCGACGTGGTGTGATGTTAAACTTCATGTTTACGCCGCGCACCGAAAAGGACATCGGACAATGTTGAAGCGTCACTGGGAGATCGCACAACGTTGAAGCGTCGCTGGGATATCGGACAACGTTAATATTACCCGTCGAATTACAATCTTGCTGACAAGCAAAAGCTAACTGGTTCTGACAATTACCAGGCTTGGAAGGTCTCCATGAAAGATAGATTGGTGAACAGTGAAGGATCACTTTGGCATGTTGTAGAAGGGAACAGTAATGATTCTGCTAAGAAGAATCAAACATTCTTTAAAATCTATTGGAATGTTGCACCTGAAATCCAGCCTACACTTTGGACCTATGATGGGAAACCAAAAGAGGCATGGGAGAGATTGAAGGTGTTGTATAGGGAAAAGAATGTGAGGAGTGCCATGAGTCTATATAAGAAGCTGTTTTTAATTAGGGAAGATCGTATCAAGAGCGTTGGTGAATATTTGAATGAAATTGCCACAACTCATCAACAGCTTTTCAACTCAGGGAAGAAACTTGACGATGAGGTAGTTGCTTATATCATGCTGATTGGTCTTACTGAAAAGTTTCAGCCACTTCAAATGGCAATTGAAAGTGGTAGTGACGTGAAACTGACTTCTGAATTTGGGCGTGGAAAAATCCCTAATAGTAAAATGTTCACAGGAGATTCCAATGATGAAAGTGGCCATGCTGACTGTCAACAAGGGTTCTGGAAATAAGAAGAAGAAAGCTTGTTTTTTTCTGCAAAGAAGTCGGTCACTTCCGCCATCAGTGTAACAAGTACAAGAAGTATCTTCAAAATCAGAAGGGCTCTGGCGGGTCCAATGGCAATGGATCAAGTGGATCCAATGGACCGGACAACAAGCCAAACCAAAGCAAGACCATCAGAAAGGTAAAGGTAAGCAAAATAACAAGGCTTTTCACACCAAGGATGACGATTCAGAGGATCAGTGTTTATTTGTCTTTGACAATGACTGAAACTTTGAAGATCAGTGCATGTTTGTGAGAGCAGACCAACCAACTGAAGACAATGAAGACGTCGTTGCTCTCAAGGTGGAAGTGAAACCTAACCAACACCATACTCGCCTCATCAAGTGGGTCGTAGACTTGGCCTGCATCAAGACGTTGGCGAAGGACAAGGAGGCTTCCAGCAAAGTTAGTGAGGCATGTCAAACTGTCTCTGTTGCTAACAATGCTCGAATAGCATGTGTGGGTAAGGGTGAAGTGCTGTGTGAGCAGAAGAACAGTCAACTCCTTGCCAAGGGAGTTTTGTATGTTCCAGAGCTAACAGCTAATCTTCTCTCCGTTCCAGCCATATTGTCTAATGGTCTGAGAGTTGTCTTTGAAACTAACAAGTGCTCTGTTCTAGATTCGAAAGGGAGAGTCATGATCGAAACTGTGAGAGAAGGGAACTTGTTCGTTTCTTATCAAGATGTTGCAGTGAACGAAAGTCCTGAATCTGCCCTGATGGTTTCTTCAGCTCTCACACATTTCCTGAACGCAGACTTCGGAGGTTTCTCTTTCGCTCCGCTGCCGCTGACGAGTCGAGCATTACCATAGATACCAGTACTTCAAATCAAATATCCAAAATTTCTGTAAGAGCGGCGATTTTGATAAAACTTCGAAATTGCATTTAGATTATACAATTCTATAACTGCTGTAAATTTTATCAAAACCTCTAGGGCCAGAGTTTTTTGGCACATATAGGGGGGGGGGGGTAATAGAAAATAGCTTACTAGCGTTTCGACTGAAAAGGCAACTCCGTTGCCTGAAAAAAATATTTGAGTTAATGATGCTTAAATTAAAAGCAAAAGCAATTGAATTCTGTGAATTCGGCAAGAGCGTTTCCAGGGCGCGGCCCCGCCCCGCCCCGCCGCCAATCACATCGCCGACACTTGCCGCGCTGGTAATTTATCGGCACGCTCGGCGCGAGAGGAGTGTAAGCTGCACGCTCCCCACCGCGCCGTGGTGCCTAGCGGGGCCTGGCGGGGCCTGGCGGGGCCACTCCAGCACCGGAAGGGTCGCCACACCAAACTACCCCGTGGCGCGCGAGTCCGGGTTACATAGTGCAGTGCGGTGCAAGGCCTCGAGGATATCTATATATATACATATATATTCATGCCGAATAAAGGCAGCCAAGTTTTATCGCCCAGCTGCCCCACTTGCCGCTGAATGTTCTGATTGAGCCGGCGGGGCGGGCCGCTACAGCATGGAAAGTATCAAGGGAGAAGGTGACGGAGAGACCACTTTTATTCCGCAAGACCCAATGGGCAGGCCCAGGCCGCGACTCCTCCACGTGCCGCAGGTTCTATAGGATATAAGGCCTGAAATTAAAATTTTCGAAAACATTAAGCTTCATAACTATGCATTTGGTTGTGTGGACGAAATTATTCATGAAATGAAATCACCTTTAAGCAACTGGGCATCTGGACAAAAAAAAAGATGAAAGAAAACAGAGGTTTAGTATATGGTGTTGGGGCGTCACGTGGAGGCAGGTGAGTTTTGCGCCCGAAACCAGCACACTCACTGGAGATTGGGTCTAGCAGGGTCCAGCGTCCTGGAGTGACCTTGCCGCCGCCTGGAGCCTGAATCTCCAGCGGGGACGGGACGCCGGGGGTGGGGGCTGTGGCAGTGGGCGTCGTGCTCCTCTCAAGGGGCCCAAGGTCACAGCGCATTTTATCTCGAGGAGGATAAAATGAGATATATTTTGGGGCGCACGGGCACGTCACGTGCGTGCACACAGTTAAAACCAGAGTTGGGGAAAATACGTTAAGAAGGCCGTTAAAGTTGTACTGCGCACGATCGCCCCGACATTAAATGTTGTAGAAAGCGAAGAAAAAAAAATATAACAAAAGAAAAGTGTGAGAATACCTTTTTACATCACCTTCCTTTTCCCCTTTTCTCCGACCCTCGTCATTGCGAACTGCAAGCGATAACAGCCTACTGGAAATTTATTACACATCGTCCTTCTGGTCTTCGTCCCACGCCAAGGCCGGCGGCAGCAGCGCAGCGGGCAGGTGGGATGGGGCGAGGTGGGGCGGGGCGGGGCGGGGCGGGGCGGGGCGAGGTGGGGCGGGGCGGGGCGGGGTGGGGCGCCGCAATGACTCGCTGACTGGAAGGGAAGGTCAGAGTTCGTGCCGCCCGCGCCGCCGAGGCCTCCTGGCGACGACCTGCTGAACGCTGAACTGTTCTCCTCCGCTCCACGCCTGGCTCACCCTGGCTCTGCCTCCCCCCCCCCCCTGCGAGAGCCCCTCCCTCACCCTCAGTTTGCTACCCCTCCCCTGATCATGTCCCCGCGGGCCGACAAGAAACTTACATCTTTCGCGAAAAGCGTATTTCGCGAGTTAATTAACGCCATGGAGCCTGCAGGCAGGCGCCTGAGCGCTGAGCGCGCGGCAGAGGGAGAGAGAAGAGGTGCAGGCGGGGACGGAGGTAGGGAGGGGGGGCAGCGAGGAGCAGTAGCGGAGAGTCCAGGATGGGCGAGTGTCGGTGTGTGATCAAGGACCCGCTACAACTTCAGTCTCCTCAATGAGTTTGTACCCAAGTGATTAAGATATATTCTCGACCCCTGATCTACAATCAGACGCCTGTATGGTATCTACTTTACACCGAGCAGAGGAAAAATATAAGTTGCAAAGTAAATGAACCGCCCTCATAATGTCGAGGTAAAACTGCTCCAGCCGCTTGTGAAAGAACTCAGTGCGGCTACTCGAGGAGTTGTAGCGGGGGAGGGGCCGGGCGGCCCGGACTTGGTTCCGCTACCAGCAGCTTGCGACAATGGCTCGCCAAACACAATGAGGAGAGTACCCACCCTAATTGAACGCACCCGCCTCGCCACCACGGCACCAATGTTCAGCCAACTGTTGGTGGGCAAGGGGCGCCAAACACCACCGCGCCCAACGCCCCACAGCGCCCCGCCTCGCCCCGCCCCGCCGTGCCCCGCCACAGACACGGGTCGCTGAAAATGTGCTGAGCGAAGTTGAGGGCCGCCGCGGCGCCGAGGCTGGGCGAGGCGGGGCGGGGTGGGGCATGAGGCGTGGCTGCGGGGCGGGGGCGGCGACGCGCTGCTGGAGACGTGTCGAGGAGGGCGAAATGATTTATAACGCTCAGTATCACTTACGCCCCGGCGGAGGGCGGAGGGGGCACCCCGCGCAGAGTGGGGCCTGTTCGTTACAACCCCCTGTCTCCTGGCTTCTAACGCTACAGCGACTGGGTCAGGCCGGACCCAACTGGGAAGCGAGCCGGGGAGGGCAGGGATCCCGTTACGCTTTATTCCCACCTTCAGTAACTTCAGTAACCAGGCACCAATAAAACAAAATGTAAATGTAGTTTGCTGGTTGGTATAAAAAGAGTTTTTTAAAAAAAATGTGGCGCTAACGAGTCAAACGGCCCCCTAGGTTTCAACACGTAACACATAATGTCGCAGAATGAGGAAGAATTTTAAAATATGAAGTCAAAACCATTCATGAGTGCTAAGTCATGACTTTCCCCCCCAAACGACCGCACTACAACTGTCGCCGAGTGATGAGCTGTTTGTTTTTGGTGCCCACTAAATCCAACCACCAACCGAAAACAAAATAACTGCCAGTTGAATTTAAACCAGAAAACACGTTAGCCTCCCGCGCCAGCTCGGCCATAGGGGCCATCATCAAGAATAAATGATAAACTCGCGGGCGTGCGCAATAGGCACCCCTGACGTGGGCCAGGGGTATTAAAAAATGGCATCCGATACGATGGGTCCGAAAATCCGCGGTCACTTTCGCAAGTATGCAAACCACCTGCACCGCTCCATGGGACCGCATATACTACATATAAAATCCAGAACCACGGACCGAGCGAGCATCAAATGCTCGTACGAGTCCGAAAACGACAGCTGGGAGTGAGGTGAGTGAGAGCAGCCCGTACGCAGACGCAGAGCACAGCGGCCGAAATCGTGGTTTAGCCAACCGTCCTGGGTCCATGTTAAAGTGAAGGGAGGGGGGGGGGGGGGGGGGTTAGGACATGTGGTACAGGATCTAGGACAACTGAACATTGTCTGACTGAACATATGTTATATTATTACCACTGACAGGTGACCACTGTCAGGTCACATGTCACCCAAGGCGTCGTTCAAAAACTACTACACTGGAAAAACAAAGGTGCTATCTAATGTCTTTTACAGGCGTTAGTGAAATAGTGTCTTTAGAAAGGCGCTATCGCCTCCCAAAGGTGCTATTTTTGGCCCTATTCGTGCCTTTACAAAGGCATTAGTGCAGTAACACCCCATAAAATTGAGTAGCACCCCAAAAAGGGTGCTACGTAGCACCTTTGTTTTTCCAGTGTAGATTAAACGAGAAGCTACCTTAAATATGATGTCAAATTAAAATGTGATAAGTCTGAACTTGTGATCAAAGCTTATCAATGGGGTGAATTTTCGTTCGGGTCAGTTTTTCTGTGGTCACTTCCCCGGATACCCTGGTACATCAGCCAGAAGTGACAGTTTGCCTAAGAGAGCACTGAGATTAGATTATATGAATAAAAGACGCAAGGGCCGGACTCTGGGCCAGAGTTAGACAAAGGCTTTCACTGAGGTCACACCCTTCCCTCCCTCTCTGACCGAACACACTCATGCGATCAGAGCAGGGCTGGGCGGGGCTGGGCGGGGCAGGGCGGGGCGCGACCCCGTAAGGGGCAGCTATTCCGGCGCGGCCCAGCCCGGCCGTTCGCCCCGTTCCGTTCGCTGAATAATGGAATGTCTGCGGGCCTCCCCTCCCCTGTCCGCCCCTCTCCTGCTCTCGTCGGTCTAAAGAGGCGCGCCGTGATTCGCCTCCTCGCAGTGCGTGTGACCGCAGCGGCTGCCTCACTGCTGTCCGCCGCGCCAGATTCCTGACCACGCGGTAGTGACCTGATGGAGAGCCTTATGGACATGCACGGCGCCCGGGCCGCCTTGCGGTAAGTGACCTGATGAACAGGCAGGGTGC
The DNA here is from genome assembly GCA_029379305.1 of Frankliniella fusca. Classification (NCBI taxonomy): domain Eukaryota; kingdom Metazoa; phylum Arthropoda; class Insecta; order Thysanoptera; family Thripidae; genus Frankliniella; species Frankliniella fusca. The sequence continues at coordinate 136,486 of JAHWGI010000283.1, forward strand.
TCGCCGTGTCCGAGTCGCGCCCCTCGTACTCAGATGCACATAGACGCCACCGCCGACAGCAGGACATTTAACAGAAGCAGTGTGTCGCGCAGCCTTGCCCCAGCAGCATCACAAGAGCAACTTTCTGTGTCAATGGGCGCCCCGCCTCCCCCGGACACAAGTTTGTTATTCATGGTGACGATATTCAGACGGCTGGGGGAGGAAAGAGGAAACAGGAACAAGGAACCAAGGGAACCGCGAGGGAACCAACTAAACAGGGGACGACGGGGGAGTTGACGAGGGGCATGATACTGTCGTGTACCGCCGCGCCCCGCGCCCCGCCCGTGATGCTGCGAGACAACGCGTCCCGCACGGACCAGGAAGATATCCAGTAAGCAGGTCGGGCGAGGCGCGAGGCGGGGCGGAGCGGAGCGTAGGAGCGAGGAGCGAGGTGAGAAGCGAGCGAGGAAGCGTCGCGCGCTTTCACTGGAAAAACAAAGGTGCTACGTAGCACCCTTTTTGGGGTGCTATTCAATTTTATGGGGTGTTACTGCACTAATGCCTTTGTAAAGGCACGAATAGGGCAAAAAATAGCACCTTTGGGAGGCGATGGCGCCTTTCTAAAGGCACTATTTCACTAACGCCTTTAAAAGGCATTAGATAGCACCTTTGTTTTTCCAGTGTTTTCAAAGAATTAAAAAAAATGTTCGGTTTGAAAATAATGCCGATCGACCTGTCGGACTTCGGTTTCGATTAGACATGCATATTCACATTCGTGTTGCCTTGTCTTGACCGAAGCAGGGCTACCATCTTGTCGCCACATCCCTCTCTACTTCCTAGCTGCTGCGACTTTCGATTCCGGCTAGTTGGTATTAGCCCTGTGGAGCAAATAATTTTGGAGGCATTCCCTACTGTTGCTGTATGCTTCGTTGGTTTCTTGCTGATCAGTAGTGTAATTCATCAAATACAAATTGTTTATGGGTTGTATCCGCTCTAAACGAAATCAGAAAATTTGTCAATGTAGACACCGGTGACTACTACTTCGTGTCTGGTGAGGATATGGCAAATTATTCAGGTGCGTACCCCAACCAGAGTTTGCAAGTGTCAAGTTATCAAGTGCGTGATTTGTTGTATGTAATCTCATTGAAACTGTTTCCAGATAGAGACATAATCAATGCACTGAGCGCATGGCCAGTGCATAACGACATTGCTCCGAATTTCGTCTTCCCTTATGATATTTGTGACATGATGTTCGAGCCAGGTTAGGGTGCCACTAGTGTTTCCTATCGAAATCATAATATTTCGTAGTCGTGTGTACTCTTCAGATCAGTATGTATGGTCGTTACCTTATATTTGCTCTCGTGCTTTGTTCAGATTTAGAGGAATACAATCTTGATGGAAGCCTCAACTCACCAGCTCGTAAAAGAGCTAGTTGTATGTGTTCTGCTTCTGAGCTCTAACTCACATCAATATTGCCTCATTTGTACTCTTATTCTAATTTTCATGTAATTGAAATGCACAGGTATGTCAACACCTGAAAAGTTCAAAAGAATGCAGTGTTCAGGTACGAATGAGCACAGTTTCAGAACTGTGCTTTGGCTGTGCGACAGTTCTGATTAATATTTCCTGTGTCATTTTTTCAGTGGTCACCGCTCAGCTCAAGGCACTAACTCCATTCGAATCAACAGAAAGCAATGATGTGAAACCATTAAATTGGAATGATGACGTAGCAGTTGAAAAGGATGAGGCAGAAGGCTTAAAACTTAATAAGAGCCGAATGGTTGCGGCTGAGAAAAAAAGAAGTGCAGCTGAGGTTGGCGCTGACGAGAATTTGATGAAATCCCCACCAAAACCCTCAGAAAGTGTCCGAGTAGAGGCAATGCACCGGATCCCTATTTTGAGGTAGCGAAATTGGCTTTTTAAATATTTGGGCGTTTGTGAGATCAGGTGTTTTCCCCAGTAATTGTTTCGTATTTAAATTGGTGTTCTTGGAGGATTTTTTTCCTGTTTGGTTAGGAGAGCAGTTTTCAAAATATTGTCCTGAGGCTAATACAGCGAAGGTTGTGTCAGTCACTCTTCACTCAGACAATTCAGGCACAATTAAGGTAAGTATTTAATTTTCATTTAAAGTGAAAGGTATCAATCTCTTGGTAACTCTGTACTTTCCTTTATACAGTTGAATTCTGTGGCATAGGCCTCCAAATTGGCCCAACTGCAATTAACTTACGAGGGGGATCCACTAATATTCCACCAGCGCATTGATTATGTCTCTAACTGGAAACAGTTTCAATGACATTACATACAACAAATCATGCACTTGATAACTTGACACTTGCAAACTCTGGTTGGGGTACACTCTAAATGGGAAAGGACATTATTGTATCCAGCTTAGTTGTGTCTTTGTGCACATCTCCAGCTAATACATATTTGTTGTTGAGAAGACGTACAAACAGCCTCTTTTGTCTTCGGATTGAAGACTATTTAGCATCCTGGTGAAGATGTGCACAAAGACACAACTAAGCTGGATACAATAATGTCCTTTCCTATTTAGAGTGTACGCGCCTGAATAATTTGCCATATCCGCACCAGGCACGAAGTAGTAGTCACCGGTGTCTACATTGACAAATTTTCATATTTCGGTTATAGCGGATGTAACCCATAAACAATTTGTATTTGATGAATTACACTACTGATCAGCAAGAAACCAACGAAGCATATACAGCAACAGTAGGGAATGCCTCCAATATTATTTGCTCCACAGGGCTAATACCAACTAGCCGGAATCGAAAGTCACAGCAGCTAGGAAGTAGAGAGGGATGTGGCGACAAGATGGTAGCCCTGCTTCGGTTAAGACACGGCAACACGAATGTGAATATGCATGTCTAATCGAAACCAAAGTCCGACAGGTCGATCGGCATTATTTTCGGATCTAAATTTTTTAACAAAAAATCTTTGAAAAAGCGCGTGACGCTTCCTCGCTCGCTTCTCGCTTTCACGCTCGCTTCTCGCTTCTCGCTCCACGCTCACGCTCCGCTCCTCGCCTCGCTCCGACGCTTCTCGCTTCTCACCTCGCACCTCGCTCCTACGCTCCGCCCCGCCCCGCCTCGCGCCTCGCCCGACCTCATTTCTACGCTTACTGGATATCTTCCAGCCCTGCCCTGCCCCGCCCCACCCCGCCCCGCCCCGCCCTGAGGGTCCCAGCCAGCCCAGGGCTTTCGAATGCTCGAGGGCAATATCTCAAAGTGGATGTCAAACAATTGACAACGCGGCTTGTCACTGGTGTGCGCGTGACCCCAACGCGTGACGCGCGTCGAGGAAGCCTTGTTGCCTCCGGAGCGGGGCGCGTGGCGCTGCGACACGGGCAGGCGCCATCCGAGGGTTCCAGCCCGACATATCGAAATTACAGCGCCAACACGATCATGTGACCAAAAAAAAAAACAAAAGTATCACAAAGTAAAAGTCATATAAAAAAAAAATTTTCAATCAAGATTGTAAATGAAAGCAGATGATACTAAAATCTGATTTTTATTTTTGGAAGTTTTTTTGCTGTGTTGCGCCTCGTGGACTATGCGAGCCATTGAGCCATTCAGTCCCCCCTAGGTACAATATACCCAGGGTACGCGCTTGGTTTTTGACCTTGGGAGTAAAAGCTAGCTGACACCTTATTATGTCTTGCACTTTTGTGTATTAAGGCGACGTTACGAAAATGTGCTTACGAATAATTTTATTTCAGCGCCTTCTGCACTTACGGGGTTTGGGTAGTCAGCCACCGTTGCACATGTGTTAGGCGGGTCGACCCACCCAGGGTCTGGCACATACTGCTATAAATGTCTTACACTCGGGAGAGCCGCGAGCGTGGCGCCGCCGGGCGCCGCAAGGCAACAATACCATGGGTTGGAGCCTCGCCTGGTCCCTGCCTCGGCCCCGCTGGCCCCACCTCCCCCTCCCAACCCCCTCGCCTGGCCCGCCTGGCTTCCCCCTCTCCAGGCCTGCACACGCGCCGCACGCCGCACTGTGACAACCCGGCCCGCTCTATACTATTGCGAGAGTACAAGCCGATGAAACATCAGTTCTCTTTAGTTTCTTTTTATTTTATTTTTGCTAAGATGTATCATCTGCTAAAAATTTGTGCTGTCTTTTTGGTCGTAACCATTCCTGTATACACTTCTATTGGCTGACCAAACGCTTCCTCGCCGCACCAGACCAGCCATCGAGACACGGCGGGCGGCGAGGAGGGGGGGGGGGGGGCTGACGCTCTGTGTCGCGGTGCTGAGCTCTACCTGTTTCCTGCTGTCCCGCCTGCTGCTCTGCTCCTGCTGCTGTCGGTGGGGTGGGCGCCGCAGCACCGCCACTTACCTGCCAAACGAAAATAGGATTGAAATTAAATTCGCGGTAAACAGGAGAGGCGGAGGAGAGAGAGAGGGGAGCTCGCGGCCGAGCGGGACGGCAGCGGGAGGAGACGGGACGCAGCCGCCGCCCTCTCGAAATCCTATTAAACGATTCCTCCCCGGCTGATGACTGCAGCCACTTTCATAGCGGATCAGCCGGCGCGCCGCGCGGGCCCCACCCGGGGAAAATTAATTCAGTTCCGTTGAACAGTCCCCGATAATTGAAGTTTGGGAAAGACGTTATGTAGTCGAGGAAAGCGGAAAGCAGAAAGCGGAAGAGGGTAAGAGGAAGCGATGAGGAAGAGTTTGGAGCAGGGGTCCGTACAAGTTGGTCCGTAGCGGGGTTTGTGTGACACGCCGCTCCCCTCCTGTGCAGCCGCGCCTCGCGAGGGACGGCGGGAGCCGGGGCCCGGGACGGGTCCGTCAGAGGTCCTCTATATCGCTGCCAAAGACTCGTCACGCGGGCGGCGTGGCGCGGGGGTTAGAGCTGCCGCCTTCGCTCCCCTCCCCCTTCCCTCCACCACCACACTCCACTCTCCGGCCGCCCCTTTTTCTATTTTCCTGCAATTGTGTTGAGAGCGGCCATCAGCCCCCCAACGAGAGGCTCCCGACGCGCCGGCCGCCCGTCCGAGGCATCGCGTCGCCTCGCCGAGGCTCGCCGCAGACAAATCCCACCTCCCCTCTTCACTTCTCGCAAAGGATTATCGGACGTTTTCCTCCCGCTGTTCTATCTCCGCTCCCCCCCCCCCTCTCTCTCCCTCTCGCTCTCTCCCCTTCCTCACTTTTTCCTCTTTTTTTGCCTCCCGCGCTGCTTTCAAACATGGAGCAGTCCAAGAAGTACGGGAACCTCTTGGCTTCGCTCTCCTCCTCCCCAGCAGCAGCCCGCTGCCTCTCCCTTAACACCTTTCATTTCCGCTGGATCTCGTGTGGCGTGGCGTGGCGTGGCGTGGCGTGGCGTGGCGTGAAGCCCTCGTCCTCGCACTCGGGATCCGACTCCTTATCTTCAGAGCCCACGATACCTCCTTTCATCCAAAAGCGAGCCTTGTTTTTTTCTTATTCTTGTTTTCTTGTACGCATTCAAGAAATTTTTCCCGACAAGGCGGTGTGCGACTCACCGTGAGGCTCGCCAGCGCCGCCCGCCACTGCCCTGCCCTCTGCCCGACCTCCCTTTTGTTTATCCAGTTGTTCTCCTTTTCTCCTCTCGACGAGGACCGCTGTTCTCTGTCGCTACCGGCAGAGACAAAAGTCACCCAAAGTGAGACGCCTCAATTACGCCCTATTACGTCAATGTCCGTCTCATACGGCGTCCGATACGGCCGCCGCCGTAGGCCCTCCCGGGGAGCCAGGCCGGGGCAGCCATCACATATCCTCCTCCTCCTCCTCCTCCTCCTCCTCCTCCTCCTCCTCCTCCTCCTCCTCCTCCTCCTCCTCCTCCTCCTCCTCCATCTCTCTTTGTCTTTCCCATTCTTGGGACTACCGAACGACGTGACAAACTACGTGCTGATCCCAACACTGCAGTATTGCGCGATGCACATTCCGCATCGTGTGCCTATGCCTGTGAGTGTCACTTTGACGCTTCGGGGTTCCACCGCCACGACGCTGCACGCCCAGGTCTGCCCCCCCCCCCTCCCTCCTGCCGCCAGATTCAAAAAAGCGCTTTCGTATCTCCGTCCTCGTCACACGCATGGGTCTCGGCCATTAGGAGTAAGTGAGAGGGCACTACAAAAAGATCTTCTGAATCTGGGGGCTACTGCCCCGGTGCTGGTACCCGCTCCGCTGCGCAGACGGACAGAGGCACTTAGCAGCATCCCCTGGCTGCCCCTGGCTGCCCCTGGCTGCCCCTCTGGCCGGCCCTGAACATATCAGCGGCCTGATCTTAACGGTGGGGTCCTTATGAGGGGACGGGACCACCCGAATCTCCCTTCCGCCCCGACCCCGGCCGCCTCAGCCTGCCCTGCGAAAACTCAGCACTGCGACATCACTCTAAATCTTCTACAAAGATTTTTTTTCGTATAATACAAAAGAATTATGTGCAACCGTAATATTCAGAAAAATTCCTTGTTTTATAAATCTGTTTTCCTTGTATTACAAAATAATTTTCTGTGTATTACCAATATTTTTCCTTGTATTATACAAAAGGCTTTATATTACGGTTGCACAGAATTCTTTGAAATACAAGAATTTTCTTATCAAGGATTTAAGAGTGTTGACCCACTTCTCATCCTCCAAATTTATGACGAAATGAAATTTTCTGCGCGGACCACTTGCTGCGCAAGACACATGCTATAACAATGCAAAACATTCTCTCTATAAGGTTGGCGTTTGATACACGGTCAGAGTGTTACGCCCTTTTAGCTACCCGACTCGAAATGAATTTGGACACACAATAGTGCTGCCGGCCCAGGCTTATTCATTAAGCAGATAGCATCTGCGCGCTAAGAGGTGCCGCCGCCACCATGATGTAGGCGATAGCCTCTTGGTAAAAATAAATCACGGCCAGTGGGACAGCTCGGGCCACCGGGCGGGGCGGAGCGGGGCGCGGCAGGTAAGCCTACTGTCGGCAGCAGCCGGCGCGCTCATTTAAGAGGCAGGGGGAGTTATTCCACTTTTGTAGCCTCGCTGCGGGTCCCGACGCCTGCGTCGCGTTGGCCGCGATAGGAGAAATGCGTTGCGCGCCGCGCCCTGTCGTTGGCACGTTTTCATCGCCAACTACAAACCTGTACAACTCGACGAGAATTAAGATGTTCCATTTTCCATACGACGAGGCGAAGAGTTAAAATATAGGTCTGAGAGATACTAACACACATGTGGAGGCCATTTTGCTAAGAGCTGGGCCAGGGCGGGCCGGGCCGGGCGGCTGGCTGCTGCTGCTCCCAGAGCCCTGAGTCAGGTGCCGGCCGGAGGCTGACTAAGCAGGAAGAAGGGTGTCATGTCGTCCACCGGAACTCGGTCACGTTTTTTGCCCTCCGTGCATGTATGAACGCCCCTCCAAACCAGTGCGGACCAGACCAGGCGGCCTCCACAGACACGTGCTCGACCCCTCGACGCTGCTGGAGGGGGGTGGCGATATTGCACTACAAGGAGCGCCCCAGCGAGTGCAGTGTGAGCCGCAGGGGAGAGAGAGAGAGAGCGGGGAGTTGGCGCATGGCACCGATGCAGGGCGCTGGAGTCAGAGGCGAGGCGCTGGTGCCGCTGGAGACGCTCAGGCAGCGGACGCGGGGCGGGGCGGGGCGGGGCGGGGCGGCACGGGGTGAGTTCCGATCGGATTTGACTACGGCTGGCCCGGCTTTTGCAATCGCGCGGGGCATAAAAAGGCGAGGGGACTTATAAATTGTCGTCTGGACAAACAACGCGTTGCGCCTTGGGCCTACAAGCGGGCGCACCAGCCTGGCTGTTGTTGCGCCCCGCCCCGCCACGCCCCGCCACGCCCCGCCACGCTCCGCCACGCCCCGCAACACCCCGACCCCACCACGGCTGTGCTTTTATTGGGGGCATAAAGTTTGTCACTTGCGTATGCGAGGGCACGCTGAGCTCTCTCTCTCTCTCTCTCTCTCTCTCTCTCTCTCTCTCTCTCTCTCTCTCTCTCTCCCTCTCTCTCCCGAAACCAATCCACCCCCTCCTCCCACACATACACACACAAATACACGCACACACTCACTTCGCCTGCGCCTAGTATTTGCCTGCAGGCCATGTGGTCCGTGCCACGCCCCAACCAAACCGCGATCTGCGGACACTTGACACTGGCGCCCACCCTCGCCCCCCGCCCTGAATGTGCTCGTGAGCATGAATGTACGTGCGTGTGTGTGTGTGAGTGGGAGTGGGTTACTGAGGGGGAGGCGAGGGCGGGCGCGCTGTTTGCGCGCGCACACACACATAACGTTACGTTCGCAAACCAATAACACGATGCCAACACTTTTACCTCGACAAACAGCGCAGGCGGGTATAAGCAGAGAGCGGAGTAACGCAATGCGTATCTCCGGCCCGCACGGCACGGGTCTCGGTGGGGGTCGCGCCGGCTGCCGCTGCAGCCACCCGACCGAGGCTAACGACCATAACTCTTGGTGAAACCGCCTCCGCCGTAACTAAAACTGACTCGTGATTTCCGACCCATCTTCGCCGCGTCCTCCTCCCCCTTCTGGAACCCAAACTCCCCGCACTGACGGTCCAGTAATCCAAAATCAGCTTCCCAGCACTATCAAGTTTGTAGACCGTGCGGGGCTGGGCCGGCGGGGCTAGGCGCGGCGCGCGCTCAGCGCCTGGCAATGGTGAGATAGGCCACCCGCTCCGCGGCCGCGCCAGCCGCCGGCCTACCTACCGGCGCGCTGAGGAAGACCAGGCGGGCGCGGGGAGGGCGCCGGCCGCGGAGCGGAGCGCCGGCGAGCAAGTTGGAGCTTATTGCTCCTTTTTTTTACGAGGACATGCTGAGGAGGGAGGGAGGGAGGGAGGGAGGGAGGGAGGGAGGGAGGGAGGGAGGGAGGGAGGGAGGGAGGGAGGGAGGGAGGGGAGGAAGAAATGAGGCCACCGCGGGGGAAAAATGACTCTTGACTCGGCACGATCCTTATCTATCTACAGGAATCCAGCGGCGCGACATTCAACTTACCTTCATAAGGTGATTAAATTAAATGTTAGATTATTTTTTTTTGAAAGAACAGCAGCGCGGTAGATAACATCAAGATTAAGCAGGTTCCGCGACATTTTTCGGAACAATTACAACGCAGATCCCTAATCAGTTCTGAGCTTGGGACTGGCGGGGCGTGGTTGAGTCAACGACATCGCGAGATTCCGGGTTAAAACCTTAATTTAAACCAGGGTGGGTTGGACTGCTCAGAATTCTATGAGTCGCATTGGATGGATAATAAAAACCACTGGCTGCTCGCTCTGCTCCCCCCTCCCCCCCCACCTCTCACTCGCCCCATACTCCTAGACTAAAAGCGAAATGCCCGCGAGCATAACCGTGATCGTTGTGTTCGCATTTACCAACTGAAGCTGCGCCTGGGCGAGAGAGCGAGAGAGACGAAAAACAATGCGAATGAAACGCATGCGACTGGCGCTGCGCCGCACCAAACACACTAGACCTCGTCTGGCGGGAAAATGGAAGAGAATCGCCTCCTGAACTGTTTTCACTCTAAACTTAAACCTCATTATTTTACAAAGGATTTTGTGCTGTCGTATTTTACAAAGAAAAAAATATTTGTAATACAAAGACAGACCTTTGTAATACAAAGACAGACCTTTGTAATACAAAGAATTTTCTTTCGTAATACAAGGAAATTTCCTGTATCCTACGACAGCACAAAATTCTTTGTATTACAAGGGGTCTATACAAAGAAATTCTTTGTAAAAAGTTTAGGGTGTTGTAAGACTACAAACGATGTTGTAAAATGGATGTTTCCAACAGGACTTCAAGCTTCTGAACCTACAAGTCCCAGTGTTTTATATATCACAACGAACGTTCTTACATGCTTTTTCTAGTAGGAATTCAATCTGCCGACCGAAACAAGAAGAGAAGTCGCGACTTCCTGTGCTGCTCCGGGCAGGACCCGGGCCTGGCGTGGCGTGGTGTGGCGTGGCGAGGCGTGGCGTGGCGAGGCGTGGCGTGGCGTGGCGCGGCCCGACGATCATTACCCATTTAGGATGCTAATGCGGTTTGAAGCGACGCGCGGGCCGGGCCCGGGCCGCGGCTGCTCGCGGGGCTGTGTGCTGGCCCAGGGCGGGGTGGGGCGGGGCAGGGCGGGGCGGGGCGGGGCGGGGCGGGGCGGGGCGGGGCGGGGCGGGGCGTGGCGGGGCCGGACGTCTAGACGGCTGCCACTGATGGCTGCTGCTGCTGCTTATTTTCCAGAAATGTGCATCCAGGCTTTTAGTAGAGAGCAGAAGCGGGAGAGGGCAGGAGCAAGGAAAAGCACGAGGCGAATAGCAGTGAGTGAACGCGACAGGACGACCACGGGAAATCACTCCGGGAAACATTACCGCCACAATTTACATCATACCGTTATTGTGTTAGGGATTGGTGGTATACAGATTGCTCTGGACTCTGTTACTCAGCCGCCCAGTCACGTTGGCAAGAATAACGTAGTGAGATGTAATCTTGATCCCGCGGCGCTTACAGCGGTTTACAGTCCGCCGAGCAAAGAACAAACGTAAAAGCCTGTAACATGTTTTTTTTCCTCTTTTCAACTTGGCGCCGGCCAGAGCGAAAAGGCTGCTGCAAACGGTGCCATACAACGTGGCCAGCGGCACGATACGGAATCCGTACAAAACACAACAACGAAATGTTTCGACTCGGGTTTAACAGCGGCGGCGAGAGGTACACCGCGCAAAAAGAGAAAAATGTTTCCGCACCGCTGGAGCCAGTCCAGCGCGGCCCGTCCCGGCGGCCTTGAGGGGGGGGGGGGGGGGGGAGGCCGTGCTTATCCACAGAGCAGTATTAAGGGAGTAACGCTATAAAGGGGCCCGGCCGCGGGCCGCATGAAATGGTACATAACTGAGGAATGGCTCGGCCTATAGGAACGCGGCTAATGCTTTACGACATTATTCCCCCCACCCCCACCCCTGGAAACCTACTATTCCTCTCACCAACACCAGCTCTGTTTTTTTTCCCTCCCAACCGCTAATTGAAAGCATTTTTATCAAGAAAAAGTCGCAGAAGAGAGAAGAACGTGGGAGTGAGAGAGTTAGATAAAAGACGGCGAAAGAGATGGTCCCTTGAATGGTCCGCGAGGGACACGCGGGCTGCAACGTTTTCGTCATTACCGAATATATTTTCATGTATGTTCTAATTTTGAAAGTTTGCAACGAGAAATTTAGCAAACATATTATTCTACCGCGGCAAAGGAAAAGAGGACTGTGTACTGGGTGCAAAGAACGCACCGACCTACAATTAAATACTTTTTCTCTTTCTTGACTAAAATTCTTATCTAACGTTGTTACTTTATCGAATAATGCTTTGTTATCAAGACAAGAGTCAAAGTTTTTTCCCCTTTAAAGAACAGCTTTTGACGACGTAATCCGCAGGGTGGCGGGAGGTAGAGGCGACCTGAGGCGGCCTGAGGCGGCCCTGCAGGCCGGCTGGCTGCTCGCTGAGCCCCACCCGCCCCGGGGTAAATTCCTAATGAACACACTCTTCTTAGGACCAATAAAACACCAAATAAGCCCCTCTTGTGTCGGCCGGAGTCTCCCTCTCCCTCCAGTTCGCTCAAAAACTTGGACGGCCCCAATTAAACAGGGCAGTGGAATGCATTTTAAGCTTGATTTGCGAGAAAAGCGAGACTTCGGAATTATTGTGGGCCACGCGCGCCTCAGTTTCATTAACGCGGCGTGAAGTCCCCCCCCCCCCCTTTTCTCTCGCGGAAGCGACAGGGACGCGCTGACGTCGGCGCGGAAAAGTTAGCAGGAATGTCGACTGAATGTTGAATCAATGTTGATGTGAGCAAGTACCCTCCCTGCCGCGCGGCGCTCACGCTCAGCCACGCACCCGAGACCCGAGCCTCGCCCCCCGCGGTCAACTTGGTGCGATAAACACCACAAGTTTGGGTTTAATGCAGGAGTCTTAAAAAAAAAGGTGAAGGATTTTATTTTGTAATGAGGAACGCCGACTGGAAATTAGGAGTTATATTGTTATATCAGGGTTTCAAAACGAAAACATGACTGCAAGTCCAGCATCAGCTGACGATAAAAAAATACGATTTCACGAAATCCTGGTAGGCACGAAGTTAATTAATGTTTTTGTTTCACTAAATTCTTCGGTAGAAGATGGTTTACATAGAAATTTACTTTTAAAATTCTAGCCTTATGGGTCATGTTACTGAATTTCTCTTATCTCAAGGTCACTAGTTCAGCGGGTCACATGCCAAATTTTAGCTTTCTAGCTCAAACGATTTTGAAGTTAGTCTCTCAGTAAAGATTGTCCGATCAGCTTGATTTTTGAACTGTAGGCTTGTTGTGCAATGGGCATTCGAACTGTGCTTTTACATTTTTATTCTAACGTGTCGTTCGAAATTTTATTTTTTGAACTACTGTGCATGAGTAGAATCAACAAGTCCCCGGCCCCGCCGGTCCTCATCCCCTGCGCGCCGCGCCGAGGGGTCGAGCAGCCGCGACAATGGCGACTCGGCTCGGCTCCCCTTTCCACGCTGTTTTCCCGAGACAAGTCGAGTATTACCATAGAAACGGAGATTTTAGATCGAAATTTCTCAAAATTGGTCGCTAAGTTTGGGCTGGCACTTCAGCAGTGAACTAAGGAGATCGAGTTCTACCACTCTGCCAAGTCTTAGGAAAATCCTATAGAAAAATCTGGATTTAGGTAAGGGGCCGTGCTAATAAAAAAAAAAAATACGATTTCAGGAAATCCTGGTAGGCACGAAGTTAATTAATGTTTTTGTTTCACTAAATTCTTCGGTAGAAGATGGTTTATAGAGAAATTTACTTTAAAAATTCTAGCCTTATGAGTCATGTTACTGAATTTCTTTTATCTTAGGGTCACTAGCTCAGCGGGTCACATGCCAAATTTTATCTTTCTAGCTGAAACGATTTAGAAGTTCGTCTCTCAGTAAAAATCGTCCGATCAGCTTGATTTTTGAACTGTAGGCTCGTTGTGCAATGGGCATTCGAACACCGCTTTTACATTTTTATTCTAACATGCCGTTCGAAATTTTATTTTTTGAACTACTGTGCATGAGTAGAATCAACAAGTCCCCGGCCCCGCCGGTCCTCCTCCCCTGCGCGCCGCGCCGAGGGCTCGAGCAGCCGCGACAATGGCGACTCGGCTCGGCTCCCCTTTCCACGCTGTTTTCCCGTGACAAGCCGAGTATTACCATAGAAACAGAGATTTTAGATCGAAATTTCTCAAAATTGGCCACTAAGTTTGGGCTGGCATTTCAGCAGTGAACTAAGGACATTGAGTTCTACCTCTCTGCCAAGTCTTATGAAAATCGTATAGAAAAATCAGGATTTAGGTAAGGGGCCACACTGATAAAAAAAAATACGATTTCACGAAATCCTGGTAGGCACGAAGTTCGTTCATGTTTTTGTTTCACAAAATACTTCGGTGGATGATGTTTATGTAGAAATTTAATTGAAAATTTCTAGCCTTATGAATCATGTTATTGAATTTGCTTTATCTCAGAGTCACTAGTACAGCGAGTCACATGCCAAATTTTAGATTTCTAGCTCAAACGATTTAGAAGTTAGTCTAGTCTTTCAGTAAAAATTGTCCGATCAGCTTGATTTTTGAACTGTAGGCTCGTTGTACAATGGGCATTCGAACATTGCTTTAACATATTTATTCTAACGTGTCGTTCGAAATTTTATTTTTTGAACTACCATCCATGAGTTGAATCAACAGCCCCCCTCCCTTTTCCACCCAGCTACGGTTCTCCTCCCGTGCGCGCCGGGCAGGGCAGAGGGGAGAGGGGCCGAGCGGCCGAGCACCAGCGACAATATGCCGATTCGGCTTGGCTCGCCATCGGAACTGGCACTATTCGCAGTCAGCTGGAGGAGGCGTCGCCGCCTTATAGACAGAACGGGGGGCGTTTGAGGTGGGAGTGCCGAGACCTCCCTTCTATAGTTCTAGGCTGGGACCTCCACTCAACAAAAGAAGGCTGGGGGAGGCGCCGCCGCCTCAAACAGAACGGAGCGCTTTTGAGGTGGGAGTGCCCAGTCCTATCCCTTTCGTGGTTCTAGGCTGGGCTGGGACAACAAAAGAAGGCCGGTGGCTCGGCGGCTCGCTCACGCGTCCTCCTCGCGACTTAACTCGCGCCCACTACCGAGAGATGGCGCCACTAGCGCACGAAGCGAATTTAACTATTTATTTTACCCGAACGAAATGTTATACAGCCGAAATGACTGTGAAAACAGGAGTTTCAGACCCACGGAAATCGTTTCCCAAAGAAGTTCAATGGATTCGTAAAATTATTCACGTAAATGTACACCATTTCAAGAATTCTGCTCACCAGATTAAAGTCAAACTTCCCAAACAGTTTTCTGCAGGTGCAAAACCACTATAAACGCATTCAGTTCGCCATGTCAACGTTCCGATAACTTTACACAATGATTTAAAGTCGCGAGGTGGGACCCTCAGCCCCCGGCCGTGGCGGCCATGGTTGAAAGAGGGCCGGCGGGGCCGGCGACACGGCGCCTCACGCGTCCGCCTCAAACCAACCTAGAATATATTTGGCAAGTTTTTAATTTCGTGACGATCGTAAGTTATGTTGCAGTTCTTTAGCACACAGGTATGGGAGGCACTACACATTCACAAGGAACTCAGAGGCAGACTTGGTGAGAGCCAGCCCCCCAGCGGGCCAGCTGTCAACAACCCGCCTTGACAACCACTAAATCGAACCACCAGCCAAGAATTAAAGGGTCCTAGTTTCACATTTGCCACACACTTACCATTAAATGAAATAGACAATTAAAATATTAGGTCAAAACTCTCTGTGAGAGCCCAAATCGTGAATTTTATCCGCCTCACTTTTCTAACACTAAACATGGCGCCGAGCGGGCCAGCTATAAACAACGCCGCCTTGGTGTCCACTCAAACCAACTCAAAATATATTTTGCTAGTTTTAGATTTAGTAACAACGTAAAATGATGTTGCAGGCCTTTAGCAAAGAACTGTGGAAGCATCCACGCAATATTACAGAACACAAGAGTAGACTTATTTGTATCTTTTAATGAAAACATGAGCTGAGGATTCACTCTGAGGTTGGCGGTATTGTCACAAGCCCCGCCCAAGGCCAAATTACAGTCCCAGCCAACAATCAGGAGCCACGGCGGCCAGCTAGTGGTCACGTTTGAAATTCTCCTGGTGGTGAACCCTTTAACATGGCGTGAATCTGCAACGATTCTGACGTGACCACTCCTTGCGTTGACACTTTTGGATATCGAGGTACAAAGCAACAGGCGACCGTTTTCATTGGCTGGATTTTCGCGCGAAATAATGTTATTGGTCAGAGCCGACTCGGCTCCATGACGAGTCGAGTATTACCATAGAAACAAAGATTTTAAATCGAAATTTCTCAAAATTGGCCGCTAACTTTGGCCCGGCATTTCAGCAGTGAAATAAGGGAATTAAGTTGTACCTCTCTGCCAAGTCTTATCGAAATCGTATAGAAAAATCTGGATTTAGGTAAGGGGCCACACTGATAAAAAAAAATCGGATCCTGAGACAAAACCATAAGGCTACTTCGTGCCTAAAAAAAAATAATCGGATCCGCCGACAAAACCATAAGGCTACTTCGTGCCTAAAAATCGCATCCTGACACAAAACCATAAGGCTACTTCGTGCCTAAAAAAAACACTTTCCGGTGCGCAAATTTCGTCCACAAACAACAGGGTCAGCTGTACCGGCAGACAAGGCAGCGTGGACCAGCCCTACACTGAGAGAAATGTTTCGTTGCAGCAATCAAAATTTTGATACTGTCGTGATACTGTCCACGGCGACAAGGCAGTAGCGGTTACCGCGACCGGTGCGAGGGAGAGGTCCGAGCAGGTCACAGTGCCACTTGGCGCGACAGACACCGGTGAGCACGCCGCGGAGGGGGGCTCGTACGCGCTTCGCCGGTCCGAGGCGCCGCGCGCAGATGTCGCAGGCGTTAACGACGTCTCGTACGTCGTCATACATCCCCGGCCAGTAGAAGCGGGTCCTGATCGTGGACAGAGTGCGGGTCACTCCGAAATGGCTGCCGGTGCCTGGGGCGCTGTGGTAGGTGGAGACAGTCTCCGCCACCTTGCACCGCGGCAGGACCAGCTGCCAGATGTCTCGGCTGGAGTCCGAGGGGTGATGCCAGAGGCGGTACAGCAGGCCGGAGCGGATGCGCAGGCTCTGCCATTGTTGCCACAGGCAGTACGCCTCCCAGCTGTACGCCTCAGCCACCGTGCGCAAAAAGGACGGCACTCTGCGAATTTGTACGGACTACCGCATGCTGAACTCCGTCATGCGCGGGACTGCCCTACCCCTGCCTCGTGCAGATGTCCTGCTTGAGCGTCTTGGTGGCCATGAGTGGTACTTCGCGGGTGACTTTGTCTGGGGGTACCATAACCTGAAAATTGCCGAAAAGGACAGGCACAAGACCGCCATTATTGTCCCCGAGATGGGTCTCTTCGAGTATGTGGTTCTCCCCTTTGGCCTCAAGACCGCCCCTGGCATCTTCCAATCGGTGATGCAGAAGGTCCTGTACGACCCTCTCCCCGGAGGCGCGATGGAACCGGAGGTTCCGGGCACCACGACAGCGGTGTACCTGGACGACCTCGCAGTGGCAGGCGCGGAATTTCAGACAACTCTGACCCGCATGCGCCAGGTGTTTCACCGCATACGACGCTCTGGGCTCCTGCTCAAGCCCAAGAAACGCACCTTATTGGCCCGCTCGCTCAAATACCTCGGCCACGTCGTGTCGGCGGCAGGTGTCGCCGTGGACCCGGACAAGACGGCCAAAGTTCGGGACTGGCCCGACCCGACCACCAAGGCACACGTGCACAGCTTCCTCGGGCTCTGCGGCTACTACCAGAACTACGTTCCCCACTACTCGGATATTGCACGCCCCCTGCAGAACCTCACGCGGCTGCACGTGCCCTTTGAGTGGACGGCCGAGGCGGCCGACGCCTTCGCAAAGCTGAAGCAAGCTCTCACTTCCCCACCTGTCCTGGCGCCCGCGGACGTCACCAAGGGCCCCTTCATCTTGGACACGGACTGCAGCCTTCGCGCCCTCGGTGCTGTCCTGTCCCAGGTCCACGACGGAAAGGAGCGCGTGATCGCTTATCACAGTAGAGCGCTTACGGTAACCGAGACAAAGCTCTGCGTGACCATGCGGGAGCTGCTCGCTGTGGTGGACAGCGTGCGCAAGTTCCATCACTACCTGGCCGGCGCACCGCAGTTCACAGTCCGTAGTGACCACTCGGCGCTACAATGGTTGCGGAAATTCCGTAATCCGGAGGGAAAACTCGCCCGGTGGATCCAGCGGCTGGAGAGCTACAACTATGTGCTGGAGTACCGCAAGGGCAGTCAGATGACACATGCTGACGCGTTGTCCCGGTACCCTTACCCGACGAGTGACCTCCGTCCTTGCGGTGCAGACTGCACGAAGTGCTCAAGGCTGGAGGAAAAAGAGATCAGCTTGGCTCATCGCGTAGCGCCCGTCGCCCTTGTCACCGCTGCACCCGCTCCTGAGTGGTCCAACGCGGAGCTACGCGCCGCGCAGCGCCTCGACCCGGGCATTAGCACCGTGCTCGCCGCCCTGACGGACAGTGAGGAGCGCCCCCCTCGAGAGGTGGCTGAGGCGTACAGCTGGGAGGCGTACTGCCTATGGCAACAATGGCAGAGCCTGCGCATCCGCTCCGGTCTGCTGTACCGCCTCTGGCATCACCCCTCGGACTCCAGCCGAGACATCTGGCAGCTGGTCCTGCCGCGGTGCAAGGTGGCGGAGACTGTCTCCACCTACCACAGCGCCCCAGGCACCGGCAGCCATTTCGGAGTGACCCGCACTCTGTCCACGATCAGGACCCGCTTCTACTGGCCGGGGATGTATGACGACGTACGAGACGTCGTTAACGCCTGCGACATCTGCGCGCGGCGCCTCGGGCCGGCGAAGCGCGTACGAGCCCCCCTCCGCGGCGTGCTCACCGGTGTCTGTCGCGCCAAGTGGCACTGTGACCTGCTCGGACCTCTCCCTCGCACCGGTCGCGGTAACCGCTACTGCCTTGTCGCCGTGGACAGTTTCTCCGGCTGGCCTGAGGCCATCCCCGTGGCGGACATCACAGCCGAGACGGTGGCACGCGCCCTTGTTCGCGATGTTTTCACGCGGTTTGGTGCTCCCCGGGTAGTCCATACGGACCAGGGTCGTCAGTTCGAGGCTCGCCTGTTCGCCGAGGTCCTGGCGCTTTTCGGCATCCGGAAGAGCCGCTCCCTGGCCCTGCACCCCGCGTCCAACGGCAAGGTTGAGCGGTTCATGCAGGTAATTACCAGCCACCTCGCCCGGATGGTGACCCAGGACCAGAGCGATTGGGACGAGGTGCTGCCGCTCGTCATGATGACGTACCGCGCCACCCAGCATGCCGCCACCAAGTACAGCCCGGCCGAGGTCATGTTCGGGACGAACATCACTCTCCCGGCTGACCTCGTGCGGCCGCTGCCCCCTGACATGGAAGGACCTGCGCACCCTGCCCTGTATCCCGCGTGGCTGCGCGACACCCTGCGCCGTGTTCACGAGGACGTACGGCAGAACAACTCTACCGCCCAGGTCCGGAACAAGGAGTACTACGACGCGGCCGGCACCAACAACCCCATCCGCGTGGGCCAGGAGGTGTGGCTGTGGTCCCCGCGCCGGCGTAGGGGCCGCTGCCCTAAGCTGGACACCTCGTGGGTAGGTCCCTTTCAGGTGGTGAGCCTCCTGTCAGACGTCACGGCGAGGATCTCGCCTTTGTTCGAGACGGCGGGAAGAAGACGCAAGGTGCTCACGGTGCACGTGGACCGGCTGGCAGTGCGCAACCTGCCGACCCACACGCCCCCGCAACAGAGGTAGTGTTGTCAGGGAAACAGCAGCACTTGCCACCAGCCACACATCACAGCGGCGCCATGGACCTGCGAGACGCCATCAGCGGGCTGCGACTTCGGAAGTCCGGGCAGCGCCGGCGTGAGCAACGTCGCCCTCCCGGACGTTCTGCTGGCCCCGATGTGCCCCGGAGCACCCCGCGCGCTGCTGGTTGCACCGTGGCCGTGCAAACCTCCCGGACGCTGGGACAGCACTCCGTGGCCGTGCAGACTCCGGCCCGGATGTACTCCCCGGAGTATCCTGCGGCGGCCACTCGAGAGGCCTCGGTGCAGACGGAGCTGCGCGCCGGGACGGGGCATCACCGCGACCCAATGGGACACCGGGCAGCCAGCAGCCGTCACCGTCACCCGGCGTCTCGGACCGGCCGCCAACAGGTTCGTCGCCACCAGACCCGGTCCAGGTCCAGTACCCGTTCCCGTCGGAGCCCTCCTGCGCGCGCCGGGTCACGGACGACCCGCCAGCGACGCCCCGTGAGAGAGCGGCTCGGCTCGCCTGCACCGTGCGCCGCCGCAGCCCGCGCGCCGCCGCCGCTGCCGCCGCCGCCGCCGGCACCCCCTCTTCCCGCTGAGGTGACGCTGACGTCACCCGCGTCACCGCCCTGGTCCCTGGCAGACCTGGACTCCATGTGCGACATGGAGCTGGAGGTCGGGGACCTGTTTGGTGACGACGGGGGGAGTGTCGTGTAGGCACCCGGCCCCGCCCGGCCCCGCCCGGTCCGGCCCCGCCGGCCCCGCCCAGCCCCGCCGTGCCCGGGCCTCGCCCCCCTCGCCCCGCCCGGTCGGGTCCCATTGTCGGGGCGCCTATAAGAGGGAGAGCGCCGGTTGCCCCGTGCGCAGAGCAGCCCCGACGCTGGAGCAAGCCGGACCTAGCGCTGATAAATAAAAGTTCAAACACCTTTTGCCCAGTGCCCTGAATTGTCCCCATTACCCCAACCCACCTACACGACAATACCCATAATCAAATTTTGTTCGGTCGGTCCCGCTTAGTAATAGGCATCAAAATTTTAGTTGCTGCAACCGAAATTTTGGTTGCTCTAAACAAAATTTTAGTTGCTGTGACTAAAATTTTGATGCCCATGACCAAACGGAATCGATCGAACAATTTTTTATGGCTGCAATGAAACATTTCTCTCAGTGTAGCCCCCCGCACCAGCCAGAAAAAAAAAAGCACTAGAGGAGCCGGTGGGTGGGAGATAGAGAGCGGTCCGCCGCGGGTTAACTTCCATCGGTCGCCTAAATCCGCAGAGTTCCGGAGCTCCGTCAGCCCCCCCGGCCGGCCCGGCCCGGCCCAGACCCGCACGGCACGACCGGCGCGGAGCGCGGCTGCTCTAAATTACGCGCCTCCTGAATCACCTCGTTAAATCCGCGGAAGGAAAAAGTATGCCGAGTTGGGCCGGGATAAATCAGCCACAGGAATGCCTTGGCAACGATTAAGGCGCTGTGCGCCGGCGCGCTGCTGGCCGTGTGGGGCTGCAGTGGACCCGGCCGGCCGGCCAGAGCGAGCGGGCGGCAGCCGGACATTATTGCGCGGGAAAAAGAAGAAGACCGTTAATACCGCAGCGGGAAGCGCGTTTTATGGAAGGAACAAATGAGATAAGCAAAGTCGGGGCGCGCTTGTAGGCGGGGCAGCAGGGGCGCAACACGCAAACGCTCGCATGTGTAGAGCGCGGTGTAATTGCTTGCATTATTCTTATTTCAGAGCTAACCCGGCGACCCAGCCTTTTCTTCCTGCTGGGGCCCCCCACGCCCCACACTCTTCCAAAGCCCCCCGCCTAAAGGGACTGACTTGGCAGTTGGCTCCAGAAAAGGGTCTCTCTGTCCGCCAGGATTGGGGACGCGCGCGGGGGCAGGGACAGTCACAGGGACAGGTACCCGGAATCCGATCGCACCGACTCAAAGTTTTCTCGAGGCCAGCCGGCGGGCCGCGGCGCGCGGGTTTTATGGCCCGCTTCCCGCTCCGTCCGGGTGGGTGGGTGTGGGTAGGTCCGCGGGTCACTTCTTCACCCCTTTGAGCGCTAATACGAGTCGGAGCCCCACGGATCCCCAACGTCTCCTGGACTGCAGGAGCTCCCCGCCTGCAGCACCTGCTTGCCCCACAAGCAAGCAAATTTCCGTCCCGGACTGCAGGAGGATGTGTAGTTAGGGACTCCGAGCAAGTCGGAGTCCGATGAAGTGCGAGTCCGACCGAGTCGGACTGGCAGGCGGTGCGCGAGTCAGGTTAGTTGTGCATAATCAGGGGCTAGCAACAAACGCGTTCCGCGGCCCATGCGCGAGCCCCTCCTTTCAAGTCGTCTGCACCGCGTTTAAAGGGATCCCTGCTTTGGTACAAGTCACTTATTTCACCTTTATAATTCCCTCTTTCGCTTGCTACCTCAAGTGTTTGAAAATACTAAACCGTTTGCAAGCAAGACGACTCGGACGGTTCTTGTGCCACAATTATGCAAAACGCGGCCGTTTCGGCCCATTTACATGACCGTAGAGTGTAAAATGTTTGGGGAAAACGGAATAAGATATCCAAAATCGGTTTGCAGGGCCTGAAAGATGAACAAATAAGGCACAGGATAGGATAATGTTTGGCTCAACTTTCATCCACATGTTGGGGTACGAGAGGATCAAAATACAATAACATTTTGGCAGGAAACGAGGGGCTCGCGCATAGGCCGGGAGCGGTTTCTCACAGCGCGTGATCCCAACAGCGCTCTTGTAATCTTAGGAGAAAGATTAGCAGTAGCCTATCTTGAGCCGAAAAATGTGCTGAATTCAAATTTGAACTCGTTTTTACTGTGGGACTGCCCGTTTGTCTCAAACAACCCACAACGTGAAACAAGGGACACACTCGTCGCTACCCCCTGGCATAATGAAATTAACATTCGTGTTCAAATTCGACAAAAGAAGATCGTTGAAAGAGAAGGTAGAAAAGAAATAGTAACAAAACATCCTTCAACTGAGTCCACAACAGTCAAATGTGCCGAGGTAGTGGTAGTGACGCTCGCTGAGCTACTGGCTTAACTCTAGTCTAAGAAAGAAGTGTTCTTTAGTATTGTGCTTTCGACCGGTGTCAAGAAGTGTTCTTTAGTATTGTGCTTTCGACCGGTGTCATTATGTCGAAAACCGCGTATTTAAAATGCAAAAGTGGAGAAAAGTACAGATGTCTAGTGAGCGTTGCAGCTGTGCCCCATATGAAAGGTAAGCAGCTCATAGCCGATTAGCTTTTGCTTGTCATTGGTAAATATTTTATCAATGTTTCATTTGATTTCTCCCTTTGTCAGTGAATGAAACCATGCTAACAATCACCGGTGCCATTAGGCAGTTTTTGGAAGAGAATGAGGTGCTTGCTCAGCAGCAGTCTTCTCTAGTATTTAGTATTGATGCTGATAATGATCTAGGTATGTATTCTGTTATTACTTATACTTCATAGCTAAAGGCAGTATGGAACATCACTCAATGCTGTTTGTTTTTCAGGTACTGTGTCATTGAAATTTCTGGATCTATCTATCCTGATTCACAATGAATCTCCGATTGCATCGCCATCTGCAAAGAAACTTGTCTGTAAGGGCAACATGCTTCTACTCAAAATATAGCCATTTGTCTAATTTTTTCTATTTCATGTAATGGATAACAACTTACTCTTTCAGTGTCACCATCTTCTGCAGCAGTGGCTGCTAGTGTGTCCCCCATAAAGTCAGCATCTAAGAGGTCTTTAGATGTCTGTTTCGGTGGAAAAGACATTATTGAACCGCCTTCTATTACACCATTACCTGAAGGTATGTATTTAGACGTCAAGTATTTACACTTCAATTGTGTTAGTAGAGGAGTTTACGGGGTTTTAATTGCCATTTGTATGCAAATTCACCTCTACTCAGAGGACTCAGAGTTCGAGGAAACGGGGCCCCTTGTGAAGCAACGTCTCAATAGGGCATTCTTTGGTGATCTTATTGATAATATCACATCTGTAAGTGTCTTCATGTGGATGGTCTGAGTTTGTGACATACTTGTACAATTCTAAAATTTAAACGTTACATTAATTTCCAGGTTGAAGTTGAAGAGTCTTTAAATGGAGCAGCATGGGATTTCAGCATCCTCTTGGAGCCAGATGTTGCAGTAATTAATGTATCTTACATTGATGACGAGCCACATCGGAAAGGGTTTGAAGTTGAGGTATTTTCATGTGAACTATATTTTATTTTGTTGAAGTTTTTTGCTGAGTTTGTATCATTATTCTTTCCTGATGCAGTTTGTCAATGAATTCATCACCCGAAGGGTTTGTGATATTAAAGACTTGTCAATTCGTAACCAGAATATCTATCTCAGTCAAGAACAGACTGTTTTCAGAGAGAAAAACACTGAGGTACCATCTGCAATTGTGACAGCCTCGAATTAACCAAAGTTCTTTCACAAGGTGTAGTGCATTATCCATTACTTTTCCTTCCTTTGTTAATCAAGTAATCAAATGTTACTTTATTATTCACAATTTTAATTCCAGCCGCATTTCATTGATTTTCTAAATTCTACTGCATGGCTGTTAGACGTCTCCAAAGATGATGAGAAGGTTGTCAAAGACGTGCAAAGTGTTGATGGGGAATCAGTGTGCAGAATAGAGGTATCTAATTATTTAATTATTTTTTTGGCCAACTTCCTCATGTGGTAAGTGTTGAGAGTCTTTACTCATACTATTTTCCCTCATATTTTGGTTACAGTTTATGACTGCTCACTTTGCTACAAGCACTGTGGACAAGGGAATAATCTATGACAGATGCAAACTCAATCTAGTTCAGGAGATGATGCCTGAAATACCCTTTCAGCTACATCATTTGTGAAGATATCAAACTTGCCTACATTTTTTCATGCGGTAATAAAGACTCTGTGAAAGTCTTTGAAAAGTTCAGACATTTTACACTATTTCTGTGACAACTATTTTTCTTTTCTTTGGCAGCCACACTTCCAAAACTTTATGAAGGAAAGATACGACTCTGCAGTGGATGTTATCATTCAAATCAAGAACTATATAGCAGATGACAGAACTTGCATTGTTGAGGTAAGTTAAAATGATTTTATTACTCCTAATTGCAAATGGGAGGTCCATTTCTATCCAAACCAGTGTCGTAATTTTAATCTTATTTTTACGTTTATCGATGTTAAGTTTGCAACAAAAGTCTGTGGGGAGGAGATAATCTCTGACCGTCGAAAGCTTGCACTGGTGCAGGAGATGGCTGCTGACACCAAAACCACACAAGAAACTGCAACTGTACAGGTGAAGAACTTACCTAAGTTCTTTCATGAGGTAAGGGTGGTGTTTTATGAAATGTTAATATTACAATTGTCACACATATAATTGTTAACTTAACTTCTATATTTTCTTCTATTTATCCAATCTAGCTGCACTTTGAACATTTCTTAAAAGAAATAGGTTGCTTGTATTCACTTGACAATCACATCATCAAAGATGTTAACACTTACAATGAACAGGAAAAGTCCTGTATAGTTGAGGTTGGTGATTTTTCTTACGTATGGTTTGATGTGTATCCACTCCCCATATTTATTGAATGACTCCAACATCTTATCTACTACTTTATTTCAGTTTGCCTCTGCTGACATTGCATCTCAATTTGTTGGTTTTAAACCACTTGTTTACGGCAATGCCCTTATTCAGCTGGAATATTTCTTTGAAACTCCTAAGGATGATAAAGATGGAGATTGGATTGACGAGCCTGGTAACGCTAGTCAAGTTGCTGAACTTGATGATTTGCTGGACACACCCTCCAAGGCAGATTCCTTAAAAGGTGAAATTGAAACAAAAATATTTCTGGAGGCATGCAAGGAGCATATCAACAAGAGAACAAAAAAATACGATTTCACGAAATCCTGGTAGACAACGGAGTTTCTATAACTATGGTAAAATTATTGTGAGTGTATCATAAGACTGTAAGAAAACGCAGTAGTTTTGTTTAGTTTACGATAGTCAAGATAGTGACTAAATAATTATAAATTCGATTTGATAAGGCGGGTTTCAAGCAATGAATACTCTCCGACTGTTAGGCCGTCATCTAAACGCCAGGAAAAAGAGAGAAAAGAAGCTCTCCTTCTGACAGCAAAAAATGGGCGGCGAGGTCACGGCCGGAGCGGAACGTCAACAATACCGTCCCCTCCACCGAGCGCACCGAAGGGGCGAACCGGGGCCCTAAACCTAGCGACTTTTACTATTTATTTTAGCTGAACGAAATGTTAGGCAGCCGAAATTAATGTGAAAATAGCAGTTCCAGACCTGCGGAAATCGTTTTGCAAAGTTTCATGGAGGTTCAAAACGTAGGAACACAAGTGATTTACGAAAATGATACACGTAAATGTACACCATTTCAAGAATTCTGCTCACCAGATTGAAGTCAAACTTACCAAACCGTTTTCTGCAGGTAAAAAAGTACTATTTACGCATTCAGTTCGCCTTGTCAACGTTTCGATAACTTTATACAATGATTTAAAGTCGCGAGGTGGGAGCCTCAGCTCCCGGCCGAGGCGGCCATGGTTGAAAGACGGCCGGCGACACAGCGCACGCGCGTCCACCTCAAACAAACCTTGTTTACACAACGTGCCAACCTAGAAAACATGAAAAGGATTACTAATCCCCCTACGTTACGATTTGAAATTATTATCTTAGGTTGGCAGAAGTGCGCCGCAGTCGACTGTTCGTTCGGTAAAAATGAAGTAGGTTTCGAAAGGGCGGTATGGTGGTCACGTGCGAATTTCAGTGGTGTCATCTCTTTCTTGAGCGTTTCACTGAAGCAGAGCTTTGTTTGAACGCAGACTTTAGAGGTTTCTCTTTCGCTCCGTGTTGGCTCGACTCCGCCTAGCCCCACCACGAAAAACTATCCCCTTCTCCTGGTGATTTCAGCTGACAAGTCGAGCATTACCATAGCAACTGAAATTTCAATTCAAATTTACAGAAAATCTGTAGTTTAAATTTCTATTAAACTTTCAGAGTGAGTATACAAGTTTACATAGTATAACTGTAGGTAATATTATAAAAATCGTTGGAGCGGATTTTTTCCTCCCGTAAGGGGCCATATAAAACAATTGACAGACGTTTCAAAGCGATTTTAGAAGGCAACTCCGTTGCCTAAAAATTGTTGGCACAACTGCGGCTTTTGAGACTATATCGGAGTCCTTACGATTAGTCCACAACATTAGAGTTTTTGTTGTTCAATGCGCAGACAGATATAGGAACCTAAGTAGGTACTACTTAGGGGAGAAAAAGAAAGATTGCAGTATGTGGGTGCATTTTAATGATATGGCCATCCTGAGGGGAGATCTTGTCCACGAAAATAAGAAAAGCCCATTGAAGAAGCTTGTCAGCCCAAAGTAGGTCATTGCTACCAAAGCCAAAAATGTGAAGTGTAGGCCTGGAGGCAAAATTAATAAAGATTCTAATGGTAATGAAGAGACGTGAGTTCATTATTTGAACTATGGTACCTCACTTTTATTAGCTGTTTTATCAATTGTTAATGTATTTTATTTTTGGAGAGTGCATTGGAATGACAAGGCTGTATGTCTCCTGATTCATCTCAGGAAAACATTACAGCCAAAGTTTGACAGCAATTCACACAGAAATTCTGCTCTTTGGGAGGAAATTTCATCAGCAATTACCACTGCATGCTATGGTAAATTCAAAGCTAAGCAGTGTGAAGACAAGATGTCTAGGCTAGTGGATGAATACAAGACATACAGGGAGCTAAAAAAACAGACAGGAAACAACACGCCTAGCTTCCACTACCTCCAAGAAATGGAATCCTTCATTGGTGATTGGGTCACAGTGGAACCAGACATTACTTTTTCATTTGGTTGCTTTTCTGCAGTTGGTGGCAGAAAAAGTAAAATTGTCAACAAATTTGATGAGGAGGAAGATGTGTAGTGTAATATTGACAAAAACATTGTTTTAATTGGACATAGTTGGTTTTACATACCATTATATATTTTTGTTTAGTTCCTAGTCCCATCCAACTTGTCGAGTAAACTGTGGTAACTTATGTTAAAGTTATTTTATTTTTTATTGTTCAGATTGACTTAATTATGTTTTTGTTTTCAACATGATAAGGTAGTGTTTTCATTACTTAAATTTTACAATCCACATATAGTTATACTTTTCATAATAATAATAATTATTTTTGAATTGCATTAAGGGAGAGTGGGGCAGTGTGTAACAGGGGCAGTGTGTAACAGAGGTCCATAATTCAAATATGGCGCGTCCGAAACCGAATCTGAATGTGTATATTATATCTTCTGGTTGACTTAGTTCATTTGCAATCGAGATAGCCATGGTCGAGAAGGTGTAATGGTGGTAAACGGGCGGCAAAGTTAGAATCACCCGGTTTTCAGGTAATTTTTGTACTTTTACGACGTAATCTTTTTGGGTTGAGGTCTATTGGTTACAAACTACACCCAAAATATTTTTTTTTTCGAAGCATGTAGCTGTACACTTGCAAAATGGTTGTTGCCGCTAACAGAACCTCGAAGTTTCTCGCCCTACGAGGCCACTTACAAGGCAGTGTACCTTGGGGCACTATGTAACAGACGGTAACAGAAAACTCTGGGGCAGTTTGTAACAATACGAATGATCTTAGTTGGTTATGTCAGTGACATGCATATGCTCCAACAGTCTCATTAAAGCAGTTTTGTCCGTTTTTAGTTAATATTCACAAAATATACAAAATAATTGTTATGCTTTTCCATTTTTGATTAAAAGCTTACTATTTGCAGGAAAATTCCATTAACACAAAATTAATTTTGTTGAAAAATACTACTAACAAATCAGCAGCTCCCAAAGGAAGCAAGCAGAAGCTGTTTCCTCACTTTCTAACTGTCTTCTGATCTCAATCATCCCCTTTGTTACACACTGCCCCACTGTCGTTACACACTGCCCCGGGGCGGGGCAGTGTGTAACAAATGCAGACTTTCATTCAACAAGCTCTAGGTCATACACAATGCGCTCAGTAATCCATTCGAGCAACTTCCAGCCTCGGTAAAGGTCCAATCTAACATTTTATCTTTATTTTTCCCAAAATGTCTGCATAGTTTGACTGAAATAACCAAATTCCAAAATCCGTTACACACTGCCCCACTCTCCCTTACTCCTGTTCTTCTGCAAGCTGTAGTCTTATTTGTTGGCGTCTTCTATGCCCCTCTTCTTGACCAGCTAGTATGGCATCTTGCACACTAATTTCTGGTGGTTCGCCCTCCAAAACAATGCCATCCTAAAAATATATACAGCCCTATTAACCCAATGCAGTAGACTAAATGAAATGCAGAGATACACTATGGCCTTACTTGCTCTTCTCCCCGGAGTAGAATGAAGTTATGGAGAACTGCGGAGGCTGCTATGTGTTTGTTGGTCCGAACAATATTTTTACAAAACAATTTCTGAGTTCGAGCCATCCTGCTTTTGAGAAGTGCATTGGTCCTTTCAATTGTGGCTCGACACTGTGACAGTTTGAAGTTGTACCAAGTATGGCTTGGAGTGATGTTCCCATCATTTCTGTATGGGACCAGCATCTGGATGATAAGAGTGCTTAAATTAATCAACTGTAATTCATAAATGTGTATTACAGCCAAAAGATGAAACTATACCTTTTTAGTGCACATGTAACCACCATCCCCAATCAGGTGCTGATTTGGTCCCAACAAATCGTCTCTGGAGAAGAGGGCACGTGCTAGTGGACTCCTCCGGAACACTCGAGAGTCATGAACAGATCCTGGCTGTCCAGTGTAAATATCAATTATCACACGTTTGTGATTACACACAATCATCGCATTGATTGAGTAGTCGTGGTTTTTATCCACATATCTTTGTTTCTGCTCAGAGGGAGCTGTTATAGGAATAAGGGTCCCATCAATAACACCTGCCACACCAGGAAACCCAAAGTTGCGCCGGTAGAATAGCTCTGTCTGCTGCCTTTGCCTTTCATTGGGCCACTTTATGTATTTGTGGCCAATGCCACACAGCGCATTTACAAGAATCATATACTGGTTGTGAATGTTTTTTCTGCCACTTTCATAGTTGAGGCCTATGCTTCTGAAGGTATCTTTATTAAAAAGCGCCCATAGGCCCATGATTGTGGACTCGCCAACATCAGTCCGGTTTCTTTGTAGTGTGCCATTTCGCAATCTTTCATGTGCAACTGCCTGCACTAAAATCTGAAAGAAAGAAAAAAAACATAAAAATATGTCACGTTAATCCATAGGTCAATGTAGTGAAACTTGTAGTAAAAAAACTTCGACACTACCTCAAATGTTACTTTGTCCATCCGAAAATGCTCTTTAAAAGTGGGGTCTGGCAAATTTCTGATGTAACATGCTCGACTCTCTGCATAGAATTAGATAGGAAAAATATAATATCCACCCTGCTATTAATAAAAACAGACATGCATAAGATATGCTCCGTACCATCCTGAGGATCTCGTTTCTCAGCCATCGCCTACTCCAAATATATAGCAAAATACACACTAAATAAAATTGATGTTGATAACTTTTCAAGAGAATAGAGACAAGTAGCGATGGCACGACGCTGTATTTTGTATTTTCCTCTAAATCTCCTTTCAGAACGGAAATATCATCAGCAGGAACGTTCTTCTTTTGTCGAATTTGAACACGAATGTGAATTTCATTATGCACAACTAACCTGACTCGCGCACCGCCTGCCAGTCCGACTCGGTCGGGCTCGCACTTCATCGGATTCCGACTTGCTCGGAGTCCCTAACTACACATCCTCCAGGACGGCACGCCGATGAATATTCCGATGACTGGCGCCGGGCCGGGCCCGGCCGGCTGGGCAGCAGCGCACCTCCCTCCGACCTCTGGTTGCCTGCTAGCCCTGTCCGTGTCCGGTCCAGTCCGGCTCAGCTCCGTTCCGTGTTCCGCCCGGGTAGGGGGCGCGTGGCAGCTCGGGGAGGGGAGGGGAGGGGAGGGGAGGGGAGGGGAGGGGAGGGGAGGGGAGGGGGGTGAGGGGAGGAGCAGGAGCAGGCCAATCTCAGCGCAGTGTGCTGCAACCGAGGGGGCCTCAACTCCTGAAATCATGTGTACACAATCACTGATATCTTCGAAATCACTGTCAAAAAATGTGGATCTATTGACGAAAAAATTGATTTGTGTGCGTATTTTGGGCTCATAAAGCTCAAAATACGCATGCATTTACTTTACAAATTATTTCTTTCAACTATAAGAAGTGTAATCAAGTGAAATCAAGTGAAATCTTGAAATCATGTGTACAAGTTTCAGGTGAGTTAGGCCCCCTCGGCTGCAACTGAAACGGTCAGAACGAGATCAAAGTATCCTGCCAGGAAAAGCAGCTCAAGCCGACAAAGTTATAGAGCTAAGAACATCTCTCGAAAATTTTGGGGGGAAAATTACCTGATTTAACTTTTTAAAAAGATTCATGCTATATTCATTCAAAGAATTTATGGGTTTTAAACTTTGTAGGCATGCCTCTAAGGGTGAGAGGAGGATATTCCTTCCTCCGCTGTTTTTCCTCCCTATCGCCCTGCCTATCAACAGTGAAGGGGGAGGAAAGAGGAGGGGAGAGAAGGTGGATATCAGGAAACACTTGCGCTGCAGACGAATTCCCCCAATAAAACAATAAACCTTTTTGGTAAAGAGATGACGCTGGGAGAGAGGCTGCGCTAGAGCGCGTGCGCCACACACAAGTCTTGAGCCAAACACTTACCAGCAGTTCGTTCATTTTATTTGTACAAAGCTAAATGATAAAATC
This sequence comes from Frankliniella fusca, assembly GCA_029379305.1. Classification (NCBI taxonomy): domain Eukaryota; kingdom Metazoa; phylum Arthropoda; class Insecta; order Thysanoptera; family Thripidae; genus Frankliniella; species Frankliniella fusca. The sequence continues at coordinate 167,144 of JAHWGI010000283.1, forward strand.
ATTTGCACATATTTGTACGTTCATTTGAATACTTTCGTGCATAATATTAATATTACACAAATCATGATTTTTTTCACTCAAGTGTGTGCAAAATGAAACGCAGGTTTAACTTATAGCACAAACGTTTGCACGTCATTTATTATTATTATTATTATTATTATTATTATTATTATTATTATTATTATTATTATTATTATTATTATTTTGCCCGTTTGGCTTGAGTCGGCTCGGCGCATACCTATGTCCTAGTTCTCTGCTGAGATGTCGCAAGAACGCCAGATTCACGGGAATACCTGAGGCGCCGTTATTCAGCGGAAGTAATATAAGAGGAATGCGCCTCACCGCCCAGCCCCGCCCCGCCCCACCCCCACCCCACCCCACCACACCGCACCCTGATGTGTTCTGGACCGGCCGGGGGGCGGGCTGGGGCAGCCTGACCTGACCTGTGTAATTTGTCATCGCCAGGGTGGAGATTTACTCTGCGTGAAAAAGGGATTCCACGAGAGGGATATTACCTTACTCTAGCATGGCAGCGAAGCAAAAAAGAATATTCAAGATTTCATAAAGATTTCCTCGAACGTAGAGTTTGCGCGTTTGTCAAGTGCCATGCAAATATTTTATAACAATACTTCGACAGAAATAAAGTGCCTTATTGAAGAGCTGCCACATCTATAGCGTTAGCGAAGCGCAACACATCGCGTTACTGAGTTCGCATTTGCTGTGTTTGGAGGAGCAGCACCAGCACCAAGCGCTGAGCCAACAGCAGAAAAAAAAATATTGAGGAGCAAATCATGGAAATGTTACGTCTCGTCGGCAGAGGTGCGGCCAGGCAGGCAAGCTTGGCGCGGAGGGGCGGGGCGGGGCGGGGCGGGGCGGGGCGGGGACGAGAGGCGCGAGTGAGCGCGACCATACCGTATTCCCTTTGAGTTCCGACTCCGGTTGGCGGCCGTAACGACCGTTATTAATAAGTAAGCGCGGCCCAGCAGACGATTTGGGGAGGGGAGCGGAGGATGCTGCTGCAAGCCCAGTGGCGACACAGTCAAACGCAAGTTGTCATTTTATTTATTTATTTTTTATTTGTTCGCAGTGGAGTGATGGGAAAATCTCCAACACTCTGGGTCGCGCCGTCTGCCACTGCCATGCACCCGAAAGTCATTTGGAGAGGATCAGGACGAGGGCCCATCCCTTCTGAGCGTGCCCCGCCCCGCCCCGCCCCGCCCCGCCCCGGGCCCAGGCGGCTCCTTGGCTCGGCCCGGGCTCGGCCTCCGCCAGTGACGTGGGGAATGCGATGCACCCCGGGCCGGCACACGCCAGCACCGCTGCCCTCCGAGCTCCACTCTGCCTCGCCCCGACACTCGCGCTGAATTCATAAACACAACGCCCTCGTATTAAAAGCACGGCGCTGCTCACATATTGAAGTCATTTCAATGCTAATGGGGCGGGCGGGGCCGGTGGCTTGAAGCGGTACCGCCTCAGCGCGCATTTTTATAGTTTTCACGGGGTGCTTGAAGGTTGACAGACCAGGCAGCTTTAGAGTCGTAGTGTGTAGACACTAGACACTAAGATTCCTCACCGGCAGTTTAACTTTTCGGCCGTGGATCTCTGGGAGACACAGGGAAGTCGGAAGGCACATTACATTCGAATGCAGTTGTCGACGAGGCTGGGCTGCGGATGTCAGTGCGAGGGGCGCCCGGACACACCCTCTAATCCCGCTAGGCCGAGCCGAGCCGAGCCAAACCGAGCCGAGTCTAGCGAGGAGCTACGGTAACTTGACTGTACGGGCAGGCCTTGTACGTACCGGCTCCTGCTGTGTTTTGGTCGTGCCTAATATCTACAAGCGAAAAGAAGGAACCCGGGTTCGCGTGTCGATGGTACCGACAATGGAGATAGGAGTGGGTCCAGCGAACTTCTAGGTGATTTTGGCAGGACCCATCGATGTTTGAGAGGACGTTTAGGACGCTAAAAATGTAAACACTGACATATACTAACGATTACGATGTAACACATTGTATTTTGCGAATGCTGTTTAGGTCCTCTCAACTTCACTGAAAAAAATCAGTCTTGGATATGGCGCTTGTCACGGCGTTCCGTACTCCATTTTTCGGAAAGGGAGTGCGGAAATTTACCGTACCTGGCCACCGTACCAACCATTTCTACATGGGCTAGCAGAGGGAAAGGGGTACGGAACGCCGTTAACAGTCCGTACCAAAAACGCAAACCGACAGAAAAAAATAGCGGTAACTTTTCCGTACCTTGGCACCCTACTCTGGAAACTCAGGTGTGAGACAGTCTCACACCAAATGGTGTAAGGCAAAATACCTCACACCAAACGGTGTGAGGCAAACATACCTCACACCAAATGGTGTGAGACTCGTTGTGCCTCACACCAAATGGTGTGAGACCCTCTGTGCCTCACACCATTTGGTATAGGGAAGTATCACTCCATTCGGTGTGAGGCACAACGAGTCTCACACCATTTGGTGTGAGAAATGTTTGCCTCACACCGTTTGGTGGAAGGTATTTTGCCTCACACCATTTGGTGTGAGACTGTCTCACACCTGAGTTTCTAGAGTACCCACATTTTTTTACATGGGCTCTGATGGAAAGAAGGTACGGAACCGAATGTACGGAGACATCATAACCTAAATAAACGGTATATTTCCGTATGGGCGGCCGTGATTTTTTTTTACAGTGTTACCTTTAGTTCGAGAGAGGAGAGATAAAATTAAATGTAAAGAACAATCCTTGATACGGAGCCTGTTACGGCGTTCCGTAACACACTTTTGGGAGTGATTTTCGAAGGAGGCACGGAGATTTTACCGTCCATGGCAACCGTACATTTCCACATGGGCTAGTATAGGGAAGGTGGTACGGAAAGCCGTTATACATACTCCAGAATGACCAAACACGGAAATCTCTGGACTGAAAATTAGCGGTAACTTTTCCATACCTTGGCTCCGTACCCACCTTTTTTTGTTTAAGATGGGCTCTTATGGGAAGAGAGTTACAGTGAAGCTTTTGTGCTGCGCCCTACGCGCGCTCCGCACCCACAAAAGCTTGTCGTACTCGGAACAAGCCAGAGCCCAGCAACGGTCAGACCAAGTCCCGATTCTCATCCGACAACGTTCTGGCGCTCTGATCCGAGTTCGACCGCCCGCGAAACGTAGCGACTCGTTCGACCGACAGCGAAATTTTTGTCGGGTTGGCGGATCGTCCGTATGGACCCGGCAGTAAGGTGGGGGCGAGCTTCTGTGCCGGTCCGAGAGTGACCCGACGAGCCGGAGCGGGCGGACAGACGAATCTAGCGCTGAGATGGTGGGAGAGAGACAGGTGACGTCGCGCCGTGTCGCGCTCTCTCACTCTCGGGCAGGGCTCTGGAACAAGCCCATATTGTCTTCTCATTATGTTTCCATTCGTACTAAGAATGATGCCCATGTTCTTGTTCTAAGTCCTAATTGGGCTTAAATTGAGCACCAATACGTTAATGCAGCTTGTCAACAACCCGCCTCTTTGAATGCGGTCAGGCCCCGTAGGACAGTCCTGCACGGCCCGGCCCTGGCCAGGCCAGCCGGACTGTCTTTCGTCTGGTGTCGGTCACGTCACCAAACCCCACCCCACCCCACCCCACCCCACCCCACCCCACCCCACCCCACCCCACCCCACCCCACCCCGCCCCACCCCACCCCACCCCGCCCCGCCCGGGCCGCAGCTCAACCAGCAGCTATGACGGATGATGCTCGCCCTGGGGGACCGCGCCGCAGCCTCCTCCCGTCCCCGCAGCCACCCCTGGGCCTCCGCAGCCCCAGTCCCAGTACGTTGGCTCCCAAACTACCCCCCCCCCTCTCTCTCTCTCTCTCTCTCTCTCTCTCTCTCTCTCTCTCTCTCTCTCTCTCTCTCTACACCCCCTCCCAGGCCCTCTCCCCACCCTTCATTCTCTATCCTGCTATACGAATTCTCTCTCCCCTCACTCACCTGCTGTCGTACCCATTCCCACCCCGTCCGCAGTGGCGCGTGGCGTGGCGCGGGGCTGGCCCGTTGACCTCAGCGGCCAGGAGCCGGACTCTGCTCCGGACAGCACGCTGCTAGCGGGCTCAAGAGTCTCCCCACAGCAGTCGGGGAATAATGGGGAGGGACGGCTGAAAAGCAGCACTAGAACAAATCACTCCCAACACCGTAAACCTGAGTTATGTTGTTGACTGTGATTGAGCCTTGGATTGAGCGACGTATTGTACTTCACCCATAAAGTAGTGAGGAAATTCTATATATCGTATATATCGCTCTTTTCGAGTGATGAGCATTGGCACGGACGTCACTCAAATAGCTTGATATCGCTCGTTCCGCGGGTGGAAGAATTAGTAGTTAGATTTCAGTAGTTGCGAATTTTGTTGGAATCCGTAGTGTGGCCGCAAGCAGACTTCATTTCAATTGTAAGTGATCTTCTGCTATTTCAAATGCCACCCAAATTTCTGAAAGATACTAGTCCATAATCGCTCTCCTGCCTGAGAGCGAGAATGCTCACTCCCCGATTTACAGTGTAATCTTAATCCTCTTTTCAAGAATTAACAACGCTTGAGCGGCGTGTGCCTAGAACAGACTGGCAGCGAATAGAATGCATGACCGTGCGGTACGCATTACATCACACATTAACATGGGGTGTGCATTACACCACACATTAATATGCGGTCTCCCTAACGCACGGTGTGTCCCTCCCCCTCTCTCTCTCTCTCTCTCTCTCTCTCTCTCTCCCCACTCTCTCTTTCACCCCTTCACCGGCGCACGGCAGCCTCTTATTGTTGTTCGTTCTGCAGCACAAAGAAACGTCGTAATTCAAAGTCGGAGGCGCAGCGACATACGAGCTTTCTGACGCCCCAGCCTTACAGGAAATAAATCTGCCCGAGTCACACGCCGCGCCTGTCTCTCTCTCTCTCTCTCTCTCTCTCTCAGTCTCTTCCCCCACCCCCCTCTCTCTCTCTGTCTAACACGCACACATATGCATTCCCTTTCTCTGTCTTCGGCCCCTTCCTTCGCCTACACTCACTCCTTCTGCGGAGGCGCCGGTACGTGGGCCACCCGGTCGCTCCCGTGTCCGACGGGTGTGCCTACCCAGGCTTGCGCAGGCGCTGTGCGTAGCGGCGCGGCGCGGCGCTTGCACATACTGGCTCACCCGACTTAGTTTCTGTCTCTCCCACTCTCATGCGTGTGAAGTAAGAGTTAGAACGCGCTGTAAAGTTCTTACGAAGAAAATTCTTCGCAGCGTTGCGAAGAATTTGGCTGCTTCGTAAGGCTTCGCAATACGAAGTATTTTCTTCGCAAGCCCCGCCTTGCGAAGAAATTTCTTCGCACACTACGAAGAAAATGCTTCGCAATACAAAGCAGCCAAATGCTTCGCAGCTTACGAACGATTTTCTTCGTAATGCGAAGCTTTTCTTCGCAAGGTTTTAACAGTGCGACAGAATACAGTCGGGTACAGCCAGCACCAGACCGACTGCAAACCTTGCAAGGCGCGGGCGGGCGCGGGTGGCACGGGAGGTCGGGCGGTCGGACTCTGTTATGCGACCCTGATCCCGAGGAGAGAAACCTCGATTTGCGTGGCGAGGCAACACCGTGCGGGGATCACCTGGGGGAGGTGGTGGTGGTGGTGGTGAGGCTCTACCCACGGCCTCAGCGAGCGGGCCGCAGAACCAGCGATAAGCATGAAAAAGTAATGTCTATACATGTTTATCACGCCCACGGGGAACGTCTTTGGCGAGCGGGTCGGGGGCGGAGGGAAGGGGAGGGCAGGGAACGGGATGACGCTATTCGGAACGGCATCCGGAGACAAACGGCCATAGCGGGCGCGGCGGGCGCGGCGGGCGCGGCACGCCACATCTGAGCACCTGAGCTGTGATCGAAGGGGTAACGACTAAGGTAATCCGGCGGACAGCCGTTAGGTAATCCGGCAGGGTGAAATCCGGAGAAATTCGATGTAATCCGGGGAAATTTTAGGGTAATCCGGGGCAATCCGAGGAAAAAAGGACCGTTATCCGGAGGACACTCCAGAGGTAATCCGAGGTAATCCGGGGTAATCCGTAATCCAGCTGACACGAAAATTAACAGTCGTTTCCCCCTCTGCTGTGATCATCCATAGGCGCGAACACCGGCCGTGTGCCCGTGGGGGGTGTCGCGTAGCAGTGTGTAGCAGCGCTGCAGCAGACTGCACGGTGCCTAGTGGGGGGGAGGGGGGAGGGGGAGAGGGGGAGAGGGGGGCGCTGGTCGAATGTCCGAGACCCGTCCTCTCATTTTGCCCAGGTCCGGCCCGGCCGCGAACCTTACCTGAGCGGACGGCTGACGGCCAGTGATTAACCCCCGCGCGCGCCGAGGCCGAGATCAGATGGCGGAGCGTGGGATAGGGCCTACAAGCGCTGCATATCTCCCCCATCTGGTTGCAACGCGGCGCCCCACGACTAGTCCGCCCCGCAGTCCGTTTCCAACTCAATCCCAGCAGCAGCGCGCCGCTTTGTTCAAAGCAAAGCGAGGCAGCAGCAAAGCCTTTGATCGGATAGTGGGCGTGCGGTGCGGCCGGGGAAATTTATAACAACGAGGGAAGTAGCGCAAAGCCGCCCCGCCACGCCGCGCCACGCCGCGCCACGCCGCGCCACCCCCCGGCAGGCACCCGCCCGACACGGCTGCGCGCCGCGGTACGGAGGCACAAGGCACCACGGCCACCATTAATTGGTGTGTTCTTCTAAATCATTTTCTAGACCTCTAGATCTGGCAGGGCAGGGCAGGGCCGAGCCGAGCCTTGCGTGCCCGATGGCCGTTAGCTGCACCGCGCCCCGCGGTGCAACGCTGCTCGCCTGGCACTATATCTCTCCCGCGGGCGGCGGGTTAATAACAAGGATCGTCATGGCGTCCGCGGGGAGCGGGCGCGACAACATCAGGTCAGAAAGGTCCCTCCTCCTCACCATAAGAGACGACCCGCTGAGGATAGACCTCTTGTCCTGACGCACGGCTGCGACCCCCACGACCCCCCACCCCCACCCCACTCCCCGCCTGTTTGCGTCTGATGTCCCAGTCGCTGGCCGTAATCATACCAAGACGTACGCTGGGCTGGGCGCCGGGGCGGGGCGGGGCAGGGCGGAGGCTGAAGTGTTGTTCCCCAGCGCCACCGTCCTCGCAGGCGTAATAAACGAGGCTTTGAGGCCGGGGCCGGGGCCGGGGCCGGGGCTGGCCGAGGAGAAGCAGAGTCACGTCCGAAGGGGTGTTAAACTGAGTTAGGTCCAGCCCTGCCCCGGCCCGGCCCCGGCCCGCGCGGGGCGGGGAGGGGCCCCAGTGATTAGTGCCCCCACCCCGCGCCTCGCCTCAGCTCTCTGGAGGCCTCGGCCAGAGCCGCGATCACCCAGCTCGTCACGGCCACTGCCCCTGCCGGCCCGGTCCAGCCTGGCGCCGCCGGCCGCGCGCCGAGCACAGCACGACCGGCCGGACCCCAGTGAGGGAGCGAGCTGGAGCCGGGAGCGGGGCGGCGGGGCTGGGGCCTGGACCCGCGAAGCTGGGGGCTGGACCCGCGAGGCTGGGGCCGGGGACGGGGCGGCGGGGCTGGGGGCTGGACCCGCGAGGCTGGGGCCGGGGACGGGGTGGCGGGGCTGGGGGCTGGACCCGCGAGGCTGGGGCCGGGGACGGGGCGGCGGGGCTGGGGGCTGGACCCGCGAGGCTGGGGCCGCGTGTTTGGTTTCCACACAATTATGCCGCGAACACGTCAGGTGTACAGGCAACTCTCCCCGCCCCCTCGCGCTCCCCCGGGTTCCGGGCGGGGCCTCCGGGCCTCCGGGATGCCGGAGCCGGTGTTTGCTGGGTGAGTCCCTGACTGTGGCGGCGGTGTGGGCTACATGACGTCTGTGTATGCAAATAGCGTCGAGAGGAGTTTGGAGCGGATTCCGCACTGCGGCCGACCTGCAGATCCCCCCCCCCCCTCCATCGCCACCCAGCACCAAGGCCACGGTGCCTGGCGCCGCGGGTGCGCGGTCCAGGACGAGCGCGAGCATGAGAGAAGGGCGCCCTTCTCTCATGGCGCGAGTGACGAGGACTGGGAGAAGGGGAGGGGAGACGAAGGGTTGAGGCGCAGGGCCGGATGCCTGTCACGCTCGGGTTAAGCGTGCACGGAAAAAAAAAAACGTAAGTTGCAGTAGCTACGGGTTAGCTGTAATAGCTTATATGTTGGCTACCCAGGCCCTAGTTAACATTTTTAGCTCTTGGAGCTAAACATTAGCTGTGGTAGCTGCGCATTAGCTGTGAGAGCTAACGCGTCATCCACATCACCTAATGCAGTGTAAGGTGTTTCCCCGAAAGCCATAAGTTCGTTTAGCTCTCACAGCTAATGCGCGACTACCGAAAGCTAATGTTTAGCTCTGAGAGCTAAAATATTAGCTAGGGCCTGGTTAGCTAACGTGTTAGCTATTACGGCCTAATTTTTTTTTTTCGTGTGATGCGCGGCGCGGCGCCTTACATGTGAAGAAACACGCGGAAGCGCGGTTAGCGGACGGGCGGGGCGAGACTCCCCCGACGACCTGCGCGCAGACTGGAAAAACTAATGTGACATGTGTCACGTCAATTGACGCGACCAGTTTTGGTCACAGCATGTGATGTGACATGAGTTTTGGTCACACCACGTGATGCGACATGAGGTTTGGTCACACTTGTGATGCCACCACGTAACAGGCATGACATATAGGATGTCACACCACAAACACGACCAAAATCTCAGTCACATCACCAAACGTTACCAAAGCTCGGTCAAACCAGCACATGTGACATGTGTCAAATTAGTTTTTCCAGTGGGCTGGGTTCAGCCCCAGAGCCATTGCCCAGCGCCAGGCCAGTAGCACCAGAGCAAACCTCAGCCCCAGCGCCAGAGCCCAGTAGCACCAGAGCCAGCCTCAGCCCCAGCGCCATAGCCCAGTAGCACCAGAGCCAACCTCAGCCCCAGCGCCATAGCCCAGTAGCCCAGTAGCACCATAGCCAGCCAACCTCAGCCCCAGCGCCACAGCCCAGTAGCACCAGAGCCAACCTCTGCCCCAGCGCCATAGCCCAGTAGCACCAGAGCCAACCTCAGCCCCAGCGCTATAGCCCAGTAGCACCAGAGCCAACCTCAGCCCTAGCGCCAGCCCGCGCCGGGGTGGGGTGGGGTAGAAGCACGCCTCCTTGACGCTTATCACGTTCCATTTAATTTAAACCCCTGCGTCTGCGTACACGCGTAGTATCACAGCAAAGTCTACGCACTCTAAAATACCGCCTGCAGACCGTTCCTGTGGTGGTAAGGCAAGGGCGTGCTCGGAACATTTCAAAACGAAAGGCATGAGTGAAATAGTATATCACAAGGGGATGCCAGATATGCGGATGCCAACGGGGACGTAGGGTTCGTATTTTCCCAGAAAATTAAAATGAATAAAAATTAAAGGTTTTTTTATTTTTTTAGGCAACGGAGTTGCCTTCTAAAATCGCTGGAAAACGTGCGTGTTTTGTTTCATATGGCCCTTTACGACAGAAAAAAATCTGCTGAAGGGAATTCGATAATATTAAGCATACATTTAGAATGTTATCTAGTACATTCGATTCTGAAGTCTAGTTGAAATCTGTATTGCAGAAATTTTGTAAATTTGAATTGAAATTCGAGTTTCTATGGTAATGCTCGACTCGTCAGGCAAAATGAACAGGGAAAGGGGATATTTTTTCGTGGAGGGGGTAGGCCGAGGCGAGCCAACACTTAGCGAAAGAGAAACCTCTTAAGTCTGCGTTCAAACAAAGCCAGCCTTTAGTTTCGAGCGCAAGAATGAGATAACACCACTGAAATTCGCACGTGACCACCGTACTGCCTTCTTTAAAACTACTTTCAGTTTTACTGAAACTTGCCCCGGTTCTGCCAACTAAATGTGTGCCTCAAAGAATGAGTTCAAATCGTAACGTTATGAGAGCAGTGATTTTTTTCATTTTATTTGGTTGGTATGTTGTGTCAACAACGCGAAAGCAGGCCAAGCATGTCCGCCATTGCCGGTGGCTGATGTGCCCACCTCGCGACTTTAAATCATTTTTTAAAGTTATCGAAACGTTGACAAGGCGAACTGAATGCGTAAATAGTAGTTTTATACCTGAGGAAAACGGTTTGGTAAGTTTGACTTCGAGCTGGTGAGCAGAATTCTTGAAATGATGTACATTTACGTGTACCATTTTGTGTAAACAACGCCTTAACTCCGCGTTTTCCCAATAGAGCGCACCCCCGTCGCGGCCGCGGCGCGCTTGCCCGCGATGTCCTGGGCGTACCAGCGGTATTAGTTAAGGCCCCGGTTCGCCCCTTCTGTGCGCCCGGTGGCGGTGAAGGGAACGTTATTGTTGACGTTCCCCTTCGGCCGTGAACTTGCCGCCCATTTTTTGCCTTCAAAAGGAGAGCTCTCTTCCTCCTGCTCCTGTCGATTAAATGTCGGCCGAACTGTCGGAGAATATTCATTACTTGAAACCCACCTTATCAATTCGAACTTAGAATTATCTAGCCACTATCTTGACTATCGTAAACTAAACAAAACCAGTCGGTTTTTCTTACAGTCTTATTATACAATTACAATATTTTATTTTAGTTATAGAAACTCCGTTGTCTACCAGGATTTCGTGAAATCGTATGTTGTTTTCTTTTTTTTTGAAATTTTTGAAAATTGTTAATTCCATGATATCTGCGTAACTTTGTGATGACAACGACGATACAAAACGGTCTAATTACGTTCCTTAAGCCACTGGTAGTATGGTATGTAAAGAGAGTAGTAAAACAGGTCAGAATCGTGGAAATTTCAAAATTCAATACACAATAATGTTTAAAAACGTCGATATTTGACAAAGGAAATTTTTAAATTTTTAGTGAATTTTGAGAGTGTTTTAACATAATATTGGAATTTATTTATTTTCCCAATATATCATATTTTTCCGATCCCCAGTATTTTGTTTTTCGATAAAAGTGGATTTTCCCTCTTATTTCCGCAAAAGTTTCCGAGCTGCCGAGCCCCTCTCGGGGACGGTAAATAACCTTATATCCAAATACCTTCCTGTCGAGAGCGAAGCAGTCTGAAGAAATGCGAAACAGTAGGCGCCCGGATGGAAGGATCTACAGTTCACCATCAGATCAAACTACAGTTTCTTATCGTACACTGACGAACCATAAATAAACTACAGTTTGACTGCAGTTTTTCACCAGTGCAGGGTCTTTTGACGAAATCCGGGTAGTTTATCTGTTAATAAACTGCAGTTGACTGTAGTAAAACTATACTTGAACTGCAGTTTTCGAGTGTAGTTGCATCTACTGATCCTTCCATCCGGGCGATGGTGCCTGTAGAGGTCATGACACTGACACCCGCCCAGCTCGGCTCTCCCCAGCCCAGCTGGCCTGGTCAGCGGCCGGCAGGCACGTGCAGCGGCACGCCACTTCAGGCGCACGCGCCACCACTTAACTGTACTGAGAGCAAATTTAATTTTCCAAATCTGGCGCCTGGCGCCCTGATCGCGTCGAGCAGCCGAGTCGCGCTGCTGGCGCCAGGTGCTGGTGCGGTGTGTGTGTGTGGGGGGTCAGCAGGGAGGAGTGCACTTCCTGACGGCCGAAGACACGTCTGTCATAAATGTACGATAGCCTCTCTCTCATGCAGCCTGAGCGGACGCCCTGTGGAAGTATAGCGCTGCTTTGACTTCTTGCCAGCGAACCACGAGCCACTTTCTCTCTGTTGGCGTGCTGAACCAACGCAATTAAGCAGCGCCTTTTCCCCCCGCTTTTTTAACAAGGAGAAAAGTGAGAGGGAGAGAAGGTGGCAGGGAAAGAGCAGTGTAAATTATTTCGCGCCTTATAATCCAGCCAATCACTCAGTTGTACGTCAGCGACGGGAAGAACCGGGGCAGAAGGGGGCGGGGGCTCGAGGCCGTTGAAGGAAGTAAAAGCGAGAGAGAGAGAGAGAGAGTGGGAGAGGGGGAGAGGCTGGAGGAGAGAGGGAGGAGGGGAGGGGAGAAAGAAATAAAAAAGGGAAAGGGTGGCAGGGAGGCCCGGGAGGAATGTGGGTAGGGCAGCGCGGCCCGCGGCCCGTCCGGCACGCACAGCGCAGCGCCATTTAAATTGCTCCCCGACACTCGCGCCCCAGGTTTGGCGCGGCCTCGCCCGACACGGCTCCGCGCCCCGCCCCGCCCCGCCCCGCCCCGCCCCGCCCCGCCCCGCCCCGCCCCGCCCCGCCCCGCCGCGCATGTGATTCCGCCGACCTGCCTTCGCGACGGGTAGGGGGCTCGGCTCTGCGCGGGGCGCTGCCGACACATGGCGTGTCCCGCGCGCTCCGAGGAGCCCAGCCCAGCGCGACCCGGCCGGGACGAGAGAGCTGCTGCATATCGGCTTGTTCTCCCGCCCGAGGGGAACCCCGGGCACGAGGCGTCAGGCGCTGCGGGGCGGCGAAGGGGAGAAGAGAGGAGAAGAGAAAAGGAACGAAATCACTTAAAACGTCAGGTTCTCGGCGATACTGTCTGGCCGCGGCGGCGGGCGGTGAGGGGCTGAAGGCGCACGCCCGCTCCACCGCTCCACGCCAGCTGCCCGCCAGCCGCACGCCAGCCGCACGCCAGCTAGAGCCGCCTCCATTTCAGCGAAAATAGAGACGGGCTGGCTGTTGCCGTGACCTCAGACCCTACTGACCTCGGCCGCATTCGGCCTGGTCGGGGCCGGGGCCAGGGCCGGGGCCGGGGCCGAGGCAGGAGCGCAACTTGGCCCCCACCGCGGCCCGGCCGCAGGCCTTCCCCACCACAGAAGCTCGACTGTAAAGTAAAAAGACGCAGAAAAACGAAAGAAATATACAATTGACAGCTTTTCACCCTCAACATCCTTAAAGCCTTTGCGTGCCTCTGGCTCAGAGGTGAAACGGAATCCATAGAGCAGAATACCACAGAAAATCTGTGCACCTACGTTATAGATTCGTTATAATCATACAATCATAGAAGAAGTTCCATCTATCATGCGTTTCCTCATTTTGAATTTCTGCGCAAGGATGGTCTGCGTCAGACATGGCAAAACTATTGCTTTAACATATGCAATCCGTCTGTTTCTGTCGCATGTGCTGGTGTGACCGAGCTGTCGGTAACGTTTATAGTGGTGTGACCGACCTTTTGGTAACGTTTGGTGATGTGACCAAGATTTTGATCGCGTTTGTGGTGTGACACGCGCATATGTTATGCCTGTTACGTGGTCGCGCATCACAAGTGTGATCAAACCTCATGTCGCATCTCGTGGTGTGACCAAAACTCATGTCACATCACATGGTGTGACCAAAACTGGTCGCATCAAATGACGTGACACATGTCAGATTAGTTTTTCCAGTGTACAACTTACAAAAAGGTAATAATGTGGGGTGAAAATAGCTCAATAAGGCGGTGAGTGGGATTGGCACCCGCGCGCCACCTCGACTTATCGGCGACCTTGGAGAGTTTAAGAGAGCACGGGGCGGAGAGAAATCAAGGGGTGGTGGAGAGAGAGAGAGAGCACGGGGCTCTGCGAGTCGTCCCGCGCGGCAGTGGACTGAAAGCGATGAGTGAGCACTTCCACGTCAAAGCCAGTATAGAGTACGACCAGCGGCCAGCCGGTCACCGCCCCTCCCTCCCTCCCTCCCTCCCTCCCTCCCTCCCTCCCTCCCTCCCTCCCTCCCTCCCTCCCTCCCTCCCTCCTCTTCCCGGCCAGGTGTTCGTCCTGAGCGAGCCAGGACGTCACCAGAGCCAACTCCATTTTCCACAACATTACCCCCGCGCTTGTATGGAGGCCGGCAAAAATATGAAAATGCAGAGCAGCCTGGGCGGAGGGGAGGGGGAGACTGTAGGATCAGCGGACGGGCCGATGCTCCGTGTAGCGTGACGCGTTAGGGCTGCCGGGGGGCGCGGGCGGGGCGCTCAGCATCGCTATCAGGACCAACAGCCCCGCCCCGCTCCGCGCCGCCCCGCGCCGCCCCGCGCCGCCTGGGCTGCGCTCGCCTCACATTTCCACCTGCTTCTCCTTTGACCGAACGGCGAAATTCCCGCTACCGGTGCCAGGATTTTTCTTGGCGCGTGGAGATTACGCGCGGGGCTATTGCAGGCAGCCGAGGAGGTGGTGGTGGTGATGGTGGTGGTGGGGGGGGGGAGGCCTTGTGTGCGCTCCTGGCGCTGCCGGCGTCTTTATCTGGGCACTCCTCATGCTCTCTCCCCCTCCCTTCCTCTCCCTCTCTTTCTCTCTCTCTCTCTCTCTCTCTCCTTTTTATTTTCCGTCTGCTGATGTTTCCTCCCAGCTAGGTCTTATTCAAAGCGGCTCGCGTCCAGACTAGTATTCAGCTATAACTAACCCCTTCCCCCGCCCCCCGGCCGCCAAAGCGAGGAGAGAAGAGAGAGAGAGAGAGAGAGAGAGAGAGAGAGAGAGAGAGAGAGAGAGAGAGAGAGAGAGAGAGAGAGAGAGAGAGAGAGAGAGAAGGAGGTGGGGGTAGGAAGAGAGATAGGCAAATTGCGGGGAGGAAAGCCCGAGCGGCGATAGCGCTTATCAAGCGGCGGGTGATGGGAGGCAGTGGCGAGTTAAAAACGGCAGCGTCGCGGCGACACAACTTGGGTCATGTGTCCTCGTCAGGTCAGGAGAGGGGGGGAGTTTGGGGGAGGGGGAAAGGGGAGCGGTGCTCAAAGACGCGAGCTCAGCGGGGAAGTTTTGGAGGAACCTCCACGAAGCGGTGATGCGGGGGCCGTAAGGGGGTTACTCTATTCATCTGAGATCGGGAGCGCCTGCGAGGGGAGCGAGAGCGGGCCTATTGCCCACGCCCTCCCACCTCTCCTCACCGGCGGCCCCACCTCCTCTCTCTTCTTACGGATAATTTGGTCCTGATTGTGTTATTCTGTGCCGGCAGCCAGGCAGGCAGCCAGGCAAGCAGGCAGGCAGGCAGCACGCGGCAGGCTGCGAGGCCCCAGCCTCGGGGTGCCTAATGGGTTTTCAAGACGAGCTCCCCTCCTCCGGCCCGGGCCGGGGCCAGGCCCCCTTTAGAGACAGTTGGCATGCGGCGGGTTCCCCTGGGCGTCGAGAGGAAGTCAACCAGGAAGTGAACCCGGAAGTACAAGCGGCTCCCGTCCCGGCGCGCAGCCTCCGCCCCCGTACCAGCCCGGCCCGGCCCGAGTATCGGGGGCCAGCGGGCCGAAAGTAGCGGGGCTGGGCTGCAGGCCGATTCCGAAGATCGCTCTCGCGCCTCCGTCCTTGTCGCACTTATGGGGCCTTGCCACCCTCAACATCGGGCACTGCCATGAGTGCGACGAGGACGGAAGTAAAAGAGCGATCTTCGGAGTCAGACGGCTGGGCTGAGCGGGGCAGTGGGGGGAGAGAGAGGAGAACGAGGGCGCAATCCCGCCTGCACGACCCCCCTGGAGCACTCGGGCCGGGCGCAGGGCGGGTCAGCGGCAGCAGCGGAGCGGTACTGTTCTCGTAGAGGCGTGGCGGGGCGCGGCGGGGCTGCGGGGCCGAGGCGATGTAGACTGCGCGCGCTGTTTGAGACACATTCCTGGTAATCGGATTAAGGAGGGGCGGGGGATGCATGTCAGACCAGACGTAGGCCTTGTGGAGTGGAGGGGGGGGGGAGAGACATTGGCTGCTTCATGTTGTGGCGTCAAACAAGTATACAGTTACTGCTTGATTCGCTCGCGCGCTTCTCCTACGATTCGATTACACCGATTTTGATCAGAATGCAAAGCTTATCAGATCGGTAGTCCGTACAAGGGGTGAACCAAGTCGAGAAAAGATCTTCCGCGCCACATGAAACCTCGCCGGTGTCAACGTGGCGCGTCCAGCGGCTACAGCCATGGCTACAGCAGCGCCCATCCTAAATGGAGTAGGGGCGCTGCCAGGGGGGAGGGTGCGGGCGTAGGGGGGGGGGGGTGCGGCCGGCGGCAGGCGTGCCGCAGAGACTCCTTGTCGCGATCCTGGACGCAATACATCAGCGTCACGAGCAGCAGCCCTCTCCTGTGGTCCCGGCACCAGCCTTCATCCCGCGCCCCTCGTGCAGCCCGGAACGAGGTCGGGATAACCTGCACAAAATTAATCAGAGGGTTAACCACCGCCGGGATCGGGTCAACCTGTGTGACCAGGGGGAGAGGGTAGAGCGAGCGCCGGTCATACGGCGTGGGAGACGCACCCCGCAGGGCGGGGTGGGGTGGGGCAGGGCGGGGCGGGGCGGGGCGGGGCAAGTCTGTCGACAGCGCGAGTCGAGGCGCAGTTGAGGTAAACCACGCCGCGCGGCCGCCGATAGCAGTAACCGCTGCGGAGATGGAAGAAAAACAACGCAGCGGCTGCGCTCCGTCCTCCATCTCTCTCGCTCTCTAATAGACCCTGTCCTGTCTCTTTTCTTTACCCCCCCCCCCTCCTCTCTCTCTCTCCGCAAATGAAATTATCTCTCGTCTATCATGCAAGTTTCTAGGGCGCCTCGTACGCCAACGGGGCGGGTTGTTAAGCAGCCGTGTCGTGGGGTGGGGCGGGGCGGGGCGGGGCGGGGTGGGGCGGGGCGGGGCGGGGCGGGGCGGGGCCGGCGGTAGCCACCGCTGCAGTCATCCTGTCCATCACGACCAGCAGTGCCCGCGCGCGCCCCGCCCGCGGTATTGCGCATTCCTCGCGCAATAACGACTCGACCCACGCTAACGCGGGCACTGCGCCAGACAAAAGGGGAAACAATGCGGGAAAAAGGATGCAGGGAGACTCACTTGGTCGTCGATTAAAGTGCGCTCGCGAACTTGTGCCGAAGTACCCCGCTCCTAAGCGTACCTGACAACAGAGAGCAGAAAAGAATAAATAATAAACGGCGTAACATATTTTCTTGGAACACAATGAACGTGCGGCTGTCATAACCAACTTTATTCGCCCCCGGGGCAGGGCGGGCCGGGCCGGGCCGGGCGGCCGGTCCCTCTGCTGTGGGCAGCTGCCTGGGAGCCGCTCCCCGCCAAGCCCACCCCCCGCCCCTCACCGTGCGCACTCACGGCCTGTGAATATGCAGAGGCCAACAACCCCTACGGAGGCCCCACCCCGCCCCGCCCCGCCCCGCCCCGCCCAGCGCCCGGCTCCACTCAGTCCGCCAAAACCCTCGGCGCACTCGGCCGGCCTCAGCTCGCCGCACCCGCGGCGCGGCAGCCCGTCTGGCCGCCACCTGTTACAAGCAGAGCTGCGGGGTGCTTCGGGGCGGGGCGGGGCGGGGCGGGGCGGGGCCGCCCGGCCCCACACTATTTCGCAAATGGCCCCATCCGTCACGAGGAGGGGACGCCGCGCCGGCGCCGTGGTCCGGAGTGGCGCGGGACGAGCTGAGCAGCGCCGGGACCACGCGCGCCGCACCTGCTGATAGGTGCGCGCCACTGGGAGACTCCGTACGGAGGAATGCGAGACATCCTCCCCCCCCCCCCTCTCTCTCTCTCTCTCTCTCTCTCTCTCTCTCTCTCTCTCTCTCTCTCTCTCTGTGATGAACTGTTGACTTTGATAAAAGTTCTGCATCAGGTTTCTCAGGACATGATCTTTTATATGCCTGTCTCTTAGATTTGAACCTAAGATCGTTCAGAACAGAGACTCTAAAAATATTGATAAAAGCAAACTTAAAGAAGCTGCAGACAAAATTGACTGGCAAAGTGTGTATGATTGTGAAAATGTGGATGGTATGGTTGAGATCTTTAATAATATATTGCTTGATCTATTTGATAATGTTGTCCCTATAAAAAGTGTTAAAGTAAAATATAAATACAATCCATGGATTACTGATGATGTGTCAATATTAATTCAACAGAGGGATAAAGCAAGAAAATTTTTTGACAGAACTAAAGCTCAAACAGACTACGAAGTGTTTAGAAAACTCAGAAATAGATGTAAGCAAGAAATTAGAAATTCAAAACTTAGATGTTGTCACTCTGCTTTTAACAATCAAACAACAAAACAAATGTGGTCAAACATAAGAACCCTTGGCATAGGGAAAAAGAAAACTGATGACAAAGTAAATGTCTTCTGATGAACTGAACAAATACTATCTAAGTGTAGCCTCTGTCACAGACAAACAGTCTATTGAGGAATGTATGAAAGAATATACTTTAAAGGAGGAAGTAACACATGAGAAATTTCACTTTAAGAGTGTAGAACCTATAGATGTTATAAGTGCTGTAACAAGCATTGATTCTAAAGCTGAAGATAAAGTGTCTGATGTTAAAACTGTGCTTAATATATTTAATACCTGTGATATGTCATGTATTTGACTTTAGTCTTATGTATCGTGTTTTCCCCCAACTATGGCAAAAAATCTCTAGTCTTGCCAACACCAAAGAAAGTTAACCCGTCTGAGCCTAAGGATTATAGACCTGTTAGCATAATCTAAGTCATGGCAAAAGTATTTGAAAAACTTATACACAAGCAGGTGAGTGAACATTGGAGTCAATTTAATATATTAATTATTGCCAATCTGGATTCCTAAAAGGAAACAGTACAGCCCCTGCTTTGATACAAGTGACAGATGATATAAGAGAAGCAGTTGATAATAAGTTGCTAACATTGTTAATTCTGTTTGAATTTAGCAAGGCATTTGATAGGGTCAAACATGACCTTCTGTTAGTAAAGCTCAAAAAACTAGGTTTTTCTGAACATGCCATTGCATGGTTCGAGTCTTACCTATCTAATCGACTGCAGCAAGTATACATTGACTCAAAACTCTTTTCAGAATGGTTAGTGAATGAAACGGGAGTACCCCAAGGCTCTGTCCTGGGACCCCTCCCCTATCTACTTTATTTAAATCATATTTCTACAGTCTTTATCCATGGAAAAGTCCGTCTACATGCTGGTGATCTTCAATTGTATTTTGCATTCCAAAATGGTTGTCATAATGAGACTGTGAAAAAAGCAGAGAGTGAAATCAAGAGATTACTGAAGTATGCTAGTCAACACAACCTGTATTTGAACGCTAGTAAAACACAACCCATCATGCTAGGTAGCGGAAGGTTTTTAAACTTGATTGATAAAAATTATTTACTGAATATAAATGTAGATGGTGAAATAGTCCCTTACTGTGACACAGTGGTAAATCTTGGGGTTGTAATTGACCCAACTTTGACTTGGGGACCACATGTAGATCGTGTTTGCAAAAAAGTATTGTCCATTATTGCTCAACTTCACAGAGATGCATATTATCTTCCCCTTAATGTCAAGAAACAGCTTATCAGTAGCCTTGTTTTTCCTCATCTTGATTATGGATCTGAAATTATGCTTGACATGAATGTAATCTATAAAGTAAGCCTTCAAAGACTGCAAAATGCCTGTGGAAGATACATTTATAACTTGCCTAAAGATTCTGATAAATCAGTCTTCTATGGAAAATTGTCATGGTTAAAGATTGAGGATAAAATAACCCTGCAGAGATCTATTGTGTTATGGAATATCTTAACGAATAAGAAACCATCTCATCTATTTGAAAAATATTGTTATGGTTCTAGTGTCAATGAGAGAGTCTCAAGAAACTCACAGACCCTGTTACAGTTGCCAGTGCATAGAACTGAAAAGTATGCAAAATCTTTTTTTTGTAAATTCCTGTAAAATCTATAACAGTTTGAAGCTTTGTGATACTATCAACTTCTCCTACACAACTTTTAAATTCAAGGTTACAAAATTGATTCTGTCCACTTAATTTGTCCACTTTGTGTTCACATATGTGAATTACAAAAATAATTATTTTATGTTTCTCATTATTTTGATTGTTAAGTTTACTTAATATTATAGAGAGCGGGCTGTATCCCCCAATGGGACTTTTCAGTCCTACTGTATATGATCCTTAAAATAAATTCAATTCAATTCTCTCTGTTCCTGTTGCAAACTGCGGTGGTATCAGGCAGGAGTGCACGAGAAAGAGACGCCAACCGGGTGGTCCCAGAAGAAAATTGAGACCCGAGTCTGGAATCACCTTCGCCTTAACCTCGCCCGCCCTAAAATCAGTTCCCTCCAACGCTATTCCAAGTCGGGTCCTCAGTTGAAGCGCGAACCCATTGAACACTTTTTTTTCCCAGATGTTCTATGCTGCTCGACCTATGCCTATGAAACCCCGTGAGTGCGACAAGGATGAAGATGTGGGAAAGGCCTGCTCGAGGCGGATCCGCTAGAACCCGGTTGGAAACAGATACCCGCGCAGCTACGTTCAACGAGGCGAGTTTTCAGAGACAGCACCCAGCACGCGAGTGGACCGGACCAGTGCGGGGGTGAGGGGCGGGCAAGAGACGAGCCGAGCAGAGCTATCCGTCATTTCAGGCGCGAGACTATAACAGGCGCGAGCAGGGCGGGAGCAGCAGGGTGCGCGCGCGCTCACACACACACACAGAAAGGTGCAGTGGGTAATCCATCGCAGCCCCATCCCGCTGCGTGTCTCTCTGCTCACAATGATGATGCACTGCTTGACGAGCAGGCGGAAGCGAGCGGAACAGCAGTGTATGTGTGTTTGTGTGTGTGCACGCGCTCGCCCGTCTGTGTGTGTGTCTGAGCGTGTGCAGGTGGGAGTGCGTGGTGCGTCCCCGCCCTGGCTCACTGCCGCACAGGTCCCCAGAGCGTGCTGCGCGCGCCCCGCCCCTCCTGACTGATCGTACGATTTGTAAGAATGTAAAAACCAAGCGGCGCTCATCCGTCTTCATTTGGCTCCCTGGCGTTCTGGGGCGCAACGCAGCGGTCCGGTCCGGGAGGGGAGGCAGGCTGCAGCCCGGGTCCACGAGGACGAGCAGTCTGCAGGGCGCTGTGCGCGGGGCCCTGGAGTAAGGAGGGGAGGCAGGCTGCAGCCCGGGTCCACGAGGACGAGCAGTCTGCAGGGCGCTGTGCGCGGGGCCGCGGGGCCCTGGAGTAAGGAGGGGAGGCAGGCTGCAGCCCGGGTCCACGAGGACGAGCAGTCTGCAGGGCGCTGTGCGCGGGGCCCTGGAGTAAGGAGGGGAGGCAGGCTGCAGCCCGGGTCCACGAGGACGAGCAGTCTGCAGGGCGCTGTGCGCGGGGCCGCGGGGCCCTGGAGTAAGGAGGGGAGGCAGGCTGCAGCCCGGGTCCACGAGGACGAGCAGTCTGCAGGGCGCTGTGCGCGGGGCCGCGGGGCCCTGGAGTAAGGAGGGGAGGCAGGCTGCAGCCCGGGTCCACGAGGACGAGCAGTCTGCAGGGCGCTGTGCGCGGGGCCGCGGGGCCCTGGAGTAAGGAGGGGAGGCAGGCTGCAGCCCGGGTCCACGAGGACGAGCAGTCTGCAGGGCGCTGTGCGCGGGGCCCTGGAGTAAGGAGGGGAGGCAGGCTGCAGCCCGGGTCCACGAGGACGAGCAGTCTGCAGGGCGCTGTGCGTGAGGCCGCGGGGCCCTGGAGTAAGGAGGGGAGGCAGGCTGCAGCCCGGGTCCACGAGGACGAGCAGTCTGCAGGGCGCTGTGCGCGGGGCCGCGGGGCCCTGGAGTAAGGAGGGGAGGCAGGCTGCAGCCCGGGTCCACGAGGACGAGCAGTCTGCAGGGCGCTGTGCGCGGGGGCCCCGGGGTCCCCCGGCGGGGCCGCAGGCCGCAGGTGTTTGCGCACGGAAGGGGAAGTGCTCACAGAGATGTCGATAATCGCATAATGTCCACCCCCACCCCCCTCTGCCCAGACTAAACCAATTTTGACGCGTGTTGGAGGGGGTGGGCTTTCAAAGCAGATCGGGAGACATATTGAAACATTTAGAGTGAGCTACAGGTGGAGGAGGGATTTGAATGCCAGGCTGTGCCTAGTCGCGCTCCTGCCGCTCCCCGAGCCCCCTGGACCCGATGCGCCGCGACCGAGCGCGTGGGCGAGACGGATAGCGAGGTGGAGTGAAACAAAGACAGAGATGGATGAATGGTGACAGAGCGGCGGGGGCGGGGCGGGGCCGGTTCGGGGAGGGAATTGTTTATGGAGGGGAGGGGCCGGACCTAATGGGCCGTTTCCATCAAATCAATGGACCACACTCCGTCACTTGATATTTCTGAGCAGGGAGGCTCCCGGGCCAGCGCGCCCCTCCACGCCCCGCCACCCCCCAGGACCATTAGGACATTGCAATGAGACATTCCCCTGCAACACAAGCAGTACGCGATCGACCACATCATCATCGTGGGCGCCGCAAATTTGATGGAGAGGGAGGGGTTGCGGTGAGGGTAGGAGTAAGGGTGAGGCTGGGAGGGGGGAGTTGAGGCGATAACGGCGCAGTGTGCCTCTCGGAGACTTGAAGAAATATAAATTCAGATGCTAATGCGTCAAACGCCCCGCTCACCAGGTTTTAACACTTGCTAGAGAATGAGAAACCCAAAAAGAAATTTTGGTGGATGGAACGTGGACTCCAAGTTATTCGTAAAATGATTTAAAACATTTCAAGAATCCTGCTGCCTCACCAGATTGAAGTTATAAACTTACCATAACGTTTTCTGCAGGTATACACTTAATATTTACGCATTCAGTTCACCTCGTAAACGTTTCGATAGCATTATAATACAATGAATTAAAGTCGAGAGGTGGGGCCCCTCAGCCACCCGCCCGAGGCGGCCATGGCTGAAGGCCGGTGACACGGCGCGGCGGCTCACGCGTCTACCTCAAACCAATCTAGGATAATTTGACAAGTTTTGAATTTTAGTGACAACGTAAAGTGATGTTGCAGGCATTTCACTGTTAAACATGCTGTAAGGAGTTATGGTATGCCAACAGTCCGTACCGTAGTTTTCGTGTACGCCCGTAGTCAAAAATTACGGTCCAGGACCAGGCAACAAATTGACGGCGCGTACCGCAGACATTTACCGTAGTATTTTTTAACAGTGATTAGCAAACGATTATGGGAGCATCTGCCTCTACGCATTAACAGGAAACACAAGGCACAAGTACTATTAACATAATTAGAAGTAATGCACCTGCATCACTTGCTGACTGCCCCACCCCACCCCAGAAGTGGATTTCAAATTAAACTTTTATATATTTCAAACTTCTTTAATTTGGAAAGCTTGGCATATTAATTTTGTACGAATCGCTTAGGCACAATGGGCTGCGTCCAGGATAGGCCATCGTCAATGGAAAAAAAAAAAAAAACACCGTGCACCGCGCGCCGCGGGCCATAGACCCCCGCCCCTCCCCCCTCCTGTATAAAAGTATGCCACACTGGCTGCTCGCTGCTGGCTGCGCTGCTCTCGGCAGGCTGCTCACTGTATCACAGTACATGCAGGCTGATACATTCGAATCACCTGCTAAGAGCTCAAGGGCGTGAGCAATAGGCAACCCTAACAGGGGCCTAAAAACCCTCGAGCGCGCCGTCGGTCCGCCACCGCTTTCCTAGATGCAGCCGCGCCGCGCGCGCCCACGCACGACGCAAACTGCCCCCTTGAGATATAAAGGTGTTAATCTCGCTCCCCCACCTGTGCCGCAGCCCCCATCACAGCGGCATCTTCCCGGCATCCTGCAGCGCCCTGCGCATGCTATACATCTGCCAGCAATTGGCCCTACTCAATGGCCTCATAATTTTCACCCGGCTGACGTCCTTGACAAACGTCCAGGTCCAAGCGAGCCCCTCCGGTCCTCCACTGGGGCCGCCGCGGGCCGCCGCGCCGGAAGGGCGGCGTACGGCGCAAAGGATAACGTTTTTCTCCTTTAGCAGATGATACGTTTGTAACAGCAGCTTCAACTAGCGTTGAAACGTCGTCAGTTAAAGTTGTCAAAGTAAAAGTCGTCCTCAGCGCGTGAAGCGTTGTAAAGCGCAGTTTGTCTGAAATATATAGAAACGCGTCATCAGAGGGCTTCAGCGTCCGCGCCCGTTTCCGTAGGGCGTGCCCCGTGCCGCTTCCGACTAGGGTTGTTCAAGTTCTGGCTATCGGCAACTCGGAGCTTAAAGCCATGGGTGCTACTCGGCTGCTGCCTGCAGCCGCCTGCAGCCGCCTGCAGCCGCCTGCAGCCGCCTGCAGCCGCCCCATGCGCATCCCTCTACTCCAATACGTCCATAAAACTATCCCCAACACCGCGCCACGCTCCACCAATCGCTCCGCTACCTCTGTGAAAAATATTTCCGTGGATGTACAATATATTTTGTAATTCACTATGTACAACATATCTTGTACATGTACGACTTAACACTTTTCGATTTTATTGGCTCACCAATCGATTCAGGGTTGATACGTATAGTTATAAAAAATTGACAATATGAAATCGTAATTGTACAAGACCTCTCATGGAAAATTTTCCCGCACCGGTACAAGAATTTCTCACAGTGACTCCCCGCCACACGCAACGACACGCCATGGTGAAATGTTGAAAGTAGAAACGTTTTAAGTTGACTTGTCAAAAGCTGAAAGGTTAAACGTTAAAACGTCATAAAAGCTGAAAGTCAAAAGGTGAAGTGCTAAGCACCGAGAGTTCAAGGGACGAAAGTTACGGCGTTCAGAGTTAAGCTGTTCTCGTTATCAGTTGAAACGCTAAAATGTTAAAGCGTCAACATTAAAAGTTTATTTAGCAGATGATACGTCAATATCGGCAGCTTTTGTAAAAGTAAACGTTGAAATAGTTCAAGTTGTGAAACTGATGCCCTCGCCGCCAAAACTGCAAAAAAGAAAGGTCAACCGATAGAGATGGAAATTTTCCGGAAACTTTCAAAGTGTCCGAAAAAAAAACGGAAAAATAGGGGGTGGGCATTTTCTGTCCCACCTAAAACTGTCCCACCTATATTTTTTTTACTAAAATATATAATAAAAAAAAATATTCGAGTAAAAAAAATATACTAAAAAAAATATTCGAGTAAAAAAAATATACTAAAAAATATATTCGAATAAAAAAAAATATAATAAAAAAAATATTCAAGTAAAAAATATATACTAAAAAATATATTCGAATAAAAAAAAATATTGTAAAAAAAATATTCGAGTAAAAAAAATATAATAAAAAAAATATTCGAGTAAAAAAAATATACTAAAAAATATATTCGAATAAAAAAAAATATAATAAAAAAAATATTCGAGTAAAAAAAATATAATAAAAAAAATATTCGAATAAAAAAAATATAATAAAAAAAATATTCGAGTAAAAAAAATATAATAAAAAAAATATTCCAGTAAAAAAAAATACATTACAATACAATGCCCTTCCCCGATGCCCCGAGGGGTTATGGCGCCGTACGGGCGAGCGGGTAGGCAATCCCGCGACTCTTGTGTGTACAGGACATGACACACGGTATAACATACCCAGAAGTGGGTGAAGACTGATGCTATAGAAGGGCAGGGCACTCCTTTTTGCCTATATTTACGTGCCAGGCCGCGGCCCGCTCTCTTCTCCACAATTGATTCGATCCCTCTCACTTTTACCCTCCGAGACTCTCTGTAAAGCACTTTCCATACCCTCTGTGCTTGCGTGGCAATATATTTTACCCATGGAAAAGGTAACGCCGGGTGCAGCCCGCCTCACGCGAAACCAGGTCCTATAGGACTCTAATGACGCACATCACCGAGCAAAGTAGACTATGTGTATGGTAAGTGCTGGGTATGCCGACCCGTCGTCACACGGCCGGCCCGGAACACCGCGCCAGAAGGGCGTACGTGCAATCGTTGTC
This sequence comes from Frankliniella fusca, assembly GCA_029379305.1. Classification (NCBI taxonomy): domain Eukaryota; kingdom Metazoa; phylum Arthropoda; class Insecta; order Thysanoptera; family Thripidae; genus Frankliniella; species Frankliniella fusca. The sequence continues at coordinate 192,709 of JAHWGI010000283.1, forward strand.
AAGTCAACTTCAACCGCTTCGCTCATGTCGGTATTGGCGCCCCCACAATGGCTTTTACCGGGGCGGAGCGCCTGCGACAAATTGGATACGCCAACCCGCCAGGCACTCGTGTGGAGGTATCGGCCTACCCGGAGAGCACAAGCGCAGGAGCGCAGTGGGGAGCAGAAATTAAATTCCTAGTACCCAAAATTTCGTACCGTCACCTCCCGCTGAGTTCGTTGTGGGGGCACCGTATGAAGCTCTTGTGGTTGCGGAGGTGATGAGAGATTGTTATAATGGGCACCTTTGGATACGCTCAGCGATAGGTCGCAAAAGAATTGGGTATGCGACTGTGTGATTAGATTAGTGAAATGTGAAGCGATTGTAACCGGTGGTAGGCAGCCCCACAATACATTGTTGCGTGCCGAAGTGGTGGCCTAACGGCACGGCGGACCTAGCGGGCGCGACAGCAGGAGGCTGTCAAAATAAGAGGCGAGTCGCTCAACCACCCACCCACCCACCCACCCACCCGACAACGCTTGCGAAAGCGTAAAATCGCTCTAGATTGCATGAACCTGTGTATTTTCAAATAAGAGGCGGGTCGCTAAACCGCTTCCCACCCACCCACCTACCCGACAACGCTTGCGAATGCGCAAAATCGCTCTAGATTGCAAGAACCTGTATATTTTCGGAAGCAGGGAGGAGTACAGATGATTATTGCGTAATGATTCCGAATTGTAATCCCCTTAGACCAGTATGACGTTAACTCTCTGCGCTACCGCTGCGTCTGCAGTCTTAAACATCAATTTTAAAAGGCCCGTCATACTGGTCAAAGGGGATTTAAATACGGATACGTTACGCAATAATTATCTGTAGGCCTTCCTGCTTCCGAAAATTGCAATCTAGAGCGATTTTACGCTTTCGCAAGCGTTGTCGGGTGGGTGGGTGGGTGGGTGGTTGAGCGACTCGCCTCTTATTTTGACAGCCTCCTGCTGTCGCGCCCGCTAGGTCCGCCGTGCCGTTAGGCCACCACTTCGGCACGCAACAATGTATTGTGGGGCTGCCTACCACCGGTTACAATCGCTTCACATTTCACTAATCTAATCACACAGTCGCATACCCAATTCTTTTGCGACCTATCGCTGAGCGTATCCAAAGGTGCCCATTATAACAATCTCTCATCACCTCCGCAACCACAAGAGCTTCATACGGTGCCCCCACAACGAACTCAGCGGGAGGTGACGGTACGAAATTTTGGGTACTAGGAATTTAATTTCTGCTCCCCACTGCGCTCCTGCGCTTGTGCTCTCCGGGTAGGCCGATACCTCCACACGAGTGCCTGGCGGGTTGGCGTATCCAATTTGTCGCAGGCGCTCCGCCCCGGTAAAAGCCATTGTGGGGGCGCCAATACCGACATGAGCGAAGCGGTTGAAGTTGACTTGACAACGATTGCACGTACGCCCTTCTGGCGCGGTGTTCCGGGCCGGCCGTGTGACGACGGGTCGGCATACCCAGCACTTACCATACACATAGTCTACTTTGCTCGGTGATGTGCGTCATTAGAGTCCTATAGGACCTGGTTTCGCGTGAGGCGGGCTGCACCCGGCGTTACCTTTTCCATGGGTAAAATATATTGCCACGCAAGCACAGAGGGTATGGAAAGTGCTTTACAGAGAGTCTCGGAGGGTAAAAGTGAGAGGGATCGAATCAATTGTGGAGAAGAGAGCGGGCCGCGGCCTGGCACGTAAATATAGGCAAAAAGGAGTGCCCTGCCCTTCTATAGCATCAGTCTTCACCCACTTCTGGGTATGTTATACCGTGTGTCATGTCCTGTACACACAAGAGTCGCGGGATTGCCTACCCGCTCGCCCGTACGGCGCCATAACCCCTCGGGGCATCGGGGAAGGGCATTGTATTGTAATGTATTTTTTTTTACTGGAATATTTTTTTTATTATATTTTTTTTACTCGAATATTTTTTTTATTATATTTTTTTTATTCGAATATTTTTTTTATTATATTTTTTTTACTCGAATATTTTTTTTATTATATTTTTTTTTATTCGAATATATTTTTTAGTATATTTTTTTTACTCGAATATTTTTTTTATTATATTTTTTTTACTCGAATATTTTTTTTACAATATTTTTTTTTATTCGAATATATTTTTTAGTATATATTTTTTACTTGAATATTTTTTTTATTATATTTTTTTTTATTCGAATATATTTTTTAGTATATTTTTTTTACTCGAATATTTTTTTTAGTATATTTTTTTTACTCGAATATTTTTTTTTATTATATTTTTTAGTAAAAAAAATATAGGTGGGACAGTTTTAGGTGGGACAGAAAACATACATCCAAAATAGGAAAAAAACGGAAAAATACCGGAAAAATAGGAAAAATTGGTTTTTACGTCCTGTAGTGGGATATGGACATAAAACCGACTACTTTCGTATTTCATTAGGTCTTTAATTCCACTGGCAGCTCTAGATGACCAACAGGAATCACAAAAAATACGATTTTACGAAATCCTAATAGGCACGAAGTACGTTAATGTTTTAGTTTCATAAAATACTTAGGCGAATGGTTTATGCGTGGAAGCATTGACTTCAAAATTTCCAGCCTTTTGGATTATATTATTGAATTTATTTTATCTCACGGTTTGATCAGCGTCACTAGTATAGCGGATCAAATGCAAAAGTTGAGCTCTCTAGCTCAAACGATTTAGAAGTTAGTCTCTCAGTAAAAATTGTCCGATCAGCTTGATTTTTGAAGTAAGGGCGCGTAGTGCAACGAATATTAGAACACTGCTTTCACATTTTTGTTTGTTCTTCCAAAAGATATTTTAGAACTACTGTACATGAGTTGACTCAACAGCCCCTTTTCCCCAGTCACGGTCCTCCGGTCCTCCTCCCCTGCGCGCCGCGCAGAGGGGCAGCGAGGGGCCGAGCGGGCGAGTACCTGCGACAATGCCGATTCGGCTTGGCTCGCCTTCGGAACTGGCACTATTCGCAGTCAGCTGGAGGAGGCGCCGCCGCCTTATAAACAGAACCGAGCGCGTTCGAGGTGGGAGTGCGCAGTCCTCCCTTCTATGGTTCTAGGCTGGGACCTCCACTCAACAGAAGAAGGCTGAGGGAGAGGCGCCGCCCCCTTCGACAAAACGGAGCGCGTTTGAGGTGGGAGTGCCCAGTCCTATCCCTGTCGTGGTTCTAGGCTGGCTGGGACCTGCACTCAACAAAACAAGGCCGATGGATCTGCGGCTCACGCGTCCACCTCGAGACTTAACTCGCGTCAAGGCGCCCTTAACGCACCAAGCGAATTTAACTATTCAGTTTCGCTGAATGAAATGTTACACAGCCGAAATGAATGAGAAAATAGCAGTTGTAGACCTGCAGAATTCGTTTTGTTAAGTTTCACGGAGGACGGAGGTTCAATACGAAGGAACAAAAGTTATTTACGCAAAAGATACTCGTAAATGTACACCATTTCAAGAATTCTGCTCACCAGATTGAAGTCAAACTTACCAAAACGTTATCTGCAGGTATACAACAACTATTAACGCATTCAATTCGCCTTGTAAACGTTTATCGCTTGGGCAAGATCGGCTGCGGCCAGGAGCGGGCCATCGTCAAGAAATAAAAATATAAAATTCTAACGCTAACGCGACAAACGTCCCCCTTGGTTTGAACACTTACCTCAGAGTCAAAAAGAATTTAATAATATAAAGCCAGAACTATTGGTGATAGCCAAATCATGAATTTTATTCGCCAGACATCGGGCGCACATAATGTCGCCCAGCGGGCCAGCTGTCAACAACGCGCCTTGACAACCACTGAATCGAACCACTAGCCAAGAATTAAAGGGTTCTAGTTTCACATTTGCCACACACTTACCATTAAATGAAGTAGAAATTAAAAATATGAGGTCAAAACTCTCTGTGAGAGCCCAAATCGTGAATTTTATCCGCCTCACATTTCCAGCACAAACATGGCGCCGAGCGGGCCAGCTATAAACAATGCCGCCTTGGTGTCCACTCAAACCAACCCAAAATATATTTCGTTGGTTTTATATTTGTTAACGACGTAAAATGATGTTGCAGGCCTTTACCAAACAATTATGGGAGCCTCTACGCATTGACAGGAAACACAGAGGCAGACTAATTTTTATCTGTGACTGAAAACATGAATTGAGGACTGACTCTGAGGTTGGCGATCTGTTATTTTTTCGGTAAAAATGAAGTAGGTTTCGAAAGGGCGGTACGGTGGTCACGTGCGAATTTCAGTGGTGTCATCTCTTTCTGGCGCAGTTAACTGAAGCAGAGCTTTGTTTGAACGCAGACTTTGGAGGTTTCTCTTTCGCTCCGCTGACGAGTCGAGCAACCAGAACTTCAAATCAAATTTCCAAAATTTCTGTAAGAGCGATTTTGATAAAACTTCGAAATTGAAATAAGAATATACAATTCTATAACTGCTGTAAATTTTATCAAAATCCCTTGGGCCAGATTCTTTTGTCCCATAGGGGTAATGTAAAACAACTGACTAACGTTTCGACTGATTTTAAAAGGCAACTTCGTTGCCTACGAGAAGGAAATGTAAAAGGGTATAAATAGGATGAGTGCACTGAGAAGCGTCTTCACATAGTGATGAAGATATGCTTTTTGCCTGTTTCCAGGCGAAAAGTCGTGCTTCTTGCCTATTTTGCAGGATGAATCTTTCCAATTTTTCCGAGGCTAGAGAAAAAAAACCGAAAAAAACAGTGTTTTTTTCCAATTTTTCCGGAAACTTTCCAGGCATTTTCATCCCTATCAACCGATACTCTGCACGCCTCCCATCATCACGAAGGCAAGTGAGCATGGTGTAAGTTGTATTATTTTTATTTTTACGATGTTTCTGACACGTTTTGAAAGAGAAAGTATCCTTATCTAATCTCCCGTTGCAGGTCCGGGTGTTTCGGGCCAAAGGAGAAAATAATCCTATCTCTTATTGCTTCAAATGTAACGGCCCCGTGAAGAAAAGGGAACCAAATCACTCAACCCGTGACCACAGGAACGACGGAACCAACATAACGCTTTGGCAGTGGCTCTTTTGAGACAAAAAATGTCGAAGAGAGTCTTTTCACGTGCAACCTAACCTCAGTCCCTTTCAAAACAACATACCACACTAAATATTGTGACTCTACGTTGGATGTTATAGCTAGTAATATTCCTAAATTACTAATTGAGTTTGATCAAACACCTGCCCCAGGGTTCTCTTGTCATGGCCTGATTTATTCTGTTTATAATTTAAAGGCAGAGAGACCTAAAAACTAAACCATTACTTTTAGAAACTTTGGCAAGATAAATATTAGCAAATTGGAAGAGGATGCAGCGCAGATACCATGGCATGAAGTTTGTAACCAATCAAACATTAATGATAAGGTGGCACAGTTTAATTCTCTAATAATTAACAGAACTTTTAGATAAACATGCCCCTTTACGTACCTCGAAGGTTAAAGATTGTTCACCACCATGGTTCAATCCAGAAATACTAGAACTCATAGTAGGAAGAGATAAGGCTAGGAAGAAGCATATTTCAACCAAATGTAGTGGTGACTATGAGACCTTTCTTCGATTTCATTTTGGTGAAATGAACTCTCTTGGTAGGGAAAAAGTTGAAACCATTATGTTTTGGAAGGCCAAAAAAAGCATTCGACGTGTTAGCCACAGTAGAATTCACGAGTTGGTAGCAGATGAGCTTAAGTTGGGGTCCTATTTCACCGAGTCAAGGCTCAACGACTTCCTTAAACTTGCTTTTGCCACTTGTTTTAGAGTTCTGCGCAACAAAACTAAACAATTGAATCTGCCAAAGCAAAGTATTTTCACAATACGTTAGCAAGCCGAAACAAGCAAGGAAATGCTGCGTAACATCAGAACCTTATCCTCAAGTAAAACTCAGAACTGCCTAAACAAACCAAGCACCTTTTCTGCAAATGATCTGAATGAACCTTATTTAAAGGTGAGCTCTGTGAGTAATGAGAATAAAATTGATAGCGCTAGAATATTAATGAATATAAATGTTATCCAGACTACGTAGGTGACTAGGTATTTACGCTAGTGGGGCAAATAATTTCAGCCCTTTTTGTAATGTCTACCTAAAAATAAAATAAACCAAAATCAAATAAAATCTCTCTCTCTCTCTCTCCCCGCTCGCGGTCGAGAAGCGTCCAGTGCCGCTGCTCATCTCATGTCGGTCAGCTGATCCAGACCTCCCCTCCGCCCTCCCCCGGCCTCGCCTTTCAAACTGTTCCCGGTCGGGGCCGGAGGCAGGGGCAGGGCAGCCATGGCTGGGGGCGGCAAAGCGTGGCAAGGCTCGGCGCCACAAGGGGGCCATGCAGGGGGACGGGGGACGGGCTAAGCCGGTTGGCTTACGCCCCCAGCCGCGGCAGGCTGCGGACCCCGCCACTACAGGCTACAGGACCCTCCAGGGCGCCGCAGGACGCCACAGCAGGACCCTGCTCCCCCCTCCAGGCCACTACAGCACCCTCCAGGACCTCGCAGGACGCTGCAGGACACCACAACAGGACCGGCCACTACAGCACCCTCCAGGACCCCACAGGACCTTGCAGGACGCTGCAGGACGCCACAAGAGGACCCTGCTCCCCCCTCCAGGCCACTACAGATCCCTCCAGGACCCCGCGGTCGCGGGTCGCGGCCGCGGCTCATTGTGCGCGCGAGGCCTTTGAGGACAGCGGCAGCGGCCCGAGAGGCAGTCCTGACTGGATCAGACCGGGCAACCTTAAGAAGGGATCTTCGCAGGGAACAAATATTGATTTGCCATGTGTCGACATGATGACACACTTCCGAAAGCTCCGTTCGCTGCACATTTTGTGCTCACATTCAGACTTTTTACAATATGGTTCATTTTCAAAGAATTTGTTTTAAAAGCGTATTATTTGTACATGTTCTTGTTACAACACTCTTAATTTTTATCATTTTATACATGGATTCACAAGTCTGTGCAAATTCATTACTTACAATAAATTTTGACATAAGAATTCGTACATAACTTAGTGAGTAATTTTACGTAAGGTGTGCATTTGCATTCTGAAATCCTTACAAAGAAAATTCTTGTATTACTAAGAATTTTGTGCAACCGTAATACAACGCCAAATTTTCTTTGTAAGTCAAGGAAAAATCTCTCGAAATACATGGGAAATTTTTTGTAATACAAGGAAAGTTCATGTATTTACGGTTGAACAGAATTATTTGTAGTAGCATACGAAACATTTTGGTGCAAAGACTTATGTAAGCTATATGTAGAAAATAGTGTGTGTGTGTACGTGTATGTATAATTGTAAAAAACGATAACTCTGGGGGTTGCGGCCCAGCGCCGGAATAGCGCAATTACCCAAGCGATACTGAAAAATAAACAACATGCAGACAGCTTTGCTCAACGAGAGGGGGTTATTTGGATGCGCGAGTGAGACAGAAAGTTACACTGAGAGAAAAAGAGACCCAGCGGGAGAGAGAGAGAGAGAGAGAGAGAGAGAGAGAGAGAGAGAGAGAGAGAGAGAGAGAGAGAGGAGAGAGAGAGAGAGAGAGAGAGAGAGAGACCAGGGGGGGGGGGGAGTTTGTTTGAAAAGGGGAAGGGGTACATGGGAGGGGGATAAATTGAAACGGGACGGTTTACTGTGTGAAGCTTCTGACTGAACAGACTCCATTCGCGCCGTCGCTGCCGAAGTGAATGAATGTACAGTGCAATAAGCCCAGCACAAGCCTGGCGGGATGCGGCAAAGCACAATCAAAGTTACTCAATATTCCACGCCCACCAGAAGGACCAGCAGGCCCCGCCGGAGGCCCAGCAGGCCAGCCAACACAGTGCGGTCCGGTCAGGCTATTTCGAAACTAGTGAAACCTCGTTAGTACAAATCGATCCGTGCAGTACGACAATTACGCTATAATGGACAACCCGTTATAACGTTACAACGAAAACAATTACGTTATGGGCGGGTTTCGCGTAAATTGGTTAGTTTTCCCGTCGTACAGGCATCTCCAGGCGCACCAAGGGGTCGTCAACTCTGATATTCCTCCGTACACGAAAATGGTATTACCCCGATATTACTTCTATATTACCGATATTACCTTCACATTACATCAATATTACCCATATTTTTGCCAATATTACATCAATATTACCCATATTACCTACAATATTACCCTAATAATACTCTGATATTACTGATAATACCAATATTCCTCCGTACACGGCTAAAGGCAGTTGACGACCAGTGTTGTGCAGTATCTAGATAAAAGTATCTAGATACTGTATCTAGATACTTTTCTAGTATCTAGATACTGTATCTAGATAAATTTTGTGACCTGTATCTTATCTTTATCTTAGATAATTTTTTGCTGTATCTACGGTATCTTAGATACTTTTAGTTGTCAGATACTATTTGTCCCCCGCGAAGTTCGAAAACGTCGAAATAAAACGCCCTAAATGCGAGTTCGTCCTAGGCAGACGCGAGGCACTTGCAGTATTTGAATCGGCCGCGCGGTGGCGGCACCGCCTGCTAAGTTCCTTCGTTTGCCGCCGCGCTGCTCGCCATGGCCTGGCTTTTGAAAGCAAACAACTATTATGCTGTAATAATGTAGCCGCAATACTGTATCTGATTATATTGTATTCCCTGATAATTGCCAATTAAAGTGTTCTGTTTATTATTAAATTTTTCCACCTGTTTTTTAATTGTTTTCCTGACATTTTCTTACGAGTATCTTACGAGTATCTTAAAAAGTATCTGAGATACTTTGTACAGTATCTTTATCTTTATCTAGATACTTTCACGATGCAGTATCTTTATCTTATCTTTATATACAAATTCGACCAGTATCTAGTATCTTTATCTAGATACATTTAGGTAGTATCTTGCACAACACTGTTGACGACCCCTCGAGGCGCACCCATGGGGAAATGGGCTTGAAGCGAGCCTTTCTTACCCTGTTGTGTTGAGTTTGACTTATTGAGTGATAAACCGATGACATGAGTGCAACAATTTATCGTTAATTCGAAGAAAGTTGACTGTTTAATACTTAAAACTGGATTAAACTATTTTATTTTGTACGAAGTATTACAAAAAATGTGTCAAAATAGTTTTAATCTCTCTCAGGTAATCAGATAATAATCGGCGATGGACAATCATCGAATAATCGTTTCAAACATGGTCATCGGTTAGGTCCAAATCGATGATCGATGTCGGTCATCGGAATCGACATGTCAAAATTCATCGTCGATGGCCAGAAATATCGATGACGATTTCGATTAATCGCGAACAATCGCACAGGCCTAGGAATTAATGCCTTTCCAAAGGCACGAAATTGTCCAAAGGCATTACAATTTAGCACCTTTGGGCAGTTTTAATGCAGTTTTAATGCCTTTGCAGGGGTGCTAATATTTAGTGCATTCGTAAAGGCATTAAAACCCTCCGAGTCCTACCTTTGTTTTTCCAGTGCGGTGAGCATGCAACTTCAATAAATTCGCAATCATTCCTCACACAATTCAATAGCTTCAGCTTTGCTCGGACATTTTGGATACTTAGCAATAATCTCATTTTAAATTGGAATAGGGAATGTTAATACTATTTAATAACAATTCGCAGCTCCAAAACGTTATACTCTTAAAACGGCCAAGGAAGAGGAGGGGCAAACGGCAGTGAATCTCATTTGTTTACGTCCAAAAAAACGAAAATTGTTTTCCAGGACTTTGAATGAGCGAGCAGCCGCGCGGTGCGCCCGGGGGCGGGTGGGGAGGGGGTCGACGAGCAAAGAAAGTCTTGATAAAGTCACCACGCCCGGCCATGCCATGGCGGCAAATCTCCTGAATCCTATTTGCCTACCGGCTGTTTGAAATATTAATGTTTCGGCAAGCGAATCCGACGAGCGAGGGCCGAGACTGTTCAAAGGGCAGCCCTCTTCAAGACTACGAAAGATGTGCAGAGGTTCCTACGTCTGTGAACTCAAGAGGCAATGACAGCGCGTCTTCTTTCAGGAGAGCGGTGCGGTGTATGTGAGTGACAGGAAATGTCAACAGTGTGAGAGAAAAGATGAATCAGAAGGCAAAAGCTTATTGCTTGCTTGACACACGCTCGGGAGAAACGTCGAGGCAGACAGCGCCGCTCGCCGCTCTGCCAGGGACCAGAGCCCGAGGCTTCTGTAGAATAATTTGGCAGGAAAATTCGAGAGACGGCGGAGGACGAAGAAGAATCTAACTAGATTTGATGAAAATGCAAACAGAAAAAAAAAATCTTCATCCAAACCTGAAAACTCCGAACCGTTGTAGGAAACGCGAACTATTTCTATGTAAATGCTTGGTAATTTCATCTATTTAGCACTTATCTGACATGAGGTTGGTTGTCGGACACCGCCCTGCTACACTGTGCGTGATTTGCACAGCCGGACACTATTATGGGCTCCATAGCATGTACCAAAGGTGCACACCACATATGCACAGTACTGTAACGGGCGTGGCAGGGCTGTAGTGCTGGGGCAATCCACGATGAATATGAAGGGCGCGTGGCGGGGTGAGGGAGGGAAGAAAGGGGCGGGGGAGGAGGGGGTGAGGCCTAATGAACCCATCCACTCTCCCCAACTTAGGACCCGTGGGTGCAGTTCAACGGTGGCAAGTGTCAGGGCTCGCCGCAGAGGGCTCGCTCGGCCCCGCCCCGCCCCGCCCCTCCCCATCCCGCCACGCCTACTCGAGGGCAGAGGCCTGCGGAAATGGGCCCCTGCCGTGTGGGAGGGCGGGCCAGTGGCCAAGAGGCGTGCTTCCCCCCACCAGCAGCACCTGTCTTGTCCGCGGTGCTGCCCTCCACCAGCAGCACCTGTCTTGTCCGCGGTGCTGCCCTCCACCAGCAGCACCTGTCTTGTCCGAGGTGCTGCCCTCCACCAGCAGCACCTGTCTTGTCAGAGGTGCTTCCCTCCACCAGCAGCACCTGTCTTGTCCGAGGTGCTGCCCTCCACCAGCCTCAGCTATCTCGAGGTGGACAGAAGGGTCAGGCGAAAAGTACCAGCCGGAACACGGCAGTCTGTCATGAGTTGCCAGATAGGAAAGGCGAAAATCCCCCCCTCCCCCACACACACACACACAAACGTGCACGGTGGACTAATATCTCTGCCTGCCTACTAGGCAAAGGGTTGTCTCATCTCTGGAAAAGTTTGACCGAGTAGGCAGTCGAGGATACTCAGTTCGTCTTCCTAACACAGGTGCATTCTTGGAGAGTTTTGCCCACTTATCTGTCGGAGAAAGCTCCGGTGCGTAGTCACCGCTTTGACCAACGCGCTCTCCTTCCCCACTCGCCTCCGTTCACTCGAATAAGAGCATTTCACTTAACACGGACGGGACGCGCTGAGCTCTGCGCACGGGCGGCTTCAAAACAATAACAGCGACACTTTCAGCCTCCCGCTCCCCGCCTCGCTCCAGCCCGCCCGGCCCAAAGCACAGGCCTGTTCACACCCGCCTCGAAGCGCCATTCAGCGCTCGCAATACGCTTCCCCGTTATGGGCCTTTTCTGCCCTTTCCACCTACAAATATGTCGCCCCGGGCATGTAGGCAGGCGCACCCCCCCCCCTCCCCCCCCTCTCTCTCTCTCTCTCTCTCTCTCTCTCTCTCTCTCTCTCTCAGTCCCTCTCTCCCAGTCCCTCTCACTGGATGCGGTGCGAATTGGTGGGCTTTGCATGTAAAACCCCCGCACAGGACTCGACACGGAGTGCAGAGGGCTTGTCCGGCCGCGGGTGGTGCTGGCTCGAGCCCTATAGGGCGCGGCGATGAGGATGGTGTTCCCCCGGGAGCCGTCATGTCCTTGCGGCCCGTGGCACGCCCGCCCGCTCACTGCACGCCACTGCACGCGCTCCTAGCTGCGCACGCCCGCTGGAAGGTGGGCTCCAAACTCCGTCAGTAGTCGTTCTAAACACACCCCCGCCCCGGCCCGCGTGCCCCGCCCAGTTCTGCCGCGGCTCTGCCTGCTGCCCCACCCTTCCCTAGCTCACGCGCTGCACCCGTTGCCAGGATGGGGACCAGGGAGAGGGGAATAACTCCAATTTCACCCCTGTTTGGCTGCAAATGAAGGAGAAACTCACGAGGTGACTCGAATGTGGATGTCTTCTTCCAGTCAACTGGAGATCGTATATAGCGAAGACAGACGAGAGAAGTATTTCGCGGGGATGGCTTATTTGCTGGCTTCGTCTCCCACCCTTCTTCTAATTCTTCTCCCTCCGTCGTATGTGAGATGTCAGCGGTGTGACAGAAAAGATACTATCAATAAGTTTCTTCTGGAGTGAGGGAAGTTTTGCCTTCACTCCAAAGACAACACTGGAAAAACAAAGGTGCTATCTAATGCCTTTTAAAGGCATTAGTGAAATAGTGCCTTTAGAAAGGCGCTATCGCCTCCCAAAGGTGCTACTTTTGGCCCTATTCGTACCTTTACATAGGCATAAGTGCAGTATCACCCCATAAAATTCAATAGCACCTCCAAAAGGGTGCTATATATAGCACCTTTGTTTTTCCAGTGAAATGCTAAGTCTCAGAACCTAATGTATTGATTTTAACTTTTGTCTTGGATTAATTCTTGCGCTAAGATTAACAATAAGACAGCGTAATTCAGGAGCTTAATCCAAGAAAGGCGCGTCGTATCTGACGATAAAGACTTTTCTGTCTCAGATCTTGTCTTCGGCCGGGAAGGGCTGGGCAGGGCAGAGGCCCAAAGATGATCCGATAGATTGGGGAGCCAGGTAGGTCCGACAGAAAAAGCCCGAGGCGGAGGGATCAGCTCCGTGTGTTCTTGCCCGCTAAGGGCCCGCGGTACCACGCCCCGCCACGCCCCACCCCGCCCCACCCCGCCCCACCCCGCCCCGTCCAGCCCCGCCCCGCCACGCTACGCCACACCTCGCCACACCACGCTCCCTCGAGGCACGTTTGATCACCGCTCCAGCGCGCCGTGCGCACCTCGGCGACGCTAGGATTGTCGTCAACATTTTTCCGGCAGAGGGCGCCCACAGAGCCTGCAAACCAGCAGAGCCGGCCCCAGCCGACAAATCGCCTCCCGTCCCCGCGGAGCAGAAGGAACGGGCGGGTCGGGCCGGGCCGGGCCGGGCCGGGGTCTGGGCCATGGGAGAAGGGCGCCCAGGAGTGCCTGCTTTCACCACCCAGAGAAGCCACCTGACACACTTTAACATCATACTAACGCCGCCGTCGGTCCCACAGCGTTTCCGAGGTGCGCGTTGGATTCAGCAATTTTCATTGAGGGGCAGGTTGTACTTTAAAGTTCTTTTTTTACGCAAGTGGTAAGGTCTCATCGTGGGAGCACCTCTCCGCGGGGCGCGGCCGGTGTAACAAGAAAGTAAGGCAAAAACCCTCCCGATACACCTCTCCGCCTGCCCTGCCTACTATACGTAACATCTGGGCACGTGCGCAGCAGGTGAGTCGCCTAGTGGGAAGTTGGGAAGGTGGAGAAACCGCCACCTAACTTACCAAACTCTTCTGGCAACACTGGGTGCGGGCTGGAACCTGGGGAGTGGATGCGATGGGTACCTCACCTTTTCTAATAATCAGTGTACGCTCTGATTCCCAATCATTTTCCAACCACTATTCAGTCACATAATTTTTCGCCCGAAATCTGATTTAAACATCTTAAAATTGCAATACAATCGTATTGGTGCCAACAATTTATGTCTTTCTTTAAAGTTAGGTCATTTTTTTCTTCAAATCACAATACAACCCTCCAATCAGTGTGCACCCATTGAAAGAGTGAGTTATCCCTCGAGTGGATGGCTGGCTAGCTGGCTGGGCCCCCACACCCAACACCCGACTGACTGGCGGTGGCCGCGCAGCCGTATCGCCTGGCAGGCGGCGACTCCACGACAAGGCGCCTTTCTCTCATGGTTGGACGTGGCAGGCTGGCTGAGGCAGGCCTGGGGCAGAGCCGGGGAGCGCTGGGCCGAAGTAGGGTGGGCAGAACGGGCGATGGACGTTCCTCCGGGCCAGGAGGTTAGCAGGGCACACTCCGTCCCCTATCTCCTACCCCGGGCCCCGGAGCCGGACTGAGCGCTCAGCGAGTTGAGTTATGGTCGCAGCGGCCACTCCGCTCCGCGCGACCCGATGATCGTGCGAAATCGTTAAGAGTCCATCTACCCCGCCTTATTGACGGTCGGGGAGGTAAGTTGGGCGCGCAGGACGCGACGACCGGCGATGACTGTGTGCCTGGGGCGAGGGGAGGGGGCGCTCAGAGCTGGGTCAAAGTTGAAAACTACCACGATAAATGCTTACGGTACGCGCCGTTAGTTTGTTACCTGGTCTTGGGCCGTAGTTTTTGAGGAATCTGAATCTTATGGTACTCTCCGTAGCCTGCGAATAGTCTGGGGAAGCGGGAAGCTCACTAATGGAGCACGTCCCACGCACTATGACGAACAGGCCGTAACGCAAGGATACTTTACGGTCTGACCGTAGGCTATGTCACGTATGTTTGTTATGTTTGTCAACCTGTGTAAACCAAGTTTACGTTGTCGCCACCAGAGGCCAATAAAGAGTCAGTCCTGATCCAGCTTTGCCACTAGTCACTTGGCCTAGCCACTATTCCCCGTCTTTCACCTTCAGACCAACTGAACCCGGTCCAACATTACTGCTGTAACAAGTATATGCCCGACAAGATACCACACCTGCCACACCGTACGCGAAAACTACGGTGCGTGCGGCCCGTAGACATGCCGTAACTTCCTATGATATTTTTAACGGTGGGGGGCATTTTTCCTGATTTATTTTTCTCTTTTCAAATTCGGATTTATGAAACGCGTGCACTGTATCAGGCGACACATTGCAGTGACTGCCTACTGCCTCTACCCGCCTCAAACCGTTACCGTTAAGCCAATGGTGAGAGTGCAGCTGTCTGCAAAGCACCCGCGGTACCAGTCGCTGGCGCGCACCTCAGGCGCGGGAGCCTGGGGACTCATACCGCGCTCTGCTCAACGACAAGCAGACCATGACGGACAAGGTAGGAGGGGGAGGAGCGTAAGGCCAGCTAGTAGCTACTCACTCGCCCTCCAGCAGGCCAGCAGCGTGAGCCAGGGGGAGGGAGGCGTCTGTCCACGCGCTTAGTGGGAAAGTGACAGGTCAGCTGGCTCAGCGCGCTCAGCGAGGAGCCGCGGCCGGTCACCCCTCACTGGTCACTCCTGCCAGCGACAGGCAGAGCGCCTGCCAGCTGCCGCCCCCCCCCCCCCCCGCCCACCGGCCGAGTGAGCCAGCAAGGAGTGGCATGAGGTCCCCCGCCCCCACTCCGTACCCCACGCGCCCCTCCAATCCCGGCCGACAACTCTTTTCCTTGGATTCGAGTGGTCGCACACTGCTTGTAAAAGTTGCCTGCTTCGTCAAAATGCCACGCCACGCACCACCTTGCCGCCGTTCACTCACTTTTCACCCGTTTTCACCGTTCGTTCCGCGCTCCCAGCGGTTCTCCTCCACCTAGCTGGAGCTGCTTCCCTTCCTCTCTCTTCTTCCAGCTCGACAACTTTCTGGAGGAGCCGTGAGGCAAGGCTCGGCTCCGGTGACGAGGCAGCGAGTCAACAAACGCACCAATACAGCTCGGTATTCGGACCCGGCGCCCCCCTCTCTCCTGTCCCACCCGGCCCCGGGCCTGCAGTGGCTCGTGTTTTTCGTTGAACGGTGAGCAATACCTGATGATTAATAAACACACCGCACAGAGAGGCCGACCAATTTGTGAAAATAAACAGAGGGTGGAGCGCACTACAGGCTGCCGTAGCGAGCCTCCCCTCCGCTCGCGACGGTAACATTTCGCCTGAATGTCAACACTCATGTATTTTAATATGTCCTCCTCACTCGAGGAAAAATAATAATCGTCAATTGCGGTTGGCCTTATGAGGCACCAGGAAGGGAGAGGTAAAGGACAGAGGGGGAAGAGGGCTGGGAATGGAACAACGAAGGGCAGGAGCGCGTTGGAGAGAGACAGTTTCACTCAGGCTCTGCAATAAGTTTTACGATACTGGACTGCGAAGCGCAGCGCTCCCCGCCCCACCCCGCCTCCGCCTCCGAGACAAGGACAAGTGCGTGTGTCTTCGCAGGGGCGTCAGAGCGTGTGCGTGTATGGGGCGTACGAGTAAAGGGGGAAGGGGAGGGGGGAGAAGAAAATAGGGAATAAAGTAGGGCGATAACAGACTCGGGCCGGCCGAGATCCCAGTGCCCGGTGCCCTCGGCCCCGCTGCTCTGCCTGACTAGAATTTAATTTCCGTCGTCTTGTCGAGGTGCGGGTGGAGAGTACGGGCCGCGGGGCGGGGCGGGGCGCGCTGCGCGGGGACGAGGTGCTTGGCCGGGAGCGGGAGCGGCGCCGGGGCCGCGGGGGCCGCGCCCGCCGCGCGCTGTTGCCTAATTGAACGGGCCGATCGACCGCCAACGCCACACGGCGCCGCCGAAGACCGCCTCGTCATATGCAGCAAAAACAGCAGGGCGCTGGTGTGCGGGGGCTGAGGCGGCTAGGCGGGGCACGGAGCTATTCCCCCCCCTCTCTCCCCCGGCATGTGATGAATCGGTGCGCTTTCGATAAACACGGCCGATAGTGCGATGCGTGCCCCGGCGGGGGCCCCAGCGGGGGTCGGGCGGGGCCGAGGGGCTCTCCGCAGGGGGTCACTGCCCTCGCCCCGTGTGCGCCGCAGCGCGCCCGCCGGTACGCTAGGCAAATCACCAGTGATTGGTTCGGCTGCAGCAAAAACAAAATCGCGACTCCCGCGCACCCTGTGAGCAGCAGCAGCAGCAGCAGCAGCAGCAAACAGCGGGGGCAGGTGGACGGCGACGCACGCCAGGGCGGGGCGGGGCGGGGCGGGGCGGGGCGGGGCGGGGCGGGGCGGGGCGGGCCAAGTCCTTTGTGATCGTAGGAAGCCTAGCCGCAGAGCAGAGCGAGGGCGGAGAGCTGCCTCGCTGCCTTCTTGTTACTGCAACACATTTTATATCCCAGCGCTCACCTGTACTTAGGCCCTCCGCGCTCCTCCCCCCCCTCTCCCCATTTCCCACCCGCACTGCCACCCGCGTCCCTTCGATCCACTTTCCTCCCCATTTTCGTTTCCTGTCCCCAAGTGGGGCCCTGGCTGGCAGGCTACACCGCCACGCCACGCCCCGCCCCGCCCCGCCCCTTTCTCCCGGGCCCTCAAAGCAGGCACGCCTCTCCACCTCGCCCGCACCCCCACATGTGTATGTTGGAAGAGCAGCATAAAATGTTATTTAAAGTCGGCGCCCCGGGGCGGGCGGGCCAGCCCGGGCCAGCCCCCACCAATGTCCTGGTGCCGCTGCGGCGCCCAGCTACGCCCTACACCAGGACAGCCCAGTGAAATATTGCCCTGCATTGGTGTAGCCAAAACAAATTTAATTGGCGCACCCCTTAAATATTCGCAGCGTTACATAATTTACCCCGGGGGCAGGCGGAACGGACCGCGGGGTGTGGCGGTGCGCGGCGGGGCTCAGCTCCAGCTCGGCGCCCTTTTCCACTGCGTGTGACCACAGCCAGGGAACGCAGGCCGCAATTACATAATGCTATGGAAAACAGTGCCCTCGGCCCTACAGTCCTTTCATAAAAATGGTTAGAAATGCAGTTCTCTTGTGATTTCATAAACGTGTGCCGCTGAAAAAAGCAGTGTACGTTTTCTGTTTGAAAAAAATACAATATTTTTTAAACACGTGCTCTTTTTTTTTGCAGACATTTATTTTTAGGATGCATTATGGAAAAGGTTGAGATTGCCACATTCATCTCACACGCTCTTAAGTATTTTGACCGGGGATAATAACGACAGCGGCAGTCCGCTCCGCGCCTGACGAAACTCTCTGGGCCGATTGGTTGGTAGGGGTGCCGCTCTTCCCTCCCCCTCTCTCCAACCAACTACCTCTACTTACTTTACGGGGCTCTCAACGCAGGGATTGAGGGGGGAGGGGCAGGGGGGAGGAGGGGGAGGAGGGGGAGGGGCAGGGGGGAGGAGGGGGAGTAGGGGGAGGGGCACGGGGGCCGGGCGCTGACACTGTAAACCCCTTACGCCGCTTTGCGTAATCGACTGGACTGATTGGAGGGGGCGAGGATTTTCCAAAGGCGCACCCCAACTTTCCTGCCAATACCCTCCTGCCCCTACCCTCCCCCTGACCCCCACCACCCCACCTCCAGGTCCTCAGTCATTATCAGACCGCACAAATGGCAGCGGGAGACGAAGAAGAAGTGGGTAATTTCGGAGACGCGCGACTGAAAGTAGGGTCGAACCTACCACCCACCCGCTCACGGCGTAGCACTTGCTCGCAGCAAGCGCAAGAAAAGGAATGATAGCCCGCATTTAGACCCGTTAAACTCGTGGAAGAAAGTGAGGAGTTTCAGCTGGCAGCCGTAAAAGGACAATAGAAGCACGGTCTAGAACCGGAAGAGGAAGTAGAGGAGGTGACGAGCGGCGGTTGTTGTCCCGCTGGACGCGCCCCTCGCGCGGGGCCGCCGGGCTGGGGTTGGACGAGACGACAGTCGTCAATCATGATGCGGCGCGCAGACAATAAGTGCAGCGACAGGGGCAGAGGCGTCGACACCGGGGCGGGGCAATGCAACTTTTGGGCAGCAGGGGGCAGGGGGGGGGCAACAAGGGTCAAAATAATAGATAAGAAGCCACTACATTTAACCTTAAAACTCATCTAAAATTGACCCTAAGCTAGAAAAGAGCAGAAGTTCGGCTCTGGCTTCTCGCTCGCTTCGCTCGCGACATCCGATTATTCTTGTCCGCCTAGATGTTAGCACATATGACGAGTAACATGATGATGAATGTACTCTGGGAATATTTGAAGTCAATTTGACTCTGCAAATTCCGACTAATTCCTTAAAGTATTCTCGAAAAACTGCATTTTAATTAACACAAAAACTCATATTTTTTTCGCTCGCTTCGCTCGCGACACGCACGGAGCTTTACAGATATGGTTGGGTATTGTGTACTTTTCGAAGTTCGTTGAAAACGCTCTTTATCTTTCTAATTTTTCGGAAAATTCCATTAAAAAATTGAATTTACTCAATGTTATGCTTAAAACTTAGAAAGCACAAATTGCAAAAAATAACGGAAGCGTCAATGGCCCCTTGTAGATAGGCAACTTTCATAACATCCCTCGTTTCCCCCCCCCCCCCTGAAAAATTGCCAGGTCGACGCCCCTGGACAGGGGCGGTGACGGGGACAGGGGCAGAACAGTGATGGCAGCGGGGGACTGGAGGAGGGACTGAGACAGCGACAGACAGAAACAGAAAACCAAGGGAGAAACAACTCTGAATTTTCGTGAGCAAATTGGGTTAATTTTTGTTGGTTTTCGTGGATTTTTGTTCGAATTTTGCCTCATTTTTTTGTGAATTACTGTAAAATTGCCAGAATTTTTCAGATTTTTTCTGAATTACGAGGTGTACAAAAATTTCCGAGTTGTTTTCCCCTCGCATGAAACAGGGGCAGGGACGAAGACGGGGAGAGGGGCAGGGACCGGGACAGGAGCGGCGGTGGCAATACGGATCGAGAAAGGGCGAGCAAAACAAAACGGGCCATTGTCCCAAACCATTTCGATCATGTTGATAAACATAACCACAAACCTGGAGTGATATTAGTTCCGCCACTTGCGGGTATCGCCAAGCACCAAGAGACCACAAGTTCCTGACTAAAAGCATAATGACAAGCTTTGCATCAACCACGTATCACTTATCACTTACTCTTTTCAAGTCTTCGCATGCAGCGGTACACTCCAGGACTGACGGTGTTCTACCTCGGCCGTGAATGTAGGATAGCAGGGTATTAGGCCAGTCCCCAGGGCCGGGATCACCCACAGAGGGTGAGTCTAGCAGCCCCTCGGCATCCCAGACCTCCGCGCGCCACCCCGCGCAACCCCGCGCCGCCCCGCCTTTGCTCTCGCGGGAACCAGGCAGGATGACTGGCACGTCAGGCCCCGCCAGGCCCCGCCAGGCCCCGCCAGGCCCCGCCAGGCCCCGCCAGGCCCCGCCAGGCCCCGCCAGGCCCCGCCAGGCCCCGCCAGGCCCCGCCAGGCCCCGCCAGGCTCCGCGGGGGAACCTTGGGCCTGGGGGCCCCCTGCGGGGAGGTAGGGGCGCCGCGCCCTGACACGGGCAACTTCAGAAATATCAGCATCCTCGTGATTGATGGGCGGAAGCGAAGCGGAGAGAGCAATACGGCTGATGGAAAAGGCGTGCGAGGAGGGAAGCGGGAGTTAACGCGGCAGGGATCGTCTTAAGATTAAACAGCAGGAGGCCCCGCCGGGCTCCCGGTCCGCCCCGCATGCAACGCGTAAGGAGGCGAGACCGCAGTGCAGGGCTGCGCAGCCGAAAGGAGTTTGTTGCGGAGCGGTGCTTCAGAGCACTATGCACTTCCGAGGTAGAGGCATCCTCTACGCTTGAACCCCATTATATTGTCTCGTGGCGCTGCTTGAACTGCATCGCTCACTGTCAAATCCTTACAAAGAAATGCTTCGCAAATGCTTCGCAAATTGCAAAGTATTTTGAATCTTTGAAAATTGCGAAGCTGTTACTTTGCGATTGCAAAGAGTGCTTCGCAATAACTATGAAGTGTGCTTCGCAAAGGATTGTGAAGTGTGCTTCGCAAAGGATTGTAAAGTGTGCTTCGCAAAGGATTGTGAATCTTTGTAGGGAAAGAAGAGTGCTGATCTCAATAACCTGATATCCTCAGGGGGGTCTAGTGTCCACAGAGTGAGAGTAAATGGAAGTGGGTGGGGACTGGCAACATCTGTAGACAAAGGAGGGAACACCCCGCCCCGCCCCGCCCCGCCCCGCCCTACCACGCCGCGCCACGTACGGTTCAGGCTGGACAGCGCCATGCCGGCCGCAAGTCCGGTCAATAACTCCGGGACGGGTCCAGCGTGCGCCAGGGCGGGAGGGAGGGAGGCGGGCAGCACGCGCGCTAGCGCGCCAGCAGAGCATACTCGGAGCGCGAGGGACCCAGAGAAAACAGAGCTGAGAACTACCATCCCATGCTACGCCACGCCGCCAATTCGTTACTACTAGCGCGCTCTGACGTCTAGTCAGCACCTTAATCCTCCTTAATCCGGAGTCCGCGCGGCCGAGTCAACCCGAATGCACCCATATGCGCCCGGCGGGCGCTCAGGCACCCGAAGGGACCCGAATGCGCCCGGTGGTTGCCAACATTACAGCGACAAGTTGGCAAGAACAGATAAATATTTCACATGCGTATTTTGTTCTTGATACTCATTTCCATGCGTTATGAGTAGGTTCGTTTTCTCTGGAGGGACCCGGGCCGGGGGCGGGCGGTGCTGGGCGCGGCCGCTGGCCTCAGCCTTGTCGTCGGGGTAAAGGGTTCGGGGCGCACAGACGCGCACCCCGAGCCCGCACCCTCCCTCGCCTCGACTCGCGGGCGCGAGCGCCCAGCCCCTCCGAGCTCTGCGCGGAGGCTAGCCGACAAGGGGCCGCAATAAATTTCGTGCAAAGCCATCGTGCGTGAGATCAGCCTATTTTGAGCGCCATAAAGAGCGCCTTCGTCCCGCGCCTCTAAGCGCCTGCGCCAGTGCCCCGCGCCTCTGAGGGCCGTGCCACGGTAACCTAAATTGAGCAGCATTGACCCTTGTAGTGCTGCGCGGCCCAGTGGGCGTCCGGGCCAGGCGCCTGCAGGCCAGCGGGTAGGCCACCCGCCGCACACCGCGGCTCCGCGCGTGCCTACCCAGGCGGGCGGGTAGAGCAGCCGCGACCCAAACCCACGTCCTGCGGGGAGTCGTGGAAGGAGATTATTGCGCCCCTGCAGGGTGCGCCCGCGCCGTGAGGTATGCGTGTGTGTTTCTGTGTGTGTGCGCGCGCGCGCCCGCTCGTCACGGTTTGGGCCCGAGCGTGCCTCTCGGATCGCCCCCGGATCTCGCACGCACGCTACAATCCTGGAGCCCTGAATGCCAGGCGGGGCGGGGTGGGGCGGGGTGGGGCGGGGTGGGGCGGGGTGGGGCGGGGTGGGGCGGGGCGTGCAGGCCGCGCCTTTGTAGGCGTGCCCACCTTACAATAGGCTGCATCGCATGGCACGGGCTTATCGGCCATCACGCGCTAATGTGCCTGCAGAGGGAGAGGGAGGGGGAGAGGGAGAGAGAGAGAGAGAGCCGGGGGGGGGGGGGGCTTTGAGAGCCATGTGCGCGCTCTCACGCGCGCCTCGTCTCCACGCACAATACACCGCAACTAAATTGAAGTTTCTTCCTGGTCCGATCCGACCGCAACGCACATCATTCGCACATCTCGCACCGCAGGGACGCGAAGGGTACTGCTACCTGAAGGCTACACTCTCTGGACATTAATGAGGTCGCGGCGGGGAGCGCTCGCGGGTGATGAGAGAGGAGATCGGCGAGTGGCAAGTAGAGCAGCGAAACAAACGAGCGCAGAGGCTCGTATGCGTCTGACGGACCCCGGGCACTTCTTGTACTATGCAACCCGCCCGCACCGCGCCGTCCGGAACTGCATACCCATCAGGCGCCGGGGACCGGCTCCAAGAGCGGACGCTCCGCTCCACCACTGTTGTTGCAGCCATCGCCCCGAAAGGGCCCTCTCGCGGCGGGGCGTTACCGGGAGAAGGTTTGCGGTTTCACGGGAGTAACCCGCGAGTCCGCGGGGAAACGTGGTCCACGGGTCCCTCCGTGGCGGTATCTCGCGAACCGCGGATCGTAGGGGAAGGTCGCGGTCCGCGGATCCTCGCAGTCCGCAAAGGACCCGCAGATTATCCGCGGTACGCGAGATTCCTACGCGGCAGGTCAAGCGGATCGCGAGCTTTCCCGGCGGACTGGTGGGTTACTCCCGCGAAACCGCGAATCTCCCCCCGTAACGCCGTACCGTAGACTGCGCGAACTGCGAGAGGGCCCTTTCGGGGCGTTGGCTGCAACAACAATGGCGGAGCGGAGCGTCCGCGCTTGGAGCCGGTCCCCAGCGCCTGATGGGTATGCAGTCCCGTATGGGGCGATGCGGGCGGGCTGCGTAGTACAAAAAGTGCCCGGGTTCCGTCAGCAACCTGGTATTGTTGGGGAGCATAAATGTTGGAATTTGATTTGTTCAACTTCAGCGTGCGGTTCCTTCACAAACTACCACACAGAGCATGAACAGTCTAAGAACTAGCCGCAGGGTCACCAGGGTAGCAGCCTTATAAGTGTACAAGGACGAAAGTACAGTAACTGCGATAGGAGGGGGTAGCGGATAGAGCAAGGTAGGGCGATGCGCAGGCGGAGCGCACCCACGTTAAAGAGGACAGAACAAAAACACGACTGAGAAAGGAAAACGCTCCCCGCTCCACCACTGAGGCCCGGCCCGGGCCGTCCGCACCGCACACCGTGGCGCCACGGGCCTTGATTAGAACAAACCCTCGAGGTTATCAGAGGCGTCGGTACCGTGCGGGCCACAGCAGAGCGGAGCAGAGAGCGCGGGGCAGAGAGAGAGAGAGAGAGAGAGAGAGAGAGAGAGAGAGAGAGAGAGAGAGAGAGAGAGAGAGAGCGGAGCAGAGAGAGCGGAGCAGAGAGAGCGGAGCAGAGAGAACGGAGTAGAGAGAGCGAAGTAGATGGAGCGGAGCAGTGAGAGCGGAATAGAGAGAACGGAGTAGAGAGAGCGGTGCACAGAGAGCGGAGCAGAGAGAGCGGAGCACCAAGAAAGGAGCAGAGAGAGCGGAGCAGAAACAGAGAGAGAGAGAGAGAGAGAGAGAGAGAGAGAGCGGAGCAGAGCGAGCGGAGCAGAGCGGCCCCGGTCCCGCCGCCACACTTGCAGCACGCAAAAACGCCATCGACATCGCATCGGTCATCTTGGTCGGGGCGCGCCAGAGAGAGAGAGAGGGCCTTGGCCTTAAGGGCCTCTCCGGCCAGGCTGAGAGTCCTCCACGACCCTCCGCTCCACGAGCCGCAGCCTGGCGAGCGGCCGACTATCTGCGATCAGCAAGACGGAGGGGGAAAAGGCGCTGCCCCCATCAAAATCAGATCGGCGCCAAACGAAATCAGAGAGCAAATAAGTGGAATTTGATAATGGCGCGGCGTGGCGGAGTGTGGCGGTGTGGGACCGGGAGGTGGGAGGGGCTGACGCGGTCAGTCACCGGGCGTGAAACGACCCCGCCGCACCCCTCGCGGACGCTCCAGGACGTGCAGCGCCTTTGATGGCTTTGGCAGCGCCGCCTCCACGCCGCCGCGCTGCGGGGATGTATTATCAGATAGCACCCCAGTTTATGGCAGCCGCGATGGGATGGGCGCTGGCTGCAGGGCGGGGGCTGCCAGGGGAGCGTCTTAAGGATCCAACTAGCGCGTTTGACGGGGAGGGGAGGGTGGGGGTGGGACAAGAGAGGTATTAAATAAGCCAGGAACAAGCAAGCACAGGAGAGGAGGGGACGGTCGTCGTATGACTGAAATGAACATAAACTCGGTCCCAGCAACAGCACTGGGCCGAGCTGCGCGCTCTCCCCTACCCGCTCGCAAATTAGGAGCCGGTGCGACACCCAAGTTGTGTTGACGCGTTGGTGCGGCTACCCCCCCCCCCCCCCCCCCACACACACACCCGCTGGTCCAGCGCAGCGCGCACCGTGCGCACTGCGGAAATGGCCCTCTCGGCAGAGGTGCAAAGCTGTGCTCAGCGGCCGAGGATTTTACGTCCGGAGTAAAGTTGTGACAGGAAGTAAAAGCCGGGACCCCTCCTGGGGTGCGCCTGAGCCTGAGCGAGGGCGGGGGGTCGCGGGGGCTCGAGCGGACCGATGAGTGCAATAACCTCGGAGAGCTGCCCTGCCGTGCCCTAGCGTGCCCTGCCGTGCCCCGGCCTGCCTGTCCCTGCTGCCCAGCACCACCACCGCCTCGGGGTGCGCCGCGTCGCCTGACGTCGGCAGAAGCTCTCGCACCGAGCAGCCGGGCCGGGCGGGCCGCCTCGAGGCCGACGAGTCCGTCAGCGCTTGAGACGGGAGACTGACCGTGCCGCGCCCGCCTCCACCTGATCTCCTCTAACCGACCACGGGAACACAGAACAAGACCCACACTGATAAACCAAGTGTTCAACTCTTCCACACTTTTAAGTGTTCAAATACCATTTAAACAAATGAAAGCAGAGGTGTTGTGCACTTAAAAGTGTTCAACTCTGAAGTTGTGCACTTGTAAGTGTTCAACTCCCCAGTTGCACACTTCCCCGGTACAGTGCGTTCCAAGCTAAGGAAGTGTGTAACTGGGGAGTTGAACACTTTTAAGTGCACAACTTCCGAGTTGCGCACTTGTAAGTGCACAACAACTCTGTTGAACACTTATATATGTTTATATGGTATTTGAACACTTTAAAGTGTTGAAGGGTTGAACACTTGGATTATCAGTGCACAGCCCGAGCGCAGCTGGGCCAAGGGCCAGCAGCATCCTTGCGCGCCGCGCCCAACACCGCCGGGGGCTTCAACTTCAACGGGTTTCAACAGCGGCAGTTCATAACGAACTTGGGGCACGTACAACTTACACAGGTCTACAAAGCAGTGCTTCGTAATGCGAAGAAAACGGAGCCTTTGTATTACAAAGCGAAATATCTTCGAAATTACGAAGCATTTTCTTTGTAATTATAGAGGGCGCGTTTTCTTTGTAGGTTACGAAGCATTGCTTCGTATACTGTTCACAGAGTAGGCACGCCGCCAGTCATGAACGGACCACCACTCATGACCACCTATGGCTGTATCATCGGGAGTTCGCAGTCGGACCCGCGTACAGTATCTCTGTTCGCCTTCGCCCTCTGCACTTCAGCGGCCGGCTTTTTAATTCGAGTAGACCCCATTACCCGACCGCCTTGGCGTGCGAGAGAGCACGCGCTTCGCGCTGCTGATGCGCTTGTTGCCTCTCGGCATCAACCAACGCATACGAGGTGCGACCCTCGGCGCGACCAGGCACAAGCAAGCGCCCAAGTGCAGTGGTGAGCCGGAGCCGAGCTGTCGGGTCCCCCAGAGACGGTCGGGTGAAATGACGAGTGTCCTGGTCCTGGTTGTCGCGTGAAGTCCGCCACTGCCGCATCACTTGCCCGAATGACAACTCTAGCGGCGGGAAGCCACGGGCGGTGTGGTCTGGGACCAGAACTGAGAACTACCACTCCCATGCTACGCCGCGCCGCCAATCTCGTTACTACTAGCGCGCTCTGCGAGGGGGCCTCAACTCCTGAAATCATGTGTACACAATCGCTGATATCTTCGAAATCATTGTCAGAAAATGTGGATCTATTGCCGAAAAAAATTGATTGCGTATTTTGGGCTCATAAAGCTCAAAATACGCTTGAATTTACTATAAGAATTATTTCTTTCAACTATAAGAGGTGTAATCATGTGAAATCATGTGAAATCTTGAAATCATGTGTACAAGTTTTGGGTGAGTTGAGGCCCCCTCGGCGCTCTGACGTCTAGTCAGCACCTTAATCCTCCTTAATCCGGAGTCCACGCGGCCGAGTCGACCCGAATGCACCCGTATGCGCCCGGCGGGCGCTCAGGCACCCGAGGCGATTTTTCGGCGCCCGAAGGGACCTGAATGCGGCCGGTGGTTGCCAACATTACGGCGACAAGTTTGCAAGAAGAGATAATTATTTCAAATGCATATTTTGTTCTTGATACTCATTTCCATGCCTCCTGACCTGAACGCGGCACGAGACGCCAGCGAACGTGTCAGACAAGAAAACGGGTCACGAGGGCCGGGCTGGGCCTAGTCGGGCGGGGTGGCGCCTGGGCTGGGCCCATCCCAATCCACCCCGCCCGCTGAGGAGCCCGCGACGCAAGGTCGATTCACGTCCACGGGCACACGCGCCAAACAGAGCGGGTAGCGAGCAGCACCTGCGCGGGCTGGGAGAGGAATAACAGCACCGGAACAAGGCCCAGCTTCCCCCGCGGCGCTGCAGAGCTGGCGACCCGGGCCGCGCGGTGCGGGGAAGTTAAAGTGAACCCCCGTTAGGATGCGCAGGCAGGCCCCGCCCCGGGGATTAGGAGGCGTGTGGACAGAGAGAGATTTCGGAGGGAAGGGACGGGGAGGGGGGAGGGGCAATTAACAAAGTCCGTACGGAAAAGAAGATTAATCTCTGTCTTAAGTTGGGCAGTTTAATAGCACTGAAGTCCCCGGAGACAAAGAGAGGACACAGTAGGTTTCCGGGTAGTGGCAAGTGATGACTATATATATATATATATACACACTTGTCCCGCAGCTCAGGCCTAACAGTCGAATGGGCGGCCTGCACCATGGAGAAGGACAGAGTAATGGAAGGTGGGGTACGTTGGGACGGATTTTTTTTGTTTTTGCTTCACTGTAAACAAATTGTCTATGTTGTTAGGTTATGTCACTCACTCACCTAGGAAGAACACAACCAAGTTGCATCGATACGGGCTATCATTCGAGAAGTCCGTGACGTTCATTCCACATATCCAACGCGATAAAAAGTATTTTGAGGCACTACCATTCTCACTTCTCCCCAAGCCACAGACGAAAACAAACAACAAATCACTCGAACCCACACTTCTACACGCAATGACGACACTTGAAACTTCGTGCAGCGACATCCGCAACCTTCAAAGCGATTTTAGACTGCATATTACGTGAAAAAGACTATATTAATGATCATTTAATCATTTGTTTGAATGCTGTAAAAAACTGAGGTGGGATTCGGCTTGGCTGGGCGGCTGGCGGCTGATGTAGTTCCGCGCCCTGCCGCTAGATGGCGCTAGCCAAACACGGCAGCTACAGCCAACATACAAATATTGAAACTTCCAATTCAAATAATTCGTTCCAATATTTCAAACTCAATCGATCAGAAAATCATGGTCAGATTAAGTTGCGCCGTAATTAGTAGATCACGGGACACTATCTCTTTTAACGACACCTGTTGTAGTTTCAGAGGAGAAGAGGCTAGGACGCACACACAGACGGATGGACAGACTCACGACCGGCTTCACTCCTTGTCCCGATGCAGCAGCGCGATTACGGAGTTCGCTCGCTCGCTCGCTCGCTCGCCCGCGCCCCCGCCCGGCCTCTGAAATTCGCCGCTAGGTGGCGCTGCCGTTCGCGCCCGTGAGGGACGGAGCCATCGAGCGACGCGGCGAAGGCGGTGCGTTGTTAATAAATATTGGAGTCAGTCAAATCGTCATGTCAAATCGGTGTTCAGCAGGTGTTCAACAGGTTTGGAGTCAAAGGTAAATCATCCATGTGCATCTTTAGTTATTAAAGTTCTTTAATTGAAGTGAATTTTAGAGTTTGATGTTAACCTGTACAATATATTAGAAGTAATAGTTGGTTGTTCTAACAGATGGCGGGATATGTCAACGCGGACTATGTTGGCCCGGCGGCCTCGGCAACAACAGAGCAAAAACTTTATCTTGTGTCCTATATGGAGGGTCATGAATTGTTCAGCCAACGGGAGTTTGCCGGCGCCGAAGGCAAGGTTGCATGGCGCAACCAATGGAAGAGGCTGAGTGAGCTCAGCGAAAAATAAAACGGTTTCACGCAAAAGGTTGGAAACTACTAGCTAGAGTCATGACTCCCAGGCTGAGCTAACGCTTTAATATTCATATATATATAAAATATAACTATGCATCAATGTTTTTGATGTTATTATTACACTTGTAATTTTAATTTAAAAAAAGCATTTTTTACTCGTTCTTTACCTTTTCCACATCTCACTTAACATAGAGGTGAAAGAACGAGTATTGTGCTCAGTGCGGTGTAAGTTAGACCCCATTTTCAGCGAAGAAATGGTAATACTTACGGTTATGTCTGTATAGGGTAAAAGTACCAAACATGGATCATTTTTCGGAAAACCACAGTTTTGGGGTTGATAAAGGTGTGATGAGCTTATTTTTTTTTTTCATCGGTGTGTAGTTTGAACCCTCAGGGAAGATATCCTGAAGGAATAAAGTTCCTAGCTCCAATACTTTCGGAGTTATAGGGAATTTCCATGACCTCCAATTTTGATCCATGTTTGGGTGGGGGTACCCAAACATGGATCACCAAGCTAGACTGTTGTCCTTCACATATGTAATACAAAATAGTATACAGGAATGGGTAATTTTTTTTTGTCAGCCCAAGTCAACCCCTTCCCTATTTTTAAGCATGTGATCCATGTTTGGACCCCCACCCAAACATGGATCAAAACTTTAGTTGGTTCGGGAAAGTTTCAGAGGTACTATAAGCAAAAGGAGAACATGTCTGGTAATTTTCCTTCCTTTTTTATATCATTTTCTAAAAAATTTGAACATTTCAAAACATTATAACTTGCACATATATCATTTAAGTTCTGTTAGAAAACACTTAAGTCACTACATATTTTTGGCATCATAATCAGTCACAGTGGATAATATACCACTTCTAAAAATTTTCAATACCGTAAAATCAAAAGAAATAGTGTATAGACACAAATATAAAATAAACATTAAAACTTATCTTAAATTGCAAACCAGTTATTTCTTTAAATGCGTTAAAGGTACACAATCTTCACATGAAAACTTTGGATCGAAATCTTCTAAGTGAAGACAAGCCATGTGAAACCAAACTTTACACTCCTTACACTGAATCCATTGTTCCCCATTAAAATCATTTTGGAAACTACCCATGCACACTCCACATTTTTCATTGTCTTCATCACTACATTGGCTAGAATTATGATCACTGTCATCTCCTTCACTTGGACTATCACAGTCTTCTGATAAATCGGATTCAACTGTACTCTTCTTTTTCTTTGCATTGTTCCTGTTTATTGTCTTCTTTTCTGCCCCTCTTTTCCTCTTGTCCATCCTCTCCCTTTTGTCCCTCTCCTTTCTCTCCTTTTCAGCTTCCTTGACCATAATCTCTTTCATGAACTCATCGCTTGTAATAAGTCTGGTGATCGTCACTCGTCTTGTAGGCTTGGAAGCGACTTCTTCAGATGGCTGCAGTAAACTTTTGACAGCTTGAACCACAGGAGTCAACCTCTCACTGTCATTAGTGATGTTCTGGCAAGGAGTACGAACAATGTTTATATCACTCTCTGTATTACCTACAACAAAAAAGAGTTGTTAAAATTAAAATGTAAAATTACCCTGGCGGGATGGTGGACAGATATCGGACAGATTCCCTGTCCTTTTTCTGTACGTATGGCGTCTGAAGCATGCCCGTTTTCTGTCCTCTCTGTCTACGGTGTCCGCTTTCTGTCGAGATGGTCCGAATCCTGTCTGATCCCGAGGTCCGAAGTGTGTCCTGACCCTGTCCACCCTGTCCCTGTCCAAAAGGGCGTCGGAATGCTGTCCGATCCCGGTGTCCGAAGTGTGTCTTAACCCTGTCCACCCCGTCCCTGCCCAAAGGGCGTCGGAATGCTGTCCGATCCCGGTGTCCGAAGTGTGTCCTGACCCTGTCCACCCTGTCCCTGTCCAAAAGGGCGTCGGAATGCTGTCCGATCCCGGTGTCCGAAGTGTGTCTTAACCCTGTCCACCCTGTCCCTGTCCAAAAGGGCGTCGGAATGCTGTCCGATCCCGGTGTCCAAAGTGTGTCCTGACCCTGTCCACCCTGTCCCTGTCCAAAAGGGCGTCGGAATGCTGTCCGATCCCGGTGTCCGAAGTGTGTCTTAACCCTGTCCACCCCGTCCCTGCCCAAAGGGCGTCGGAATGCTGTCCGATCCCGGTGTCCGAAGTGTGTCCTGACCCTGTCCACCCTGACCCTGTCCCTGTCCAAAAGGGCGTCGGAATGCTGTCCGATCCCGGTGTCCGAAGTGTGTCCTGACCCTGTCCACCCCGTCCCTGCCCAAAGGGCGTCGGAATGCTGTCCGATCCCGGTGTCCGAAGTGTGTCCCGACCCTGTCCACCCTGTCCAACCTGTCCCTGTCCACAAAGGGCGTCGGAATGCTGTCCGAGCCCTGTCCCTGTCCAAAGGGCGTCGGAATGCTGTCCGATCACAGGGTCCGAAGTGTGTCCGAACTCTGTCCGCCCTGTCCAAAGGGCGTCGGAATGCTGTCCGATCTCTGAAGTTGCTGCACTCGGCCCACTTTCCAATGCAGCCAATCCGAACGAACACGCGGGTAGGGTCAAGGGGTGGGGTTGGGGTTGGGGGTTCGAGTGGTTCGAGTCCGAATCGCATCTTGGTTGTTGGTGCGTCCGGGGGGAAAAGTGGTGGTAGGGGGGGGGGAGGGGGGAGTGGCTATCGTCGTCCAGGTGAAGCCCATTATTGTAATTCTGCTGTTAGCAAACAAACAGAAGTGTCAAAATTAAAATGGGAAGCAGACGTGTGTCCGTAACAGATCAGTCTTGTTACACATTCTTAGAGGTAAGCAAACCGTTTGAGAGCCACTTGTGATAACAAGGGGTGCTCACAATCATGTACTTTTCTAAAATATTTTGCACTCTTATTTCTCCTTAGCAAGAGATCGCACGTCTCTCTGGCATCATAGCGACCCTTCAGAGGAAGAAGATTATGTATGAGCGAATGATGAACTGGGAGCCCCCCAGTCAATTCACCACTAGGGGCCCAGCGGGTAAGAGGAAGAGGTCAAAGGGTGTGAGGGATGGAAGTCCAGCCAGCTTATGACCCTCACGTTAACCATACACTTTTCATACTTCCAGGTGTTTACTACCCCAGCAGTTCCAGGAACTTCCGCCACTAGAAATCTTATTTCTAAGTGAATGAGGAAAATAAAACTGATATGTGTAATTGACAATATTAATTTATTGGTACTTTCAACAGACATAGAACTCACAGCCATCAAGGTAGAATTTGGTACTGTAGAATTCGAGGTAATAACTTTGGATTATCATAATAGTACACAGCCCGTGAAGAACGTCCTGATTATTTGTACACCACTTATTCAACAAATTCAGTCCAATTCGACCTAATTCTGATCCAATTCAAACCAGTTCAAACTACTCCGAACCCAATTCAACACCAATTCGGTCTAATTCAAAGACCAATTCAGTCGAATTGGCAATTCAAGACAATTCACACCCAATTAACGACATTTGTTACTCCTAATTCAGAGATTATTTACCCTTGTTTACCCCTTGACACAGCCAGAAAGTAAATAGACTGCAGGCAATACAGCTCAATAAAAAAATCACAGTAAAATGCAGTCTTACGCGTGAGATCACTGAAAAGCCAATTCAATACAAGAAATCATAGCATCTACGTAACCTCCTACCCATAGCAATAATTTTCAAATTAATCTACATAACAATCACATTTCTGCTTTTCAACATAAATTGTACAAATAAAACAGTGAAATCCTTGACGGTAATTATTAAGTGTCTCAGATCACAGGCAACTGAAATGTAAGCACTTGTAGATGTTACAGAGTACATAAAGAAGACAACAGACGAAAATGTCCTGAGTTGGTTGACTTCCTGTGCTTTCTTACTTCTTTACTTGTGTAAACAGCAAATTAATTTAAATAATGAGTAATTAAACATGTGCCACATGAAGCATTCATTACTTATTTACAATATCTACAGGACTTTGGTTCAGCACAGCTCAAATAGAGCATGGTAACTCAGCAATAATAATAAGAATAAGAGTAATAAAAATTAACAATTTCATTAATAAATAAGACACTGACGACAGCAAACTTAGTCCAGTTCCCTTGTACTGGCAAGTGGCATTACATAAGTACCATTAGGTGTGGTACATAAGACAGCAGGGACTCTAATGTAAGCAAAATTGCGGACAATAACAACATCCTCTTCTTGAAGATTGACCTTACAAATGTATCTATTTACATGGGCATTAGTGTTGAGAATTTTCAGAACTACGAACACTGACTCGTGTTCAGCTTCATCGTCAATGAGAAGAATAGAGAGAATTTGAGCAAATTCATCGCCAGTTGTGTACAAATAACTATTGTCAGACTTGGTTTCCTCTCCATCATACCTGTACGATGAACTTCTGTACTCCACACCATTAACAGCTGCACGTTTGTACTCAGTCAATTGAAAGTTCTGCAGGCCTAACAATAACTGTTCTCTAGCATTGGCAGGTCTAACAGTGCCTTTGCCTAAGAGCAAAACTCCATCAACCTCAACTGGTTCTCGAAGGAGAGGGTCATCAATAATTCTGCGCACTTCATGTTTAATTCTGTCAGACACATTCTCATCATCTTCAATGTTATCAAGAAAACGTCGAATAAGGAACCTTGTGATAATTTGATCAGCAGCAGCTTTGGGTGACGAGATGGTTTTTATCAATTCATGATTCCAAGATTCAAAAAATGTTGTGCTGTGTGCATACATTGGTCCCCAATTACGCACACAATCCACAACGTGAAGTAAGATGAGGATATTGTAAGTCATTCTCTCTCTTCCAAAGTATTGTTCAAACTTAATTACATAATCACGAAACAGCTGTTCGGCCACATCACAGTCTTGAGGAGAAACTGAATCACGTGTGACCAAGAAAACAGCCTGAGACAGCAACTGAAAATGACTCAGATATTGTCGAGGTAGGATACCTTCCAAGCAAGGTACAAGATATATTAAAAGCCAATTGCGCCATTCTGAGCCATTCCATCTGGATTTTGTCTTCAAAGTTCTTGGTTTTCTTGATATGCAAGTTGGTGTCTTAATGCTGAAGAGTCTTCTGTTAATCCTGACCATATTCTCTCCACCCCCAATGAAATACGGTGGAATAAACTCACGGGTCCGAGTGAATAAAAGTTTAGTATGCATCTCTATCACTCCAGAGAAAGGATGCAAATCATCAGTAACAATACCTTTCCCAAGGTTAAAGTGGCGTAGATTCAAGAGCCAAGAAGCACCCTTAAATCCTTGAACATTATCTTCTCCAGGGGGGAAGTTTTCAATACCAGCTGCCCGCATACAAGCTCTAATCTGAATGTCAGTTCTTCTCTCTGGAATAGGAATTGGTGGGAGAATCGGATAATGAACAGCTCTCCCACAATACAAACCAACATGTAGGCAGAAAGGGCAGGCAAAGCGACCACTTGGCGACACTTGATTTAAAATTATGCAGCGTGCCTGAGCATCGACAACACAGCAGGTACAAACAAATCTACTTCTGACCTCAGCAGCTTCCCCATCTGGTGTCCACAAGACTCCTTGTTGAGACAGGACATTGGCCTGCTCAACAAGTTGTTCAAGGAAAATGCCCATGTTGGTTTTTTTAAAGTCCACCCACAATCCAGCCAGTAATATGTACTTTTGTCTCAATTTAAAAGGCAATTCGTTCCATCTGATGAACTGAGGCCAGGCTTCTGTAGTGGAAGACTTAGTTGTCCTAAAACCATCCAGATTAATATTAAAAGAAAAATTGTTGGCAGAAGAGAGAATGTTATTGCCCTGTTGCAGACGCCTGTATTCTTCTCCATCAACAATATCCTCCATAGTGTTAGGGATCATAACTTGCCGACCTTGTCTGTGTGCCAGAGCAGCTCTGATTCTTGGTTTCTTCAAGAGATCCTCAATCTGTCTTCTAACATCAATACTAATGTAGTAACTGGCACGTTTCTTCTTAATGACATGACCACATGCACAATTCACCTGATTTAGTAAATGCTGCAGAAGCCCATAACCAGTTAGGCATTCAGGACAATACACAAACTTTCTAATACCAATTTGAGTCCGTCCAAGCTGCTGCCACAAAATTTTCTTGTCAACTGGAAGGTACTGACGACCAAAAACAACATTCAGACCTTTCATCATATTAATGATCTCTACATAGGGGCTACTGTGTCTAACTGAGATAGCTAAAATCAAGGCAAGCAGCTCTCTAGCAGTTGTGTCTTCATTCATTCGTAAAACAGTATTGAGCTCTTCATGTAAAAAATTAAAATTTTCTTCATTATCACTTTCATCTCCTGAATTGTCTGGATAGCCTGGGTCATCTGGGTCATCTGGTCCACCACCATTGTTGTCATCGTCATCATCACCACCTTCATCATCATCACTATCATCATCACCATCATCATCACCATCATCATCACCATCATCATCACCATCATCATCACCATCATCATCACCATCATCATCATCATCATCACCATCATCATCATCATCACCATCATCATCATCATCAGGATCGCCTACATGCCCTGTAAACATATTCCTGAATCAGTTTAATCCGAACTCTTAAGGGTAGGAGAGAGCCAAATAAAATGCTGCAGCAGTTCATACCATTTTCTCTATCAGCACAGACTTCACGACCACCAATCCCATTAGGCATGCCATCATCACTGCCTTCAGAATCACCAGGCTCACCAAAACGCGCTGTAAAACATATTCCTGAATCAGTTTAATCCGAACCCTTAAGGGTAGGAGAGAGCCGAATAAAATGCTGCAGCAGTTCATACCATTTTCTCTATTAGCACAGAGTTCACGATCATCAGTACAATTCAGCATGCCATCATCACTGCCGTCAGATTCGCCAGGATCACCAAACCGCGCTATACAACATATTCCAGAATCAGTTTAATCCGAACCCTCAAAAGCAGGAGAGAGCCAAGAAAAACATCAGCAGTTCATACCATTTTGTCTACAGGCACCAACGAGTTCACGATCATCAACACCAATCCACATGCCATTTCTGTCATTGCCGCCACCATTGCTGTCACTCTCAAGATCATCATGGACATCATCTCTGGAACCTGTAGGCATAAAGTAGAATAAAATAAGAGTAAGTTGGAATAATGATAAGACACATCCGTAGGCACACACTGAAAACATATACCATATGCTCTGTCCACTGCATCGTGCTCATTTCTGTCATTGTCATTATCACCATCACTAGAGGAAGACATGTTACTAAGGAGCTTATGATGAGCTAACTGTGGGCGAAGAAAATATGGATGCTGATTCAAAAACAAATAAAGAAAAGGGGAACATATGAAAGCGCAAGCAGCCTAACCCTCTTACCGCGTGAGCTTCACACAAATCAGTCGAGGTGCAAATGGTACAACTATTTTGCTCTTTCAGTTTTTTCCGCCATCTATATACTGTCACACGATGTGGTTGTTTTCTTTTAACCATCTTTTAACTATCCGCAAACTGACTACTGGTGGGGATGGTGAATTTGCTCGAAATGGTACGAAAAGGCCAGGAAAGCCCGGTGCCCGGTGGAACGCCGCTCCGCGTCCGCTACGCACACCGTGAGAAGGAACCTAAACATTGCGCGCGGAGAAAATAGTCCCCCCCTTCGTGATGGGTTAAAATAAAATTTAGCAGCCGCTCGGCGATGAATCAATCTCTCAATTAAATGTCTGTATTTTATTGTGTAGCCAGTAGACAGTTGCTTTTCGATGTAAATTACATTATTGACACATTTGCGAAAAGTATTACTCCGCTCCTTGGTCTTGGTTACTCCTTAAGGCGAGGCAACTGGTACTGCGTGAGTCGAATTTAAAGGAGTCGCTCAGCCTAAGCAACTAGACAGGTAGAGTAAATGTGCTGAAAAGAATACATATGTTTTCGCTTGTTTTTAATAGAACGAAGCGGCACACAAAGTTGACGAACGTTCCTAGCTGAGAGCAAATTTAATTTTTGTAAATTGTTAACAGTTTTTGTTGTGCAGTGCGTTGTAGCGAGATAGTATCTGCCAACTTTCAGATAAGAAATTTCTTATGCATGCTTCTGAATGTCATCAGACAAGCTTCGAGGAAATGTTCTTTCTTAATATTTGATATGAATCGCTCAACCACAAAATGTGGCACATAACTTCTGCGATTTCTGCGTGTGAAGGTAATGGCAGGGAGCTACTTGCCTATTAAGAACCCTAGGGTTACCCACCCTGACCCCCACCCTAGGGATCCAACGTTGGTTAGGTTTTCTAGGCTTATAAATGCCGGTACGCGACCATCACTCATCACATTTCTTTTTCGTTCCGTGAAGTGTACGTGATTGGTTTGAGTTTGTTCGGTTTTCCGCAGTTTGCTGCTAGACTTCGTCAATCGAGGAAACTCATTTTGCGTTAATCGTGTGTCCGTTTTTCCTCAATTCGCGTTCTTCTTAGTGTCTCTACGTGTGCCATGTTTGTCATCATCAAAGACTTTAAAACGGGTAAGCCGAAAGTGGTCCATGGCAGTCTAATTTTCAATATCAATCTTGCGGCAAGACGGTTATGGCCATTTCAGCCAGGCGACTGGTCGCCTGACTCAAGAAAAGACAAGAAGAAACACTACGCTGTCGTCGACGCAGATGTTGTCGAGTTGACGTATGTGCTGTTTCTGAGTGGTAAGTATGTATGTACCGTGTTCTGGGCGATTAGCGGTTGGGGAATGAGGTGAAGCACGTCTCTCACTTGGGCTTTCCATGTTTTTATTTCTTTCTCCCCTTCCCTTTAACCAACCTATCTCTTCTGCTTTTCCGTCAAGTGGTTTTTGTCGAATGTTTATTGAAGGTCTAGAATCTTCTGAACCCTACTGTATGTTTTGCCGAGATGTGATGTCACTAGAGGTCAGTTACTTTCCTGGGGATTTCGAGCTCAGATTAGTTCAAGTCTGCGATTGCAACTTTCCGATTCCAATTCAGCGGGTGTTGGACTTCTCCTAACCTTACTCCCACTCAGATATCTCGGTTAAAATGTCATGTACACCTCCAAAGGAACTTAAGGCGAATACTGCAGCACTCTAACACTATTTTCATGGGCTTCTTACCTCTTGTATTTCTGTCAAATAAGTTTTGTGCTTTGTGTTTTACAGATGACGAATCGACATGCTTAAGTGCACTTGAAGGACAGGACAGGCTCAAGGTTTACAACCCAAAGAGACACTCTGTTGAACTATTCACATTCTCTCTGGCGCAGTTCCAGAATGAGCTGGAAAGGGTCAACGCGCACAACCATAAGGTTTGGCTAACCACTTTTTGCTCTAGTGTGTTCCAAAGTGTTCCAGTGGCCTCATTGACTTTGGTTTCTTGATTTTGGTTTACAGAAGTCATTGAAACGACTCAACTGTGACTTGCAGCTGCAGCAGAACAAACAAGTCTTGAAAGTCAGTGCATATCCTTTGTGTTTTCTTTATTATTGTAATTTACTTGAGTTTCCTAGTGACGTGGCAATTGTGTTTCAGAACCAAGACTCTTTTGATACAAAAACTGAAGATAAGGAAAACTCACAACCATGTCAAAAGAAGAAGAAGGAAAGTACTTCCAAAGTGGACGAGAATGATGCGAAGAAGAGGAGGAAGAGGCGAAGGAGTCTGCAAGTAGAAGTAAGTGCTTTTGAATAATTATGAACAGCCATATTAATAATGTGCATTTTAATAGCAGTCTCTGTGTTCTATCCAATCAGCATTCTCGGCAAAAGTCCAACTTGGCAATACTATCAGCAGCTGATACTGAAGATGTACGTGTATGCCATCTTTAAATTCAAGTTCTACTTTACACAGACTTTATTGCATTAATCTGGGTTTCTTCTTTCTTTCTCTCTTATTTCAGACTATCCATGACCTCAATGTAACATTTCAGGATGACTCAATTAAAACTGACTTATCCATTGAATCTTCAGTGAAGAAATGTCAATCCCATTTGGAGCCTACTCTGCAATGTGCGTCAGCCATGGGAATGGTCTGCTCTGTCAAATCTTCACCCGAGAAATGTCATTCTCAGTTGGAGCCAACAAAGGAGTGTCCTGCACCCAAGGTAAGAGGTGTAGCCAAACAATTTTAGTACAAGCCAGTCATGTAACGTAAGAGGCCTCTTAACACAGATTTTTCATTATAATTTCTAGGTCACTGCTTGCAAGACATGCGAAGATCTGCGCATTGAGGTGGCTCAACTGAGAACTGAAAAGGAAGCGCTGCACCAGTTGCTGAAGGGCAAGGAAGGAAATGGTGAGATTCTATTCATTCTTTCTTCTGTTTGAACAAGTCTATCACAAAGCTCGACAGAGTAGCTCACAAGTCAGAAGTGATACTCTCCAAATTCAAGGTTGCATTGTTACTCTTATCTTTTTCCATGATTTATGTACATGGTTTACTGTGAACAACTCTGTTGAGCTTTTTGTTGGGCTTATTACATTCAGGGAACAGAAGAGAAGTCAAATTAAACTTAATCATTTTGACATAATTTAATTTTGGAATCTGAGCTCAAAATTCCATCACTTGATGTCAAATTGATTCGAGCTGAAATCAAATTAACTTGATTTTGACATAATTTTGACAAAATCAAAGTGAGGTGGTAATGATAAACTTAACTTTCATTTGTCTTTACATGATGTCAAAGTGACTCTTTTCTGTTCCCTGGGGGAAGCGCTGTCACCAAATTTCAATGCCAAGCTAATTTATGAAACTTTTTACCATCAGGATCCAGTCAATCCCAATCAGTTAGCAAGACCTTTGCAATTGAAGGCAGGGAGGTGAAGTGTGCAAATGGGAAATCACTAAGTCGCCACCAAGTTGCTTCCATCGAGGCTGGCTCCATCCGGGTTAGTGGACGTGTCCTCAACCTTGCTCGGAAGTTGTTCCCTTCCAACCTCCACCTTATGTCGCTTGATGCCAGGAAAGCGAGCTCGTCTGACTGTGTCATTTCGGAGGAGACTGTTGGAGAAATGTGTGGTGAGTTTACAGACTTTTAGTGTGCACCCTCTTCAGCTGAACAGAGTTTCTTGAGTGATAAGAAACATGTCATACTCAAATTTTGCCTCCTATTTCTTGCTCAAGGCTCTTACCATCTTAAAAAGCATTGAAATCCATTGGTGTTATTTCAGTAATTTCATTGGAGGAGATAATTACTTGAAAACTTTTTGCGTCATTTCAATTACAGAAGTGTTGTATTAGACACTACTTTGTACTTTAATACCAGATTTTAATGGGTTGCTTTGTTTCTTCGCATTTCTTACAGGTATTTTGAATTCTATGAAATGGAGGGGGAGTGAGTTGGCCCGAGCATTCAAAGTCTACTCCAGGAGCAAGCATTCTGTAGATCCTTCAAACACTAAGTACACTGCTGTAACAGAATCCCTAGTAAGATTTTACCTAAGAAAAGCTCTCCACGGTGCGAAAAAAAATTCAAGAGTGTGATTGAAGAGAATGGGAAACAGGAGGACAACACGAAAGGGAAGGGAAAGTCAGCACTTGACAAGAATGATAAGAAGAGTGGTGACGAGAAGAGCAGTGCGAAGAGCAGTGATGAGGAGAAGAGCAGTGAGAAGAGCAGTGATGAGGAGAAGAGCAGTGAGAAGAGCAGTGATGAGAAGAGCAGTGATGAGGAGAAGAGCAGTGATGAGGAGAAGAGCAGTGATGAGGAGAAGAGCAGTGATGAGGAGAGTGATGAAGAGAGTGACAAGAGGAGTGATAAGAGGAGTGATGAAAAGAGTGATAAGAGGAGTGATAAGAGGAGTGATGGAAAGAGTGATAAGAGGAGTGATGGAAAGAGTGATAAAAAGAGTGATAAAAAGAGTGATAAGAAGAGTTATATGGAGAGTGATAAGAAGATTGACGATGAGGAGAGTGATGAGGAGGAGAGTGATGATGAGGAGACTGGGTTTAAGAAAAATGGTAATGATTCTTGTAGTGATTAGAATGATTATGAAAACAATGACTTCCTGTGATTCTGATATTTTGTTACCAGCTAAACTGCTGTTACAGTTTTTATTATGATTATTAACATTTTGTATTACTTTTGTTCTTTAAAGTATTTGAACTTATTTGTTTTATGAGAGAAGTACTTTAAGCATTATTAGTCAAGTACAATATTTTTCAACTACCACCTGTGATGAGGTATTTTTATTATTGCTTTGTGTTGTGTCTTTCTTTATAGTTGAAATCTA
This sequence comes from Frankliniella fusca, assembly GCA_029379305.1. Classification (NCBI taxonomy): domain Eukaryota; kingdom Metazoa; phylum Arthropoda; class Insecta; order Thysanoptera; family Thripidae; genus Frankliniella; species Frankliniella fusca. The sequence continues at coordinate 233,396 of JAHWGI010000283.1, forward strand.
CTCAAGTTGACCTGTTTTTGCTATCTGGCAAGACGGAAGATAAAGATTTTTATTTGTTTAGCAAGTGTGTCTCTTACCTGCTGAAACGTTTCATGTTAGTTCTCCTCAATTTTAATTTGCTTTCAATTTGTCTTTCCCAATACATTTTAGCAGTTATTCTTCTCAGTATTAGTGTCAATGTGTTCTTTTCTAAATGATAAAAAGCATAAAGTGACACTGCAAAGGACTTCCTTCTATTCATGTTATTAATAGTATCGAGTATGAATGTGTGTGTTTAAAACTTGTCCTGAACTGTTGGGTGAATTTTGTATGTCTGTCCTCTGTATAGAGAAAGTGTGTGTTTGGGAAAAAAAATCAGATCTATTATAAATGTTATTAGCTGCAGATATTCTAGGCATCAGGACTGTGAAATGGCGTGATTTACTGTCTGATCTTTCAATATTCATTTTTGCTATGATTTTCGATATTTGGGACCTGAACATGACCAAAATAATAATAATAATAATAATTCTTGAATTCTAACTCACTGTTTTATTTTAGTACATGACTTCTTAGAACTTCTTGCACGTTCTGGGACTCATTCGCAGTACATCATAACTGGACAGTGTTTCGACGCCCTGGGGCAGAGCTGGCCAGAGCCCTGTAACGGTCGAGCCATTTCCCAAAAGCGACCCGACAAGGCTAGGCTCTGGCGGTCCGGGACCGACCGACCGCGAATTCATGCAACTCGTTCGTTCGACCGCGAAATCTTGTCGGGTTGTCGGGTCAGCTAGCGACCCGAGAGCGCTGGGAGCAGGTAAGAGGTGAGGAGGGGAGTAGATGCGGGGGCGAGTTACCGGGCCGACACTGGACCGTCAACCGAGCATCTCATAGGTGAGGTGGGGGAAGACGGGTGATGGCATGCTGTCTCTCTCCCACTGTTCGCTTGTCGGGTCGGGCGACTCGACCGTTGCAGGGCTCTGCATTGGGGGGTGACTTCATACACCGGAGTCACAGCTTTTGGAAGCACTTCACGGACAGTATTCCGACGCGAAGCCCGACGCCTTTAGCACAGCATTCCGACGCCCTTTGGACAGGGCGGACAGAGTCCGGACACACTTCGGACCCTGTGATCGGACAGCATTCCGACATCCTTTGGACAGGGACAGGGCTCGGACAGCATTCCGACGCCCTTCGGACAGGGCGGACAGAGTCCGGACACACTTCGGACCCAGTGATCGGACAGCATTCCGACGCCCTATGGACAGGGACAGGGCTCGGACAGCAGTCCGACGCCCTTCGGACAGGGCGGACAGAGTCCAGAGTGGGAGTGGCTCGCAAGCGCTACAGATCACAAGCGCTACGGGTCACAAACGCTACAGCTCGCTAGCGCTACGGGTCACAAGCGCTACAGATCACAAGCGCTACAGCTCGCTAGCGCTACGGCTCGCTAGCGCTACGGGTCACAAGCGCTACAGCTCACAAGCGCTACAGCTCGCTAGCGCTACGGCTCGCTAGCGCTACGGGTCACAAGCGCTTCAGCGAGAATCCGACCGTTAGGCGGAGCCGACTATTGACGGGGTTTTGGGCGAGAAGATCTATTGATATCAGTGCGTATGAGAAAATAAATTGCTCCGTTGGAGTCTTCTCTCTGTCCAAGGCCGAGGCGGGTCCCTGTCCTGTACCCTTTGTTGTTATATCAGCTGTTATAGTCAATAGCCGCCTCTATTTATTGTCCTAACTCAAAGAACAAATCATCAAAATGATTTAGGTTTCAGTAGAATTCGGAGTACTTCGTGATGAGTTGTCAGGTTTCGCTTAATTCGTCGTTGCCAGTGATTTCAGAATCATTTTGCAGCAAGGAAAATAAACATTTCAAGGGTTTGTTAGAAACAACAAACTGTATTTCACGCAGTTTCACCGCAGACGCGCCAGCCTCGGCCTCGGCCACGGAGGTAGAGAGAAAGAGGAGAGAAAATTGAACGGAGCAATTTTTTTCTCATACGCACTAAGATCAATAGATCGTTCTCGCCCGAGACCCCGTCAATAGTCGGCTCCACCTAACGGTCGGATTCTCGCTGTAGCGCTTGTGACCCGTAGCGCTAGCGAGCCGTAGCGCTAGCGAGCTGTAGCGCTTGTGAGCTGTAGCGCTTGTGACCCGTAGCGCTAGCGAACCGTAGCGCTAGCGAGCAGTAGCGCTTGTGATCTGTAGCGCTTGTGACCCGTAGCGCTAGCGAGCTGTAGCGTTTGTGACCCGTAGCGCTTGTGATCTGTAGCGCTTGTGACCTACGTCCGACAGAGTCCGGACACACTTCGGACCCTGTGATCGGACAGCATTCCGACGTCCTTTGGACAGGGACAGGGCTTGGACAGCATTCCGACGCCCTTCGGACAGGGCGGACAGAGTCCGGACACACTTCGGACCGTGTGATCGGACAGCATTCCGACGCCCTATGGACAGGGACAGGGCTCGGACAGCAGTCCGACGCCCTTCGGACAGGGCGGACAGAGTCCGGACACACTTCGGACCCTGTGATCGGACAGCATTCCGACGTCCTTTGGACAGGGACAGGGCTCGGACAGCATTCCGACGCCCTTTGGACAGGGACAGGGCTCGGACAGCAGTCCGACGCCCTTTGGACAGGGCGGACAGAGTCCGGACACACTTCGGACCCTGTGATCGGACAGCATTCCGACGTCCTTTGGACAGGGACGTAGTTCGGACAGCAGTCCGACGCCATTGGGACAGGGCGGACTGAGTTCGGACACACCTTGGACATTCCCGCAGTGGACAGAGCAGATAATTTGTGGACGTGCAAGTGGACAGAGCGGACAAGAAACCGACGCCACCGCCTTGGCCAAAACTCGTCCCAATCCCGTCCACAAATGCAACATATTAGACAGCTGTCTCTTGTCTGTCTTTTACGTGTCTCTTTATTCACTGTCCATTTCACGTCCGTCTCATCCCGCCAGGGACTTAAAATTTTAAAATGTCAAATTAAAACTTACTTTCCGTTGCTGTTGCATGTTTGTGCATAAACCTATGAAGGTTTCTACAAACTGATAAGGTTTGAGAATTATTCGTAGCACCTGAAAATATTAAACATAAGATTAAAGTCTATTTTTGAATTGTACTTCGTAACTTAAGTTACTAAATACACATGTTAGTCTTCTAATTTACTTTTTGTTAAACCCAACTACAATTGATATAAAAAATACTATTTTAAAAAAGAAAGAAAACAAAACAGAAAGTTAATTTACCTGTAATAGGAAGTATTGGGGATTGTTCTAAATCACTTGGGCTATCTGAAGCAGTACTGAGGGTAGAATCAGAGTGAACACCTACAATTCATGGAAAACAAGTATGTGCATTTGTTTTAAAATTAGAAATAGTTATTGAGAAGAAAAATATTACCAGGAAGAACAAATGCATCAGGATTATAAGGCCAAATTCCTGATCCCCTGAAGCCACCTTGAATGTTCATTGGAGTAATAGCTTTGGCCCATGCCGAGCCAAGAACACGAGCCACTTGATACCTATTGATTTGCTTTAACTTGTTCTTTCTTATTAGTTTTGAAGACTCTTGAGAGAAAGCAGATTTCAGAGGTTTGAAAACACCCACATCCAGGGGTTGAAGGTAACTTGTGGTATGTGGTGGAAAACAGAGTATGTGAATACTATTAGCACGAGCCATTTCAATAACTTTTAATTGGATGTGGCACGCATGTCCATCCATTAAAAGTAGAACAGGGCGAGGTGGTGGAAGGGCATCAATAAATCGTTGAAACCACTCTACAAACAATTCAGAGTCAATGAAACTTTTCTTAGAATAACCAAAAACAGTGCCCTCAGGCGCACCATCAGTCAATTCAAAATTTAGAGACTTTCCTCGATAAATTAGAGTAGGCGGTAAGATGTGACTGCCTGAGGCATTGACTGTCACAATTGCTGTTACATTTTCTCCTCTTTCTCCACCTGTTCGAGCCCTCACATTTCTTGATCCTTTAGGAGCGATAACTTTCCCTGATTTGGTAACTACACAAAGTCCTGTCTCGTCAGTATTATAAATTTGCCCAGCCTTTAAACCTAATGGTAGTAACTTATCAAATACTTCTTTCAACTTAGAAAAAAATTCATCTCTCACTTGTATAGTTGCCATCCGGAAGCGGGCTGCTGACATATTCTCTGGCTGACGCAAGCATAGCTGTTGTCTTTTCATGAAAGCTTTGTACCAACGATCACTGGGACGTTGTTCTCTGTTCTTGAATGGTGACCGCTCAGCTTTTTCTGCTGTCTGGACAGCCAAGTCCATAACATCTTGCTTTGAAGCTCCATGACCCATGTCAACCATAATCACAACAGCGTCTCTCAGCTCTGACTCATATGTTTGTAGCTTGGGCTTTCTTCCGGGTTGGAACGTCTTAGTGGCACCCTTGTAGTGCCGATTCAGTGAGACATAGGGAACACCATAATTTTTTGCTGCACTTCTTATGCTCATGCCTCCATTCCTAATAGCATTGAGAGCTAACTCCATGTCTCTAATAACAAATTGTCGGTAAGGCGCCACAATGAATTCTGTAACAAAACAAAGTTATTAGTATATCATAAAAATAAATAAATATTTCAAAATGGAGTGAACCACAGGTAATTAATAGAACTTAGGTGTTAGATGATAAAAATTTAACCCAAAACACAATTCTCAATAACTTTAAGAGAGAGAGACAACTGTATGAGAGTGAAAGAAACACGCCGACGACAGTAGAGGTTACTGAGGTCCGGGAGCGAATTCCATGTTTTCACCCCCACCCGCATTTCTTAACTACGGACTGTCAAGGATTGGGCTTTTCAAATTACGAAAGGGCATACCTTCAAACGAGTGCACACCAAGTTTCAAGTGATTCCATGCATTAGTTTCGTAACAATTAGTAAATAAGTATACCCACCTCACTTGCCCTCTCTCCGATGGCGCTCTGACGACTACTACTCTGCAGGTGCTGCAGGCCGATTTTCGATTCAAGCCAGCGGGGGGGTCGGGTGGGGGGGGCGGTCGGTGAACATTCACATTCGTAGTCAACTGCGAATATAGTCGTCTACGCGGGAAACTTTTAAGTTTTGAATTCGGTCAACCCGTTCGGCTTTCAGAGCCCGTCAAACAGAAATGATCCATGTTTGGTACCTGATCCATGTTTGGTACTTTTACCCTAAGCAAATTGTAGCTTTTTGTAGGTTTTTTTCGAGTTACTAAGCAAAATTTTTAGAATTTAAGAATCTAAATTTCGAACAGAGACGTTCGACTGCTCGCCGCCGGACCACTTTCATCCCGTACGCATTACGACTTAATTACGGACGAACATACAACCAAATTACACTATTTGCCACATAAAGTTATCACGAAACGTATCAACAATTTTCAACATTCTGCAGTTTCTAATTAAAAAGTGAACATTACATTCATTTGTGTTTATCAACATTGAGAGTATCAATATCAACACCACCGATATGGGTTGTGCGCATGCGCGAGTAAAAACGCCATCTATTGAGATATTCTGTAATCATTTAAAGTTTGTCGAGTTTGTCTCAAAAAGAAAACAAATGCCGCGAAAGGTTTGAACGTGGAAAGCCGTGACTGACAACAATAAGTCGTGTGTTATGGACTCACTGTCCTGCTGTTAACTCACCATTTCTAGTTGAAAGCTAATATTATTAACGTTAAGGGTAAAGAGGTAAAGAACGAGGTTTTTCTTTTTGTATCAAACGTGTTTGATGCGCTTACAATCTACTTGTTTTTATTATTTTCTTCCCACGTGATACGGTAATTACATTTGGAAATGAAAACATGGTGCAATTTATGTTGGTGTTGCAACAACCATGAAAAGAACATCTTTTTTTAATGACTTGGTTCTCCATGTCTCTGTTCTTTTTATTAATACTTTGTCTGTCAGTTGTTGTATTTAATTCTGCACATTCTTCAGGTAAAAAGACACCCTGTTTTAGACACATAACATAACATAAAAGTACTGTCCATTTTCTTCATCTTTCATACACATAAAGTTCATTCTTACCTTAATGAAATTGTTACGACTATCTGAAACAATAGACTCTTGCATTGGAGCTGTGTCCTCACTTTCAACTGACTGTGACTGTCGTTGTGGGGTTGTGTCCACAGTTTCAAGTAATTGCTCTGTTGGAATTGGTTGTTCCTCCACATTTTCCATTTTAATATTACTGATAGACTGATCTTGATTGTGAAAAAACCTGCCTACACATCGTAAACAGAACATTAATAAAATCATCTAATGTACAATGATATTTCCCTATTTTTTTTTATTTTTTTTAAAGGTTGACAACAAAACTAATACCTTTCCACTCGTTTAGACGAATTTCCAAATTTTTAATCATAATTTTATCCATAAGAGGCTGCACATTTAAAGAAGGTACAGCAGAAACTTTCAATTTTTTGGGATTAAGGAAATTGTGGCTATGAAAATGTAGTGCACATACATAATATCTATTGCGTACAGAATGAGGATTAACAGGTATTAATTCAATATTTCCAGAGGCTATCACCCATTCCTTAAATCTGAAAAAACCAAAAAAGCATTAACACATCAATTAAAGTCAACAACTTATCAATCTTTATAAAAAATAAAATAAAAAGACCTTTTAAGGTACTGATTAAGACTTGTTTCATTGACAAACTTTTTGCTGGAGATGTTGGAAAATGAAAACATTGACACATTGTCATTGGTTTTGGTACAACCATAAAAACAGCACCTTCTTGTAACTGTTCTCTTTGCAATCAGCTGATCTGAGTCTATTGACGAATTTTGACCAGGAACCGGAATCTGGTTCAGCTGATCTGAGTTTATTGACGAATTTTGACCAGGAACTGGAATCTGGTTACATGTTGCAATCAGCTGATCTGAGTCTATTGACGAATTTTGACCAGGAACTGGAATCTGGTTACATGAACAATATTCGTAAATCATTCATTACAATCTTAACCAAATGACTATTAAAAATCACTTTTTGTTCCAAAATGACTTACTATAATGGTATCTGAAGTATTTTCCTTTCTGCTTTGTACTGTCTGGTTCTTTGAAAATACTAAATGTTGGACATTTTTTGGATTGTTGTCTTCAAAATTAACCTTAACACATGTAATACAGAAAAAACGAGACGAACTTTCAACATTCACAATCGTGATATTTTTTGCAATAAAATACTCACTAAAAATATCTCTTCACTTTCGGGGTCCTTTGCAACAATTTTGAAATCTTCTTCAGATATCGGTTCTAAAATTGCCACGATATCTTCTTCTTCCACTAAATTTCCGTCCTGTTGGTCGTCCATAATTAAAAGTACTTTCAAAATTCTCTTGACACATTAATAGAACTTGACAAAACATAAACATGTATTTTTCCATCTCGCTCGAAAAACCGACAGAACCGACACCGACAGAACACACCGGCAAATTTTCATAATCGGCCTACCGCAACTTTCATCCAAAAATAGATGCTGTCAAGGGTCAAAGTTATGCTTGATCAACTACAGTTACCACCAACATAACAACCTAAACAATTTCTTGTTTTTACCTTTTCCAACCTTCCCATATTGACCAATATTATTTTTCCCGGTCAATTTAAATAAATGTCGTTGTTTCCTTCATTAAAAACCCACCCATTTTTATTTTTTTTTCAACAACGTTTATCCAATTCTTACATAATGCGTGCCATGTTGTCGAACTGGAAAGACACGACTTGAAGTTGCCAGAGGCGCTGGACGTGGGTTGTGGGGTCTTTGGGGTTTGAATGTTGGCTTCGCAGATAGTGTCTGTAATATTCTCTATTTTTATTTTATCTGGCTCAGCCAATTAACTAAATTTCGAAGAAGACCATCCACCGTAAATTCTGATGAAACCAAAGCATAAATGAACTTCGTGTCTACCAGGACATCCTGACATCACTTTTAAAAAAATGTTTCATTTGAAAATATGTGTTACAAAACCCAGGGGGGCGTTTACCGCCAGTGACTCCCTTGTGTACAACGAGTTGGCGAGTTAATACATTTTCGCGAATTGGGCGTGAGTTTTTCGCGAGTTGAAAGCAATTTCTCGCTAGTTGGACGGATGTTTTTAGCGAGTTGACGCGAGCTGAACGCGAGTTGAGTGCGAAATTTCGCGAGTTGAACGCGAGTTTTCGCGAGTTGAACGTGACTTGGGCTCGCGCAAGTGTACAAAGAGTTGGCGAGTGAGGGACACCTCGGTTTAACGCATTAGCGTTAGTATTTTTCTTGTTTCAAACTTGCGATATGCTTTGCGTGTTATCCGGCATTATTTACTTCGCCGGACCCCCCTTCGCACTTTACGACGAGCAAGTTTTTCAGTAAGTTCCCGAGTGTGTACGACGCTGCCGAGCCGGGCCGGGGCCGGGTTGCAGCTCGGTGCGCCTGGGAGTAGCCTGCTGCTCAGCCCGCGCTTCAGCCAATCCCCTCCCCGCCCCTTCCCACTCGCCTCCAGCGCGCTAATGCAGCCTTTCCAAAAGTTTGGAAGGAAACAATTACTTGCCAACAACAATTACAAAAGTTTGTTTTTTCCTGCTTTCATTCAGAACGGAAAGCGAGCTCGCAAGCGCCTTCTCATCCGGATTGGGAGACAATGAAAGGACAAAAGGGAATCCGTCTGGTAATCGCGTTCGGCTCAAACACAAGCACCCCACCCTGCACCCGCACCCCACCACACCCCGCCCCGCCCGACCACGCGCGCGTCTACCCAAAGCTGAGCTGCTTACAGCCTGAGCACTACGGTGGCGAGCGCGCCGTAACAATGACTTTTGAAAGAGTGTGTTTAAGTATCTCTGAAATGGTAATTCGAATCCGATGAGGCTAGGCTGAGGTTGGACTGGCTGCCTGGGCTGGGCTGGGCTGGCTGGCTGCACTGATAATCCAAGTGTTCAACCCTTCAACTCTTTAAAGTATTCAAATACCATTTAAACATATAAATGTGTTCAAATACCATTTAAACATATAAATGTGTTCAACAGAGTTGTTGTACACTTACAAGTGTTCAATTCAGGAGTTGTGCATTTAAAAGTGATCAACTCCCCAGTTTTACACTTCCTTAGCTTGGACGCACTGTATCGGAGAAGTGTGCTACTGGGCAGTTGAACACTTCAAGTGCACAACTTCTGAGTTGAACACTTTTTAAGTGCATAACAGCTCTGTTGAACACTTTTATTTGTTTAAATGGTATTTGAACACTTAAAAGTGTTGAAGGGTTAAGCACTTTGGTTTATCAGTGTGGATGGATGGATTTGCTACTACCCTGCGGCCAAATCCAGTCCCATATGGACTGCATAAAATATTGAGAGTAAAAGTTATCTGTCGTGGGTCGCGGCGACCGGAAGGTACGCGATGAGTCCCGGAGCTTAACCTGCTGGCCTGCTGCCACCCCCCTCGCCGCCGCCCCCACCGTCCCCACCGCGCCCCGGCGCCCCGGGGGCTCGGCCCAGCCTGACCCCAACTAGCCGCCCCGGCCCGGCCTCCCTGCACGGCCCGGCCCCCGGCTGCGATGCGAGGCCGCGATAGTTACGCCCCCGCCCCCGACCTCTCGCAGCCACACAATTAATATATTCGTTATCGCGTGGTGTCCGCTGCTGTGTCGTGCTCGCAGGGGGCGGGGCGGGGCGGGGCGGGGCGGGGCGGGGCGGGGCGGGGCGGGCGGGGCGGGGCGGGGCGGGGCGGGGCGGGGCGGGGCGGGGCGGGGCGGGGAGGGGAGGGGCGGGGAGGGGCGGGGCGGGGTGCTCTACAGCGACGCAGCCCCTCGTGCGGATGATCGGCGCGAACACGAGACACACGCTGGGCGTGTCGAGGCGAGCCCCCGCGGCCCCCGAGCCAGCCCCCCGCGGTATGGTACACACCAGGGGCCTTGTTATCGTGCCTGGCAGGGTTCCGGTTAAGGTCACTCACTCTCTTGAAAAAGACGAAACGATGGAAAATTTACCTCATATAGACTATTCCGGCGGGAGCGCGGAGAAGATAACACGGAAGAACAAAAGGGCCCGTGATTCGTCGAGCGGCTTCCCCCACCACCTTTGCAAAGTAGTGGGGGAGACCGCGCAACGAACACGGGCCCTCTTGTTCTTCCGTGTTGTCTTCTCCGCGCTCCCGCCGGAATAGTCTATTCCGGTGTTCATCATCCAGTTTTTCACCCGACCCAAAGCAAAACGGTTTGAGGGTATCCTTGAGGGTAAAGATATCCGACCGAGCACTTCATTCGTGTCAGTCAGTCAGAACACTCGCTCGGTGAGCGGGCCTCACTGGCGGGGCTGTTGCGCGCTGTGCGGGGCCGGCGGGGCCTGCCTGCCGCTGTCACGGGCGCCGCCGCCACCTAGCCCACAGCCAGCGGCGCCAGCGCGACCGCGGTCCAAAAGGGGCTTAATTAACAGATGGTCGTTTAATGAGCCCTCGGGGCTGGGGCCGGGCTGGGGGCGGGCTGGGCAGGGGCTGTGGGCTGTATACAGAGTGTACGGCGCGGCGCTGCTCGCGAGGGGAGTGTGCCGGCCAGAGACCGCACCGCGCGCACCGCACCAGGGGCGGGTAACAGATTACCCGAGGGTGGCCGGGCTTAGGCCGCCAGAGCAGGGACAGCCGTGCAGCCCGGGCGCAGGCGTGGTGGACTGGGCAAATATCCGAATTAGTGCCGTCCGGTCCGGCGTGCCTGGGCGGGGCGGGGCGGGGCGGGGCGGGGTGAGGAGGGGCGGGGCGGGGCGGGGCGGGGCGGGGGGCGGGGCGCGGCCCGGCAGGGCTGGGAGCGCGCGGGGAGATGTGCCGGTTTAGTCTCCATGAATATGGAAGCGGCAGATAATGTAAAAACTGCGTATTACACTTCCATAGCAATGCGCCCAAATCCATAACGATTTTTTCCAAACGCTGTTTACAGGATACACTCTAAATGGGAAAGGACATTATTGTATACAGCTTAGTTGTGTCTTTGTGCACATCTCCAGCAAATACATATTTGTTGCTGAGAAGACGTACAAACAGCCTCTTTCGTCTTCGGATTGAAGACTATTTAGCATCCTGGTGAAGATGTGCACAAAGACACAACTAAGCTGGATACAATAATGTCCTTTCCCATTTAGAGTGTATGTAGTCGCAGTGGCGCGAGGTGCGTCCCGCATGGCGGAGGCGAAGCAGCCCCGGTCCTAGTCCCATCCTTAGCACTAACCCTAACCTGAGCCCCAGCCCCGGCCCCAGCCCTCGGGCCATCCCCCCCAGCCTCCGCCCCACAGCCTCAGCTCCCGCCCCAACCCCGGCCCCGGCCGCATGGCCCCAGACCCCAGCTGCGCTTAGGTGCGCACGCTACCTGCACACGCCACCTGCGCACGCCACCTGCGCACGCCACCTGCGCCCAGACCGAGCTGAGCTGCAGTCGGCGTCACGGGCGTGATTTACACTAGGAGTACGTGCGGCAGGCACGAAGTGGTGAGCGAAGCGACATTAAAATTTTAAAAAGATATACAGTAAGTCATATCGTTGTAGAGGATGGGGAACTTGTGGTGCCTTTAAGGAGGCAAGCGTGTGGGCGGAAAGTGGCAAATTGGGTTAACTAGACACACCAGTCGGTCGGCACTCGAATGGAGTGGTAAGCAAGCAGTGGTTGTAGAGGATATGGACTTGGGGTAGCTTGTAGGGGGCCAAGACACGGGCGCGCACCGACGGGCCGGGTATTGAAATTACTGGAAATGTCAGACAAAACGATTGACACCCCTATGGAGTACACCAGACGACAGAAAGTCACGTTGTTGTAGAGGATGGGGCACTTCGAGTACCTTCTAGGAGGCTAGCGTGTGGGCGGGATGTGGCAGAATGAGTGGATTGAAGATTTCAATCGATTGGCACCCGAGCGGGGTCGATAAGTGGTCGGGAAAGCAAGTTGTTGTAGAGGATGGGGCACTTGAGAAAGCTTGTAGGAGGCCAGGACACGGGCGCGCGAGGTGCGCGCGGACGGGACGGGCGTTCAAACTATTGGATATGGGGGAAAAAAAACTCGATTGGCATCCTTCTGGAGTACACTAGACGGTAGTAAGTCAAGTTTTTGTAGAGGATGGGGCACTTCGGGTACCTTTTAGGAGGCTAGCGTGTGCGCGGGATGTGGCAGAATGAGTGGATTGAAGATTTCATTCGATTGGCACCCGAGCGGGGACGATAAGTGGTCGGGAAAGCAAGTTGTTGTAGAGGATGGGGCACTTGAGGAAGCTTGTAGGAGGCCAGGACACGGGCCCGCGAGGTGCGCGCGGGCGGGACGGGCGTTCAAACTATTGGATACTGGATATGGGAAACAAAACGATTGGCATCCTTCTGGAGTACACTGGACGGTAGTAAGTCAAGTTGTTGTACAGAATGGGGCACTTCGGACACCTTTTAGGAGGCCAGGAAGGGTGCGCGCTCTGCGCCCATTAAGGAGCATGAGCATGGCGCTGTCACTATCTTATTGAGCAGCCAGGCTCATTGAACGCCCTACACAATATCTCTTAGAGACGCCCTTTGTACATGATTTCGCACTTCTTGGCCTTGAACAGGATGAAGGGACAGGTGCATCGCCCCATCCCAACAAATGAAGCACCCTTGGGTAAACGTCAAAGACATCAAATCTTTTTCATCAAGAAGTGCAAAGTTCGGCTGCCCCCCCAACACACACACACAATTCTGCTACTTCTGGATTATGACTGTCCCCAAGTTGACTCTAACAAAACAGTGTCTCATTAATAATTTTGTATGCTAGAATGTTATAACCATGAATATTTCTTACGGGCGCTTAGAATTGTGGATTCAATAAAAACGGCAAATATGTTCTGAAATGAATGTTCGGAATGTTACAGATACACTCCATTAACAGTGAAACGCATCTGTCATTTCATTGATCATATGAGTCTACTTAAAAGAACACTTCAGTGAAATACTTGGGCTGATGTACTGCAAATATTTCTATTTCCACTAAAAAATAATATTTTTTGTGTAAATCACCCAAAAGGTAGAGCTATACTACCAGATTTGTAAAAAACAACTAGTTATAATATTTATTACGCCCACTTTCTCTTGTATAAATTCTAATCCAAAACGACTCAAAAATATTTTAAGTTTAACACACAGGACAGCTCGACGTGAAATCATACCACTAACATGTAATAACAACTCATTTGCCCAGATAGTGTCACATCTACTGTTTTCAGCATTTTGAGTCTAAAATTTAAAATATTATAATCCACGAACTATACCTAAATGCCCTTTCATTAGAAAAATATGCCTCCAAATATTACTTTGTATACATTATTACTAATCACCGTTGGAGCGTAGCATACGATAGGTCAAAAAATATTACCACAATGGGGGACCGAGAAATGGTCTATAATATATAAAGGGAAACTAAATTAAATTCAGGAAACCATGTCTGAGATGGCACCTTTCACTTAGGCAGTATGTTTTTTAATACTGAAACTATCCTTACCTGCGTACTGTACAAAACAGACATGGGATGCTGCTTTGCAGACAATATTATTCTTGACTAATAAGGTTAGGTTACTCACTAAAAGAATAAGTCCAAAAGCAAGTTGAGTCGACACTGGCTGTCATTTCCGTAATCCATGTTCATTTCACAAATGCACAACAAGTTTATGTCATCTTGAACTTTTACTTCGGGACATACCCACCCACCACTCCCCTTCCCCTCCCCCTCGATGTAAACATTCACAACAGAACATTCGTTTCTTACTTCTACAAAATGCAGGCACTTGAAACTTTGTGAGGGGACTTCTGTCACTCTAAAAACACTTGCAGACCACACACTTTGTTTATCTGACGGCAAAATATTTAACTTGAATGTTATTAAAAGCCCAGCAGAGCCGAGCCCAGAGACCCGGTCGGCCACTCCACAAATTACGCGTTCGCACACTTCCACACAATGACGACACTTGAGACATCATGCGGTGACGTCCGCAACTCATAAAACAACTTCAAATAGCACTATTCGTCTATCAGACGCTTAAATTTTTAACTTTCATACTGTAAACAACCGAAGTGATGACGGTAAGACGGAAGGACAAGACCGGCGCTGCAGCGGTGGAGCGGTGCGGAGCGGTTGCCGCTAGATGGCGCTAGTGTGGCGTTGCCAACTGCTGAACTTTTAATCCATTCACTAAAATAATTATTTCAAACTCCGTCAAATGCAATGTCCTTTCATTATTTTGAAAGCCCGTGACTTGATGTTTCGAAAACATATTGGGTTATCGCTGTACTTGCTGTAGTCTAAGAGGAGAAGACTGTAGTTACACTTTCTTCTCACAGACAGACACACGACCAAAACCTCCCCGGGTCCCTTGCTCAGGAGAGTGAGCTTCGCTCACAATCAGAGGAGGCCCGTCCCGCCCCGGTACGTCCCGGAGCTGAAAGGGGCGCAGCCAGGCGGGCGATAAACCTACCGCCGCGCGACGCAACAAACTACTCGTCGACATAGATTACAAGCAGGTGATCTTGCCGGCAGATTTCCAACCGATCATCCGAGGGATTATGCCGACGGAAAATCCCAGCCTTTTGTTGCCCCTGCGCCGCATATCCCGTCCGCAGCGCCCATTCAGGCCCCCCGGAGGGAGTGCAGCGGTGCTCCCCCTCACCCCGCCGGGCCCGCCGGGCCCAGTCGCACGGTGGAGGAGAGCATCAAGCCAGGATATGATCCTTTCAGCACACATGCGAGTCCTTTCATGCTGTATAAAAGAGCAGTGTGCTCGGCTCTGCTCGGCCCTGCTCGGCCTGCACGCCAGACCCTCACCCTCTCCAGTACCCGGTGTTTCGCTGAACACGTAAAAGGTATGCGGTCCCACCGGGTCCCACTGCTAAAAATGTTGGTGCAGATGAACAGGAAAATTATTGTTAAGTTTGTTAGCACCGATGCCTGTTTTATAAAACAGGGAAAACTGTAAATTTAGAAAAATGGGACCTCGGCGTACATCCATCAGGGTCAGCCAGCAACCCCTAGGCATATCCCCTCGGCCTCAGCCGCGCCCACAACACTGTTGCGAGTTCTTGGGAACGTCCTGAACGCTCAGTGTCATGCTTACGGGGCATTCAATGCCTTTCCCCTACTACCTCAACCAAGTTACAGAATTCTGTATCGAGTGATACAGAAAATTGTTATGAATGTTACAGTTTCCTGAAACCTATTGATAATTTTGTAACGGATACGTAATTCGGTAACATTTTTGACAAATTACAAAATTGTGTATCCATGTTACTTAATTTTGCATCACACGTAAGTCTAAGAAAAGGAAACTGTATCTAAGTCGATAAAAAGATCTGTATTATTTTTTATAGTGTTTGAATCCGCGACCAAACACAGTTTACCATGCAGTGAAAACGCATTACTGTTCCGACCCAGTTGCGCTCGCCGTCTCCTCGCGCAGCCGCGCACTCGCCGCGGCGACGATGTTTCCTGCCCTCTGGGTAAGCGCTTTGCGTGGCGCGGGGCCGGGGCCGGGGCCGGGGCCGGGGCCGGGGCCGGGGCCGGGGCCGGGGCCAGGGCCGGGGCCGGGGCCGGGGCCGGGGCCGGGGCCGGGGCCGGGGCCGGGCGGGCCTCCACCGTCAACAGCGATGTAATATCTGCGGACGTAATCTAGGTTATGTGTAAGGTTGGTGCTTTCCTCGCTAAACAACCGTGGGAGCGCCACAGCGGCGATTTTTTACGAGCGAAATTGCGGGGTTTGGGGTCGGGGGACCTCGGAAGCCTTTTCATGTAGCTCGTCGTGGCTACCTTTCTTTTTCCCTCCTCTGCCTGCAGGCAACGCGCTGGCCATGTGAGCCGCAATTTGAAAAATGTTTAACCGCACCAGAAAAAAGCAGTGATAAAGAGGAAGGGGTCACGTGAAGAAATTTAAATGAATAGAGGACTCAGCTATAATGGACTGCGAATCGCGAAGCAGAGGGAGTCATTTTTTTTTTAATTTTTTTTTTTAATACCACTGGATGCAGTGCTGTCTAAACTATGAGAAATACCATAAAAACTGTTTCATACTGTTAAATGATTGAAATAAGTAATTCCTTCTTATTGCAAACTATTTTCTTTGCAGGCTGCAAAGAATTTTGAATCGTTGTAATACGAACTAATTCTTTGTAAGCATTGCGTTAAAACAAAGGTAGGGTATACAGAAAACCTTGTAAAGGCACTAACACACCAAATAAGAAATTGCATTTTTTTCTTTTTCTTTTCAAAATATTTCCTTCCTATGGACAAAAATGAATTTTAAGACTTATTTTAGTAATCTACACAAAATAACGCTTCAAACGAGCTTAGGTGTGACGGGATTATTTTCTAAAACGGCATAAATTGATTAGATGTTTCCTACTTTTTTTACTTGCTTTTCATTAGATGACCACTTATCAGAACCCTATCATATGTAGAATCGTTTAACAAAGAATTTTGCGAGTAATGCGATAGTGTATCCTAATTTGTTTGCCCTTAAAGATTAAAAAAATACTGAGAATGTACAACGTTACCTTCCCTAAAACGGGTTTAGCACCCCTGGAAAGAGGACATCACACCCTTGTTTTTCCAGTGAGCCTATACGAACTATTTCTTTGGAATACAAACAAATACACACTAAATGGAAAGGGCCAATTTTGTCCCAAGAAATGTTGCGTTTTTGTGCATACCAATTCCTTTTGACAAATTTGTGTAATAATTTGGGACGATTTGTAATATATCGGATGCACATTGTCTTAATTTAAAGGGACAATTTGTCCCAAGAAAATGATGTGTACAAAAACGCAACATTTTCTGGGACAAAACTGTCCTTTTTCATTTAGAGTGTAGTTTGTAACGGCTCTAGCAGCTTGCAAAGAAGCTCTCCGTTATACAATTCATTGTTTGCAAAGACATAAATTTGCAATCATTTTAGAAGGTTCTTTATATAGACTCCACTCTGCGAATTCAAGTGCCGCACACTACTGCACTAAAAGGTAGGACCAATGTTCCTGCAGTCAAAAGTGTAGGACCGAGTGTGCTCTATAGATGTATGTGTAGGACACCAGAAGTAGTCGGAGACAATAAAGTGTCCTACGCTCTTTACTGAAGGACACAGCGGGTCTCACATTATTTACCTCAGGAAACACTGGGGTCTACACTTTTTACTGCAGAATCATTGGTCGTGCATCTTTTAGTGCAGTAGTGTACGACACTTGAGTTTGCAGAGTGCATATGAATGCACAAAAAAGTGCATTAACATTCAGTGTGTATGAGCGATTGGATATTCCAACTTAACGTTTCTTATGGGGATTTTCTCGAAAGCTCCGTGAACAGTTTTCGCAATGTGGATGTGGAGCCGAGGGGCGCGAAGTCATGCCGAGCGCGGCTCACGGTAAACCACAGTGGGGGCCGGGTGGCCAGAGGCACGATGTGGCTGGAGGGTTGAACGGGAGGGTAACTGGAAACCCAAGTGAGTGAATGTCGCACACTTCTAGGCGTGTGAATGCCCGTTCGTGCACTGATTGGAGGCCAGAGTGTGCGACTATCCAAGAAAAGTTCACATCTTTACGCCCTGAAGTGTACACTTGAAAAACAAGTGTTTAATATTGCACGACAATTGACGTTTAAGTTCAAGTGAGCATTGTCTCAACACATTGGTTTCTATTGATAACATAGAACTGTGTGCGTCCAAGTCTTCAGAATTTAAACGTTTGCACACCATGTAATGTGCAACATCATAACTTGCACACGTTGGTGTTTAAATGATGCACACTTGTTTTACCAGTATACGAATGGGCAATCACACTCACGTCCAAGTGTACGACATTCGCACACTTGTGTGTTTTCGACAGCGCCTTCTTGCTCGTAATTGAATTTCTGGTCGAAAGGTGGAGCTTGTAATTTTACGACTTGTAGTTGTAACTTTACAACGCTACATCGTGGAAAATTTTACCGTAAACCTACGATTATTTTTCACAGTGGAGGGGGATTCGAACCCCAGTTCTGGCCGTGGAGGCGTATGGCCTCTCATTACCGAGTGAATGGCTTTACTGGCAGCCTCACTCCCCGGACTGAGCCCGCCCCACCCCACCCCGCCTCGCGGTACACTGGGGCATGATGGAGGAGCGGCCGGGGCACGGACACGAACAAGCACCGAAGTGTCATGGTCGGGGCGGGGCGGGGCGGGGCGGGGCGGGGCGGGGCGGGGCGGGGCGGGGCGGGGCGGGGCGGGGCGGAGCGGAGCGGGGTAAGAGTTGGCGCCGGGAGGGTTTTCTTGCCAAGAATATCGGCAGTGCAGTGTGTAAGGGGGTGAGAGGGGGGAGGGAGAGGGCGAGGCGCGTTCCGCCCGAGATCCTGGAGAGTCGAATCACGGGTCGGCAATCTGAGCTCCGGCGCCCTGAGCTCTGATCGAGCCTCTGATGACCTGAGAGATGGGGATGCCAGACCAGCCTGCCAGGCCGGCCCAGCGCAGCCAGCGTCACGTCCATCGGAAGAGAACCCGGGTAATTATTCATTCTCGGATATGACGGCCGCGGCGCAAAACACGGGCTGTTGTGTTGAACTTTTCAGGCGCGGGAGAGGAAAAGCGGGTGAGGGGGGAGGGGGGTAGGAAAGGACCGGCCCCGCGGGTCCATGGGAAAAGGCAAGGTTGGCACGACCTAGAGAAAGTTAGGAATCGCTGGATTGGCGAGCGCGGCGGGACGGGCGGAACCGGGACTGTGCCTGGTGGTGGACACTGCGCAACAGAGCTGCCCTGCCCCGCCCTGCCCTGCCCTGCCCTGCCCCGCCCTGCCCCGCCCCGCCCCGCCCCACCCTGCCCTGCTCTGCCCTTCCCTGCCCTGCCCGCCCCCGTGGCCCGGCATCGGAGACTGAAAAGTTGTGGAACAGCAGGACCGTCGCCAACAACTGGGCGTCCCGGGCCCGGGCGTCCCTCCGCACCGAGGAGCCTCTCCATGCCGCCCCGCCCCGCCCCGCCCCGCGCCCCAATTCGCACCCGCCCCCCTCAAATAGGAGAGAGCCTTTAGTTTTTCCGCCTTGAGGAGTCGTGCGCTGTGTGGGCGCGGGGCAGGCCAGGCGAGTCCTGGGAGTGGAGCAGCGCGAGGGGCGTTTGTGTGGGAGAGCAGGATTGGTATCCGGTGCCACAAAGGCACGCCGTCCCACGTGCCCCGCCCCGCCCCGCCCCGCCCCGCCCCGCCCCGCCCACAGGCAGAGCGCGCACCCTTACACTCGACTCGACACCTCGGGGGGCTCGGGCTCGACGAGGGGCGCGCCCCGCCCTGCCCCGCCCCGCCCTGCCCCGCCCAGCTCCCCACCCCCGCGGAAGACATGAGCCGGGCCGAGTGGGCGGGACGGGATACGGCCAGTTCGATATCAAGAGCGCCAGTTTTAGAGGCGAAATAAAATACCTGCGGCAGAGCGGAGTGGGGCGGCTGCGGCTGCACCGATGACGCTGCCCACCTCACAGCCGCCCCGGCCCCCGGCCCCCACCCCGGCGCGGCCGAAAAGTTACGATACCTGATATTGGCCGAGCCGCTGCAGCTCTCCAGACCTCCTTCTCGCCGTCCGCCTTCCTCTCCCTCCCGCCCCCCCTCCCTCCCTCCCGTCCCCTCTCTCTCTCTCTCTCTCTCTCTCTCTCTCTCTCTCTCTCTCTCTCTCTCTCTCTCTCTCTCTCTCTCTCTCTCCAAGCAGGAACAGTTAGAGCATGCGACTATTACTCTGCAAATCTAAGTGTGATACTACATGTCAGTTTAAACTGCGAAACTAACTGCAAAACTCCCGAGTTCGTCAGTTTAAACTGCAAAACTCCCGAGTTCGTCAGTTTAAACTGCAAAACTCCCGAGTTCGTCAGTTTAAACCGTAGAACTGTTTTTCAGTTTAAACTGACGAACTCGGGAGTTTTGCAGTTTAAACTGAAGAAACTTGGGAGTTTTGCAGTTGTAACTGCGAAACTAAAGTTTCGCAGTTTAAACTGACATGTAGTATCACACTTAGATTTGCAGAGTAGATAACACACCGGCCCTCCTGTTCTTTCTAAGGGATAGCACTGCCACCCGTCCGACCTTTTCGCTTTGAAACGCTGCAACGCTCCGCAGTAACAGTCGTGCAAATCCTTTCCTGCCCCTGCATGCCACGGACGCCGCTCGGGTGCCGCAGACGCACCCTGCCCCGCAGCTGAGAGCCCAGTTAACGTTCCAGGGCTCCCCCGCCCCCTCCCCCCCCCCCCCTCCGCAGACCCTCCCTCCCGTCTATAAAATGAGGCCTGATAGCCGGCTATCACGTTACCCCGGCTAATGGCGCGCGATGTGTTGACGTACGATTCCCGTCAACATCGTATACCATCTCACCCCTCTCACCCCAACGCACCGCTCCCCCCCCCCCCCGGCCATCCCGTCATCTCAGCCGTTTATTCGCTCGTTCTCTGCCTCCCCCCCCCCCTTTCCTCTTCCACACACATACACACCACGCCACTGTCACTCTGTTCTCACCCCTCTCTAAACAGAGGTGTTTGTTTTCTTATATAGTGACCACTGGGGGCCCTAAGGCGCAAACTGTTTACACATATCCCAAAACCGCCTACACTACAAACCCAACAGTCAGCTTAGTACACTGTTCCTTATAATGTGAACTTTAAAGCACGCATTAGGAAATGAATGGCTGTCAAGGTATGCACTAGGAAGTGCATGCCTGCCATGGTGTGCAGTTGAAAGTGTGTACTTACCATAGCATTATGCTATAGCACACACTCCCGGCTTATGTACTTTTTTGTACGTAGCTATGTAAATCTATGTGCATGCGTAACTTACGTAAAAATTTCTCACATAGTTACGCATAAAAAGGCTCACTTTTTACGTAATTACGTAAGAATTTTTGCATAATTATGTAATAAATTTTACGTAAGCTACGCATGCACATAGATTTACATAGCTACGTACAAAAAAGTACATAAGCCGGTAGTGTGCAGGCATGATGCACTTCCAAGTGCATACCATGGCAGGCATGCACTTCCTAGTGCATACCAAGGCACGCAGACATTTCCTAATGCGTGCTTTGAAGTACACATTAGGAACAGTGATTCTAAGTTGACTGTTGGTTCTACAGTGTAATGGGCGCGTTGCGAACTAACAACTCTGAATCATAAACCTGCTCGCAGTTCCGCTCACATGCGGCACCGATAATCCCATTGTTTATGGCACAATGTGCAGAGTTCATCCCGAGTGCTTTCCCTGCCATTTAAGTCAGAAGTTTGTCCAATTTTGTAATCAAAACTCCCTTTCTGTCAGCGCCATAATTTAACCATTTTCAAGATGAAGGGTTCGCAGACTTCAGGCATGTGCGTTACGTTCACAGGTTTGCGGTCTGCGGAGAGGCTGGTCGATGAAAACATAAAGAGTGGCATAGGGGAGCATGTGTGCCGGGCCCCGGGGGCGGAGCGCAGCGAGCGGAGCGCCCAGCAAGGAGGTCGGGGGAGGTAAGGAACGCGCGGGGTGGGGGGGCGGGGCGGGGCGGGGCGGATAGACGTGGGCGCTCGCTATCCACTCACCTTGGTGCGCGGGACGCATATTTAAGTCCCTGTTGAGTTGTGAAGGGCCCTCGGACGCCCCACCCCCGCACGCCTCGGGGCGGGGCCCAACCCAACCACACTACACCGACCGCATTTCATTCCCTCCCCCGCGCTTCCTCCCTCTTTTTCTTCTCCGTCACTCACACCATTTTTCCGCCCGCTCTCGCACAAGCCGGGCTAGCCACGGCCACGGCATGCCTACCTCGCCGAGGAGGAAGGTAAATGGTCAACGTCAGGTGGGTAGTAGTCAACCTGAGGCGGGTAATAGTAAACCAGAAGTGGGCAAGAAAGAGTCAACCTGAGGTGGGTAATAGTCAGCAAGAGGTATGCAAGAGTCAACCTGAGGTGGGTGGTGAACCAGGGGCAGGCAAGAGTCGAACTGAGCTGGGTAAAAGTCAATCAGAGGTAGGCAAAAACCTAGCTCGAGGTAACACACGGCAAAAACGAGTCCTGGGTTTCCCAGGGGAATTTGCACATTCCCAGGAGGTACCATCTTCCCAGGGAATGTCGTTGGTTTTCCAGGAAAAACTCCTGGGAAAACCTACTGTTTTCCAGGACATTCACTGGGATTCCAACTCTGCTGGGAATCCCAGGACTCGCTTCTACCGTGCACTATCCGCGAGAGCGCATCCTGGCTGGCGGGGGCAGGAGCGGGTGCTGGCCCGGGCAGCGCCGGGAGCCCGGATGAACCGGGTGCGACACAGGAACAGGAAGCAATCTCCGACTGAGAGTGGCCATCTCGATGGGCACACACGCACACACACCTACACGATAATTTGCATGATTGGACTCCCGAGCAGAGAAGGGGGTGGGGGGGATAGCTCGCCTACTGCCGAACAGGAAATTATTGACGCGCCGTAATGAACTTTCTGTTTCATTTGGCGAGGGCTGGCCGGGAGCGGGGGTCAGTTCTGTGATCCGTCCTCTTGTTCTTTCTTCCTCTACGAGTACGCCGCCCGAAGCACAGCAATAACCCCAGAAAACGAAATGGAAGGAAAGTAGTAGAATCCAAATGCCCTTTCCACCTGCAAAGAATCGTATTCTTACTTTTTCCGATATTCCGAGACATTTGGAGCAGAAACGAACAGAAGGCGATTCGTAGAGAGCGAGGAGGAAGAGGGGGGGAGGGGGAGGAGGAGCTGGGGGGACCAGGCGGCTGCTCGGGACCATCTATCACGAGGATCAAACCGTGAATCAAGCTAATCCCCGAGTCTCAGACCTCCTGTCCTACTACCCTGCGCTGCGACCCGACCCAGCCCGGCCTGGCCTGGGGGCGCGGTAGTGGCCGGTGTGGGCGAGGTAGGGGGCAGAACAAGCGTCAGGTGAGGGGGGGGGGGGGCTGCGGTGACCCCGGGCGCTGAGGGTGAACGGTGCCAAGACAAGCTGTGCCGCACCGGGCCACCGGGCCGACCGGAGCGAGCGAGGGCGCGGCATTCCAAGTCACCACCATGCGGCCGCAACGCTGCGGCTGGCATATTTACGAGTAGAATCGCTTGTATTCCGCGCAGGTTTGAGTTACCATAAATCTGTGGCTGTCAGCGACTTGGCTCGCTCGCCCGCGGCCCGCGCGGCGCACACCACACCCTGCGCCACGCCACGGGGGGGATGGGGTTCTATGGCCCCGTCCAGGTCTGCTAGAGACAGCGTATGGCACGATCGCAAGGACTGCAAATCTCTGCGAGGGAACAACAGACTTTGTGGAAAGGACGAGGGTACTTTTAATGATTGACTATCGAATAAAAATACGATTTCACGCGAAGTGAAATCCTGGGAGTCACAAAGTAGCATTTGGTCTCGAGATTTTTTTTAAAGTTTCACTTAGTCTCACTTCATTTATTTAAAACAAATTGAAGAAAAGTACGTTTCGCAGAGCGATCATGTATGTGCGTGCGCGCACCTGTACGCATCGCTAACCCAAAAGACCTCCAGAACATGTCCGTGGGTACCCACGAGGTCTTTGAAGGAACAGCGCATACATTTGGATGCATATGCATGGCCCTACCACATGAGTGGTATGTTTCTCTCAGTAGAGAAATGTCCGATTAACTTGATCTTTGAACTGTAAGCTAGCTGTGCAATGATCATTCGAACACTCTATTGACATTTTTATTATAACATGCTCATTTAATTTTCATCTCATGACTGTGCATACCGCGAATCAACAGGTCCCCGGCCCTACCCCAGCGCGCGGCGCGAGTGTCCAGCCCAACAACAGGACTGTGCTGTCGTTCCAACCAAACCATTCGGCCCGGATATCTCAGACCCAGTGTATTTTACTGACATGAGGATGACGGGTCTGGATTCAGGGCGCCGATTTGTACTTAAACACGATGTTTCATGGAATTGTAACAACGCGCCGATTCAAAAATATACATATAAAAATAATGTTAGATTTCAGTCAAAACTTTTAGGTTACTTTGCCTAAAAATACACTGTTAAATTAAGTGTTAAAACCTTTTTCACACTTAAAAGTGTGCAATTTTCATCCAAACACTTGTAAGAGTGCAACTCACTTTTGTGCACTTGCAAGTGTGCAAATTGAAAGGTGTGCACTTGTAAGTGTTTCAATCCTCAATTGCACACTTCCGCAGCCTTATTGTACATCCTAGGCCAAGAAAGTGTGCAAATGGGGATTTAAACACTTACAAGTGCACAACTATCGATTTGCACACTTGAAAGTGCACAACTATCGATTTGCACACTTGAAAGTGCACAACTATCGATTTGCACACTTGCAAGTGTTTAAATGACAATGGCACACTTTAAAGTGTGAAAGGTTTAAACACTTAATTTAACAGTGTACCAACAGTGCCCGGTTCCTTAACTGTTGATAATCACAACGCGGGAAAGAAATAAAACCCCTGTGTCCCCAGTTCCTCTTTTGGACTGCTGGGGTGTCGTGTTGCACGCCGCTGCAACTTCGCTCCAGTTCCATCCAGTGCCACTTAGCGGCGCTAAGCGCCCCCCACACTCCCGCAAACCGAGTGCCTCTGTGCCCGCTATATACAGTAATGATTATCATTAACAGTGTTCGAAGCCACGCGAACACCCGCAGTCCCGCGGCACAACTAAGGGCTTGGCCCTAGAAAATCTCACTGTCCACACCACACCATGGTACGCCCCGCGGTACGCCCCGCGGTACGCTCCGCCGGTACGCCCCGCCGGTACGCCCCACCGGTACGCCCCGCCGGTACGCCCCGCCGGTACGACCCGCGGTACGCCCCGCCGGTATGCCACGCCGCCAGCAAGCCCAAACGCAACCCCACAACACGCCACCCTTCTCCGCCACGGAGCGCCACACCCCTGCACGGAGTGGACATTATTCTGGAAGCCAGAGTGTCTGCTCCAAGAAAATGAAAAGGGAGGGAAGGATTCCGAGCCTGCCACCCCGCCCCCGCCCCGCCCCCGCTCCGCCCTGCGGGTCCCCCGGAGGCCCGACCCGTCCCGTCATATGAGTTCCTTTCTGTCGTTTAGGCGCGCGCAACGCACAAGACACTTTTTTTCCTTCCTCTCTTTTTTTTTCCGTGGCGGCTGTAAAAAGGAAAGGGAGAGGGAATGGAAAGAGAGGAAAGAGGAGAGGGGGGGAAGGAGAGGGGGGGGGGACACCGCAAAACCGAATGCATTTGATGACAGCAAGATGTACTGATCGTGGATGAGAGCTAGAGCCAGATTCCTGCTTCCACATTTTCCCAATCTTTACTGGTATGTTTCTCCCCCCCCCCAACCCCTCCGCTCGGACCAGGACCGAACAGAGACGCAGGAGAGGGGCGGCGGGTGCTGGCGGACTCCTTGGGGCCTTAAGCAGCATCTTCCGATGCCAGGCGACACATTGGAAATAAGACACGAGGGGTGAAGAGGAGGTGATAGGGGAGTGTTGCGAGATGGGTAGAGACGGGGTGAGGGTGAGGTAGGGGTAGGTGGGTCAGGGACGTCCCTCTCCTCCCCCCCCCCCCTGCTCCTCGGGCACCGGATGGAGAGGTCCCGTTGCAGTCGGTGATAGCATCTCCATTTCGTTCCAAATGAGGGTACTTCTACGAGGCGCCCCGGCGCCCGGTCCCAGCGCCCCGCCCCGGCGCGGACAAAGCCCTCTGCCCCTGCTCCGCATCGCTTTGGCCCCGTACCGGCCTGGCGCCTGGAGCAGTCTGGATCCACCCTGCAAACCACGATCTGCCCCCCTGCAGGGACACTCGAAATTTGACAACCAATCTGAAGCAGGAAGTAGAGTGGGGTGCCACCTCGCTGAGGCAGAGAGACTGTACCCAGGCCCTCAGTGACAAATCGTCACATAACGCGAGGTACCATACCATGTCCTCGTCGCCTAGAGTCCTTTCTAGACTGTGTGGAGACACGCGAGGCGCCTGCTCCACAATCTTGATGCGAGCCCCCCACCCCACTCCTCCAACTCTGCATACGACAGTCCGCATTCGGATGCAGGTTCGGCTTCGGCTAGGCTCGGATGACGCTCGGCATGCAAAGTGTTAGATCATCGGTACTCTTTTGTTGATGTGTGAGAATGTCTACGGGACATCTCACAACCTCGCGTCTCTCTTTCCAGACTAGGGCTCGAGCGTCACCCTCCTGCCGATTTCGATACAACGCGATGAAATGCGGTTAGATATTGCGATAACAGCGCTTCGAAGGGTCACGGTGACCGTTACTACAAAACTGCAAACGACAGGGAACTTTCAAAACTCACCTTGTACCGGAGAAGATCCCAAGGGTCGTCGACGGCATCGTGGTCCAGGTCCAAGTTCTCCTGGAGGTCGCGGTCCCGGTCGCGGTCCCGCGAGCCGTCGTAGGGCCGCCAGTACTCGGAGAGCGCCTCTTCGCACGTGGGGGTGGGGGTGGCGTCGTCCGACGAGTCGGGAGCGGGCGGCGGCGGCGGCGGGTACCCGGAAGCGAACAGGTACCCACATCCGGAGCCGGAACAGGTCGCCGCCACGCTCGCCCCGAACACGAAGCCGCAGGCGCCGGGGCAGGAAGCGCCCGTGTCGGGGTGGTGGTGGTGGTGGTGGTGCCCGGGCCCGTCGTCGAGGCCCTGCGGGCCCTGGCACGCGCTGTACCGGTTCTGCAGGAGCTCGTAGGGCACGGCGCACACGCTGCCCGCGCGCGAGGGCGGCCGCGACTCCAGGCGCGCCTCGAAGCCCGGCTCGAAGCCGAACACGGCCTGGTCGAGGTCGTGCAGCCCCGGCCCCGGCCCCGGCCCCGGCCCCGGGCCCTGCAGCGCCTCCAGGCTGGCGCACGAGCCGTGGTGGCGGTGCGCGCGCAGCAGCGGGGAGGACGACGAGGAGCGCAGGCGGCCGCCCCCACCCCCGGCCCCGCCCCCGGCACCGCCCCCGGCACCGCCCCCGGCCCGCAGGTCGTGCAGCCGGCGGCCCGTGGCGCGCGGGCTCCAGCACGGCGTCGACGGCGACCTGGACGGTGGCGCCGACAGGTCCTGGTGCCACGAGGAGCGCCGCCGGCCCCCGCACCCCCCGGGACTGCTGCGGCCCGAGTCCATCCTGCATGCGCGTCCCCGCAACCACCAGTCACACGAGTCTCGAGTTCACTTTCAGTTCTTATTGTCCTCAATAAGGCGTGGTGCCGAGAGGCGAGCTTGGTCGAAGCGACCGACAGTCTTTACAACAATCACAGATGATTTGAATAATAAATAAGAAGAATTCTCAGGCGAAGGAATACAATAGCATTTTCATAACAAATATTTCAACGGTTGACTGGGTTATAATAGATTGAATATATCACAAATATAAGTCTTCCGTAATTTATGCAAAGCGCAAAGCTCCAAACTGTTAACATGAATATACTTTTGAAAACAACGAGTAAAAAACTTTAACATGATTTCGTTAAATTTCTATCTAAAACGCGTTCAACAAGAGTTGCTGCTGCACCGGTTCCAATGTCCCACCCATCCGTGCTCCCACCGCGCTCCATAAAGCTGAGCTCGAGCCACAGTCTTCCTCCAGCGCCTCAAGCCCAGTGCATCCAGCTCCAGCTCCAGCTGATGCCGATCATCGCCCCGGCCGGGCCCAGGCCGCTCCGCTGCAACACACAAAGGCCACAATGTAAGTTTTATCACCGGCAGCCACATCATTAAGGACAAGGGAAACGAGGATAATGGGGCTTAAGGCTGTGAAAGAGCTGGGCCACGTGAACAACAGAGCAACAAAAAAAAAACTGCATCTTTTTTCCCATTTTTGTTTTCTTTCGAACGTTGGGAATGCGCCTGTTCGATTTAGAGGGTGGGGAGAGGGAGGAGCTTCATTACTGACGAGTGGCGAGAGTGATTGCTCCGTACCCGTGACGTGTTTGCCGTTGCCGAGGAGCGGTCTAGCTGGCGGGGGTACGTCAAGGATCTCCTTGCTTTCTTATCTCTCTCTCTTTTCGACGAGTGCGAACGACAGACGTGCTGCGCTGCGCTGGTGAGCCCAAGCTTTAGGGAGAGGGTGGACCGGGCCGAGGGCGGGCGAGGGAGGACAAACAAAAACAAAACAAAAAAACATTTCACCCCCACCGGCCTGGCGCGGAGCGGGGTGGTACCTACGCCACTGCGCTGGGCTATTCCATCAGCGGCGTGTCCTTGGCCTGAGGGGGCGCTCTTGCGGTGTGTGACACATTCTCTCCGTAAAAGAAACAGAAAGGGGGGGAGAGAGAGAGAGAGAGAGAGAGAGAGAGAGAGAGAGAGAGAGAGAGAGAGAGAGAGAGAGAGATATGTGGAGGAGGAGAAAGTATAGAGGAGAAAACCCCTGGCGCTGACGAAGATATCAGAGATGAGCCACGGCGCAACACGCTGCTCCCCTGCTGGTATACGTATTGCACTTTTGTCTCCGGCACCGGTTTTCTATTTCGCAAATGGCGAGCTGCACCGGGGAAACGTCTCTATGGCGGGGTTGGATTCCCTCTCACTTCCATCACGAAACCATTCTATTCATACTTGTTTGTTCACTTAAACGTTCAGACTGCCTTTGCCATAATGACAAATCAGTTTGTCATGTACTCTGCAGCTTTTTAGTCATAAGTTTTTTCATTCATTTGCGATTCTCAAGCTTATTTATGAGAGATATTTTTGTCCAGCCCGAGATAGCAAAAAAATGACAAACTAATGCTTTGCCATTATGTCATACGGACGGACAGCTCGAGTGTGATTGGTTCGCGGGCCCCTCTCATTCTATGGGCCATGCGCCCCGCCCCGCCCCGCCCCGCCCCGCCCCGCCCCGCCCCGCCCCGCCCCGCCCCGCCCCGCCCCGGTGCACGGGCACGCTGGCCCACGCCTCGCCCCGCCTAACCCGCTCTGAATAAAGATAGGAGGAGGTGATAGCAGCCGAGATGAAGCGCTCGCAGCTGACGGCGAGACGAAGACAAAGATCCGCAAATAAATTCGCCCAATACGGCTTGACTTGGGAATAGGGCACCGGCGGCAGGACGGAGGCGTCGTGGGGCGCGGCGGGGCGGAGATGAGGGCGCCCGACGGTTGGGCTGGGGAGGGGCACCAGCCCGAGAACTGAATGCGGCCGTATGTTAGGCCTATCGGTTGGTTTGGAAAGGGCGGCCCCACCGTGCGGCACCGGGACCCCCTCCCCGGTAGCGCAGGGAGCAGGAGCAGGAGCGCGGCCCGGGGCGGGCCGGCAGGGGCACGCGGGGGATTTCAACCTTCCTGAGATCCCCTTCAGCCCCCTTGACAGGCTCATTTCTTCCTCCCCGTGAGATTTGAGGAACTATACGTGCAGCGCGGCGCCGGCGGCACCGGGGCGAAGGGCGGGGCAGGAAGGAACGAAGTAAAACCCGCGTGTCGGTGTCAACTCAAGGGGAAAGAAGAGGAGAAGGCGACCGGGGCCGACGTGCGGCACGAGCCGCCCGAGACACGAGACACGCGGCGAAATATCGCACGGCAAGAGCAGCTCGCGGTGTGTATCCACTCGCTCCGGGTCCGGGACGGGGCAGAGTCATGCCCGACATCAAGCCCGGCAATGGCACTGCGCGGAGAGAGGCAGGCGGGGTATGATGCGGGTGGGGTAAGAGGCGGGCGGGGTATGATGCGGGTGGGGTACGAGGCGGTTGGGGTAAGAGCTGGGTGGGGTAAGAGCTGGGTGGGGTAAGGCGCGGGAGCGAGGCGCAACCGGCCCGGGCCCGGCCGGTGCGGGCCGGTGAGGGACTGGCTCGTGTGACGCTGCGCTCGCTCGCTCCGTGGTGGTCCGCGCCCGCGCCGTACTCTCATTTCTCTCTCTCTCTCTCTCTCTCTCTCTCTCTCTCTCTCTCTCTCTCTCTCTCTCTCTCTCTCTTTCTCTCTTTCTCTCTCTCTCTCTCACACGGGTGTACGATGCGAGACAACCGCTCTCTCCCCGCGGCCGCGCGGCACACTCGCAGGGGCGTCCCCCGCCCTCATCCCCATCCCACCCGTATATCCCGTTAAAGCATTACAGTCATGGATCCTAAATCCGGACACGAACCCTAACCTCGGGCAGTTTGCTTTATTTCACTAATATTGCCTATGATTCGGTTAGTTATAACGTCATTCGTATCAATGGAAAGGTAAGATCACGACAATTACAATGCTACAAAAAAAAAATCCAAATTGAATCATAACATTCCCTCTAGAAATTCTTAAACTCTACGGTTTGGTCTCTGCAAAATGCCTAGTTTTTCTATGGTCTCTACCATAGTTTGGGGCTCTCAGCGGCCGCTGGCACACGTGGGGTGGATGGTTGACAGATGACTGGAACTTTCATCGACGAGTATCAAAGCATTTCTTTCGACAGTGAGATTGTTGTTTACAAATGTATTCACAATCCCGTATCGATAAATCAGTTAGAATGTTGGAGATGTAAGTATTTCAATGTCAATTTATAAAAAGGAAAAGGTCAGATTTTTATATACGTGCTGAAAAAGTTTTCGAAGTATAGCCTCGTTATTTTGAAGGTTGTAAAGTAACGTCTGACAGTTGACAGCAGCGTCAGTTTTGACGTTCAGTTTTCATTGAGTTATCGCATTATTGTTTAGGAGCAAGTTCTCTTTCCATCTATTAAAGTAGAGTCTGATTTTGCTTTGAAAGGATTGGTGTTTCATGAGCTTAATGTCTCACATTTGGCTTTTGAGATAAAACTGATCATCTTGTTGAAAAACTGAAGTTCAGCTATTACTTTCCATTATCTGATTGAGCTGAAAGGATTTTAGAACTTAATTGTAAAAGACTTTGGTCAATTTAGTTGGTTGTAGAAATCAGTTATTCCTGTGGTTCAAGTGGCATTTGCCTCTTAGATTAAATTCACCCTAATTTTGTTGGTTAATTTCTGTTCAGCGATCTCAATAAAGTTATTTTGTTTGTAGATGGCTTCGTTTCGGGAAAAGTTGAAAGGTACAAGAAGTGGCATGAATGCATCTTATACCAAACCATTTCAGTTGCCTGTGCAAGTTGGGTTACCAATTAAGAAGATTGAGCGCTACATGAAAAGTGACACAAATGAAGAAAACTTCTTCTGAACCCTCTGAGGGTGTTTTCATTCAAATGTTCCTAGGGGAAGAAGTTTGAAGATTTCAGTAAAGAAGACTGTGTCAATATGACAAATGAAATTATTGAGAAGAAAGAAAAGTTTTATATTGTTTCGAGAGGTGATATTGCCATTGACAAGATTGTATTGGACATTTTTGATGACGCAGAGAGGAAGTCTAACAATATTCCTGTTTTTGATTGTTAGTAAAAAATTATTTTTATTGGTTGAGGAATAGTGAAATCGGATACTTTTGTGGTTTGTTTCCTATTTTTATTCCATTGTTTGTTGTCCACACAATCAGAATGGTTGACAAGCAAGGAAACTTACGTAAGTATTTCGAAATTACTGCATTTGATTGAATGTTTACGACAAGATCCTAATTTGAATTTGTTATTCAGTTCCAGTGTCTGAGAAAGGATCTCCGTTGAAGCAGTTTAAAAAGCGCTTGAATTGAGACGCTGAAAGTATATTTATTTTCATCCTGTTTTTGTTTTTTATTGTAAGCATTAATTTTTGTTTTGTTAACGTCATGAATATGACTTAAGACTGACACATATTTGTTATATATAGTAGCACTTTCTTTTATTTTTGAAGTTTTATTTTTTGATTTATTTTGTCTTATCATATCATGACAATAAAAGACTGACTCACATCTGTCATGCCAATATCTTTTATTTTCGAACCTTTTGTCACATTAAAGCATTCCCGATGGGCAGGGCGTACAATAACAGCCACCGACGGCTCGAAGGACACCGACGGCGCCAGCACACCGTCTGTCGGGGCGGCGGTGCACCACGTCACCCCTCCTCGCACGCACCTCTACCGGCTCCACCCCCTGGCCTCCGTGTTCTCGGCAGAGCTTCTTGGCATCCGAGAAGCTGCCCGTCACGCCCGGACTCAGGAGCACCGCCTCCCCACCGTGTTGTCCGACAGCCTCTCGGCACTCCAGGCAGCCTCACACCAGCTCCCTACGGCTACCACGATCACGGTCCTCGTCGAGGCGAAGGCGGACCTCCTCGCCATCCTGGACGCCGGCCGCGAGCTGGTGCTGGCGTGAGTCCCGGCTCATCGCGGCATCCCGCCGAATGAAGTCGCTGACTCACTGCAAATCAGGCCCGCGGCTTGCCCAGAATTTATCCTGTCCCTCTCCCACCCAGTGCTTTTTATTCTGCACAGAAGACCCTTGCTCTCGAAGCGTGGCGACAGGACTGGCAGCGAGAAACCAAGGGCTGCTCTTATCGGCCCCTCCAACCTTCCATCCCTGCCCGCACCTGGTTTCTCAAAGCGGCGGGCAACAGGGAGGCCGTTACGACACGGTAAAAACAACTTCCGATTTTCTGAGGGAAAAGGGAAAACTTTGAGGACTTTGCATACTTTGAGGAAAACGCCTTAGATTTTGAGGAAGGCTCCTCAAAAAATAAGGGAAATCTCCACAAATTTTGTAGAGACTTCCTCAAAATCTACGGCGTTTTCCTCAAAGTAACCAAGGCCCTGAAAGTTTTCCCTTTTTCCTCAAAAAAAACAGACATCGTTTTTACCGTGGGCTATTATACGTCTTCGCCTGAGACACTGTGCTTCCCTGGAACACCTCCACCGTGTCACCTACGGCGCTAAGCGGGTGCCTCTCGTGTGCCCTCACTGAGGCGGCCAGGAAGAGGCGGACCTCACAGCTCAGCACACCATCGAAACCTGCCTAAATATCGACAGGGTGCATTTCGAGGAAGAAATGGGTTTAGTTCAGCTCTGCCCAACCCTACACGACATCCGAGTGCACCCTGCGATTTCGATTAAGGTTGTGCAGGCACCCCACCCTGCATTTTTGATTGCTCTGCTCCCTTCCCCCTTGGAGCCGCTCCTTAGCCCCTTCTTGCCCTTGCTTAGTCGCCTTCTATGCTCCGCGTCCCAGTAACCCTGGACGGTCATCAGAGAGCTCCCAGCTCTTCTTACTTTTTATCTTCTTTGGTCACAAAATATCAGTGTTTTGTTTGCAAAAAGTGAACCAAATCCTGATATATTCTAACCTAAGAAGACAAAAAGTAAGAAGAGCTGGGAGCTCTCTTATGACCCTCCTGGCCGCGGAGCACGCCGAAAACCTTGGCCAAACATAGGCCCGCAGTGGCCTGGGCAAAATCAAGAGGGAAAAAACAACATTAAAGCATTCAAAGAAAACCTTAATCAGATCGGTCACTTAAGTCTCAACCTGGGTGGCACGAAAAAGGAGCTGAGGACTTCAATAAGGACAGGTCGGCAGCTAACAGGACACTAAGAGCCTATCTCGAGCTAATTTGGCAGGCTCAACCAAACAACGTCAGCTCGAAGGCAGGATTTCCTCACATTCCATGAGCACCCAGCTCCTGTCCATGGCACAAAACCGTTCCATTTGGAAACGGATTACAGATAGAATGACTCAAAAGCAGGTAGAAAAAGATAAGACAGCTTCGATATTCGATCTAGGCGCAGGAAGTGTTCGGAATCAGATATGGTACAATCAAGGATTTGTATTGTTAGCAGGATCTGATAGATTGTATATTTTAGATTATCAGCAAGTGATGATGATCTGTGACACAGTGACAACCCAAGGAAAACGCATAAGTCACGGTGATGTCACGATGACCTCTTGGGGACTAATAGGGTATTTCACTCCGTTCAAACCGGATCCAAAGAAGAAAAGTGTTGCTTCCTGAATTGTTTCCTCCTGTACGCCGATTGGCTTATACCAACGAAGTTCTCGGGCACGCCACTAGGGCGGTCGCAGACCTGGCGGTCGGTCCGAGAACTTCGACGGCATCAGCCAATCAGCGCCAAGGAGGAAACAAATCAGGAAACAATACTTTTCTTCTTTGGATCCGGTTTGAACGGAGTGAAATACCCTATTGACCGTCACCCCTCCGTCATGGCATCTGCCGTGACCTCGCAGTGACACAGTTATGACTTGACTTATTCATCGCTTATTCACACATACTTTAAGTTGATCCCAGCAAATGTTGTATCAAAGTCAAAAACAAGCAGAATTTCAACTATTTTTTGCATAGGTACGATTTTGATGTTGGACAACGTCACAGTGACGTCACCGATTCCTCTCGCGCGATTGAGTCCGATCGGGCAAATAAGTTTGTATAATTTCAAATTTGTGGAAATTTGAGACGTTAATAGGCCATTCCTATTAAAAACATTTATCACAAAACAACTTTTAAACACATCATGTGGGTTAGGGTTTGAAGACTTTTAGTCGAATTTAAATTTTTCGGTGCAACGGTCTCGCCAACCTGTGGACGAAATGACGCATATTATGTGGCCCATAAGCGAACAATTCTCAGTCCGCACGACGGATAGCGACTGCAATGTTTACGTGTTTATATTTTTTAACGATTATAATTTTAGAAAATAAGTTGCTGTATCATTCGGTATTCCTCATTGGTGTGCTATGCAGTTGGCAGCACTTCATCCTCGAAGCACCTCGAAGCTTCGTCTTGCCGGCCGTGCCGCCGTTGTTCTTGGTGCCGTGACTTCTCGTTGCTGACCGCGGAGCACATTGTTTAGACAATTATTCAATTCATCCCATTTATCCACAAGAATCCGTGGCCGACATGTCGGGGGAGAGAGATAAATTGGTGAGTAATTATCTTATCTTTTGGATAATATGGAACGTTGACAATTTCATGTGAGAATATATTAATGCCTATCAGCACACACTGGCTTAGGTTAGAGTCCTTCCGTAGTCGCTTTGTTCTTTGAGTTTTCCTGTTATTGATGGTATTTTCCAGCTGGGTAAACGATCTGCGAACGTCCGCAATAAGAATCTACTTGAAAAGCGGTTACGTCTTGAAAATGTACGTGCTAAGTTGAGCTCGATAACCTGCAAGTTGACTCGGTTTCAAGCCCAAGTGACACCCCTCCTTCGTCTCCATTACCATCGGAATCTTCGCAAGAGTCTGATGCTAATTCCCAGCACAGTGGCGATGAAAGTGAAGTCAATTCAAATCTGGAGAACTGGGAGATCGTTAATAGGGATGAACGAAGTGATCCTGAAGGAGCAGAGTTTGAGGAAGTTCCCCGCCTTGCCCAGGCACCTGTTGATGATATGATGTATCTCAAAGATTTTCTTTCAAAATGGGACAGCGGGGTGTTAGTTTTAAAAAAGTCGATAAGCTTTTGGTTGGTCTCAATGTGCTCTACCCTGAGTTGCCCAAATCTCATACCGTGTTACTCAAGTCTCCAAATCTCGATGAATCAGACTTTGTTAATATTGGGGAAGGCTTGTTGTGGTATAAGGGATTGGCTGCGAACCTGGAGCAGAGGTTAACGGCTGAATATTTACTAACTCATGACGAAATAGTGGTAGACATAAATATAGATGGCCTCGACCTATTCAAAAGTGCCAAGCTTTGCTTCTGGCCTATTTTGGGATGCCTTAAAGGCCAACGAGCTCCATTCATCATCGCTTGTTATTGTGGTGAAGGTCATCCCGATGATCTAGAAACCTTTCTTCAACAGTTTATTGAAGAAGCCTCAGATTTACAGGAGAATGGTTTTGAATTTGCTTCTACTAAATTTCCTTTTCAACTGAGAAATTTCATTTTGGATGCACCTGCTCGGGCACTCATTAAGTGCTGTGTCGGTCATACTGGTAAAGTTCAATTGTGGGTATTCGCAGATATAATAGAATTGTTTTTGTTGGGGTGGAAGAGGCCGGTGAACTTCAGACTGATGATTCATTTTTAAGAAGAGAACAGCCAGACCACCATAAAGGGACATCCCCTTTGGAAAGGGACCTTGAAATCCCAATGGTGTCTGCATTCAGGCTGGACAGTATGCATTTATTGCACAGTGGAGTTTTTAAGCGTTGGGTCTTGTATCTCTTGGGTGATCTACACCGCAAAGAGACAGCAGAGGAAACTCACATTCGTGAGATGAATAGGGCAGCTGGAGTTCGTCAACCAAGGTTCAGACCTCAGGGTAAAATATCTGCTGCAGCGAAGAACTCAATCAATAATACTATTCTTGAAATAGCACCTTCAGTACCGAGTGATTTCAATAGGAGGCCACGCTCACTTCTGTATGTTCATTTCTTCAAGAGTACTGAATGGAGAAGAATGCTCTTGTATGATGGTATTAGAATTTTCAAGAATAACATCCCCCCTAATGCTTTCAAAAACTTTCTCCTGTTACATTGTGGTTCTTATATATTATCAAGTCCACAGCTTGTTAGAGATGAAAGAATGATTACAGCTGCAGAATTAATTCTTAATGAATTTGTAGCTTCATCTGTTTGATTAGTATTAGTATTTGATGAGTCATTTGTAGTATACAATGTTCACTCACTCATATGGCAGATGAATGCCGGCTTTATGGTGAGATCGATAGTTTTTCAGCTTACAAATTTGAGAGTTACCTTGGTAGTATTAAACGAATCCTAAGATCTACCCACCAGCCCTTGCAGTGGCTACGTAATCGAGACAGAGAGTGTGAAGGATGGCTTCTTCAAAAGGATCGTAGTGGCCGTAGCCCAAGTGAAGTGACTTTGAAAAGTCGAAGACCAGATGAGAAGAAGTTAGAAGAAAGACATGATGGGGACCAATACAGGAAAATATTAGTGTTGGGGTTTACTCTAACGGCCTCTGTGAATGACTGTGCTTTCAAAACTGTAGATGGGGAGATTGGCATTCTCTCCAATGTAATTCACTGTGCTGATGGGAAAATTTTACTATCTGGATATAAATTTCAACACTTAGGGGATTATTACAATTACCCATTGAACTCCTCAGAACTTGGTATCCTCAAAGTTGATAATTTGCTACCTGACAAAATAAATTGGAGTGTGTCCAAAATAGCTCAAAAGTGTGTCCTTTTACCAGAGAGTGATGGGGATAGTTACTTGTGTATTCCTCTACTGGATTACACCCATCTTGATGCTTAGGTAGATTTTTTCAGTACATTGATTACAGCTGTTATGAAGGGAATTTTGTTTTGTGTGTGTCTTTGTGTGTTTGTTTTAATTCCTCTCTATCTTCTGGCAGTTTTCTGTGGTGGAATTTCCACCAGAAAATGAAGGCGAGGAGTCTCACATGGAGGTTATACCAACCAAATGGTTTGTGAATGAATTGAGATTGAGCACATACTACCCACCGAAGGAAGATGACAAAAGAGCTCAGAGAATGGTGATCTCGCTTCAAAATCCTGACCCATTGACCTGGAGGACATTTAACGTCAAGTACCACAAAAGTTATGGTAAGTGAGCTCTGCAACAATATGTTAAAATTGTACAGTTCTTTAAGTAAGAATGGAGTTCATTTAAATAGTAAAATATTTTGTAGAAGACTAAGAGTACTCGATAGGGTCCTGTGAACTGCACACTTTTTCGATTCTGATATCGGCTCGGGTGGACAAATGTTCTATCCAATATCACTATTAACTGTGCAAAATCTCATTTCGATCGGATTTGATCTTCAGCCTCCACAAAGGCCTTGAAAATCGGAAAAAAACGGTTAAAAACGCCTGTTAGGTAGGCAATTTCTTTACACGCTTCCAGGCTCTTCCGGAGCCGTCAACGGTGAGGTAAGGTCGAGGGGTGGTCCAACCTGGGAATCATGTGTACAGAATCATGTCGGGAATCGTCGGGAATCGCTGGAATCACGGGAATCACGGGGAATCGCGGGGAATCGCGAGGAATCGCTGGGAATCACAGGGAATCACGGGAAATCACGGGAAATCAATGGGGAATTATCGGGAATCGCGGGAATCATTGGGAATCGAAAAATGGTTAGGAATCGTGCGGATTCATGAAAACACATAGGAATCGCCCGGAATCTGTCCAAAACCATAAGAACAAGCTGAAATCCGGCAGCGAAGCGTAGGATGGCTTGCCTATGCGGCAGGCGCCTCGCTAATTGAGCAGCAAGAAAATTCGAATAGGGCCTATCACAAGTTGTTTGGTTTAACTGGAATCTTTCCGATTCATTGGAAACTAACGCGAATCGTAGGTAATCACCGCCGGTGACGAGGAATCACCGGGAATCGCGAGGAATCAACGTAGTTGACGGGGAATCATCTCGAATCACCGGGAATCTTCGGGAATCACCGGGAATCATAGGGAATCGCAGAAATCATCGGGAATCGTGGAAAACACCGGGAATCACCGGGAATCTTCGGGAATTGCTGGAAATCACTGGGAATCTTCGGGAATCACCGGGAATCTTCGGGAATCATCGGGTATCGCAGAAATCATGGGGAATCGTGAGAATAGTCGGGAATCGTGGAAATCAGTATTCCCAGGAATCGTGTGTACACGGAGAAGTTGAGTGGATAACCCCTCGGGTAAGGTCGATGTAAGGTCACCTGAAGGTTAAAAAAAACGTTTGGACCAACATACACCCCTGTTCGAAGTCTCCAGGAAGCGGTGAAATATGACTAATTTGGTGAAAATGTCACATTTGAGTAGCTTTTCGCTCTTCGTTATAAAATTGAACAAAGACCCAGGATTCCCACAGTAAATGGCTATGGACTTTTTTTGTGGACAAATTGGAAACATAATTGAGCATTTCCAAGCTAGTGACAAATTTGTTGACAATTATCGACAACTTTGTCCGCATAATATTAGACAAATTGTGTACAGTTGGACACAAATAAAATTTGTCCATAGGTTTGGTAACGCACAGAAATATGGACAGCCTGGCTGCAAAATTGCGTCTGATCTGTCCGCAATAAAGTCCATAGGACAATTTTGTTGACAGCTACGAACATATTTGTCT
Organism: Frankliniella fusca; assembly: GCA_029379305.1. Classification (NCBI taxonomy): domain Eukaryota; kingdom Metazoa; phylum Arthropoda; class Insecta; order Thysanoptera; family Thripidae; genus Frankliniella; species Frankliniella fusca. The sequence goes on from JAHWGI010000283.1 coordinate 272,184, forward strand.
AGCGGGTAGTTGCTACAATTACCTCCGCTTGCTCAACGAGGAGAAATTTCTGCCATATCGTCTCGAGTATTTTAATACTAGTCTTTGGCCTGGATCTCAATATCAAGCGGGTTACTGAATCTTTTCTGATTCATCACTTTAATATTTTGAGAATAACAAGGGGAGACGATAGTGAATCAAACTTCCCCCCGCTTGCTTAACAAAGAGAGATGTCTGGCCTGTCGTCCTTAGTATTTGGAACATATAATTTGGCCTGGATCTCATTATCAAGCCGGTTATTTAGCCTTTTATGTGTCATCAGTGTAATAGTTTAGGATAACAAGGCAAGTGTGTAGTGATTTCAACTTCCCCCGGTTGCTTAACGAAGAGAGACGTTCGCAACGGTGTCCAGAGTATTTTGATACTTGACTTCGGCCTGGACCTCAAGATCAAGCGGGTTACTTCGTCGTACTGCTACTTGTTTATATGTTTTGTTGTGGCAGACGACAGTGTCAGTAGGGTTAGGACTCCCGTCTTAACACATTTTACAAGAGTGGTTTGTGTGTTTTGCGATTTTCTGGTACTGCGCCCTTTGCTGTGTTGGGTCGGCCCGTTTTCGCCGCTATGCGCAGAGCTTCCGTCAGCATTTACTTATTCTTGTTTTTTTTGATACTGTATCTTTTAGGTCTGGCAGCAGCCGCAATTCATGTCAATGTCACTCAGAAGTCCGCCACCACGAAGTGCCACCGTACGGCGACCTCGGACGTGGAGTATCGCGACTAGGGGGGATCAATTCTTTCTGAGCCGATAGTACATTTGTACCCTATGCGCAGGTATGAATACTATCTTGGGCTCTGTAATTATTTTCTGGATATGTGTTTCTTAGTTGTGGTTTATTGTTCTGTGCAGCAATGAAGTCTTCAAGTCAGTCATGTGATACCCTATCTTGGGCTCTGTAATTATTTTCTGGATGTGTGTTTCTTGGTTGTGGTTTATTGTTCTGTGCAGCAATGAAGTCTTCAAGTCAGTCATGTGATGTACCCAAGGATTTACCTCAAGACCCGACAACCTCAGTGTGTCTGCAAAACAACCTAAGTATGTCAATTATTTGGCAGATGCACGATTAATGGACCATTATCAAATTTTGGGTTTTATTGTATTTTTATCATGATAGGTGTATTTTGTCACATTTGTGGGCGTGAGGCCGGAAGCCACACATGTACTATGTGTCAAAAAACTGTACATGCCATTGAGCCCTGCTCAGTTCAAAATGTGGAAGAAAAGTTTGGTGGTGCATGCATTTGCTCCTTGTGTGCAGGTAATAATACTTTTAGTATTCCTTTTGCTGATGATATGAAAAAACAAAAGTTTTGAGTGATATGTTAATTGTTTCAGTTTTACATGATCTCAACACTCAACCACCATCATGTGAAGCTATCACCTTTCAAACTGCTGAAACCCCTCAATTTAAACTTAGTGTGTGCACAACCAAAGGGAGGCCTAAGACCACTAATAGGCAATGCACTGACTACTCAATAAACGGAGTGAATAATTTACTTAAAACCCATTAAATCCAATGTAATTTTAAACTTATCCTTTTCTTTTTTCTATTACCAGATAAGCCTTCATTGAGTTTTAAATCACTTGGAGAATCTCATGAAAATCAATGCTACGTTTGTGGAAAACAGGACAATAAATGCAGACAATGCAAGGAATGCAGAAGCTATGTCCATGAAGAATTATCTTGTGCATTGAAAAATTGTCCAACTGACATTATCTGCAACTATTGCTCTAGTTAGTGTTCAAATCAATTATTGTATAGTTATTGTCAAAATATTTTTTGTGTTTGATGCTAGTGGTAACAAACATATTTTCCCATAGATATCTCCTATGAGGAGTACCATGGCCATCCCCGTTTGCCTGGGGTAAAGAAGAAGGGTATGCCATACTTCTGCTTTGGCTGTGGAAAGTTTATGAGATTGTAAGTGCCAGCTCTCTTTTTGTGAATGTATTTAATTCATACAACATTACCAAAACTTCATTGTACAATCTCTCTCATAGATTAGTTGCCAAAAATCCAACAGACCTGAGGCGTAAAGGTGACTTGTACTACGGTTGCCTTCGGAAGGAGAGTCCAAAATGCTTGCCAATGTCATTCTGGGCTCCTAAAGAAAAAACAAGTAGGTTCTTTAAGACCAAGAACTATTTATTAAATAATGGTTTCCTGAAATCAGTACAGCTGATGAGATTTAATGTTGATTCATCAAGATAATTTTGCAATTTCCAGATACCATAAATTCAAAAACACACCAGTTATTCTTGCAAACACTTAGCCATTTTTGGTTGTCAGCTTATTATATTCTCCTTGACATGAAAGTCAGCTATCGCCATGGGCTTCACGTAATTTTGAGTTTTAAATCTTGATAACTGACATGTTTTCAAAATAACTGGTGATGTTTTGAAGGAAATGGGAAGTTATTTTCAGGTCAAATGTTTGTCCTCTTCGAGACTCTAGGCAAACAGCCCTTTTTCAGGGCTAACAATAAAGTTGTAAAAGTTGTAAATGGATGTGTGCGGTTTTAGCCTTGCTATCACTTCCTGACTGCTCTGTACTCTGCTTGTGGCAAAACGTTTCGCTATAGTTTTGTTTTTGAGGTTGATTTCTTTATACCTTTCTTGATTCAACTTTTGCCTGTGTGTTTACGGTTTTGTTTTGGATTGAGTTGTTTTTAATCTGTCATGAGAAAAAAACCTCTTATATTTAAACTGTTATTGGGAATGGTGTACCTGAGGCTTGCTACTGTCTCAAAGTGTTTAACCTATGCTTTCTTATATCATCTCAACATTATCAAGATTTCCAAAATTACATAGAATTTTTTTTTCGTTGAGTTAATTGTCCTTTAGTATTTGCTTCATTAATGAGATATATCTGTATTCTCAGACATCAAATAGGCCCATAATGTTATATTTGTTCAAATTATGAGTCATTGTGACGTCACAGTTAAGGCTTTGATTTTCAGAGTTTGTGTTTTGGATGAATTTCTTTCACAGTTATGGCTTCTATTCAAAGCTTGTAATGAAAATAATTCAATTGCTTTCAAATCATTCCTTCTATTTCAGGTGCTAATGGTTGTGATAATGACCTGAAGAGAGCAGTCAATGAGGATGGTGGAGCTGATGCATTTCCATCAAAGAGGAAATGGTCTGATGCGAAGCCGAAGAATCCTGAGACACAGCCTCTACAAACACGATCTGGAAGGACCGTAGTGAAGAAGAAAAATTTTTCTCCCAATAAGATGTGATACATCCATGTAATCAGTGTAAGCTCGATATAGTGTCAGTGGCCGTTGCTTGAAAAAAACGACACTAAATGCGGGAGACACTAAATGCGGATGTCGATTTTTTGAAGCGTTTCCTGCATGCCTAGTAAGGTACAGTGAAAAACTACTATTTTAGCTATTGATGTTGGCTCACCTTGGAAAATGTCCTACTAGTTGGGGTGATTAAGAGTGCCAAAGCGATTTTTTTTGTGTGACTTCATCTTTAGGGTCCAATATTGCCTCAAAGTTTAACATGGCGTTCTTGTGGGGTAACAGCTCAAAATATGATATTTAATTCTCAAGTCTTCCTGTTCTCGAGATATACGGTAGCAAAGATCGGCAAAAAAACAGTTTTAGGTCAAATTTTAACCCAGCAGATTTTTAACGCAGCTAATAAATGTAACTAGCAACACGTTTCTGGAAGCGTTTTCATTTGTAGACTGCACTTCTCAAAAAGAAATTTTTTTTAAAAAAAAATTACTAGGTTGCCACAAGAATAAAGAAATAAAGCCCTGGAAGCCCACATGAACTGTCAGCCAAAGAGGAAGAGGCGATCGTCGATCACCTTTTGTGTCAATCTGATTGGGGTTTCCCGTTAGCTAGAATGGAAGTGTCCTTAATTGTGAAGAGCTATCTCGACAGTACGGGAGAAGTTTCAAAGAGATTCAAAGAAAATATGCAAGGAAAGAAATGGATGCAAGGGTTTTTAAAGCGCCATCCACGCTTGAACAGTAAAGTGCACAGATTAATTAAAACATCCAGAGCACAGGTGGACCCTATAATAGTTAATAATTACTTTGATAATCTAGAGAAAACATTAGAGGCTGAGCCGCCAGAAAATATCTTAATCTATGACGAGACGAATTTAAGTGACAACCCTGCAAACAAAAATGAGCTTACTAGGAGGGGGGAAAATACCCTGCCAAATTCACGACATCCTCAAAAACAGCAATATCTCTAATGTTCGCCGGCAGTGCAACCGGTACACTCCTGCCACCTTACATAGTGTATAAATCCAAGGAACTCTATGAGAGCTGGATCGAGGGAGGACCACCTGGCACGAGGTACAACAACTTCCACCTAACTCGACGCATATTCTACAGCCTCTTGATTTGGCATTCTTTTCACCTCTCAAAGCGGCGTGGAGAAAGATTCTTGACTCCTGGAAACAAAAATCTCGAAACAGCACCCTTACTTTGCCAAAACCCTCATTTCCAGCGCTTTTCAAAACTTTAATGGAAGCCATTGAAGGTAAATAAACCAATGTATATTGTTATTTAAAAGTAGATCACGTGCGTGAGCGCACTCTCACGCATATATATTTTTTAATTGCATATTTTCTCCCTCAGGAAGCCTCGAAGGGTAACCCGTGCATTCCTTCATACAGCTACAGAACACTTCAAATTCACACAACGTCGCAAGAAGGACCGAAGCGAAAGCATTTGCCAAGGATGTTCTCGTTGATCAAGAACGAAAGTTAGAGTTAAAAGGCGGACCGGCGCACAGTGGGCAGAAATGCCCCAAAACGCGCTGGAAAATCAAATTCTCGTCCAAATGGTTCGAAATTTGGTTTCGGGGGTTTTCGATGTCGCTTAATTCAAATCTGGTGTTACATCGGCCGTAACTTATTAATTATGTGCTCTACAAGCAACTTTTTTTAACGAAATCGACCAATTGTTGGTATTTAACTGATTATCGCTATGATTTTGAGGCTGTCTATTTGTATTTCGATGGATATTCAAGCGAATTCATATGTAGTGTTTTAAAAACCTTTTTTTTTTAATTATTGCAGCTGTGTTGAGACCATTGCATATACTACCACCTGCTCAGAGTCCACTGAAAAGAAAGAAAAGAAATAAGAATACATTGCTAAAGTTTGTAATTCTAAAACATTTTGCTTAGGTGGAATTTTTCTAACCTATCGGCTGTCCTCGCTTTCCCCAAGGATGGTGCTTGGGGGAACTGCAAATCCCTGTTCAGAGGGAGCAACCAAAAATTTAAACACTTCATGCCGAATCTGACACCTGGGCTTCAGCCGTCTTCTTAAGGAAGAAATTACAGGGTCTGTCCTAATAGCCCATGCATAAGATCAGCCATTTCTCGGGCAATGCGGGTTTTGCACGTGTGGTGCTGGCGTATATATCTGCAATCTAGATCTTTATCAAAATAAAAATCTAAATAGCTCAGCCTACATTTCACCGCAGGGTGGACCTCTGGGCTGAGCCAGGAGTTTTAATTACAATCTGGAAGCGCCGCAGGCCTAGCGGGGAGCACTCTTAGCTCAGTAGTCCAACATGTGCCCCACGTGCGCCTACCTAGTGTACTCAGCACCTTTTTTTTTTTTTTTTTTTTTTTTTTTCCATTAGTTTTGTCAATTTTCAGCGATTCTCAAGCTATCTCTTAGTTGTATTTTTGTCGTGCCCTAGATGACAAAAATTGACGAACTACTTCTTTAACAGGCCACACGTGCCCGTGCCGTTTCGCATTGGACAGGAGTAATTTGTCAGATTTTTACCCCGCGGCTAAAACAGATCCCCACGGCAAGGACAAAAACACCATGTGCGGTTCGCGTTTGCGAGTGGACGTCGCCGTCCCGTCCTGGCCCACACAAAGAAAAAAGATTTGCGAATATAGCGCCACATTTTTTGCTGCAACAGCAACAAATATTGCTGTCGCAACTACCTCACAGCTGTCATATACACTGTGAAACCAAGTGTGCAACTGCTAAATACGTGGAAGTGTGCAACTCCCAGTTTTACATATTCAAGTGTTCAACCCAGAGTTGAACAATTGCGAGTGTTTAATAACTCGCTAATTTTACACTTGGAAGTGTTCAACAAGAAAAGTGTTTTCCAGCGCAGTTGAACACTTGCAAGTGCACAATTGCCGTGTCGAACACTAACAAGTGGAGTTGAGCAGTTTCAATCGCACGGCTATTGAATGGAACACTTTCACGTGATAAACATGGAGTTGCACACTTACAAGTGTTGAACAGTTGCATACTTAAGTTAACAGTGTAGCTATCAGAGCCCTTTGCTCTGCCAGAGCTACAATATGGCTGCAACAGCGAACAACAAGTTGTAGGCGCAATATTTGCCATGAGGTTTGCTGAGACAGCTAATATTTGCCTCCGTGCAATTGTCCCGCTGTCCTTTTTATCAGTCTGACTGGTGACCCCGCTGGTGACTGCTGTTGCTTTTGCACATGATGAGTGTTGCCGGCGCGGCCTGGACCGCACTCGACAAACTCGCCCGTTAGCCGGCGGGGCAGGGCGGGCCGGCAGACGCAATAGCTTATCCCCCCCCCCCTACCCCCGCCCCCTCACACACGCGCGAGGCGTAACAGCGCGGCCAGGTCAGACCGGCGCGCCGGTGCCAACAAAAAGGTGGATATGGAGAGCGAGTTATGGACTCATTAAAAGTTATTGCCGCCTTTCACCGTGACCACACGACCACCGCGGCGCCCGCTACAAAAACGGTCCGTGCCATCACGTCGTGTGCGCGCGCTGCAGGGCAGGGAGGGGGTGCGGGCGGGGCGGGGGGTGGGGTGGGGCAGTTGTTGTCGCTGGAATTAAACAGCGCGCGGGGTGGGGCCGGGCGGGGCCGGGCGGCGGGCGGTAGCCCGTAGTGTTCCCGGTGCACTTGTGCTGCTGCGCGGCTGCGCGGCTGAACAGCGAGAGGCGAGAGGCCACAGCGCGGCCCAGCACGGCCAGACCAAGTTTCTGTTATTTGCACTGCTGTCTGCCCTCAAATGGGCCGCAGAGTCACAAAGGCTTGCCTCGCCGTTGAGCAGTGTCCCCGGAAAGACCAAAGGACCGCAAATTGATCGAGAGACTGTCGGAACTTTCGTCCCTTTCATTGCATGGGGAGGAGAGGTGGCGGGGGCGGCGGATAGCGCAGCAACAGCTCGATACCTATCCGGGCAACTCAAACCAAAGCGCAGCCAACTTGGTAGCCATAGCCATGAAAAGCAGCCGACACCCGACACGGGGCCCCATCGAGCACCGCCCGCCACGCCCCGGCCACCACGCCCCGCCCCGCTCCGCCCGAGCTCGGCAACCTCGCCCAATGGCTTCGAAGCTCCGCTCCTAACCCAACGCCAACAAACCCGGTTTCATTGAAATGGTCGGAACGGCGACGACACTGCAGACGAAGAGGAGGGGACGCGCGCCACTGCAGTAAAGTGAGTGAAGTTAAGTGGTGTTTGCAATGTATGTCCGGGGAATGAGATGCTATAGGGTCCCGAGGCAGCGTTCCGATACAAGGAGGAGCACGCTTGGCGGGATGCCTAGGCCCCCGCTCCCGAGCGCTCTCCCCTCCCCAATTTTTATTGGCCATGTCCGAAGACAAACGTTTATCGTTATCACATGGTCTGTTACGCCCCCTGCGTCAGACCGGGGCCGGCCGTGTCCGAGGCGGAGGGGGCGAGGAGCGCGCCTGGACAGCGGGGAGGCACTTCACTCTGTAGTGGTTATGAAGTCCACTTTCCTTTGAGAAGGGTTGGCTTGCTGGCCAAGGCTATCCAAGGCCCGCCTCTCTCTCTCTCCCTCCCTCTCTCACCCTCCCTCCCTCTATACTCAGGCGCGGTGGCCCCGTGGAGTCCACAGAGAGGGGTGAACAGCCTAGGGGTGCCTTGAACCAAGTCGGAGTAGAGGAGCGTTGTTCGAAGTCTTCGGGCGTGAGAAAGATATTCTTCATGCGTTCGGGAAGTAAAAAGTTCGGCAAAAAAAGTTCGGCAAAAGTAACCCCTGGGATTCCCAGGAGCTTTTTGGAATTTCCAGGCGCGCCAGTCATTTTCCAGGAGCACCCTGGGTTTCGCATATATTTTTCCCAGGAGCAGCCTGGGTTTGCGGCCCCTTTCCCAGGCGCACCAACTGTGCATTTCTGTAAATATGTTGTGTTCAACAGGATCAGGCTGTTAAGGACGCCGCCAAACCCCAATGTCAGGTGACAGAAGGGTGCGAGGGGTGTCTACAGAAGCGCCACAGCCTGTGGAATCTAATTCTGAAGTCAGTAGTCCCGGACACCTAACGAGAAAGGCGCCAGGGTCACTTTGGCCTCCTAAATGTGAAACGTATCCTTGGCGCGGAGCTCCCGGTACGTCGTGGTACGTCCTCGTATCTCGCGAACCGAAGGCCGCAGCGCAAAACGGATTTTGAGGCCGACCTCAGCAGGTCCCCAACATTATGAAAACACGTGCCGGATTGGTGGTCATGATGAAATTTATCGAGATCCACCCTGGCTGACGTCAAGGACGTCAAGTACCGTCGGATCTTCGGGGTTTGCCGTTTTGCACGTTTCCCCAGGAACAACTCTGGAAACGGAAATTATTTTCCAGGCGCGGCCTGGAAAAGAGACGCTCGGCACAAAATTCCCAGGGTGCGCCTGGGAAAGAGTCCGCAAACCCAGGCTGCTCCTGGAAAAAACACATGCGAAACCCAGGGTGCTCCTGGAAAATGACTGGCGCGCCTGGAAATTCCAAAAAGCTCCTGGGAATCCCAGGGGTTACTATTGCCGTGCGAATCCGGCCCTGCCCACGAAATCTTTTGCGTGTAGGTGGCATACATGCGACATGTATGGTCAAATGTGTATGCCCGCCATATATGTGACCTATGGCTTCGAAGCGAGGGGTCGACTACTCGGCTTCGTACCGAACACAGGAGTACACGGAGAACAGTTGGAGTTCGCGGAGCTAGTTCGGGTGGAGTACAGTCGGAGCACGCGTTTTAAAGCCGGAATACTTCGGAGTACAACCGGAGTTCATCGGAGAACACACATTATTTTACCCGGAGAACGCTCGGAGTACACGGAGTACATTCGGAGTATGGTCAGACAGTAACACAGGAGAACGCAAGTTGTCGACCCCTCGCTTCCAAGCCCATGTGGAAGAAAAAAATGAGGAACATCTAAAACTTACTTCTTTATGATTGATCGTGTGTACGGAAGGTGTATCTTCCTTCTCCCATTACTTTGGCAACAACTACAATGCAAACCTTTTTTTTACCGTACCTGATGAGATTCGAACTCGGAACTTTTGTTCATTTATTCCGTAGCCTTCACCACTAGACTACACTCTGCAAATCTAAGTGTGTAGTAGTTTGCCACTTTAAACTGCAAAACTAAAGTTCTGCATTTATAAGTGCAGAACTTTTCTGTTCTGCAGTTAGAAGTGTAGAACTCTTTAGTTCTGCACTTGCAAGTGCAGAACTCTCTAGTTCTGCTCTAAAAACTTGATAGAGAGTTCTGCAGATGCAAGTGCAGAACTAAAGAGTTCTGCAGTTTTAACTGTAGAACAAAAAAGTTCTGCAGTTATAACTGCAGAACTTTAGTTTTGCAGTTTAGAGTGGCAAACTACTACACACTAAGATTCGCAGAGCAGGAGCACATCTGGGAGAGCCATGCTGGTACGCGCCCTTGAGCTCTATAAGGCCACGCATATACCACATACATTAGAAGCCGTGCTTTCGACCCTTTTAAGTCTCCCTTTGAGCCGGAGATAGAATCAACAACATTATTTGCGAGTTATCAAAAACATTTCATAATATTGCCAACGTATCCGCCTTCCAGCAAATTGTCAGTCAAATGCATGTGGGCTGTCCACATACATGTGAAAATCTCACCAACGCGCTGTTCGAGGTCGGTTACATAATCTGGACTGTTCACGTATACATGCGATAATATCACCGCCATACGGTTCGAGGTCGATCTCATGTGTGTGTCGCATGCTTCGCAGACCAAAATTTATGTAGAGCACACATACACGTGAGGGCACATACATGTAACGTTGTCAAAGACACACGATTCGAGGCCGGGGAAATGTATGTGGTGGCATTGTTGCCTTTGGGTTGTCTGTGGGTTGCCTACATTACAGGGCGTTTGTAGCTCAAGTTGCCTATACCTTTCAGGCGGTTCGCTATAGCCCGGCCGGAGGGGGGGGGGGGGCGATCACCCCCCTCCCCCCTATAACGCGTCTGCTTGTATTTCACATGTATGTCCCTCAAACAGCACTTGTACGTTTAGGGTTTCGCGGTTGGTGTAGACGGAGGCGGAGGGCGAGACGTCTAACAGCGTCTCCTAGAGTCAGGGGCTGCTGGGAAAGGGTCTGGAAGGGCTCGGGGCAGCTGCTCGTCGGCCCTGCCCGTCCCTGCCCTACTCTGCCCTGCCCTACCCTCCCCTGCCCTGCCATCACTGGAAAAACAAAGGTACACTGTTAAAAAAAAAGCTTGTGAATTAACAGCGAATTCGTTGTTAATTTTTATAGCGACAAGTATTGTTTTACAACAACATAACTTGTAAAGCAGCAACGCTGTTGTTGAGTCACAGCAAAAGTTGTCTGCCAACAACAAAAGTTGTCCTCCAACAACAAAAAGTGTCGAGTAATTTATATTTTAAAAAGTTGTTCAGTCACGACTGAAGTTGTCCAGTTACCACAAAACTTGTCCAATTACAACAAAAATTGTTCAGGAACAACAAAAATTGTTCAGGAACAACAAAAGTTGTTCAGGAAAAACAAAAGTTGTTCAGGAACAAAAAAAAATTGTTCAGGAACAAAAAAAGTTGTTCAGAAGGATAACGACAAAATTGTTAAGGATCAATTTTTTTTCTTTTCAATGCACAACAAATATTGTTGTTTTGCTACAACTTGTGTTGTTCTCGAACAACATGGCTGTTGGCCAACAACACGGTCATCACAAAAAGAGCTGTTTCTCAACGACTATTTTTAACAGTGTAGTACATAATGCCTTTCTAGGGGTGTGAAATTTTAATGCCTTTGCAAAGGCATGAAATTGTCCAAAGGCATTAAAATTTAACACCTTTGGCCAGTTGCCTTTGCAGGGGTGCTAATTTTTAATGCCTTGGTAAAGGCATTAAAACCCTTCTCGTCCTACCTTTGTTTTTCCAGTGATGCCATGCCCTGCCCTGCCCTGCCCTGACCGGCCCTGCCCTACCCTGCCTGCCTTGTCCTACCCTGCCCTGCCCGCACTGGAAAACCTAATGTGACATGTGTCACGTCAATTGACGCGACATATGTTTTGGTCACATCATGTGATGTGACATTAGTTTTGGTCACACCACGTGATGCGACATGAGGTTTGGTCACACTTGTGATGCGACCACGTCACGTAACAGGCATAACATATAGGATGTCACACCACAAACGCGACCAAAATCTCACACTCTAAATGACCATGGACTTTTATTGTTCCCAGCTCCTGGACTTTTTAAAGCATGCCTACGCCGGATACAATATTGTGTGTAGTTAGTTAAATTTTTGAAAATTTTTTTACTAGCTAGTAACAAAATTTTCATAAAGTGCAGTCACATCACCAAACGTTACCAAAAGCTCCGTCACTGCACAAAACGTTACCGAAAGCTCGGTCACACCAGCACATGTGACATGTGTCATATCAGTTTTTCCAGTGCTGCCCTGCCCTGCCCGCACTGTAAAAAAAAGTGTTGTTCGTAGACAGCGTTTGGGTTGCTAATTTTTTTAATCACACGTGCTGTTACCAAATCAGATTTATCGCAATCCAACAACACACCTGTTCACTGACAACTTTGTTGTCACGTAACAACAAAATTTGTCAGGAACCGCGCCCAAAAAATTAACTGTCAAACAACAAAATTTGCTGTTGTGGAACAACTTTACTGTCGAATGACAACAGGGTTGTTAGAAAACAATAACAGCTGTTTCAAAACAACAAAGTTGTCAGGACCCGACGACACTGCAAACTGTTAATCGACAGCATTTGTTGTAGTCGAACAACTTCCCTGTCAAATGACAACGTACCTGTTCAAAAACAGTAAAAACTGTTTGAGAACAGCAAATTTGTTGGGACTTTACGTGAAAGTTAGCTGTCAATCGACAACATTTGCTGTCTTACAACAACTTTCTTGTCGAACGATTTGCTAAGGACTGGTGTTGTTTGTCAAACATAATTTTGTTCGAAAACAACCATACATAGGTAAAAAAATTAGCAACCCAAAAACTGTTAACCGACAACCGCATATTATTGTTTTTATTCAGATATGAAGTCTGTTCTGAAACAACCACCTCGTCTAATAACAACACCGTTATCACACGGAATTTCATCATATGACAGCGATTTTTAACAGTGCGGCCTCCTCATTCTTTCGCGACTACAATCGCGCTTGCCGCGTCAAGTTCGCGTTGATGGCCGGGTCGGCGCCGGCGGCGCCACTCTTGCAGCACGCGCCGGCGCGCGCACAAGTGCGGCGTTGGTCTTTACGGCTCCACTTCTTGACGCTGGTGCGTGTGGACCGGGGTGCAAGATACCAGAAGCCACTCATAGTGTGCGAGAGGAGAGGAGTGCGCTAGCTTGTGAGAAAAGTTTACGACGGTGTGAAAAATGGCGATGAAAGCCACTCGGCACTCTGGCGTATATCGTAAAGAGAGAGAGAGAAGGAGGAGGAGGATTAGGAAGGGGAGCGCCGTGGGGGGAAAGTCTTCTCTTCCCCTTCACTCGAAATTATAAACCGTGTCGAAGAACATCAGCCCGGCGCGAATAGCGTCAGAACGGCAAGACAGGCGGTGGCTGATCTCGGAGAGAGAAGGTGACCGGGACCGGCGCGGAACCTACGGCATCCAGTTCAAATGTATGTGCACTTAGGTGAAATTTTCTTGGTGGAATAATTAGAGTAGTCGTTACCGCTAATTTATTTCCGGCGGTTTCCTTTTGAGTACGGACTGGGCAACTGCGTTCCGTGTCCCTTTCCCTGCTATGCTAGCCCATCATGTAAAAATGGTAGGTAGGGTGGCCAGGTACGGCAAAGTTCCGTACCCCTTTCCGAAAAGTGGGGTGCGGAACGCCGTGACAAGCTCAGTATCCAAGACTTTATTTTTTACAGTGCATCGGCAGACGTGAGCGAAGAAGACAGTTGCAGGCCGCATAAGTGCTATCGCTCTCTTGCGTCCGGTAAGCGCTGATCAGAAACCCGAGCAATCGAAAACACTAACGGAAACCCTTTTAGGGTTGCAAATCAAGGAAATTTTTCCTAAACAACCCATGCCTACAAGACAACTTTCGGACACCACTGTGTGGCAGCAGGTTGCCTAGTAGGCAGGATTTGTCTTGGTAAAATTTCCTAGATTTGCAGCTCTAAACCCTTCAAGCGCTGGGCCGTGGGGAATGGGAGGAAGCGCTGCCTGCTCGCTGCTATTAGGCTGGCTGACATTTTTAACTGGCTGGCTTCTACTGCGGGGGCACATACTGCCACTTTTTGTAAAAACCGTTCTGGATGGCTGAGTTGTGGAGACATTGAAGTTCTGAGGGTTGATATGCCTCTATTGGACCTTCAGGAGCTCACACCCATCGAGACCTTCAATAAAAGTTTGTCATGCATTGTGAAATAAACACAGAGAGCAACCTCTGAAAATTGACAGTTAGTGCCCCGAGTGGGGCACATACTGTCAGCTGGTGTAAATGGCTCGTGAGTTATCAAAAAATTAATTTTAGAGTTTTTACAGTAGCAAATGACGTACTATGATTGAATTCGAGCAATATTTTCATTTCAGAAGCCAGTTTTTATCGTTAAGAAATGATACAAAACATTTTGCTCCGAAAAGTACCAAAGCCACATTTTCTGAGAGCTTTTTTAGAGCATGATCGGAAATTAATGAAAATTACACTGAAATATATGTTGACATTTACCAGTAGTCTGTATAGGTCACTGGTGTACCGTTCAGACTAACTACAGTAAGCCTTTTTAATCTGAAACGTCAATTTTAGTGTGACAATATGTGCCCCGAGAAGCACTGACAGGACCTGCCCCAACTACAGCCTACTCAGACATGCCCCCCTGTAAGGGTACCAGGTCATACCGGGATCGGGACAAGATCTCAATATATTCGAGAAGTAGTAAAGAATGAAACACAATGTGCGTTATGACCCGAATGATCACCAGAAGAGCGTGTCAGGTGATTATTTAGATTAAAAATATGGAAACATACCTAAATTTACATACATTAAAACTTCACTTGGTTCTTGCCGCCAAACCAGTCAACCTCGGGTCACCAATCTCGGGCATTCAATTTCAAGTGTCAAGACGTTGCGATTTCACTGAAAAGCTGGATGAGAAACTGAACTGTCTGGTCAGGCCAGCGCATTGACAGTATGTGCCCCTGACAGTTGGTGCCCCACTCTCCCTTACTGAATCAATATGGGACTTTTATTTTAACTGGCTGGCATTTACTGGATACTGGATCAATCAATACGGGACTCTCGTATTACCAAACGTGAAAGTCAGTCTAACCGACCGAGTGTCCAATGAGAAGCGCGAGGGGTGGGGAGGACGGAAGTTGGGGATCGGAATCGACTACACCGAGAAGTAGTGTCGGCCTGCGCGGCGGGGCGGGGCGGGGCGGGGCGGGGCGGGGCGGGGCGGGGCGTGGCGGGGCGGGGCGGGGCGGGGCGCACAAGCACGGGGGGCCGGGCCAGCCGGGCCGGCTCTGGGCTGGCCTGGCCCTCAGACACACTCTGCTGGGAGACAATAATTATTTTCACCAAGTTTAGAAGTTGGTTGGAAGTTACGCATCTAACTTGCATAATTAGGAGGGAGCTGTACCCGGCTTCCGCTTCCGCCCCGAAATGAGAGAAGAGGATGGAGGAAAAAAAAGCTAATTGCACTCCTTTTTGAGATTTGCGAGGTGAGGTGGGGGTAAGTGAATCAGTGCTCGGGGAGCGCCATGAACGAGACCCAGCCGGTTCCGCCTATGGCCCCGCCCCGTCCCGCCCCGCCCCGCCCCGCCCCGCCCCGCCCCGCCCCGCCCCGCCCCGCCCCGCCCCCGCGTCACCCCCAGCAGAAACACGGCGCGAGACTTCGCGACGCCGGTTATTTCCATGCTGGATTTCCCGAAATCTGCCAACTGGATTCCTCACGTGTGAATAAGGCGGAGGCTGGGCGCAAGGAGCGAGGTGGATCAGGTGCAAAGCCAGGCGCGGGGAGCGGGGCGCGCTGGGTGAGGGAAGCAAAGAGATCCATATGGTCTCTTTGTTTGTCAGCAGTCTATCTCTGTCTCCTTCACACACACACACACACACACACACGAGCGCGAGCGCATTCCTGCCATTTTCGTTACACGCTAGAGAGTAAAACTTTGCCTTTTTTAAAAAAAAAAAATCAACATTTTATCCCCGTGAGGAGAGGGAGGGAGGGGCCCGGCAGGGTAGGCTCTGCGCCCCACGCGGTGTATATGACTGGAGCCGGGCCGGGCCGGGCCGGGCCGCGCCGGGCACAGGGAAGCAAGGGTTGAGGTTTCTCCATAAATAATGTATGGGCGCCACTGGCGGGGTGGGCCTGGGCCAGCACCGGGCGCGCCGGGCGGTCCGCCTCGGCGGCAGCGTGGCCGCGCCCCGAAATAGTCCTTAAATAAAGAGTGATCAGCGCTGCCGGCAACCCCTACCCGCCCTACCCCTATCCGCGCCGCTCATCTGCCCCGAGGGGCCGCGTGCATGCCGGCCGAGCCGAGCCGAGCCGAGCTTAGGCGGGCCGAGCCCAGCCGAGCCCTGCATGGCCTGGCCTGGTCCGGTGAGGAAGAGGGTGGCGCGTTACGAGGTGGGAAGCGCGAGGGGCCCGTGGCCGTGGCGCGTGTGGGGCTCGCGCCGAGAGCTTTGAGTCACGCCAGCCGCGCGCCTCTGACGTCCCCCTCTGGGGGGTCTCAGGGATGGCGGCGCCAAGGGCGTGTGTATGCGGGGCCTAAAACACCAAAACGTCACAGCCAGCATGTGTAACTGTAGTGACGAGTTTTGAGACTAGTCACTACATAGTACTAGCGGACCGCAGTGGCGGGAGGATGCTAGTCGTAGGACAGTTTGAATTAGCCGCGCAGGTATATTGCGTTGGCAGTCCCGGCCACGAACGGTTGGCAGCACCGGAGCCCGCTGCAGCCGACGCAGGTGTGGCGGGGGTGGACCGAGAAGATTCTGGATGCTTCGGCACCCTATTGTCCACCCCGAGCTCGTCCCTACAAAAGGGATGCGCTGCGCAGCCGGGACCGGGAGCTCAGTCTGCGGTCTGGTCTCGAGGGAACAGGCCGCACTGGTAGGACGGCAGGCTAGAGACAGCTCTTGGTAGAATATACCGAATCTATCTCTGGAATGCAGTAGTTTCTCTCTTGCAACTAGCTCACTTATCCACGCTACACTTAGGCCGACCTCTACGGCGGACCTGCCTCCGGGCACACTACACTAGGCGGACCTCTATGGCCGACCTTTCCTAGGCCGACCTGTATGGCGGACCTCTCACACCTAGGCTGACCTGTACGGCAGACCTTACACTACGCCAGGCGGACCTCTAAGGCCGACCTTTCCACACCTTCACTTAGGCCGACCTGTATGGCGGACCTCTCACACCTAGGCTGACCTGCACGGCAGACCTTACACTTGAGGCAAACCTCTAAGGCGGACCTACACGCACCTAAACAAATAAGAGTCATTACAGTAACTCTACTCGAAGAATAGATTCTCACGTCCCAACAGTTTTTGTTTGAGTTATACAGGCAGAAATATCTCAGTTCCGAGACACAACGAAACACAGGGTGGACACTGACACCGCATCGGCCTCCCTGCTGCATCCCCACATGGACACGAACACACAGCACCTCCGCAGTCGCTGCGGGGAGGGCGGCCGGCCGTGGGCGCGGGCGGGGGGCGCGGCGGGGAATGGATGGCCTACGACAGCGACTAGGTCGTTGGGCAAGACCACTAAAGGCCCTTAAACACCCTTAAAAGTCCTTAATGCCCCCAAGAGCCGGCGGCAAGCCCTGGCCGCCTGCTTGGGGGTCGAGGTGTGTGTGTGTGTGTGTGTGTGTGTGTGTGTGTGTGTGTGTGTGTGTGTGTGTGTGTGGGGGGGGGGGCTCAATATAGGCCAACAGAAGTGAGATAGCGCGCCAGCAGATTGGGGGTCAAATGGCGCTGACGATCCTAACTCGTCTTCCCTCCCGAGCGGCTCGCGCAGCGTCTACCTGCCTGCAGTTAGATGGCAAACGCCCCTTGTCCGCCCCGCCAGCGCCGACGGTGCTCCGCTGCGTGGTCGCAGCCTCGTATCGTGCTGAACGCCCCGCCCCGCCCCGCCCCGCCAGATTAGAATATCGGTCTTGTTTCTGCCGCGCGGGTCCCCCGCGGCGCGCGGCCCACTGCGGCCGGGAGGGGAACTTATCTCCCGCCGAGCCCGCTGCACTCCCACCTCCCCTGGGCTACTTAGGGAGCTTTGCCGTCCCCTTTCGTCCGAAACAGACCGCTGCAGGTTTAGCAGTGCGCATGTAAATGAGCCAGCAGAGCACATAAACTTGAGATATTTATTTCCCTGCTCGGATCGCTTTTTGGAATGGCGCGAGGTCGTCTGCCCGCCACACACTCTCTGTCGGACCCGAGTCGAGTGAGCCGGAAGCACTCGACTCCACCCCACGCGATACCGTTTCCGGATGACGGGCCCCCGGTTTTGTTTGCAGAGGTACTCAATTAGCAGAGAGCGACGAGACGGCTGCAGGGGGAGCGATGAGGGAGGTGGCGGGGGGAGGGACAAGCCGCCGGGAGCACTCGCGATGAATATTTACAAGTCAGCAGCCAGCCCGGGGCCCGGCCGGGGCCCGGGCCACAACAGCGGTAGCGCGCGATCAGGACAAGCCCGGAAGAGCAGCACTGCAAAATGATCCCATTGTTTCCGACGGCCCCGCCTGGCCCCGCCTGGCCCCGCCTGGCCCCGCCTGGCCCCGCCTGGCCCCGCCTGGCCCCGCCTGGCCCCGCTACAGCGCTGCCCGACCCTCAGCCCGGCCTGCCGGCCCGCGGACCCGCAACGGCGCGGACTGGACGTGGCCGAGGGGGTTTTCACTCAATGAAATTTTGTACAGGCTACTCGGTATTACAGGGTATTACATCGGTATTACTGGGTATTACAACGATATTATATCCAAAATAGTGATGTTTAGTACCAAATTTTGCGGAATTTCGGTATTACATTACGGGTATTACATGTAATACCCGCTTTAGGTGTACAGGGTATTACAGAAGTGAAAACCCCCTCGGACGTGGCTAGCAGCAGGGGTGCGGAATCAGTTTCTGCTACTTACTTCCGCTGCAGGCTGGGCATACAGTATTAAATTAAATTAAACTTTCACTGAGTCAAATCACATCGCACTTGTCTTCACTGCGCGGCGTCCTGCGCGTCAGTCACATCGTCTAGCCTGGCTGAAACTGACGACACTATCATCAGCGAATTATGGAATAAGTCGTCTTGCACGGTAGAAACGAGTCCTGGGATTCCCAGGAGAGTTGGAATCCCAGTGCGGATGTCCTGGAAAAAAGCAGCTTTTCCCAGGAGTTTTTCCTGGAAAACCCAGGACATCCCCTGGGAAAGATGATACCTCCTGGGAATGTGCAAATTCCCCTGGGAAACCCAGGACTCGATTTAGCCGTGTGGAGGTCATGAGTAGAGTCCTGGATGGGAGAGAAACGCGAACTGCGTCGCGACACTTGATTGGTCGGCGCCATTTTGACTTCAGCTCATGTTAATCCCCGTATACCTGCCGGGCTGCCCGGTCAGACGGGTCGCTACCGCCGTATGCCCGCCTGCCAGCGGAGGAGCCGTCCGGCTGAGTTCGCGCTTCTCTCCCATCCAGGACTCTTAGTCATGAGGTGTCCCCCAGGTGCATTGCACTTGGCTCAATTTGACTCAATTTGGCTCTATTTGATTCTCTATGCCAAAGCAGCCTTGGGTCATTTCTGTGGCTCGGTTCTCTCAAGCACCGTGCTCTCAAGTCAAGTCAAGCCTGCCGCTGGAGCATTCCCCACTTAGATCCCCAGGACGATGAGGCGCGCGCCGCGCGCAGGGCTGGTACGGAGGCGCACTCCTCGGGCGTGTCCCGGGCGGCTGCAGGACGGCTGAAAATCACCCCTCTCAATTAGATGAAGACGGCGGGGCGGGGCGGGGCGGGGCGGGGCGGGGCGGGGCGGGGCGGGGCGGGGCGGGGCGGGGCGGGGCGGGGCGGGGCTGCTCCTGACCCCCAGCAACGTCCGCAGCGGGCCGCACCAAAAGGCCACAACTCTTTTCCGACCGATCGGAGGGCGCGCCAAAGGGAAGGGGGTACATTTGTCTTCCGCGAAATTGCCTCGGCGCAGTTTCCTTCTGATGGGGGAGGAGTGTGGGGGTCGGAGGGGGCGGGGCGGGGCACGGTGGGGGCGGGGCGGGGCGGGGCGCACTGCCACGGGAGCACCGCGCACGTCATGTGGCTGTCAGGAAGGCCCTCGCGCCCCGCCCCGCCCCGCCCCGCCCCGCCTGTGTTCGACCCTAGCACCTCAGCACTGCCACGCCGCGCCGACCAGCGAGGCAAGCAGCACCAAAGCCCGGCACGGCACGGCACGGCAGGGTGCGATAAAAATACGCCTCTCACCTCTCCGCTACGCCTCTCTCTCTCTCTCTCTCTCTCTCTCTCTCTCTCTCTCTCTCTCTCTCTCTCTCTCTCTCTCTCTCTCTCTCTCCGGAGGAGGAGGCGGTGTTGGGTGGCTCCTCGGTAACACACACACACACACACACACACACACACACACACACACAGAGAGAGAGAGAGAGAGAGAGAGAGAGAGAGAGAGAGAGAGAGAGAGAGAGAGAGAGCTGAGAGGCGCCCCCTCAGCACCAGGTCGCTGCGCTGCCAGCCTGCGCGGCCCCCACCGGAAGAGACCTTAATGGAGTCCCGACAGGGTG
This sequence comes from Frankliniella fusca, assembly GCA_029379305.1. Taxonomy (NCBI): domain Eukaryota; kingdom Metazoa; phylum Arthropoda; class Insecta; order Thysanoptera; family Thripidae; genus Frankliniella; species Frankliniella fusca. The sequence goes on from JAHWGI010000283.1 coordinate 292,201, forward strand.
CGGGCGAGACGGAAGAGCTAGGCGCGGGGGGGGCGGGGCGGGGCGGGGCGGGGCGGGGCGGGGCGTGGGGAGCAGGTAGTCCGCAGGCTCTCTGTCCGCGACAGATCGTAATCAGCGGGCGCTGACGCGTTCATTACCGGAGGCAGAGAGGGGATCGGACGCTGCACTGGCGCCCGACCACGCCGTGCACATACTGGGCGCTTCATAAGAGACGCGGGTGCGGGCGAGTTGCCTACCCGAGGGGCTATGGCGCCTTGCGGGGAGATCGGGTAGGCAAACCCGCCCACACCAGCGTCCTTTAGGAAACGCCCGGTAAGTAAAAGCGCCGGCAGAGCGCAGCCACACTTTCCTTTGCCCGACAGGTGGGTCCGGGAGAGGGGGTGCCTCACACTTTAAATGGGTGCACACTGATTGGAGGGTTTATTTGTGGTTGGAAGAAAACTTTGACCAAACTTTAAAGAAACCGATAAATGTTCGGCACCCATCCGATAGTTTGCAGTTTAAAAATAGATTTTTGTCGAAAAATTATGTGACTGGATAGTGATTGGAAAATGAATGAAACTCAGGGTGTACGCACTGATTGAAGAAGGTGAGGTACCCCTCGGGCGGGCGGGCGGGTCGCGTCCGGCACAAAGCGGAAACGCGAACAAGCAGATAAGTTTGGGGGTCGCTTCGGGCTGGCCGATGGTCGAACAGTGCAAACCGGTATACAATCAGTATCGGTTATCGATCGAGCGTGGCGATATGAAAGCTGGGAGGAAGGCGTTATCGCCGAATAACGCGGGGCAGTATCGATTAATCGGCGGCGGGTGCGCGGCGCAGGGAGCCAACCTCCCACTCCTACAACTATCTCTGCTCTATTTCCATGCCATTTATTTCTCTCTCTCTCGCACACACACAAAAGCACACACACACACACACACACACTCCCTCGCTCTATCTCTCTCTTTTACTCCGTTGCGCGTAGTCGAGTCCAATTGAAACTTTCCTTTTGTACGCAAGCAGGCGCGGTGCAGAGGGTTGCAGGAGGGGAGGGGAGGGGGAGGGGAGGGGGAGGGGGTGGGGAGGCATACCGCGAATATGTGTGGTGGTGGGCCCGGGCGCGTGGGCCCGGGAGAGTCTCATCCTGGTAAAAGCAAACCGCTGGGAAGAGAAATGTGGCCGCAGCGCTGAGCGGGGAGGGGACATGTGCGGCTGGGGGAGGGAGACTGCGAGCGACAGGGGGAGAGCGGCCCGTGGCGGGGGAGCACACGAGAAGTGCCCCATACTCGATCAACAGACCGTTGTGAGCATCGCGAATCCAAAATGATAAAATCGTTTCGAGGCGTTGAGCACTCCCAGCGCCGCCGCGCCCTGCAGCCAAAGTCTCTCGGGACCATGCCGAAAACACACAGGCAGACGAACAGAAATGGTTGCAAACATACTCCGGATAATCAAGTACGAACGTACCGGGTGTTTCGTTCACCCAAAAAAGGGCGCTATTGTATCATGCCCAATTTACTTGAAACAAGTACCGATCGAGGACTCAAAATTATCACGTTTCTTTGAATATTGGAGCTTAAACCGAAGCTACTTTGTTCCCAGATCGCACCCCGAGGAACCAAACGCATGTTTTTGGTTCCAGGCTGCATGGGGATGGGACTGAGCGCCAAATGGTACTTGGTATATTCCAGGACACGGTTTTCTGCTGCTGGGTGCAGGGAAGACGCAGGTGCGGGCGGGTTTGTCTACCCATGGGGCGTGAGGGGGTGCACCCCACCCCACCCTCCTACCCTCGCTCAGCTGAAGTAGAAAGGGTTGTATGTAGAGGTGTGCGAACACTTCGAATTCGAATCGAATCGAAACAGTCCCGATTCGATTCGTATCGATTTCGAAACAAGCAGCTTCGAAATCGAACAATTCGAGTGAAGTAAAGTTTTCAAGTTCGAATTCGAATCATAGGATGCGCGCTCGAACCGCCGCTCCCCCCTGATCTACCCTCCCCATCTCTCCTCTGGCCCCCCACCGCCCCCACCGGCAGCCGCTAGCTGCCACTCCCCCCACCCACTTTCCCCTCCCCCCGCCCCTTCCCCGCCTCCTCCTCCACCTATACACCATCGAATAGTTATTTTTAGAGTACTTTTAAAACCTCTTACATTTTAAGGTCTACATTTGATTCGATTCGGATTCAAAATAGAAAGATTCGATTCGAGGAAAAAAACCTAGATTCGATTCGATTCGGGGGAAAAAATTTAAGATTCGATTCGATTCGAGTTTGAAAAAGGGTGATTCGCACATCTCTAGTTGTATGGGTTGTACGCTACGCAGAGAGCGGGGTACTCTGCAAACTCAAGTGTGAGACAGTATCACACTTTTTACTGCAGCACCACTGCGTCTCACACTTTCAAAAACTATTTTCTGTCGTTGAAGAGCAATCACATCTTTGAGAACAGCATCAGCTTTGGTTGAAAATCTCGGCTAAAAACGAGCTACCATGTGATGGGGTTTGGAACAACACTACAATAAATAATCGGAAATTAATGGTTTCGAAAATTTGTAGGAACGTTGTTGTTTGTGATCAGAACCCCATCACATGGTGGCTCGTTTTACCCTGGATTTCGAACCAAAGCTAATGCTACTCTCCAAAACGTGATTGCTATTCAACTACAAAAAACAAAAAAAAAATAGTTTTTGAAAGTGTGAGACGCAGTGGTACTGCAGTAAAAAGTGCGATACTGTCTCCCACTTGAGTTTGCAGAGTAAGTGAGCCACTCTGTTTAACTAATGAAACAGCAAGAAAAATTCCTTTCATTAGGATTCCAGGAAAGAGGCGACGAGCGCCGGACCTTAGATCTCTAACAACAACAACAACAACAACAACAACAACAACAACAACAACAACAACAACAACAACAACAACAACAACAACAACAACAACAGTGCCATCCCCATCAGTGGAAGTCTCAGAAGAGTGAACCGCGGCCCCAACTGATACGTCAGGTACGCCCAGGAGGAGGGGTCACCAACTCCCAAAACACTGCAAAAGTAACCCCTGGGATTCCCAGGAGCTTTTTGGAATTTCCAGGCGCGCCAGTCATTTTCCAGGAGCACCCTGGGTTTCGCATATATTTTTCCCAGGAGCACCCTGGGTTTGCGGACCCTTTCCCAGGCGCACCCTGGGAATTTTGTGCCGAGAGTCTCTTTTCCAGGCCGCGCCTGGAAAATAATTTCCGTTTCCAGAGTTGTTCCTGGGAAAACGTGCAAAACGGCAAACACCGAAGCTCCGACGGTACTCGACGTCCTTGACGTCATCCAGGGTGGACCTCGATGGGTTCCATCATGACCACCAATCCGGCACGTGTTTTCCGACTGTCGGGGACCTGCTGAGGTCGGCCTCGAAAACCGTTTTGCGCTGCGGCCTTCGGTTCGCGAGATACGAGGACGTACCACGACGTACCTGGAGCTCCGCGCCAAGGATACGTTCACATTTGGGAGGCCAAAGTGACCCTGGCGCCTTTCTCGTTGGGTGTCCGGGACTTCTGACTTCAGAAATAGGTTCCACAGGCTGTGGAGCTTCTGTAGACACCTCTCACACCCTTCTGTCACCTGACATTTAGGTTTGGCGGCGTCCTTAACAGTCTGATCCTGTTGAACACAACATATTTACAGGAATGCACAGTTTTAGGACGCCGCCAAACCCCAATGTCAGGTGACAGAAGGGTGTGAGAGGTGTCTACAGAAGCGCCACAGCCTGTGGAACATATTTCTGAAGTCAGAAGTCCCGGACACCCAACGGGAAAGGCGCCAGGGTCACTTTGGCCTCCCAAATGTGAACGTATCCTTGGCGCGGAGCTCCCGGTACGTCGTGGTACGTCCTCGTATCTCGCGAACCGAAGGCCGCAGCGCAGAACGGTTTTCGAGGCCGACCTCAGCAGGTCCCCGACAGTCGGAAAACACGTGCCGGATTGGTGGTCATGATGGAACCCATCGAGGTCCACCCTGGATGATGTCAAGGACGCCGAGTACCGTCGGAGCTTCGGGGTTTGCCGTTTTGCACGTTTTCCCAGGAACAACTCTGGAAACGGAAATTATTTTCCAGGCGCGGCCTGGAAAAGAGACTCTCGGCACAAAATTCCCAGGGTGCGCCTGGGAAAGGGTCCGCAAACCCAGGGTGCTCCTGGGAAAAATATATGCGAAACCCAGGGTGCTCCTGGAAAATGACTGGCGCGCCTGGAAATTCCAAAAAGCTCCTGGGAATCCCAGGGGTTACTTTTGCCGTGAATACTCCGTACAGGAGATCCATAATACCTTCATAATACTTCATAGGCACCGTGTTCATCGTATCTCATGATATTCAACAAACCCATAATACCGTATAATACCCCATAATACTCCACTTCATATTATCAAATAATACGTCAAGTCGAGCATTATCATAGCAGCTGAAATTTCAATTCACATTTACGGAAAATATGTACTAATTCAAATTTCAATTGAAACTTTACAAGTGAATTAACAAGATAAAATATTATGCCTAAAGGTAATATTATCAAAATACTTTGGGCAGATTTTTTCCTACCGTAAGGGTCCATATAAAAAAAATCGACATACATACGTTTCACCGCAATTTTAGTAGTCAACTCCGTTGCCTTAAAAAAAAAGGGCCAAATAGAACACAAAATGAATCTTGTGATAAGTATGGAATTCGTTCTTTACATTCTTTACATAATTATGTGCTACAGAGGTAGGAGTGTAAAGCGAGATGTGAGTCGAGGGAACACATTGTCATCTCAGATTGTGTTAGTGTGTGCAGGGGAAGTTTTCCCCGGGACCAACCCGGGACACTCGCCCTTGCTCGGTTCGGGCGCTCGGGCCTTGTTCGGCCCCCCGCTCGGCTTCGATTGTTGGGGCGCATAAAGGAGCGCGCCGACTCGGGCTTGAACTAGACTCGGGGACTTAGAATGAAAACTAGCACAAAATTTGTTAAGAGTTCTCAAAATAATATTATTAAACGTGAAAAAAGGTTCATTGTTGAAATTCAGACGAAGGCTTCTAGTTCAGATTAGTACAAGTTTCATGTCTGTAGGTATTGTGCTCTCTGAGATTGAAAACTCCACTAATAAGCTGGGTTATGGACAAAATGAAAACATACAAAATTTGTTAAGAGTTCTCAAAATAATACTATTAAACGTGAAAAACAATTCATTGTTGGAATGAAGATCAGCATTTCCAGTTTAGAATGGTGAAAGTATCATGCCTGTGGGTATTCTGAGATCTGAGATGAAAGTAGAAGCATTTTAAGGGTTACACTCGACTAAGAGCAATACTCGTTCTTTTCACCACTCAGGAGAGAGGTGGTGGTAAAGAACGAGTAAAAAGATCATTGTTCACATTTTGTATGACTCATGCCCCCCTCGGAAACTATGCTGCTGACAGCCGAACAACATACGCACCTACACTGACTGAAGTGCACCAACTGCTTTGTGAGACTCGCCCGTGCATCGTGTGCGATCAGGCAGGGCCAGACTGCCCCGGTGGGGGGCGGGGGGCGGGGGGTGGTGGTAAATAATACAGCAGACTCCGAGATAAGGCACGGCCGAGGCCGGCCCCGCTCCGCCCCGCGCCCGAGGCCCACCCGAGGCCCACCCGAGGCCTCTGCAGGCGCAACCCTTCGGCACCCATTCTAGTCGCCCAAAACTCATCTAGGCAGAGTGATAAAATATGCGAAATGCCCCAAACGTGCTGCGGCATCGGAGACAAGTTAAACAGCCCGGCCGAGGGGGAGGCTGGGGAGGCGCCCGGCGTGCCAGTCGCACCCTCAGCTTTTGTTCCCGCGCGCACGCCCCACGCGCCTCGCCCGGGCCGCTGATACACTGCCAGAAACGGCCGGATAGAATTTGAGTCCCAGCCCTTGTCCCAGCCGCCCTGACGCTCGGCAAATAAGGTGAAAAAACATAATTTCTATTTTCCATCTCACGTTTTGTTATTTCAATAATTACCCGGGAGGTGGAAGTCTGCAGTTTCAACAGGGGTAGAAATCTCTCTGACCTTGACTCCCGCTTTTCACGCGTCCAAACATGTCCGTTCTTCCATTTCCCTTGCAGTCCGGCCTCGCGTCTTCCTTCTCCTTCCGAAATCCTTGCGCCGCTCCGCAGCCTCCCTGGTCCGGGCGAGGGGGAAATCACTCGTGTAATAGTCGGTCGAGGGGTCTGTAATAGCTCTGTAATTGATCTGTAATATGTAATATTTATGTAATGCCTGTAATAGCTCTGTAATGCCTGTAATAGCTCTGTAATACCTGTAATAGGCGTGTAATAGATGTGTAATAGGTGTAATGTGTGGAAAGGAAAAAAAAAAGTATCGAGCACTGTCAGAAAAAACCACGGTGTTTGGTATGGTAAAGTCTGGTAGACAATTTGCCTGGTCAGTCTGTACCTGATCGAGTACGGTCTTTTAAGTACGGACCACGGTTATTTTTAACATGGAGTCTTATGGGTGCCACAGTAAATGAGGCACGGCCATCCTGTACCTTGCCCACCACAGTTTTCCGTACCCAGTCCTGTACTTTGGTACAGGATTTTTGACAGTGCTGGGAGCTATTTCACGGCAAAAGTAACCCCTGGGATTCCCAGGAGCTTTTTGGAATTTCCAGGCGCGCCAGTCATTTTCCAGGAGCACCCTGGGTTTCGCATATATTTTTCCCAGGAGCGCCCTGGGTTTGCGGACCCTTTCCCAGGCGCACCCTGGGAATTTTGTGCCGAGAGTCTCTTTTCCAGGCCGCGCCTGGAAAATAATTTCCGTTTCCAGAGTTGTTCCTGGGAAAACGTGCAAAACGGCAAACCCCGAAGCTCCGACGGTACTCGACGTCCTTGACGTCATCCAGGGTGGACCTCGATGGGTTCCATCATGACCACCAATCCGGCACGTGTTTTCCGACTGTCGGGGACCTGCTGAGGTCGGCCTCGAAAACCGTTTTGCGCTGCAGCCTTCGGTTCGCGAGATACGAGGACGTACCACGACGTACCGGGAGCTCCGCGCCAAGGATACGTTCACATTTCGGAGGCCAAAGTGACCCTGGCGCCTTTCTCGTTGGGTGTCCGGGACTTCTGACTTCAGAAATAGGTTCCATGGGCCGTGGCGCTTCTGTAGACACCTCTCACACCCTTCTGTCACCTGACATTGGGGTTTGACGGCGTCCTCAAACTGTGCATTCCTGTAAATATGTTGTGTTCAACAGGATCAGACTGTTGAGGACGCCGCCAAACCCAAATGTCAGGTGACAGAAGGGTGTGAGAGGTGTCTACAGAAGCGCCACAGCCTGTGGAACCTATTTCTGAAGTCAGAAGTCCCGGACACCCAACGAGAAAGGCGCCAGGGTCACTTTGGCTTCCGAAATGTGAACGTATCCTTGGCGCGGAGCTCCCGGTACGTCGTGGTACGTCCTCGTATCTCGCGAACCGAAGGCCGCAGCGCAAAACGGTTTTCGAGGCCGACCTCAGCAGGTCCCCGACAGTCGGAAAACACGTGCCGGATTGGTGGTCATGATGGAACCCATCGAGGTCCACCCTGGATGACGTCAAGGACGTCGAGTACCGTCGGAGCTTCGGGGTTTGCCGTTTTGCACGTTTTCCCAGGAACAACTCTGGAAACGGAAATTATTTTCCAGGCGCGGCCTGGAAAAGAGACTCTCGGCACAAAATTCCCAGGGTGCGCCTGGGAAAGGGTCCGCAAACCCAGGGCGCTCCTGGGAAAAATATATGCGAAACCCAGGGTGCTCCTGGAAAATGACTGGCGCGCCTGGAAATTCCAAAAAGCTCCTGGGAATCCCAGGGGTTACTTTTGCCGTGTTCTATGGTCGTTTTAGCTTTGTAATAGTGCACTGGTAAAACAAATGTGCAATAGTGCACACTTAAAGTGTGCTTCCTGGCACTTTGCGCATTTCATGGTGTTTAAACATATTGCACACTACGTGGTGTGCAAAGTTTAGACGTTTGGCAAGTGTGCAAAGTTTGCACACTTGGTTGTGGAAAATTCTTAATCATAGGATAGCAAAAGGTATACCAAGTGTCGAAATGTTGCACACTACGTGGTGTGCAAAGTTTAGACGTTTGACAAAGTGTGCAAAGTTTGCACACTTCGTGATGTTTAGTTTTGCTCGACACCAGGAAGTGTGCAAAGTTTGCACATTTGAAAAGCACGCCAATTGGTGAGCAATATTCTACATTTGTTTTACCAGTGTGGTGATAGCCGTGTAATAGCTGTAATAGTAGAGTAATGGTTGTAATTTATGTGTAATTCCCGTGTAATTGTGTAATAGATGCGTAATTCATGTAATGATTGTAATTGATGTAATTGCCGTAATTGCACTGTAATGGTACTGTAATAGCCGCAATAGCTATGTAATACCTGTATTTTGCGTAGTAGGTGTAATTGATCTGTAATAGTTGTAATACATTCAAAATGTAATAGTCGGTCGACCATTTTCATGGGTGATTTCCCCCTCGGGTCCGGGCAGGTGCGAGGCACTGCGCTCAGCTGCCTCCCTGGTCCGGGCAGGTGCGAGGCGCTGCGCTCAGCTGCATGCAGGCGTTATAAATACAATTAAAATTAAAACGGACAGCGAGTAGCCTAGGAAAGTCGATGGAGGGAGCTTTTTAACTTTATTTTCGCTATCTGTTTGGTCAGCGTTGAATTATAAAGGAAAATGTACACGTTCGTGTCTATGACGCGCAAACTTAACTTGAAGTCAAGGCGTGAGACATCACTGAAAAAACCAGAGCGAGGATTCTCGCCCTTAGCAGAGCGATAAATTTTCTCTCTCCCTCTTTGAGAGCGATTTTTGGTTTTCTCGCTCAATCAAAGAAATAGTAAATAAAAAAACTCGCCCTATTTGAGCGAGGATTGGGAAACCTCGCCCTTTTTGAGTGAGGATTTTCACCCTTTATCTCACTTAATTTGAGTGATGTTGTAAATTCTTTCTCAAAAAGAGCGAGGATCCGAAACTCTCATTTAAATTGGGCAAGAGGAAAAATCTCACTCCTATATGATGAGATATCTCACTCTTGCATTTGCAGTGACATCTCTGTACTTCCCTTTACATCAGACACGTGCCAGTCCAGCCCCGCACAGCCACCTGCACTGCTCGGCTGCGTGCGTATTGCCTACGCGAGACTAGCAGGCGCTGAGCCCGCCGGCACTGCTGCTACCAGCACACGGCTCGGCTCGGCCGACAGCTGCTACTGGTAGCGCCTGCGGGGCCAACAGGTAGGCAACACACGCCAGGGCTGTGTGCATATTGCCTACGCGAGACCAGCAGGCGCTGAGCCCGCCGGCACTGCTGCTACCAGCACACGGCTCGGCTCGGCCGACAGCTGCTACTGGTAGCGCCTGCGGGGCCAACAGGTAGGCAACACACGACAGGGCTGTGTGCATATTGCCTACGCGAGACCAGCAGGCGCTGAGCCCGCCCGAGGGCTGTGGGCGGTATCACCAATTCCAATAGTAATATCAATAATTAAAAAAAATGGTTTTAAAGTCAAAACCAATAATTTGTATGGGAATATTGGTTTTTCAATATATTGGTCGAACAATACAAATATTAAAATATTGGTTTTTCTATATATTGGGCGACGGGTCTATTTTATTTGACCTACCCTAAAGTTGACCTACCTGAATATTTTGACTAAGATATAAATATTTTTAACACATTTAGAAAACTCTAAAAACTTACTATTTTACTGCTGACCTATCCAAAAGTTGACCTAACCTACCCCTTAAAATATCGAAAATATCTTTATTTTTCGTAAAATATACGGAAAGATCAACTTTAACTTTTAGGTAGGTCCGCGATTTTCACAAAAATCACTTTTGAAACAATATCAATATTTTGGCACAAATATAAAAATATCGATCTAAATTAGTATTCGAAATTGCGACCAGTATTCAGGATGCGGTATTGGAATTAATGTTGGATATCAGCATCAGTATTAGATTTTGGAATCAATATACAAGTTTATAGATCTAATATTCTATATTGGAATCAATATTGGAATCAAATTGGATATTGAATCAATATTGTATGATGGTCAAGACCGGTCAAGACAAAACATTGGTATTGGAAATTCCAATATTTTAAATATTAAAATATTTTCCCATATACTGAAATACACTGGAAAAACAAAGGTGCTATCTAATTCCTTTTTAGAGGCGTTAGTGAAACAGTGCTTTTACAAAGACGCTACTGGCCTCTAAAGGTGCTATTTGCGGCTGTTTAAGTGCCTTTCCAAAGGCGCTAGTGCAGTAGTGCCTTTGAAAGGTATTATGTCGCACCTTTGATTTTCCAGGGCACCGACCAGCCCGAGCCCGCCGTGCTAGCTGGCTGCTGGCTCTAGCTAGCAATGGCAGCCGGAGCGTCGCAGCAGCAGCTTTAGATTTGGATTTTCTCTTCGCAGATGAAATGATTACGTTTGGGCGACGTATGGGCCGGGGGATATATATATATATATATATATATATATATATATATATATATATATATATATATATATATATATAGGGCCGAGCCGTAGCCAAAATCCCAACCTAGTGGGTCAATCAGATTCCCTCCGGTCCCCGTAAAGCGCGGGTGGCGGGGGCGGGGCGGGGCGGGGCGGGGCGGGGCGCGGGGCAGCGCGGCCGTTGGAGCGGCGCCACCTGCGAGTCCCACGCCCACGCCTCGCCTGGCGCCCTGCCCATCCCCCACCCCTCCACTTGTCTGGGCGAGCTTCCGCCTGGCCAGCAATGGAGCCATTGAGACCTTCCGAGCCATCTACACGGCGAGTTGTGAGGGTGCCGCGGCGGGGCGGCCCAGGCTGGCCCAGGCGAGCGTCTCCAGCGCGTGCAGCGGGTCGCCGTCCCCAGCCCCAGCCCGGTCCCCACCGTGGTGGGCGCGCTTCATCGATCAAAAATATGATTCGTGGCACTTCATTCGCACGCGATGCCCGTTGAACCATAGGTATTAGAGATGTGCGAACAGGCTTGGTTCGAATTCGAACGACCACAAACAGAAATTTAGAATAACAACTCGAACCGAACACATACACTGAGAGAAATGTTTCATTGCAGCCATAAAAAATTGTTTGATCGATTCCGTTTGGTCATGGGCATCAAAATTTTAGTCACAGTAACTAAGCCTTTGGTTAGAGCAACCAAAATTTCGGTTACAGCAACTAAAATTTTGATGCCTATTACTAACCGGGACCGACCGAACAAAATTTGATTATGGGTATCAAAATTTTGATGGCTGCAACGAATCATTTCTCTCAGTGTATCTGAAATCACATCGAACGAACTGAACCGAACACATAAGTGTTCGTATCCGAACGAACAACTTTCTAACAATCTTCTTCTTTCTTCATAGTGCCAGTCATTTGAATCATTTTCATGCTGGACACTTTTATAGAATGCGTTTATTTCTTCAGCTGCGGTCCATTTTTCTCACAGCCAGAAATGAAGAGTCGAATGTCCGTCGAATCGATGTCGACATTACATGTCGATAGATTCGGCCGTTTCGGTGTCGAAACGTACCTCGGCTCGATGGAGAATCGACATAAAATCGACATCGATTCGATGAAATAATTTCGATTCGAGTCACCGCCAATGAAATCCACCTTCGAGTGTGATCGGTTAAAGCGGTTGCGTGACCGAGACGCCTGAGGGGTAGGCAGCCCATTCTACGCGGGGCTGGTGGGCTAGAGAGAAAGAGCCCGGCCCAGCGACAGGCAGTAAGGCGGGGCAGGCGGCAGCGCAACGGCTGGGCGGGCTGGGCTGCTCTCGACGATGAGCTTGTGTGTGTGTGTGTGTGTGTTTGTGTGCGTGTGTTTGTGTGTGCGTGTGTTTGTGTGTGTGTGTTGGTATGTGCGTGTGTTTGTGTGTGTGTGTTGGTGTGTGCCCAGTGCCCAGCTCGCCACACCGGACGGCCGGAAGGAACCCGGAACTGCAAACGGGTCCCATTCTTTCGGGTGCATTCGGCAAAAGTCGGCGCATCGCTAGGCTTCTTCGGCACTATCGTCCCCTCTCTCTCGCACACCTGCGCGCGGTGGGTCGGGCCGTCGGGCTCGAGACGGAACCCGAACCGGAGCGGACTCCCGGCTCTGCTAGACGTCATGCCCATAGGGTGTGTATGCCGGGTTAGGCTCCTAGCTCGTGTATTTTAAGCAGGCGCGGTTTAAGGTCCGACTGGAGCGCACCCCAGGTTGCCTACATACAGGGGTTTTGTCGCGCTATTTGCCTACTTTCCAGGCTGCTATCTAGTGACCGAAGGGGGAGGGGGGGGGGCGATCGCCCCCCCGCCCCCCCTTAAACCGCGCCTGATTTTAAGCATGGCAAAGCAAAGAAACAGGGAGATTCTCACAAACAATTTGCCAAGGTAAAAGACACATAACAAGGCAGTGTAGATAGTTAAAAACGAAATATAGTTCGACCACGAACGCTCTGAGACGTTATTTTTCGAACAGTTTGTGCCCGAACATTAAATGTTCGTTTCCTGAACGAACAAACACTGTGTTTGGTTCGTTCGTGATCGTTCGGCGCACCTGTTCGCACATCTCTAGGGTATATATATCATGATTTAGAACATTTTCGCCCGACGTAGCATTCTCAACTCCGAGACTGGAAAGTCTTATAGGAGCCTAAAGTTTACATGGCCCAAAGGATCGTTAGCTCCGATATTCCTCCGTACACGAGATGATATTACCTTAAATATTACATTGATATTACCCATATTACAGGTCCTGTAATATTACGTTGATATTACCCATTTTCCCAGGATTATGACGTCAGTACTGTAAAATTGGTGTAATATTACCAATAATTAGTTACCTGTAATATTCCATATTCCTCCGTACACGGTCAAGCGGAGTTGACGACCCTTCGTCATGGCCCCTTAAGGATATTTTGGGTAGGCAACCCGCACGTCCCATAAGGCTGATCTTCAATCTAGGCCTCTTTTTGACCGACTTCAAACCCATGTATTCGCGCAAAATTTGGCACACCCCTTCTCGAAGGCTGAATAAACGACTTCAGTAAATAAAATCGGGATTTACTGCCACAGAAACTTTGCAAATCGATCCCAAAATTCGAGCGCCTGCAGAGCGGTGGGTAGGCAACCCTCAATTCACCCTTTCCCTAGTTTTCGACCTTTTCGGCCGGAAAAACACGCTAGTAAGAGCTAGAAAAACGACGTTTTCGATGTTGCGTTCTGTTTAATCAATGTTTTTAAACATTGCTTGATATTTTTGCGCTGTCACTTGCATTTTGCGCGCCACGCGGGGACCGCCTGATCCCAGCCGGTCCCGGGACACCACGGCGGAGAGGAGAGCGCGAACGTACAACAGATAGAACTGCTCCCAAGTTTCTTTCGTACTTTGAGTCGAGCCCGGCCCAGGCCCGGGGCGCAGTGACCAGCGCAGGAGCACGGAACCCCACTTTGCTTATGGCAGCTTATGCGCGACGAGGACAAATTATTTTTCGGGAGCGACTACACAGCAAAATATACGCTCGGAAGTTCCTTACCTTGTGCCTCTAGATGAAAAACATAAAATGAAACCGACAATAAGGAAACTATAATTCATTTAAAGATATTTCATTCATTTAAAGGGGAGCTCTTTTACTACCAGCATTCATTGTCATTGTTAAAAACTAATTAAAATCCTTGTTCATGACTTTAAAAGGTAGTCAGGCAAACATTCTTTTGAATAAGATTGATATTGGGGAGATACGCCTTTAAAATCTTCGACTGTCTTTCTATTTTATAGGTGTGCTAACAGTATACTTTTATAGATATTATACTTCTTACATAAATGCGCTGATTGTTTTACATTGCCAGGTGCCAGGTGCAAAGTTACTGCACGGCCGCATCTACAAAACTTGTCAATCCTCACTCTTCAGTAAACTCAAAAATATAACTCATCATTTATTTATCTGTAAACTAACAAACTAGAGAACTACAAAAATTTTATGTCCAGGATAGTGTGACTGAAGCCAAGCCTCATAAATGTTTTAAAATCATCATAAACATGCTGAACTTATTGTGGATATGAAATAAGCCAGAGCTGTGTTACGCATCAGGGACAGGTGGCATCTCACACAGAGTGTCACACAATTGTCTACAGCAATGTATGGGTTTACCATGCATAGCTATTGTCAATTTCAGACAGGAGAGTTGAAAAAAAAAAACTTTGTACTTTCCTCTGTATGAAAGCAGGGATGGAGACACTACCAGAAGACACATTGCAGTCAATATATAACAAGATCACTTGTGTAAAGGAAACTAAGCTTAGCATAAGTAATCTTTATTCAAATATAAAGTACAGAGAAGCTGAGTGGAGAACATTGGTTTGCGGTGATTAGGATCCCTTAAAAAGCAGCATAAAGCTGAGGTATTTGAGATCAAACACATGATGCGGGAAAACAACCTGAAACAAAAGCTTCTACCAGCAACCAATAACATTGGTCACTGTAAGGATCGGAGAAAATAGGCGGGGACAATTTCTATTTTAAAATGTAATAAACATTTCATAGTACACTACATGGTCCATGTGTAAAACAGGGCAAGTTCTCACATTCTGATGAATCGTATGAAAAAGCAAAAGCTACGACCTAAACCATCATATTAAGTCAAATTAAATGCTGAGGGCGTACTAAGTACCAAGCTCAAAATCTGTACTGGGAATCGTTCCTCTTATGGCCGAAGAAGCAGAAAGCGCAAAATTTCATTTTAATACCACGCAGACATGCTTTACGCAATTTTATACAACTTGAGAAATCATATCAATGGAAACATGTCGAGGCTCTGATAATGATACGCTGAGAAACGAGTACAAATTGTAGTTGTAGGTTACACACCGCAGGTCAGGGAAAGGGATGGGCACTCAGAGAACACCGTCCAGCCATCACTCGACAGTCTTGATTACAGCGACACGCGGGATACCAGAGCGGCCAGTATCTCGTTCTCCAGTTACAGGACAATAGTTAACAAGTAGGGATAGCGGTTCACAACTCTGATATTCGGCATAGATCCACAAACTATCAGAACAAACACACAAACCACTACTTGACACCGGCGCCATGATTGGGATCGGCGCTTGTGTCGCCATCTACGCGAAGGGAGGGAGAGGGACGGGAGGGAAGTCACGATGTTCGCGATGTTCCCAAGCGGCCGAAACGACGGACCTCGCTGGTGAGCTGCGTAGGGGGGATATCTGTAATGTGGAATGGAATAGGGTAACAAGTAAACAGACAACTGTACTCCAGAGTTGGTCAGAAGCACGTGACAGTTTATTGGGTCCAGCATTTCGAAGTTGACTCGGTTGGCACCAGCCATACATTCACATTCTTGTTCGGTTAGCTTCCCTGAGCACCGCCTTGTTGTCCACGGCCTTTAGGATCTTCCGTTTCTCGTTTCTTTCTCCATCTCTCACTTTGTTTTCTAAGTGATGTAAGGTTATGAACTCCTGTTGTGTTGATCCTTTGTATCTTGCCGACTTCATGCTAGTTGAAGAGTTCGCAAGGTGAATGAATATGTCAACACTTATACTCATAATATTGCTTCAATACGATTACTCATACGGCCCTCACCCCTCATTAATTTGCTTCTCTCACTACCTCTTTTCCGGAATTTCAGATTTGATGCACACACCTATTTTTAAAATAAATCATTTGACACTTTATCACGATGGATAAGGACAAGGAACAAGCTTCGACCAAAAATCCAATGGTTTACATTTGTGGAGGTGAGATTGAACTCCTGGTTTCTATTTCTTGTACATTTTATCTTAATACTGAGTTTTGAACTATTTATTTTGCTCTTCCTTTGTACAGAGTGTCATCATGAAAATGAGATTCGTCCGAGAGATCCTATTAGGTGCAGAGAATGTGGCTACAGAATTATGTACAAGAAGAGGACTAAAAGATGTATCCTTTGTGGCTAGAACAGCAGGATCTTGTTTTTCCCTGTTTGTTTCTCATTCTTTATAATAATATCCATATTCCTGGTATATGTGAAGAGAACGAGTATGGTGTTCAAAACTTGGTTTTGTTAGTGACTAGTTCAACTCAGAAACCTCCAAAGTAAACCCAATAATTGAATATTCAATTTAAAGCTTAAAACACAATCTTTCTTCCGTAAACGAAGTATTTTTTCTCTACAATGAAAAGTTTTGAGTAAATCTCGTTTGAAAACGTCCCTTTTAACGGCGTTCGACCCTTAATTTGTAACTTAAATTTCTCACAAAAAACATTTCAATCTTCATCATATTTTCACTTGAAAACATATCTTTCAGCTTTGGTAAACATTTCTTTTCCTCTGATGTAATGAGATAAAACTTATTCTTTTCCTGTAAATGAAAGTTCTTTCAGACCCTGCAGCTTTGGTATTGGGAAAGTGGGTGCCAATGCATTCAAATTAATATTTCGGTAATTTCGAAACGGCGGTGCTGAACGCCAACAATAGCCAACAATTTAAAACCTATTGGACTTCTTCCTGAGTGTAGTATCAGTGGGATCATAATATTTCGGCAAGTTTATGTTTCAACATACTTCCACACTTAACAAAACCAGTTTTGATACACATTCTGTTTGTAAAGAATGAGTTCCTTCACTTTATATCAATTTTGCCAAGTGCAAAATTGATATTTCCAAACATTTTATATTTAGGCAGATGTCTTTGCTTCTTGTTTTTTTTCTCTGTCACAATCTGTGTTTATTTTACTTTATGTCATGTTAAATGCTGCTTTGTAAGGTGGATTTCTATTCTCCTTCGAAATCAGCTTTCATCCAGGCTAACAAAGTTTCCGAATCATCTATTGTCTTCAAAGATAGCTGCAGGGTTATATGGGAGCTTTTGTTCAGTGTTGTAAAGAGTCTATGTAGTCAGGTTAGGCAGGAGAATAGGTGTGGGAGTTCAGGAAAGGTGGTCTTCGTAAATATTCTTACTTAGTATTTTCATCTGGCCTCGGCATTATTGACCGCCCTCCCCTATGCTCAATGGGCAGTGGAGTTCAGGGTGGAGTTGGACGGTTGGCTCTCCCACACCGCAAGGGTGAGGGTGTCGACGGACCAACTACGCGCTGATATCCACTTTCCAATGGGTTTGGTCCTAATCAATCAATCAATCAATCAATTCTTGTGCTAACTGGACAACAATAACATCCTTGTTATGATTCCTTAACCAATTTTAACAGTAGTTGTGTTCGATGCCCGCTGAACCTCTGCACTTCAACAGGAAGATGTTTCATGTTCAAATAATTTTGCAAGACTCAACAAAATTCCATCTTGTACAAAGTTTTATCTTAGTTTAATACGAATAAGAAAAATGTCTCAAAAAACAACGGTTTTTCAATAAGGTCATTCAAAGAACCACTCAGCTGATATCAGTCATTTGTTTTATTTGACACATGAATACGCATGTGTCACACAACAGTAAGCATATGTTTGCAAAAACTTAAAACATCCATTGATTTTTTTTTACAATGAATAGTGAATATTTTTCTGCATTCAATGCTGTATATTACATATGTACATATATATGTACAAAGGACAAAACACTGCTTGCTTACATATAAATATACTTTGTGGTTAGCTCTAAGAGGCTAATGACTCATGACAAATATGAGCAGACTTCCCACAGTTCATGCCAATTTGCAAGAATTTTACCATGCTAAAGAAATCATAAAGAATCTACATACTTATGCAGCTAATCAACATATGTATCACATGCCTCTACTATTTCTACAATCTTGCAGGCAAAGCCAAAAAATGAAAACAAAAATCTGCAAAACTCTTGCAGGTATAACAAAATAAATGATGTTGAACAAAACATGAGTACAACACATTTTTTCATTGAGCTCTCATGACTGAGGGTCAAGCATTTTAACAAGAAACATAAAATAAAATCACATAATGGCCAAAAATGGCACTTCTCAAGACAAACAAATCGTCAAAATTATACAGGAGGGACTGTGAGAGGGGGTAAAATCACTGAAAAAGAAAACTTTCTTTAGAGGAAAGAGGAGAACCAGGCAAATCAAGACACAAGAAAGAGTGGTTGCCAGCTACTTTCTTCTACAAGACAAATTGTACAAAAATAATAGTTCGTAAGGTAATTAGGACTGGACAGACTGATTAAAACATACATGTCCAAATGACTTTAGTAATTAGGCAAAATTGGGAGAGCACAGCTCTCAACAGAAGACACTAGTTCCAAAAAAAAAAAAAAAGTTTCAAAAAAGAAAAATTTTATTGATTTTGTGGTAGAGAAGTGAACTGAAAATGATCTGATCATACATCACCAATAGAATTTAGAGATTGGATATGTAAAATGGAAGCTCATACATGAAGCAAAAATCATTCAATAGTAAGAATATAAGAATACGCATTGGTTCATAAATTCATGAAGAAACCTATGAGTAAGTTTTTTGGTCCAACTGATGTGTAGTATTCTCAAGCAAAACGTTGTTGAAAAGTAAGCCATGACAAAAACCTACTTTAGAAAATTACAGAAAGTAAAATGGATTGTAATCCATTGTAAAATGGATGTGTAGCAGAAGGAAAGATTGATACTGTATTTCTTCTTTACACATCATCCATAAAAATATGGAATTGGAAACATACAGCTGATCGATAACAATGCAGGTAATAACAATATTTTCGGTCAAAAGTTCACATCTTGTGGCTACAATTAATTACAAAGAGAGGGGGGTCAAGGAGGGTAAATGATCTGTGTACATGATATGCTCTTTGGTCATACTAAGTCAAATGCTCACAGGGATATAACATAGAACTGAAACCAATGCCTAACTTCTTACAAAAATTTCCAGAAAATTTTTTGGCAGCCTTATTAAATTTGAAAGAAGTGTTTCAGTCTTTCATTCATTTAATTCACAATTGGCACAAAAGGAACTAAACTTTAGAGCCAGTTCTAGAATTAATCCTCAAAAAGTAACTTAAAACCAGCAATATAAGCTGATGGTCAAAGTAGTAGTCAAAATAACACAAGCCAAACCTCCAATGTCAATGCTTGGATAAAATGCACAGGTATCACATTGGAAGCACGATATGTATCTGTGCTTTCACCTCTTCAGATGGTTGAAAATTAATGGTTCTGATATTTACAAGAATAATATTAACAAAAATTTATTGATAAATCAGAGTTATCTATCACATCTCAAGCAAATTGTTTGTTTTCAGTACCGCAGTTATATGATTTAAAACACAATGAAGATAAGAATCTGCAGGAATCAAATCATACACTAGTGAGCTTCCTAAGAAACATACTGGATTCTATCTTATTTTACACAAATAACACCTAATGTCACAAATTCATTCAACACATCAAATCATTCCTTTCTTCACAGATGAATGTTGCGGACGAAAGATCTTTTGCAAAAGCTCATTGCACTCTCAACGTTGTAAAAATACATGTGAGCACTGAGAGAATACTCTCACAGAATCAGAGAAAAACGTAACAGAACAGACAGTTTGAGCACTGCTTTTCCTGGTCACCTGTTGGCAGGGGGCTGAAGGGATTGACCCCCATAGGCATTGTCAGTCTTATTAGGTACTTCACACACACCAGTCCTACTATCTACTGTCTTATCTTGCAAATCATGAGTTGGTTCCAGGTGCACAATTCGCCTATCATGTGCAACAGGTTTTATTTCTGGATTCATATCCTTATTATTAAGTATTATTGAATGTGAATTTACTGAATTATATCTTCCAGCCATCAGACCCGGTAAATGCGCCAAAATAGGAGCTTTTTCACTGGACTGAACTTCCATCTTCATTGTGGCTGGCATGTAAGTAGGTACTCCGTTTGAACCTGGGGGAGGCGGGGCACTTTGGTTTCCAGCAGAGATGCCTGGAAATACGCGAGAGGAAGGTGCCGATGCAGCTGCCGCCGCCGCTGCAACTGCAGCAGCAGCTGCTGCAGCAGCCGTTGTGTTTGTTCTCAAAGCACCACCCTCTTGCTTCACTGCACTGGAACTGGAACCTGACTGCTGGGGTGAAGGTGTTTGGTTTGGAGAGGAAATGCGAGGTGGTAGATGTTGATGCTGGTTGTGCTGCAGCTGCTGAACAGGTTGAGGAGGAGGTGGCTGTTGTTGAGTTTGATGCAATGAATCACTCTGAGGTGTGCTGGAGTTTGCATTGTCCTCATCGCCAGTATCAACAGCATCTGGGAAAGGAATGCCATGAAACATAATAGGTTCCCCCTCGTCAGATGACTCTTCAATATCACTCGCAGTAGGCTCTGGTTGTTTCCACTGATTTAATTTAGTTGGATCTTTTTCACACAGTTTCTTCGCTAAAGCCTGTAAAATTGAACAAAGTTAAAATTATAGTATCCAATGCAAAGAAATAGTAATAAAAATCACACAAAGAAAAAAAAAGGGAGAGAGAGAGAGAGATGGAAAAATATATAGTATACATACCAGCAAACTTTCTAGGGAGCTGTCACAATCCGTGGTGTCAATGTCATTCATGTTCAACCCAGCCCTTTCTATTTCAGCATAAGTTCCAAATGGTAGTTTCCCAACACATTCTAATTTCATGATATGCATCTTGGAACGTAAATGTTTAGCCAAATGTCCATGAATTCGGAATGCACTTTTACAGTCGTCACATTTGTATGGCCTTGGGTTTGTTGTCGTTGGAGTGCCAAAAGTAGAATTCATGCTCACCTACAGAGATAAGGAACAATAAAATTATAATTTGAAGAGAACTGCCATCACATGTGTTGATGAACATCATATGGTTAAGCTTTTTTCATCACCTTATTGTGATGAGACACAGATCTTTGATGCTTTTGAAGATGACCTTGTGTCCGGAAAGACACAACACAGGAATCACAGCGGTACGGACGTTCAAAGTAATGAATATTAACGTGAAGGATAAGTTGGCTTGGCTTTGAGAAAACTTTATTGCAAATTGTGCACTTGCTCCGGCCATCATCAGTGACACTAAAACAAACCATACACCATTATCTTTGACATTTTGCAAAAATGAGCTTGAAATACACAAGTTGAATTTTAGTTCACTGCCATACCTGACATAGCTGGGAGCTGGGCCACTGGATGGCGGCATGAATTCGGCCTTGGGTTTCTTTACTACAGTACCAGATGCCTGGGGTGGGGAGGTATTTCCAGAGTTCGCTACGATAACACTATTTGTAGATGATCGAGATCCTGTACTGTTAACAGAGGAAACTCCCTCTTCCATGGGTGGTACAGCAGATGAAACATCATTTCCACTAGCTGACACAGTTGTTATCACAGATAAAGTTGCATTCATTTTATCACCACAAGTTGCCGGAGGAGATTGGAAAGATTCCGGTTTGATCTCTGCAATTGCTTCAACACTTGTTTGATCACCTAAAGGGGTCTTGACTGATGCACAATCCATTCCACTTCCTGTTCTTGTTGTTTTATCAGAAAGTTCTATGGATGATGAGTGAACTGTCAATGGTGGAGGAGCAACCTTGACAGGGGACAGTGCATTTTCTTGCTTCACAGAAACAGGAGGGGCAGAAGATGTCAAGTTCAAGTGACTTGTAGAAGTGCCACCAGTACTCAGACTTGCAGATACTTTCACACTACCAGATGTCACGAGCCTTGGGTCACTATCATTAACTTTTGATGTTTTCTGAACAGCCCACAAGAGAGGAGGAGGCCGCAAGATAGTACTCTCTTGGGCAGGTATACTGCTTTGAGATGAGATCAAATGGGAGACCGAGGTAAATGTGGTTGAACACATAACAGTACGAACAGTGTCCGTGTGAGAGTGTGCATTTGAATAGGACATTGTTGGTGTAATGCAAGAAGTTGGTGTTCCCAGCACTACAGCAGATGTATCTTCAGACCTTTCTCCTCTCGATCTTGGATGGTACTGGCTCTGTTTCACGCGGGCGTCTTGCACTGCTCTCTCTCGTAGGTAAGTCTGATGAAGCGCAGAGTCTTCTGGTGGGTCTGTGGGTGTTGCTAAGCTTACAGGAAGTTTCTCCATTGTGCTACACAGCGAAGCAAGCAAAAAGGCAGGCTCCGAAACTGGTGTCAAAATTTCAGAAATGGGAGTAGTTGGAGTGCGAGGCATGAGAGACAATGGTAGGGGCAGAGCTGTCAATAGGGCTGAAGATGTTCTGCCCCCGGTAACCTTTAATTTACTTGAAGTCTCGTCACTGTTGGTTGAATCAGAACCATCAACATCCTTTGATTCTTGTTTGATAGTATCTGTTGGTAAAGAACTGCTGCCTCCAACAATACGCGTAGAGGGAAAATAGTAGCGCTGATGTCCGTCTTCTGTGTTGAGTTCGGCTAAAGGTTTGGCTCCTTCTTCAACATGTAGCCCTTGTTCATGAATATCTCTGGCAAGACCCGTATTATGAGATACCTGCAGAATAAGAGATTATTGATCAATATTAAATAAAACATTCTGTAAACTTCAGTCAGATTTCACAAAAGATTTAGGATACATGCCTTTTCTCTTTCCTTGTGCTCACTGATAGCAGCTAAGGTAGGGGTGCCGGGGATGGAAGATGTGATGCGTCTAGGATGCTCCGTGGACAGCTGATAAGGATATGTGCTGAGACCCCTAGCTCCTTTAGGAGCCACAAGGCCTGCCTCTCTTGCTTCTTTCTCAGTTGCACGATCATTGTTTGGAGAGTGGTGAGGAGTTTGAGCAAGAGAGAGCAATGATTTGGCAGCTTCTCTCTCTTGTCTTCCTTTAATGTCAGCTAAACAGAAACAAAAATAACAATATTTTAAGAAAAAGTATAATAAGAACTTTCATCAAATATATACACTCTTCGAGACCGAGACTTACCGTCCGCTTCTTCCTCATCATCATCGTCATCTTCCTCTGCATCATCATCCTCCTCATCATCATCATCATCAGAGTCTTCATCTTCCACTCCCGCCTCATCCCGCATTGCTTGTTGCCTTGCAAGACAGGCCTCATCTATGTAACTGTCATCCACCACAGTTGGAACAGGGTCAATGCCTTCTTCTTTACATCTCTTATAGTGTGCTTTTGACTTCATGTGTTTTGTTAAGTTTCCTTTGGTTTTAAAACTAGAAAAATAATACAAGATTAGGTAAAACTGATAGGAATTGATTAAATCATGAGATAGTACAATATTATTTTCATCTTACCTGAAGCTGCAATGACGGCATGTGAAGGGACGCACGTCAGTGTGTGTACGTATGTGTTTCTTCAGCATTGATGGCTTCTTGCATCTAATACCACATTCTTCGCATACATAACGACCTCGTCCTAAGAAAAAAATTAGAGAATACAAATTTAAGGCAAAACCAGAAAGTTAACACTGTGAATATGATATGCTGAGACAAACCTCTTCCACGAATGTAAGTGTATTCTTCAGAAGACTCAAAGCCTCCAGCACATATTTTGATTCTTTTGGGAGCATTTGTACCCTCCTCAGAAACCTGAAATCCACAAAATTATGAAGCAAAACAAAAACTAGCCACACCTAAAATTATTCAACCCACAGGTACTAACATCAAGAGCAGCATCAGGTTCATTCTTCACACGAGTCAACCAATACGAAGAATGAGTCAGTCGTACATTTGTTTTAGAGCCAGAAACAGAATATTCTGCAGGGCGATGTCGAGAATCATACAAAGCAATCATCTGATTTGGAGTCAATCCACAGGGGTCAGGATCTGGATCATACACCTGTTAAAATAATTAAATTCACCTCAGTTAACTTTACATGCAAACACTTATGAATTCAATCACTTTAAAATTAATTTTACCTTCCAGTTAGAATACATGGACAACTTGTTATGGTCTGGGCTAAGTGGTACATAGGTGGGTTGTAAACGGTTTAAAGTGCAGAAGTAAGGTCGAGTAGAACATTTAAGGCCTAGGTATGTATAAGCATGTCCATTGAGATACAGCTGCCCGTATGACTTCTTGGGACGTGGCGTCTCAGGGCTAACAAGAGATAGAACATTTGGGGTGATAAGATGTCGTTTGGGGGTAAAAGTTCCAGGCTTTAAAGGCAATGAAGTGGGCCTCAAAAAGCGATTCCCCCTTGTAGCTTCTGTCACAGCATTTTTACTCATCTCCTTGTCATCTTTGTCCTCTGCTGCATCCTGGTTTCGTAAACAAAAAAGAGAAAAGCATTATTGTAAATAATTTAGGATATCAAATTTTCAAAAGACGTACAGCAACGTATTACAAACCAAATTCAAAGAAGTCAACCGCATTCTTTTTTCAGACGAATCATCTCTTTCATTGGTGAGAGAACTAGAGCCCAATCGCTTCAACCTGGGAAGACTTGAGTCATCCGACGCTTGTGGTCCAGGAAGTGGGGCGGGAGCGGACTCGACGCGGATGCTTGGTAAGGATGGCGAGCCCTCACTGGGCGCCTCAGACCTCCGCATCGCCTCCGCGGAGAACATACTGAAGTTGCGCTTCTCCGAGCGCGGGGGCGAAGGTGCCGCGGGGGCTGAGGGCGCCGCCGGGGGTAAGGTCGGCGTTGGCGACCGTCCGGCCCTGTCTTGGACCGGTGGCATTGAGGTGAGCGACGGCGCCTGTTTCGCGCGAACGGACTCCTTGGGCGGCGGGGGTGCAGCTGGCCGCTTGTAGACCGGAGAGGCGGCAGAAGTGGGGGCGGGGACGGGGGCGGGGGCGGGGCCGATCGAGGAGACAGAGGGCGACGGCGTGGAGGTGGAGATGTGCGCGGGGCCGAAGTGACCGGGACCCGCCCCAGCGGAGACAGGGGCGTGGAGCTGGGAGGCGGGGCCAGGCATGCCCGGCACGTGCGGGATGGCCCGGCCGTCACAAACGATCGTGAGGACGTTGCCGCCGTAAAAGCTGGACGACGCCGAGGAGGTGACGGTTGACGCGCCGGGGTGGAGCGGTGACGACGTCGGGGGCTGCGCAGGCCGCGGCGGGCGAGAGGGCGTCGGGGACGGCTGCGCGGCCAGCGTCAACGGGTTGAAGGCCGTGATGCTGGTCAGCGGGTTGAGCAGCGGCTCGCCCAGAGGCAGCGGGTGCCCCATGGCCACGTGGTGACTCAGAGAGGAGCTCATGGCCAGCGCCGAGTAGCCCATGGGGTGGAGTGGCAGGTGCGAGGGCGCCGGGATGCCTTTGATGCCCAGGTTGGGCGTGGCGATGTTGGGAATGAAGGGGATGACGAGGTGCGTGGCGTCCGCCACGCTCAGCCCGCCGGTCACACCCATGTAGGCAGACTTGCCCTTGTGGTCCGCGGCCGACGAGGCCGAGTCGGCGGACGCGGCCGAGGCCGGCACCTGCTGGACGATGGTGCCGCCGCCAGACTGCAGGCCGGACTTGGCGATGGTCACCACCATCTGCTGCGGGGACGCCCCCGCCCCCGCCCCGGCGCTGCTGACCGCGCCGCCCTCCGCGCCGCCCTTGTCTCCAGACATGTTGAGCCCCGACGGCTCGATGCGCAGCGTGGTGGGCTCGCCCGCGGCGTTGTCCAGGATCTGCACCTGCCCGCCGAACATCTGGAGCGAGTTGGAGCGCAACGGCGAGCGCGACAGCTCCTCTAGTGAGCGCAGGGTGGCGGGCAGCGGCGAGGGCGGCGGCGCGGGCGTGGTGGGCCCCGGCGCCGCGGAGAAGCTGCTGGGCGAGGCCCGGGGCGAGGCCCTGGGCGAGGCGCGCGGCGTCTGCAGCTGCTCGGCGCCGGCGCCGGCGCCACCCGAGTCCAGGCGGCGCCTCTTGACGGGCGGCAGCGAGTTGTAGCTGTCCACGAGCGGCGTGTTGCCCAGCAGCGGCCCCGGCGAGGGCTGCGGCGGCACCACGCCCCGCGGGGACACCTCCGCGCTCGGGGGCCTGCTGGGCGGCCGGCTCGGGGCTCGGGGCTGCGTGAACGACGTCTTGCTGCAGTACATGACGTGCTTGCGGAGCGCGTCCGGGCTTCGACAAGGCGTCTTGCAGCTGGGACACTGATAGGCGGTGCTGGACGGCGCCGGTGGCGCGCCGGTCGGGGTTCCCGGCACCAGGTACGCCGAGTCCTCGGGACGCACCTCCGGCTGGTACGGCGGCAGCATGGGGTAGGTGCCCGTGTCCACGGCGGGCAGGTACAGGCCCGCGGCGGCCGCCGCCCGCGACTTGAGCAGGATGTCCTTGATGACGGAGCCGTCCACGCTCGCGTGCGGCCCATGCGGGTCCACTCCGTAGCCAACGGAGACGCGCTTGAACGCCGAGTCTGGCTCGGGAGCGGTGGTGGCGGGCGGCAGGTGGTGCAGGTGGTGGCTCTTCAGCTGGTGGGCCGGCTGGTGCAGCTGGTGGTGGGGCAGCTGGTGCGGCTGCAACTGGTGGTGCAGCGGCTGGTGAGGAGGGAAGTGGAGGAGGGGGAACTGATGCGGCTGCTGGTGCAGGGTGGGCGGCGGCGGTGGGGCGGGGGCCTGGGCCGGGGTGGGCTGGTGGGGCTGGTGAGCAGGGTGACGCTTGTGGGGCTGCGTCAGGTCCAGGGAGCCGTCGCGGACGTGTGGCACGGGCTTGGAGAGGTTGAGGGGCGCCTCTGCGTCCGGCGCGGGTAGGAGCGGGGTCAGCGCCTGAGCGGGCGGGGGTGGGGGTGGAGGGGTCGCGGCGGGGGGCGGCGTCTGCTTGTGACCCGTCAAGGCTAGGGCCAGCCTCGAGTCCATCTCCCCACTGAACTGGCGGTACAGGAACTTTTTATGCAGCACAGAGGACGAGGAGCTGTCCGCTGTCGTGGTCGAGGCCGTTGCCGAGATCGAGGCTGAGGCCTGTGGCAGGGCCGGAGCCAGGGCCGGGGCGGGCGAGGGTGCTGGAGACGAGGCTGCGGACCCAGCCGGCGAGCTGCTGCTGCTGATCCGCTGGCTGTACTTCTTAGCCCAAAGAGGGTCCGCCGCGTCAACGATGGCCTTGTTCTCCGATATGAGTTTGCTGATGCGCCGCTGGAGTGTCTCGGGGCTGGGCGTCGACGACTGCCTGGGGCCGAGGCCGAGGCCGAGGCCGGGCGTCGACTGACCCTCCGACCCCGGGCCCGGCCCCGGCCCCGGCCCCGACTCGGACGAGACAGACGCCGGCCGCCGCTCGCCGTTCTCCTTCTCCTCGCTGTACTGGAAGGCCGCCGGGTGGAACTTGGGCTTGTAGATGTTCCTGACCGGCTCCGGGTGCTCGGGCTGCTGGCCGGGCAGCGCGCTGCTGGGCGTGGCCGCGGGCGGCGGGGCCGCGCCGTCCTCGCGGCCGTCACTCGAGCCGGCGTCGTCCTCCGGCCCGGGCCCGGCCTGGAGCTGGGGGTAGAGCGACGGGTTCGCCCCCACCTCCTCCATCTTGCGCGTATGCGTGTGCGAGCGCTGGTGCTTGTAGAGGTTGCTCATGGTCTTGAAGCGGAAGCCGCACGGCTCGCAGGGGTAGGGCCGCTCGTTGGTGTGCGCGCGGATGTGCTTCTCCAGCACGGAGGGCTTGGCGCAGGTCATGTTGCAGTACGAGCACACGTACCGGCCCGCGCCGGCCTCCTCCTTGCCCGCCCCCGGTGTGGCGGCGGTCGTGTCCCCGGGCCCGGGGGCGGCGGTGGGCGCCGCGGGGGCGGGCGGCGGGTGCCCGTTCACGGGAGCGGGCGCGGCGAGCGCGGCCACCCCCGGGGTAGGGGCGGGCGGCGCCGCCGCGGCCTCCTCCACCTCGACCACCTTCTTAAACTTCTTGTGCAGATAGCGGCCGGCTCCGCCATCCTGGATGTTGACGTGGTTGGTGATGGCGCTGATGGTGCGCTGCACTCCGTTGCACAGCGCTGGGGCATCTGCAACGAGACGGGCTCAGTGAGTACGTGGCTAGGAGGCTGGGCGGAGGCCCGGGGTATAGTAGAGAAACGCAAAGTATCGCACAGGCTGCCATCTAGATACGGACTGGAGAATGCATTTCGCTGACAGCTTCGAAATAGGGTTCCAAAAGCCGGGGAAAAAAACATGAAAAATATGGGAAAAAACCGTTTTTTTTTCGGTTTTTTATTTTTGCAAATTTTCCGAAAAATATGCTTTTTTCGCTTTTTTGTATGAATTGTTGTTTTTTTATGCTATTTGAGCTTTTAGGCACTGGTATTAATAGATAACGTCATAGGTATTAGTTTGGAAATATTTAAAGGCAGCAGTAAATTAAAAATAAATTACTTCAAAAATTTGTTTATTATAAAACATAACATAGCACATAATATGTTTAGGAACCGCTTAGACGACGTTTTAGAGCCACTGGGCCCTCCGTGCTTCGCGTTAACCGTCTAACTCACGTTTTTGAGGGCAAGATAATATTTTTCCGTTTTTTTTTTCGGAAAAAAACCGTTTTTTTTCAAAAAAACATTTTTCCCGCTTTTTTAGAACCCTACTTCGAAACTGTTGATTTTAGAGGTGAATAGAAAGCCAGCTGATTGTAGTTCTTTGTGAAAGCTACAGTCGATTGGCTTACTACTCCCCTCTAGCTGGAATAGTTTAGAAGCTATGAGCTAAAAAAAAAAACACTCCGCTGGTATACGGAATATTCTACGCGACACTTTCCGACCTCGCGTTTCTCGCACGGACTTGGGACTCCGGCCGGCTGACTCACCGCTCTCGGTCTTCCTGCGGCGCTGCTGCTGCTGCTGCTCCTGCTGCTCCTGCTCCGCCTTCTTGCGCAGGATTATCTCCTGGATGTGCCGCTGCTGCTGTTGCTGCTGTTGCTGTTGCTGCTGCTGCTTCACCGATTGTGCCGAGCCTGTGGGCAACAGAAATTAAACTCCACTTAGAAACGCTTCATATTGCGTCGCGGACAGATACAGTCGAGTTCCAGAACGCGCGATAAGTCTTTCGTTATAACTGCAGAGAGAGATCACGTTCTGTCCGAATCACAGGCTAAAAGGCTCAGAGCAGCATACCCAGGACAGCAGGGGGACACAAAAGTCTGTCTAAGTCTAATTAATTCATTGGTCCCGCTTGCACGCAGTAACGGGCAGGGCTTGAGGGCAGCGGGAAGCGTGGGTGAGGGTGTGGTGAGAGGGCGAGGGGCAACCGGGGCGGGGCGGGGCGGGGCGGGGCGGGGCGGGGCGGGGCGGGGGTGAGTGAACAGGGAAGGCTCGACTCCGCTCGGGTTGGTCGGGGGAGAAAGGGGGCAAGGCTGTGTGGCGCCTGAGAGACGCGTTGCCATGACGACAGCCTCCCCCGGCTGGGCCCCGGCTGGGCCCCGGCTGGGCTGTGGCCTCGGGGCGACATGCGCCCCCTGTTGACGGCGGCGTGGCGGGAGGGGAGGAGCGGGGCGGGGCGGGGCGGGCAAACCAAAGAGGAAAGGGTGGAAGGGAAGCAAGCACGACTTTACTGACTGAACACTGCGTAAAGAGGAATATGGAAGCACGGCGGGTGTCCGTCGCGCGGGAAGTCCGGCCCCGGTACTAAGGAGAAGGTAAATGGTGTTCGGTATTTGTCTGTCTATTGAGAGACTCTGTACCGGGTCGTTTCTTTTGAATGAGTAAAAAAGTTTTGCGCGTTTGACCACCCACTTGTTCTTAATACGCTATGGCCTCTGAAGCCCTAGAGAGTACACGCAATTCTGCAACATACTGTTAATTACGCCTTCGTGGAAACACTCGGTAAGTACGCCACTGTGAGAAAAAACTTCAATTTAACTACAATATTTTACCGTTATTTCGAAGTACAATAAAATATTGTACTAAAATCGTACCCGGTATAGGGTAGATTAGTGATGTCCGGCAACGAAAACCGTAAACCGTTAATTCAAAACCGTTGTTTAGTTTATGAGGTACGGTTTTTCTCACAGTGGCGCAGCCTGCGGACGAGGCGTTCGGCACGGCAACATAAGAGAACGCAAGGGCTTTCCAGTAACATGACGGGGCGCGAGGCGCGCGAGGCGAGTACCTTCAGCAGCCCAGGGGACCCTCACGGCCAAACGACTTCCAGGGACTCCCACGCCCAGCAAAGGGAAGACAGAACCAACACCCGGCCCAAGTCTGCCGTCCGATTCCAAAGATCGCTCTCCTACCTCCGTCCTTGTCGCACTCACGGGGCACTGCCCTCCCCGACATGGGCCACCGCCATGGGTGTGACAAGAACGGAGGTACGAGAGCGATCTTCGGAATCAGACGGCTGTACTGTACTCCACCCGGCCCGGCGGCGCCGCGCCGTCAGTCACCAGAACCCGGGGAGCAGCTCTCCTAGCGGCGGACGGGTCAGTGAAGGGGGTGGAGAGAGCGAGGGCAAGGGAGCGAGAGAGACAGACGGAGAGGGAGGACTGGGGGAGGTGCGCCCCGCCCACCCCCTGCCCGGCCCTGCCCGGCCGGCAGTCTCATTATACCCCCGGGAGAGGTAGACGAGACGAGGCGCGCGCTAAGGCCTTCCCGTCTCTCGATCTCCGCAATCTGAGCGTGCAGCGGCCGGAAACGTGGCGCGGCGCGTCGTGGAGAGCACCCTGTCCTGCCGTGCGCCCCGCCCCGCCCCGCCCCGCCCCGCCCGGCTCACCACCCCCGGCCCGGACGCCACCACCGCCGCCCCTTCAGGTTGTCATTCTCAGGCGCCGCGCCGCCCCGCGCCGCCCCACGCCGCTCCGCGCCGCCCCGCGCCGCCCCGCGCCGCCCCGCGCCGCCCCACGCCGCTCCGGCTCGAGCCAGGTCGCTACTTCTCGGGCTTTATCCTCATCCTCATCCCCCAGCAGAGCCACGGCGGGGCAATGGCAGGCCCGGCCCTCCCCGCCCGGCCATTGATCCGGTACTGCATGGAGGGGAGGGGGAGGGGGTCGCATTCACGCGCTCAGCGGTGCGGTGGCGGGTGCCCAGGCCTGCTGCAGCAGACTGATTCCGCATGGGACGTTCATACCTCGGTCCTTGTCGCACTCATGAGGCACTGCCATTGCGTGGGAGAGAGAAGAACGCGCGCCTCACCTCCCATATTGACCGATGTGCGGAATCAGCCTACGACTGGTGTCGGTTCCGTTCGGCCAGTTCGGCTCGAACGCACGAAGAGGGTTGATGTGACTTCCGACGCGATCTGGACCCCCCCCCCCCCTCCCCCTCTCCGGCCAGCATCCAAAACCGACAACCCTTCCTTTTCCTTCCCGGCGCGATGCGGCGGGCTGTTTGGTCTGCCCAGACCAAACGGACCAGAGACAGAGGTAACAAAACTGAAAGCTCGTCACCGCAGCGCAGGAGCGGCGCACACCGAGGCGGGAGAGAACAGAGCGAGCGGCGGAGGGTGAGGTGACGCGACACGACGGGGTGAGGTGGGGCGGGGCGGGGTGGGGTGGGGTGGGGCGGGGCGGGGCAGAATGGAGAAGGAAAATGACAGGCGGATGGGTCGGACAGCGACGACAGGGAGAGGTAACGGGGAGGACGAAACACAACGAGAGAGGAAAAGGGAGTGAAGACGACGTGTAACCTGTGGCCTCCCCCCTCCCCTCCCCTCCCCTCCCCCAGGTCCGGCCCAGCGCGGCCCGGCGGCCCGGGGGCGCCAGCGGCCAGCGGCCCCATCGCCAGAACCACCAGTGGAGTTGTCGTTTACAGACTCGAGGGCGCTTTGCTATCTGCAGCAGCTCCTGGCCTGGACAGAGGCTAGTTGTTTCCCCTCGGGTGCCTGAGTGACTGCACAATAATGTACAAGGGGCGTAGGGGTACTCGTCTCCTTGAGCCGACGCAGAGGCACCCAATAAGGGCAACCAAGAAGATCAGTTCGACCCCTAGCCTCTTGTGTAGGCGCGTTATAAGGTCCTGTCCTGGGGGGGGGGGGGGGGGGGGTGCACGGCGGGTTCCCTACATACATGAGTTTTGTACCTCAAGTTGCCCACCTTTCAGGCTGTTTTCTATAGCCCCCCTCCCCTCTATAACGCGCCTGCTCTCTCGGGGCCTGTCTGCCGGGCTAGTGTAGGCGGGCCCGGGCGCGGCGCGGCGGGGCGGGGCGGGGCCGGGCGGGGCGGGGCGGGGCCGGGGGCAGCACGCGGTCATCAGATGAGGGTGACAGCCAGCGCCCAGCGGCAGCCTAGGAGGCGACCTTGGCAGAACTCAGCGCGGAACCTTGGCAGAGCCCGCCGCGGACCTCTGCACCAAGAAAAAAAGAAAGCTTGGACCGACCGACCGACTGATGCGTGGATCTCGCATAAAAATTCATTCCTGTTTGTATTTCCCGACAAGCATTTTACAGCTAATCCAACCACGAGAAGTCCCATGTCCTCTCAACTCCTGGTGACGAGGGCCACAGTCTCACCCCGTCCTGAAGGAACCGGTGCCATCACACAGGAGACTGCTGGAGTTCCATTGAGACTGGGCGGCAGCCCCTCCCCCGACCAGTCTCAATCTCTATCATTCACAGCCCAGCAGGCTGATTCCGAAGATCGCTCTCGTGCCCCCGTCCTTGTCGCACCCACGGCGGTGCCCCACGTTGGGAATGGAAGGACCCCATGAGTGCGACAAGGACGGCAGAATCAGACGGCAGGATAGGCATGCAGAGCGCGCGGCCGCGCGGCACAAGCCCGTGCTGCAAGCGGAGCGGAGGGGAGCCGTGGCCACCGGCCACCCCCCGGGACGAGACAGCAGGCTCCAGCCGCTCGGCCCTCGCGCCTCCGGGGCCCTGCCATCTTCAACATAGGGCATCATAGGTGCGATAAGGACAGAAGCACGAGAGCGATACACGGCCGGGTGGATAAAGCGAGTCAGATGCCTCATTGACGCGCACGGGGCGCACGCGAGTGTAGCGACTCCACACTGGACCAGCGCGCTGACCCATCAAGCAGACCAGTCAGTGACCAGTCCCACACGGTTTGGGTTTGGTGGGAGCCTCGCAAGAAGACCCTTACTGCAGCCTTTGGTGGACGACGGTCCCCGCCGGGTCCCCGCGGCTGCGGCAGGTGGTGAGGTGACTGGTGGTGACGCGACGGCCGCCCGCTTCTGAGAACCGCAGGGACGGACGGGGGCCGTGTTCCAAGTACCTCCTGCAGATGGGTCCCGGCGGGGCGCGGGGCGCTGCGGAGCACAAGCACGCGGTGGCCGCGGCCGCCCGGGGCGGGGCGGGGCGGGGCGGGGCGGGCTAGGGCGTAAATAGACCCCTGACTCACTCGAGCGCGGCGGGGCGGGCCGGCGCGGGCCGCTGCAGCACAGGGCCAGCCTTCTGCAGCCTGCAGGGTCGGCCTTGCTCAGCCCGGGCCGGGCCGGTCACCTGCTCCCTCCAGTGCCGCATCCCCTAGCTCTAGTCCAGACCCTAAGCCTCCAGGTCTCCAGGCCGCAAACCTTCAGGCTCAAGGGCTCCAGCCTCGGATCCAGCCTCCAGCGCGCCCTCACGGAGCAGTGGCATCAGCCTTCAGGCTCAGTGCATCGTGCCTCAAGGGCTCCAGCCTCGGCTCCAGCCTCCAGCGCGCCCTCACAGAGCAGCAGGATAAGCCTTCAGGCTCAGTGCATCGTGCCTCAAGGGCTCCAGCCTCGGCTCCAGCCTCGGCTCCAGCATCGGCTCCAGCCTCCAGCAGCATCAGCCGCGACGAGACGCGACGCCACGCGACGCCAGGGTAGCCGGCGTTTCTCCGAAGTGAACGAGTTCCTGGAAGCATCCGTCATTCCCGGAGCCAGCAGGTGTGGCTGCCGGAGCGGCCGGGCCGGAGCGCTCTCTGGCCGGGCTCCGGGCCCCATGCCCCGGGCCCGCCTGTGGCCCCCCTCCCCTGCCGCGCCGGCCCGCCAGCTCCAGCTCCCGGCCCGGCTGCCTCCCCCCCCCGGAGCCGCTCGAACAGGTTCTCGGGCGGCCAGCGGCCAGGCTCGCCGGCGCCAGAGCGACCCCCACCCCGCCCCGCCCCACCCCGGCCCGGCGCCGTGCCGATTGGGTCCATGCCTCTTGCTTCTCCCGTCCGTTACGCGTGACCACCATGTGGGCACGCTCACCGAGGGTCGCGGAGCGGATAGGAGACACTGCAAGCGTGACCGTCGCGGCGCTGTCAGCGGCCCGCGTGAGAACCACGGTGCGGCCGGGCGCCGGGCCCGCGGGAGCATTCAGCTATCGCTCTAGTCGCAGAGCGAGTCGAGGCGAGGCTCATGAGGAGCTTGTTCAGTTTTGTTCAGGCGGCGCGTGTAGCCCGCAGCCGCGCCCGGGCCGCTGTATTGTGACGGTGTAGCCAACCATTCCAAGAAACGGCAAACGGTGGCCCCGCCCGCCCCGCCCGCCCCGCCCGCCCGTTCTGCACTCATCTATTTTTGTCAGATCCACAGCGACCAACTCGTTAGAGAAGGGGTCCGGTCCGATCCAGTCCGGGCGGGGCGGGGCGGGGCGGGGCGGGGCGGGGTGGGGCGGGGCGGGGCGGGGCGGGGCCGGCACGCGATACACACCAGAGCGCCTTCAGAAGGACGCGAGGCGCGGCGCGGCGGGGCGGGGCGCGCGTCCAGTTCCAGTCGACGGGCAGGCAGGCAGCGCATTCCAGCTGAGGTCGCCCCGCCCCGCCCTGCCCCACCCCGCCTCGCCCCGCCCCGCCCCGCCCCGTGCGGTGAGTGAGGACTGCCAGAGGAACCTGTATGAATCAAGGTAGACACTAAGAAAAACGAATAATGAGACGACAGAATACAGACTGTTTCTTTTTTTGCAGGTGGGAAGGGGCGGAGCGGGAAGGATATGGCGGCGATGATGGTATAGAACCTTTAGCCAAAAGGGAGTCCGCACCGCACACTATCCGTCGTAAAGGCAGGGCCACGAGCGCGACCCCTTCAGAACTCCCCCGGGCGGGGCGGGGCGGGGCGCGGATCAGCCCAAAGCCTAGGAGCTGATAAAAGGGTTGAGTCCCCCGCCCTGCAGGAGCCAGGGTCTGGTGCGGACGGGTCGGAGGGGCGCGGGGCGGGGCGGGGCCTAGAGCACAGAGGCGCCAGGTCGTGGCCCGGCCCGGCCCTGCTCGGCAGTGAGGCGTGGGCGCTAAAGTACTGGGCGAGCAGCGAGCAGCGGCGCAGCGCGGGCGGAAACGCACCACAACGTAGATGCAAACACGGCAGACACGCAAGCGCAACGGCTGCAACTGGAGCCGCCCCGCCCCGCCCCGCCCCGCCCCGCCCAGCTCAGCACTCCAAGCCCCGTGCAAGAGCAGCACCTGTACTGCGCCTGCCTGATGGCGAAACTGAGGCCAAGCAGGGCCTGCGCGCTGCGCGCCCCGCCCACGACAGAGCACATGAGGTACACAAGACAGCAGACTGATGCAGAAGAGCGCTCTCCTCGCTCTCTCTCTCTCTCTCTCTCTCTCTCTCTCTCTCTCTCTCTCTCGCACCTATGCGGCGCACCACGTGAGTGCAAGAGAGGCAGCGAGGAGAAGCGCTCTTCTGCATCAGTCGGCAGTAGTGCACGGGGGCCGCACCGGGCAGCGCCCGTAGAGTGATTCCCCACCGCACACTGGTTTCGTCGCTCCTTCCTTGTTGCACTCACTGGGCACGCCTTAAGGAGCAAGAGAGAGGGAACTACAAGGTAGACGCACGTTAAAACCGTGTGAAGCTGAGCTAATTGTGCGTCTACCTGGGCCTGCAGCGCGCTAAAATTAAAATATTTTCGCGATTTTGGTTGGCATGCCTGTCCACCTCACATCCCACGCCTCACGCCCGCTTCACTTCACGCCATCCCATCATCCCATCTTCCAGGCGGTCTCACCTTGCGCTTTCTGACAGGGCTGAGCAGTTAAAGTTAAAGTTCAATTTCTACAATTTAAATTTAGCTCAGCTAACTAAACAGTTGTTCGGAAGCACTTCCACCTGCCGTGATGAGCACGTGCAGGCCCCGGGCCGGGCCGCGGGGACGGGGACGGGGTATGGATGTGCTTGGAGCTGCGCCGCGGCAGAGGCCGGGGTCGGGGCCGGGGCCGGGGCCGGGGGGCCGGGGCCGGGAGGAGACAGGCAGGGAGAGCGGTGAGCTGCAATACCAAACCAGCAGCAGAGACAAAGGTCCAGCAGGGGGTGGTAGACTGCGGCGGGGTGGGGGCAGCTGGGCTTCGATCGCCCCTCTGCTCTGCCCAGTGCGCCCCTCTGCCCCGCCCTGCCCTGCCCTGCCCTGCCCTGCCCTGTCCTGCCCTGCCCTGCCCTGCCCGGCCCTGCCCTGCGCGACCGCCCAGTTTCCTTTGTGTTTCCTTGTCTCTCCTGCACACCCTCTCCTCTCCTCTCACCCGCGCTCCACATCATACTGAACCCTCCACTCGGGGCGCACAGAACGGGAGCGCGGAGCGGGGCGGGGCGGGGCGGGGATGCCCAAGCTCATAGCCTACATGGAACACGAGCGTGAACTAGCCTTAGTAAAACAAATGTTTAATTCTGATACATCATTGGTGTTTAGTTCCAAAATGTTCATCAAAATTGGAACTAAACACTACTGATG
This sequence comes from Frankliniella fusca, assembly GCA_029379305.1. Classification (NCBI taxonomy): domain Eukaryota; kingdom Metazoa; phylum Arthropoda; class Insecta; order Thysanoptera; family Thripidae; genus Frankliniella; species Frankliniella fusca. The sequence goes on from JAHWGI010000283.1 coordinate 328,512, forward strand.
TATTAGAACTAAACATTTTGTCTGACCACTGAGGGTACAGAAAAATTTAATTGCATGAATGGAGAGACCAGTGGGTGCAACACGAGCTGCACCAGTCGTAATTCCCTGCATAGCAATTGAGTTCTGATTCGAATATTGAAAATCAGAAGTGAGAGTTTATTTTTTACTTGCTGCACATGAGCCGTCATTTTCAAATATAGTAGGACGACGCGACGTCGTGAAGTATGAAAGATTTTTCGTGTCCAGCAGTCGCTTCATACTCAGAGCAATAATTCAGATCACATCCCTCTGGAGAATCCAACACCACGCATGCGGGGACACACGGCACGGCAATCACTACAGCGGGTAGCCGAGCCGAGCAGTGCTCAGTGCGCCCGCCCCCGCCCCCGCCCCGCCACCCACTCGTCAGCGTCAGCCCGCGCAGGGGCAGGGCGGCAGGGCTCGCATCGTCTGCAGCGCCCCGCCCCGCCCCGCCCCGCCTCAGCCCACTTCAAACCAGCGCGCCAATGATGGAAAGCAAATTCCTGACCAGTCGGCTTTGCCGGATGCACCGGGCCACCCAGCCCCGCCCCGCCCCGCCCCGCCCCGCCCCGCCTCTCCCCACCCAAATCCCCCTTCCCCTGAGACCCGCGATCAAGCCAGCGGGCCGCGGCGTGGCGTGGCGTGGCGTGGCGTGGCGTGGCGTGGCGTGGCGTGGCGTGGCGCGGCGTGGCGCGGCGCGCACCAAGGCCGGGCAGGCCCGGCAGGCCCGGCCAGGCTGTGTGACGTGGCCGCCGTGTCTCCGCTGCTCCGTCCATCCTCTAGAGCTCTAGACGCCCGCGACCCGCTGCTCGAGGACTGTTCTAGAAGATCGCGCACCACGCGCACCTCACCTCAGTGAGCAGCGGGCCCAGCCACCCAGCCACCCGTGTATCTGTAGACTGATGAGTGCGACAAGGACGGAGCTACACAGAAACAGGAACACGATGAGCAGCCTCGCCGACATGCACCACGACCACCTCGGCCCGCAGGGCGAGCTGGTGCTGTCCGACCGCAGCCCACCGCATCCCTGCTGCAGGCCAGCGCACGGCGGCGAGGTGAAGCGCGCCCTCAGCGCGGCCAGGCCCGTCGCTCCGTCCCTCCCAACCAGGTCGGCCGCGGGCCATGCCGCGGGCCTCAGGCGCAGGTCGGGGAAGTCCTCCCTCTGTACTGGCCGATAGGTGGCTGACCCGAGCGGGGCGGGGCGGGGCGGGGCGAGAGGGGGAGGCGAGCTGAGCCACGTCCGGGTGGCGGCCCACAGATCCATGCGGCTCCGCCGGGCTCCTCGCGGACAGAGGCGAGTCGGCGCGCCACTCGGCCCCGGCCCGGCCCGGGCCCGGGGCGCAACAGCCCGAGGGGATCTGCCTCAACTGAGCAGCCGAGCGGAGAGCTATTTCTGAATTTTCGGAAGCTTCAGCACTTAATTCAAAAAAGAAGAAAAAAATCAATCAATACACAGAAAAAAATTATATTCTGATGGTACTTTGAATCATTTTCCAACTACAATAGTTTTACTACATCAAAACGGATTTGGCGTGTGATTACTTTGGCATAAAGAAAATTTTGCATGGCTTGCGGACTTGAATTGCTGAATAGTGAATATAAATTAAGGCTATTTAACTGCAGATTAGAATAAATTTCAGGGTGACAAAAGTATTGATACATTTAGCAATTAAAACACATGCAAAAATTGTACATGTCTTCTACGAGTCACTCAAAGATAAAGCGCATTGCATCCAAATTTGCTGTAACCCCCCAAAATATTTTAATTTTTATAAAAGTCTGCACAAACTAATATTGTTATCGGATCTGCACTTTTCAGATTTTCAGTATGAAGCATTCTTCTGTGCCCACCAGTGCCCACGCATCTTTAAGGTCAATTCAAACCCTAGGCGGCTTATGAGCAAACTAAAAGTCTATCGCGTAGAGAAACTTGAATGAAATGCACACATACAGTGTGGTAGTGTGGTTCTCAGAAGTGGTGTAACTTAAGTTTCCAATGCTGGTAAGAGAGCCTATTCTGATTCATAAAATGTTATTTTATCACATTGATTGCGGCTGTAATTCCCTCAGCTCCGGCCACTCTAAATCCCCTCCACTTCAGCACGAGTCCCGCCCGGCACCGCTCGGCTCGGCTCGGCACCGCTGAGGGGGCGGAACGGAGCCGAGCGTGGCTATGTGAGCCCCTAGCCGCTGCTGGCTGGTAGCTGCAGCAGGGGGGGGAGGGGGAGGTTGCCCCACGGCGGCGCCGTGGCCCGGACAGCTCAGCGGCCGGGGCCGGGGCCGGGGCCGGGGCCGGGGGGAGGGGGAAGGACACAACAAGTGCAGCCTTCGCAACCCCCTCCCCTCCCCACCCCTCGCCTCCCCCCGCCTCCTGGGCCGCGCAGCGCGCACCAGCGCCATCACGTGAGGGTAGGAGAGGACTTGAGGCCTTATCAAAGGTTTATTACTTTTCTCTCGAAACGAAGAAAAGGCAAAGAACAAAGCAAACCTGAGAGCGACGCGCGATGTGCTTCGAGTGACGCAATGCAGAGCATTCGCAGAGGCAAGGCGGGCGGCGCGGCGCGGGCGAGCTAGCGCGTCAGCAGGGCAGGCGCACCGGGGACCCGCGCCGTGGCTCAGTGACGCGCGGGGCGGGGCGGGGCGGGGCGGGGCGGGGCGTGACGCATCCGCGCACGCGGTCAGCACGCCCCGCCCCACCCCGCCCCGCCCCGCCCGGCCCCGCTAGGTTCGCCCACTCGACCCGCCTCGCCCCACCTGCAAATGCTAATCAACGCCAGAGGTCTCCGATCAAAGTGCGCGCCGATCAGAACTCGGGCGCGCCGCGCGCCTTGCCGCGCCTCGCAGTCACCGCGCTGCCCCCCCCCCTCCCCGCCTCCCTTTCCCTTACCGCTGTTGTTATTTGGTTTTTGTGTTGACGTCGGCGTTGTCCTCGTTGACGCGCGGCCTGAACCGCCTAACAGGCTGATTCCCAACAGCGCTTAGCAGTGTCCTCTCCTCTCTCTTACTCCTAATGGTCGTGCCACATGAGTGCGACAGGGAAAGAGCGACGACACCGGTGTGCGGAGCGGAATCACCTTGCTCGTGTCTGGTGCCGCCGGGGTGCACTCTATACTCCCAAGGCAGGAATGATCTGTGCGCACGCTACTCTTCCTGTTTCCACAACAGCGAGTCAATTCCACCGAAAAGAAGAGAAGAAAACATGCGGCGTGGAGGGTGATGGCGGGGACCAGGGACCCGCAGAGCTATCCCGGGTAGACGGACGGGCCGCGCCCCGCCCCACCCCGCCCCGCCCCGCCCCGCCCCGTCGCGCCTCGTGGTCGCGTCGCGCCCGGATCTCTACTCTCTATCCCAATTCATTGGCGGGTGAGCGCCAAGGACAGCCGGGCCGGTACGAGCCGAGCCGAGATCAGCCGAAGCCAGGCTATAGCTCTCCTGTCAGCTATCCCGCGTACGTACCGAGGTGCGAGAGACTCCTACTCCTGCCCATAAGCTCCATTTCATTTCACCCCGCGGCGCCGCCAGGGCGAGGAGCATGGCACGGCAGGCCTGTGCGATTGTTCGATTAATCGAAATCGTCATCGATATTTCTGGCCATCGACGATGCATTTTGACATGTCGATTCCGATGACCGACATCGATCATCGATTTGGACCTAACCGATGACCATGTTGGAAACGATTATTCGATGATTGTCGATCGCCGATTATTATCTAATTACCTGAGAGAGATTAAAACTATTTTGACACATTTTTTGTAATACTTCGTACAAAATAAAATAGTTTAGTCCAGTTTTAAGTATTAAACAGTCAACTTTCTTCGAATTTACGATAAATTGTTGCACTCATGTCATCGGTTTATCACTCAATAAGTCAAACTCCACAGTACTTAAAAGTTGATCAGATTTAATCGATTAATTGGAATAATCCGATTAATCGGAAATAAACGATTAATCGAATTAAACCGATTAATCAGATGGCAAATCGATGGTCGATGACGACGCATCGGCATCGACAACAATCGCGATGATTATGATCATCGACCGATTTCGATGAATTCCCATCATCGCACAGGCCTAGCACCCGCTTCCACATCCGGGTCCGGGTAGGCAACACACTCGCGTGCGCGCCCGGCGGGACTGCCTACTCGCACGGGGCTCTGGACGCGCGCGGCGAGCTGAGCTGGTCACTGGCACTAGACTTGACTCGAGGGAACCACGGGCCACAAATGAACTAAAGTTATTCAGGAGTCGGCAACTCGCGAGGCCTTTCCACCGGGCCACGGGCCGGAGACATCGTGCTTGTTGGCAGCTAAGCTGGAGATTACCTGCTGCTTGCACTTGACCGTGTAGTACAGCGACACACTAAAGTCTGGTTTCCAAGGAAGCCAAGAGGAGTCCTCTCCGAGATGAAACGATAGATGGTTCCGGCCAGAGAGAAGGTTCTCTCTGGTTCCGGCTCTCGGCATTTAGAGAAAAGTTAGAAAATCAAGACCGGAACTAGAACTCTTATTTACGCTTTTCTCGAATTGTTAACCACATTTCTTATGCTCAGTTGCCATCGGGAATTACGTGTACAGCTTTCATATCAGATTTGACAGCGTATTTACTGAGATTTTGTTGCTGGTTCCGGCCTGACTTCCTTTACTTCTCTAAATTCCGAGAGCCGGAACCATTTATTGCAAAGGTCCCAACGGCCAGGCAAACTTGTCGCAATAGTATCAAAGGAATAACCCGGCGCGGGAAGGGCAGGGCAGGAGAGGGGCCCGGGAGTGAGGTAGACCTGGGTGGACCACAGGCCCGACGGGCCCGACAGAGGCCCAGCCCGCCGCCCGCCGCGCGGCCCGTGAGTCATCAAGATAAGGTGAGGCGGGGCGGGGCGGGGCGGGGCGGGGCGGGGCGCCACTGCCAGGACGAGGGGGGGGGAGGGCCAGGCCGGACAACCTCCGGGGCTCCCGGACGGACCCAGCCGAGGGGTACCACACCTTCGATAGTGGGTGTACACTGGCTAAAAAGTCAATCGACTAGAATTTATTTGCTGGCTAAAACTAAATAAATTTGACTAAATTTAGACTTTTTCTTCCAAAAAAAACTGACTAAAAACGAAGAAATTTGGGCTGTTCTGTCGCTGGTGCTATCCGCTATGAGATTGGATATGACTAATCAAGATTGAAAGTGACTAAATTTTGACTAGAAGCGACTAAAAAAAAAAAAAAAAAAAAGTGTGTGACTAATAGACCTTTTCGCCCACAACTTGGTAACAGCGCAGATCACGAACCCAATTTTAAGTAAAAATGTTATCCAAGCAGCTTTTCAAAATATTAAAAACACTTGTCCACAGTATATTTTGTAAGGAATCGAGTAGTAAAAAGAAAATTTGATGACAAACAGTCTAAATACGTTTTATCTCAAGTATAAAATCCAACTTGCGGTGCATCTTTGCGTCGCAGAAGTATAAGAACAAGTCAAACAATGGACGTAAAATGCCCAATATTTTAAGGCTCTTTGTGACTTACTGACTGAAGTGACTAGAGGTGACTAAACTGGCTAAAAGTGACAAGCAGGCCGCGGCACGGCACAGAGCAGGGCAGAGGCGTGCGGAAATCACTCGGCTTTACTACATTTTGACACGTCGGTGGCGGTGGGGGTGGTCTTGCACCAGGGCGACAATAATATTCCCCCTCCTACACACAGAGTGCCAAGCCGGGAGACGCCACGAGACAGCCATGTGTGTGTGACAGAGAAACAGAAAGGGAGAAAGAGAGGGAGAGCGAGAGAGAGCGAGAGAGAGAGGGGGAGGGAGAGAGAGAGCGCGCCATGAGTACGTGTGCTAGACGTGTGCGGACAGGACAGTGCAGCCTCGCCTAGTTGGCAGCGGGAGGGTGGCGCTGGCAGCTGCTTGCAGCCGCAGCGGCCCAACATCTCTGCGGCCCATCGGCACGCAGGTGCGAGCGAGGCGGGGAGGGCGACACCAGCGCCAAGGCCGGGGCGGAGCGGGGCGGGGCGGGGCGGGGCGGGGCGGGGCGGGGCGGGGCGGGGCGGGGCGGGGCGGGGTGGCCTACGAGCGAGTACCGTAAGCGGGGAGGCCCCTACCCGCCTAAAGAGCTAAAGGCTCTTTAGCCCCGCTTCGCCTCTCACCGGCTCACCGGCTGTCGGCCCCGCCCCGCCCCGCCAGAGCTGATGGACAGGATGGACACGCCGCCCAAGACTGACTCCTGCTGACTCCGCACAGCGCGCATGGGGTTGTCCCATGAGTGCGACAAGGTACATGAGGACGAGGTGCAGGCCCGGGCCCGCGAGCCCTGCACTGCCCGCACATTGCAGGTGCCCTCCTGCATTCAAAAACGGATGGGTGGGGGAGGTGCGGCCTGCAGCGAGCGGCTCACTTGACGTCCTCGGGCGCACGGTGACGGTGCGGGGCGCGGGGCTCTGCCCGGACCCGGCCCGCCGGGCACCGCCGTGAAACCGATAAGGTATAGTAGGCACAAGCCCGTAGAGCTCATTTGTTGGCGTCCATCTTGGGGCCAAGTTTCTACAGAGCCTTAAGGAAGAAATCAGTTTTCGATTTCTTTATTTATTGTTTTCATTTTTTTTTTATTTTTTATGAGAGAGATGACTTATCCCTTTGAAATTATTTTCATACATGGACATCACTAAGAGGCACTTGTCACAAAAATGTTGAAGGCCTGCATCACCTCTTTCATGTAACAAAAAAATCGAAAACCGATTTCTTCCATGAAGCCCTAAAGAAACTTGGCCCCAAGACGGCCGCCAACAAATGAGCCCTTCAGGCCTATGCATACTACCTATTGCCGGACGACAACTTAAACTTTGGTCATTAAGCACGATCGCGCCATAGGCACACAGCGAGTCGTTATCACATCACCGCACCTTCACGCTCGCATGACTCGCAGCACCACACCACGGCCGGCGGGGCGCAGCGGCCAGTAGTCTGGTTCAGAAAATCGCCCTCGCACCTCCGTCCTTCTCGCACCTATAGAGGTGCCCTGTGTTGGGGATGGCACGGCCACATGAGTGCGACAAGGACGGAGGCAAGGGGAGCTACTGTATCTTCGGAACCAGACGGCTGGTGTGAGCCTCGTGGACCGACGCACCTGCCGCCGGGGAACCGGCGTCAATGGGCAAACGGCTTGACCGGCCCGCCCCGCCCCGCCCCGGTTATTTCGCCCGGTGACATACTACCGACTGCAGCCGGGCGGGGAACACCGCAGCACAGCCTGCAGGGTGATTCCGAACAGCGCTCTGTAGTGTCCTCTCTTGCTCCTTACGGCCGTGCGGGCCTTGCCTCACGGGTGCGACAAGGAAAGAGCGACGAAACCAGTACTGGTGTGCGGAATCACCCTACTGCTGACGGGGAGACAAGGGCGAGGCGGGAGGGTGGAGGGTGTGTGTGTGTGTGTGTGTGAGAGAGAGAGAGAGAGAGAGAGAGAGAGAGAGAGAGAGAGAGAGAGAGAGAGAGAGAGAGAGAGAGAGAGAGAGAGGCGCGGAGACTTAAATCTCGGACGAGACTCGGGCTGAGCAGGTTAGGCCAGCGCACCTCCTGGTGCATGCCGAGTGACGCTGGCGCCGCTCAGGCCTCCTCTCCTCTCAGCCGCGCCACCTGTCTCAACACATCCAGCCGCACACACAGCGACCGGTGTGGATCCAGGCGTTGTGAGGGAGGGGAGGGGAGGGGAGGGGAGGGGGCAGGTAGGAGGCCTGCCTGGCGTGGCCCGACCGGCCGGCCGGCCGGGGCCCGGGGCCCGGGCCAGGCGCGCCGAGTAGTGGTGGAGGCTTCACAGCAGTTCTCGGAACTCAGCATACTCCTTCCAAGAACAGGCGGACGACTCTCGCGGCGGGGCGGCGGGGTACGGCGGGGCCACCCGAAGAGGAGGGGGTGGGGGGAGGGGAGGGGCTGAGTGCGGTGTCGTGGCCGGCGGCTCGGGCTGGGCGGCGCGGGCCGGGCAGGCTGGCGGGCGGGCAGCAGGGCCGTCTGACAAGCTCCGCTCGCTGGTGCTGGCTGGTGCTGGTGCTGGTGCGCTGCTCCGCCCGAACCTTCCCCTGTCCTCCCCCCCCTCTCTCCCCTCCCAACAACAGGCTCGGCCGTGCTGCACGTTGCTGAACGTTTGGTCTCAGGAGGACGATTCTGCACAAATTACCTCCTGAAAAGTTTTTCCCTTTGACTTGTTACCGGTCAGCGCGCGCAGTAGTTTCTCTGTCGCTCTCATACACTCTTCTACCCTTCGGCTCGACGTCATGATCCGCATCACCACCACCACGACCGCTGCAGGCTGATGGCTGATCCCGCACCCTGGTTTCGCCGCTCTCTCCTTGTCGCACTCATGCGGCAGGGCCATAAGGTTCAAGAGAGAGAGGAATCGGCTTGCCGTACTCCAGTCTCCCTTTCTCTGCGGGCGCGCGCGCGGCCTGCCTGGGTTTCTCGGAAGCGACACCCTGCCACGCTACGCCACGCCAGCCCAACAATAAAAGTACAAGAACGTCTCGACGCTCACGAACGCTGGTCAGTGAGGCGAGCCTACGAGGCGAGAGCCTACCGTCTCTCTCGTGCCTCCGTCCTTGTCGCACCTATGGCGGTGCCCTATGTTGGGGATGGCAGGGCCCCATGAGTGCGACAAGGACAGAGGCGCGAGAGCGATCTTCGGAATGAGCCTGGGCCTGGGCCACGCCCTGGCAGCTCTGCTCCTGGAGTCTGGAGCCCCCCCCCCCCCCCCCTCCAGCACCCCGCCCTGCTGGAGCCGGAGAGGGTCGCTCCGCGGTACAGAGCGCTTCAATGGAAGCACGGCCGAGGGCGGGTATGCCTTAGGTCAGTCCGGGACGGACCGTGCCCGGTCCAGTGCGAGAGAGAAAAACACGGCTCCAGAATCAGATGTGACAGCATTTACCGCACATGAATAGCAGAAAATCCAAGACAGACCGCTGGGAGTCGGGCTCTGGAACGATCGGAGAACGGTTTACCAGTCACAGAGTCTGTCCATTGAGTTGCGGCGCTGAAGCGTGAGAGACTAGATCCGACAAGCTCTTGCGGCAGCTGACCTGACGGGTGAGGTGCATTTTTAGACGTGCAGATGTTGGCACTACAACTTCTGGGGGCCGCAGCGCGCAGGGCTGCCGCAACACATGGAGCGCTCCAAGCTCCTCCGTACGAGTTTCCCCGACGCGCGCAGGTGCAGCCGCACAGCAGGGCGAACCCCATCAATGAGAGAGAGAGAGAGAGAGAGAGAGAGAGAGAGAGAGAGAGAGAGAGAGAGAGAGAGAGAGAGAGAGAGAAAGAGGGGAGCTTTCCTCTGAATATAAAATAAGATAGCAAAAGAGAAGGGGTCGACATTCCCGAGTAGTGAGCGTTTCGAAGCGCCGAGCACGTCGGAGCCGTGCTGTTGAACTTGCAGCGCGATGCGAGTGCGCTCTGCCCCGCCCCGCCCCGCCCTGGCCCGCCCCGCCCCGCCCCGCCCCGCCCCGCCCCGGCGCGGTAGCCCTGTCCACTTGTCCAGCCCGCACTGTTGTGTTGCTGGGGCGTCCGTCATGCTGATGCACGCCTCGCAGTTGCTGTCCCCGAGTGGAGCGCGTCACTGACGCTCTACCACCGTGCCGTGAGGGTAGCCGTGATCACAGATAGGCTCCCGGCCCGGCCCGGCTGTGGTGCAAGGCGATTCCGAACATCATTTTGTAGAATCTCCTCTCTTGCTCCTCATGACCGTGCCCCATGAGTGCAACGAGGAGAGAGCGACGAAACAGTGCGTGGAATCACCCTGGTCGCCCTCGTGCTCCCGATGGCCGTGGTTCCGGTGACGAGGGCCAGGGCCAGGGCCGGCAGCAGAGACCAGCCCCTCGACGACGGCCCTAGCGACCGCGTGTAGTTCTCCGGAATAGCAGCGCTGCCGGGAAAACAATTACTTAACTCTACTGCGTGTGGTTATTCACACAGCATAACGGAGCTTATCGGCAGCGAAGCCCGGCCGCCCCGCCCCGCGAGCCTCGGCCAAATCACATCAGAGACAACGCGGACCACAGCGCGGGGCGCGGCGGTGGGAGGGGAGTGGGGCGGCAGGGCGGGGCGGGGCGGGGCGGGGCGGAGCGATCTCGCTGCTCCGAGAACTCGCGAGGTTCCGGGAAGCGCCCGACGCGACCCAGCGCCGCGCCACCGCTGGGACCCGAACCCGCGACCATCCATGCCGCGCTACCGCCCTGCCCTGCCGTGCCCTGCCCTGCCCCGCGGACCCGTGACCGCGCTAACGAGCAGCTTCCGTACCGCCGGGCTGCGCGGCTGCTCGGCTGCGGCCTGGCCGGCGAGAGGGTCACACTTAGGGACGGGCCCCACAAAGTCACGTGAGAAACTCGACCGGCCCGAGCAGCAGGGCTGTGGAAGCGATCGCTCTCCCACTCTCTCCCCTGCGCCCTCTATCCACCAACATCTCTCTCTCTCTCTCTCTCTCTCTCTCTCTCTCTCTTCCACAGGGCCTGCTGGGCCGAGGGGCCCAAAACGACCACCGGTCTACCTTGACAACGGCACAGCCCAAGCCAGCCCCAGCCCGGGCCCGGCGCACAGCGGCACAACGCCCGGCAACTCGAACCAAATAGGATGAGAGAGAGAGACAGGGGAAGGAAAAAGAGGGGGGGGGGGGGCTGAGGGCTTGTGAAGGCCAGGGGGGAGACCTTCTGCACGATCAGCAGGCACTGAGAGTGTCCCTTCGCAAGAATTTGTCAGATCCATCGCACTTCCAGTCGATTAATCCAACACTGCGGCAACAGCAACGTGCGTAAAGGGGTAGACGTGGCACACCTACGAATACACATCATTATATTCTTGATTCGGCCTACAAACTTGAACATTACAGCACCCAACGCCCAGCTCCCCCCCGGCTGGTGATATCAGTCGACCCGGCACACATGAGTCACATCAGAGCAGATAACTCCGGCCCCCCTCCCCCCGCACCCTTTCTCTCTCTCTCTCTCTCTCTCTCTCTCTCTCTCTCTCTCTCTCTCTCTCTCTCTCGCACAAGCCGAGCTGAGCACGGTTGAGCACCCGTCAGTCACGCGGAGAAGGGAGGAAGCTCGACTTGAACTGCGTTACGTTGAATTCGCCAAAGCCTCAGGGAAATGGAAGGTAGTGTTTCCAATCGGTCGGACACTGGCTGTACCCGACTGTCTTCTGTCTCTCTCCCTCTCACTTGACACGCATGAGAGTGAGAGAGAAGACAGTCGGGTACAGCCAGTATCCGACCGATCGGACAGTAATGGAAGGAGGGGACCTGTGGCCAAGCTAACGAAAGCCGGCGCACTGCACAGATAAACGCCTCAATATACAATAAGACCCTTTGGAGACGAGAGTCCTCGAGTCGTCTCTGGCGACACCAGTCGCACTCAACCACCACATACTCGCGGTGGTGCAATATGCGACCGGCTGGCCCCGCGAGCGAACCTGGGACGGGAGACCGGCACCGGCAGGTCCCCGCCAATCGCTGTGTCCCGTCGTTTTCTCGAAAACTTGGATGCTCGTTCGGGCTAAAACACGATCAGCTGCGATAGCGAGCATTTTTTAAGCAAGTTATCAGTGGGCGCGGCTGGCTAGGCTGGGGGGGGGAGGGGGGGGGGAGCCCCCGACAGGACGGGGAGGCTGGGTGTGGCGTCACGCCGTGATAGCAGAGCGCGTCCTGCGGGGGCGGGCGCGCTGGCGCGCTGGCGCGCGGGGCACCCCGGCCGAGCGATACCTCTGTCCTCGTCGCACTCATGGGGCACCACCATGGCCAGCGCAGGGCACCGCTGTGGGTGCGACAAGGACGGCAGCGGCGCGCAGTGACGGCGAGGCGCGGCGCACTATCTACCTACCGCGGGGCCGCGCGGCCGCGGCGGTGACCGTTCCGAGAAAAGTGACTTCGGGTCCCGACGCCCCCCCTCCCGGGCGGAGACCGCTGCGTCACCTCGCGACACCTGGGGACCGCCTGGCCTCGCCTCGCCTATCACACCACACGTTCGAGGGAGCTAAGACTAGGTTACTGTACTGTGGAGTGCACATCGATCGCGGAGGTGCCCGAGGCGGTGGGCGCACCGGCGTTCCTCGTAACGTTACAGAGATAATTCGCACTGTGATGAATACCCTAAAAAGATAGGCGATAGGCTTCTGCGACAAGCTTTCGGTGATTTCCATCATGAAGTCTTGATGTCGAAACGCCAACGAGGGGGTTTTCACTCGAGATTTTCGTGTACACGGAATAATATAATCCGTGAATTACGCGGTACTGCACCGGCATTTTTCTTGCAAGGCTCACCTGTCCGCACAATTTTTTTGGCGTTTTTCGATATATTTCGCGCATAATACCTCTGTAATACCCGATCTAGTGGACACAGTATTGCGAAAGTGAAAACCCCCTCGAACGCTAAGGCAAAAAAGACACTGGCAACTACACGAGTCTCAGGTTTGAGACTTCTGGTCAGAGTTTATTTGCTTTCCCAAAGAGCGGAAGACTAACTAACACCCCTATAGGTTTGTAGGGAGCTATGCGAGGAGCTCGGAGACGAACCTCAGCCTACTGTTGATAACTTTTGGACGAACTTTACGGGTTATGTCTTGGCATATTCAGTGTCAAAACTTTACCTGTAAAACTACCTTAGTCTTGTAAAATTAAAGAAACATGTAAAAGTTAACCATTAAAATGTATGGAAAAACATTTCTACACTTAATTCGGAAAAATATTTATATACTTTTACTTGTAAAATCTGTGAAGAGAAGGAGCACCAAAACCAAATAATTTTATAGACAGGCGTATGCTTCTTGTCGTAGCCACCCAGAAACGACTTTTTTCTCCAGAAGAAAGTGTCTGAACTTTGGGTGGAATCGAACCTCGGACCACATCCAGTTCGGGAAGCAGATGCCTTAACCACTTTACTACGGGCTACGAGGCGGCTCGTACTCGATCCCTTTCTCTTGGCGAATGTGCGGGCTTTCCCTTCTACTTCCAGCCTTTTTCTAGAAGTGTATATGTTTATGTTATATGTTGAATCGTCTTTACAACGTTATGTGATGGCAGACAAGCGTTCAACATTGAACAAATTATGTTAACGAACTCATGTCTGGAAAATTTCAGACATTCGTGTCACATCCCACACGAAATTCCCACGTGGACACGAAAACTTGTGTTATATTGTTCACAGTGTGCTCAAAAGTCCACAATGTTCATTAATGGTTTGACAAGACAAAGCGTACTTCTGGTACTACACTGGGCGTTCCGATGGACAACTTGCCCAGAGTGGCGGAGCGTAGTGAGAAACAAAACAAAGCAACATAACCTACCCATAGAACTGTTTTAAATCTTGATTTAGACTTGATTAAATCATAGCTGTATTTAGTAAGAGGTGTCTGACATGCCTGCACATTCATTTGCATCACGTTAAATGACAATTCTTCCGTTCAAAGTGCATTATGTATAAAGCGCTGTCTGCTTTGTTTTGTTTCCACACCACGCTCCGCCTCTCTGGGCAAGTTGTCCATTCCGATTTGCATCTCTCTGACGCTCTCTCTCTCTCTCTCTCTGCCCCCTAGGCCTTTCACTCACTCTCTCTCTCTCTCTCGGTCGGATGCGTAGCAATTGAAAATCTGAATGAAATAGTTTACCTTTGAATCTTTCTCTCTTCGTAAACGTTTTACTCCACCTTCTATGAGTTATAATGTGTTCACAAAACGTTCAAAACGTTGTCCCTGCAGCCGGCCGTCAAGTCTCCCCACAGAGCCAGACTCATTAGTCGCATTCCACCCTTCCTTATGCGCAAACCACTTCGACATGTGCACTTGCCTTAGCCCGTTTTCTTTTCTCGTGTCTTATGGGCCTCATTTGGTGCCCACTTCTCTCTTTCTTGCGAGTTTCCGCGCGCTCCGCACCGCACCTGCTGGGAGAGCTCTTTGTCCGTAGGAGGGGCGATGAGGCAGCCCCTGATCTCCACTCCACAACGTCTTGATCTGATTTCGCAGGATCGCAAGAATTCTCGTTCAAAGTAAGAGATCTTGCTGGTCGAACTGTGGAACCTTGACCGAAGAAAATACACAGCTACACGAAACCCGTCATACCCGAGACAAGAAAACAGGCAATCCGACAGTAGCTATAAGGGATCGTAAGACACACGGAAAAAACTGCGTCCTGGTTTTCAAGCAGCCACGGTTTTCTTATGGGGAAAATGCGTTGCTGAGTCCTAGTTTTTCCAAAACTGCTTGAAAACCAGGACCTAGTTTTTACCGTGCACGAACGAACGCACGAGAAAAACCGGCTCCTCTAGCCCTGGTAAAACCAAGAGAGTAGTGTAGATGGAGATGAAGCTCCGGCTGCCTCTTCAGCCAACCTGTGACACGTTGTGACACCTAGCGTCGCCAATTTTCGAGCTGATGGCCCAAAATGTATATCACGTACTCGGGAAGGTGTACTCAACACAATCGTGTCCCCACTTTTCCTCTCAGTTCGATCTTTGGGACCTGAGGGCTAAAAGAAACAACAGGATACAATCGCTGGTGTCCTCAGCGATTGTGTCCTGTTGTTTCTTAGCCGGTAGGTCCCAAAGATCGAACTGAGAGGAAAAGTGGGGACACGATTGTGTTGAGTACACTTTCCCGAGTAAGTGATGTAAATTTTGGGCCATCACCTCGAAAATTGGCGACGCTAGGTGTCACAACGTGTCACAGGTAGGCTAAAGAGGCAGCCGGAGCTTCATCTCCATCTACACTTCTCTCTTGGAAAAACTAAGGCGTAGATAGATATACATGCTTCTGTCAAGCACGCTTGATAAGACCTAACTTCTTGAAGCGTACAAGGAGGCTTCAAGGAACTTCCCTCGAGCATTAAGCTGGGAGGAAATGGACGCTTTTGCTCCCCATGTGCCTCAAGAAGAGTGCGTTCGGACAGAACTATGCTTCAAGAAAGATGCTCTGCTACGTCTTCGTTTCATCATAAAAGGTATTATGTTGCCCTTGAGGCAGCATTCTTACCGTGAAAAGGATAGGCGGCCGAATGGCCCGCTGTCATCCAAGGGTCTACCACTTCCATAATCCTCGTACACCCCTCTAGATGATTATTGATAATCACATAATCAAAATCATGTAAAATTTCCAAATATTGACAAATTTTGACAAATATGGAGAAATAGTATCAAATTTGACCAAAAGTTGCCTGATTACTGGCCAATAAACAGTAAATGTACGTGAAAGATAAACTCAAATAATCATTGATAATCACCATAATCGTGACTGATTATAGTCCTCGTACGCGATTTTTCAAAGCGGACCCCTGCTGTCATCCCTAGACTAAAGATTTGCAGCAAACTCTGCAAAAATACGAGCGAGAAGTGAAGCTTGTCAGGACCTTATCGACTGGTACTGATCCACAGGGACGGGACGGGCGGCGGAGGCCACCTGCTACGGGGAGCGGTGGTGGTGGTGGGGGGGGGGGGGCTGCTCCAGACGCAACAAGAAGAGACTGGGGGAGGGGGGGGGGGAGTGGCGGCGCGTGGCGGCCCGGCCTCCAGCTCGGAGCGGATGTACAGGAACGCGTCGTGCTATCGAGTCCCTCATGGAGACCAAGTGAGGGGGAGGGGCGGGAGGAGGAGGGGGAGTGAGAGCGAGCCTGGGCCTGGGCCGGGGAGAGAGCGGGAGGGAGAGAGAGAGAGGGGGGGGGGCACGCCGGACGCTTGGCAGGTCATGGTGCTGAGACCGACTTGGCGCGCAGCGGGCCCTGCGCCCTGCGCCCGCGCCCACTGGCTCAGCCCCGCTCAGCCCCGCTCAGCCCCGCTCAGCCCCACCCCTCGGGAGACCCCTTTACCTCGGGGTGAGTCAAGGGGGTAGGGCCGTGGGCGGCCGTGGGCCGTGTTACCGCCGCGCGGGCGGAGCAAGACTCGACATCGGCATTCGCGTCGGAGGGCAGCCGACTGACTCAAAGGATCGCTCTCGTGCCCCCGTCCTTCTCGCGCTCATGAGGCCATGCCACCCCCAACATGGGGTACCGCCGAGGAGTCGGCAACTGCCTTTAGCCGTGTACGGAGGAATACTGGTATTATCAGTAATATCAGAGTAATATTAGGGTAATATTGTAATATTGTGGGTAATATGGGTAATATTAAGATAATATTGACGTAATATTGGCAAAAGTATGGGTAATATTAAGATAATATTGACGTAATATTGGCAAAAGTATGGGTAATATTGATGTAATATGAAGATAACATCGGTAATGTTGAAGTAATATCGGGGTAATATCAGTTTCGTGTACGGAGGAATATCAGAGTTGACGACCCGTCGGGTACCGCCATGAGTGCGACAAGGACTGGGGGAAGAGAGCGATCTTCTGAATCGTCTGAATCAGTCAGTCGGCTGACCTGAGGAGCGCGGTTATTGTCCAATCGGAATCTCAGCAGCGCGGACTGGAACGGAGAGGCAGGGAAAAGGGAGTGTCTTCCCTATTCATGACGATGTACGCTGCCACCGGGGCGGGTGAGGCGGGTAGGGGCGGCGCTGCGCTGTGTTCGGCAGGCACCTCCCCCTCCCCCCCCCTTCCCCGGCCAGCAGAGGGGTGCGGGGCGGGGCGGGGCGGGGCGAGCCTGGCGCCAGCACTTGCCGCTTGCGGGCGCGCCCCTCCCCGTCTGCTCAGCTCCCTGCGCCGGGGCGGGGCGGTGGGGGAGGGAGGGGGACACTACACAACACACCGACCCCCACCCTCAGAGTGCGCGGGCAGGGCAGGGCAGGGCAGGGCAGGGCCGGGCGGCGCCAGGCGAGCTGCTGAAGGTGGGTCAAAACTCTCTTCTCCAAAATAAACACACGATATTTCCCCCGAATGTGCGCGAGTGTGAGACTTGGTCCACAAATAGAACCCTTTTGGCGAGGCCGAGGCCAACCTGAAGCACGTACGAGTGTGTATGTGTGTAACGGAGAGAGAGAGAGCGAGAGTTGTAGAAGGAGAAAGACGACTGCTGCACAGCACATGCACTTGGCTCCCACAAACTGGTGACGGAAGAGGAGCCGTGCTGGGCACTTCCAAACACCTCCAAGGAGCGCGGTCTCGCTTCGACCAACCCCATCGGTGGAGGACTAGCCCGTAAAAAAGAAAAGTAGGAAGACAGGCCAGGAACATAACAACCGGCAATGGGGTATTTTCCGAAGAACAGGAGGCATATCGTATGCTCCCAGACCATAACATAGCCTCGACCAATCAGAGAGGGCTTCTTACGTGGCCCGGACCAGAGAGCCTTTCTCTGATTCGTCGAGGCCTTGTGATGGTCCGGGAGCAGACGATATTTCTCCTGTTCTTCTAATTCGGAAAATACCTGATTGTTTTGAACAATAATTTGTCTGCTCTCGACCAATCAGAGCCTATAACAATAAAGCATTCCGGTAAAGCCAAAAAAAGAAGAATGTAGGGAACAAGTAAACGGAAATCCCTACGCTATTACATGGAGGTTTTCATTTGCTTGTTCCCCACATTCTTTTTTTGGCTTTACCGGAATGCTTTATTGCCATTTCGATATGTTCCTGGCCAGTCTTCCCACTGTTCTTCTTTAGTGGCAAGTCCTCCATTGCACAGCATAGGGTGGGTGGTCTGAGAGAGTGGCGGTCGAGCTTGTCTTGTTCGGTTTCAACTCGATAACATTGTGCATGGGCTGTGGCGTGTTCAGAGGGGTGGGAATCGTCGCTAGTTGTGAGGCTAATCCGGCGGTCGGTCACCTGGCAAAGCTTGATTATCGTAGAAATCTGTACGGCACACTCACGCTGACTCACACGTCCAGCGCCGGGATGAGTTTCTACCACAATAGGGTATTTCACTCCATTCAAACCAGAAGGAGAGTATTGCTTCCTGAATGAGGTATTTTACGAATTAGAAGAACAGGAGGAATATCGTCTGCTCCCGGACCATAACATAGCCTCGACCAATCAGAGAGGGCTTCTCTCGTGGCCCGGTCTAGAGAGCCCTTCTCTGATTGGTCGAGGCCTTGTGATGGTCCGGGAGCAGACGATATTCCTCCTGTTCTTCTAATTCGTAAAATACCTCATTGTTTCCTCCTTGATATCAATAGACTCTTTCAGCATTGGCAAAGTGAAGAACAAGGTGAAGAATTACAGACCGGAAACAGTTACTTTTTATCACCCAAATGTGCCCAAAACACTTAAATAAAATGTAGGTCGAATCGTTTTGATATTGTTTACATTTTATTTAAGTTTTCACGAACGTTTGGGTTATGAAAAGCAACTGTTTCCGGTCTGTTGTTCTTCGCCTTTTTCTTCACTTCGCTAATGCTGAAAGAGTCTATTGGCTTACGCCAACGGGCACGCCACTAGGGCGGTCGGAGACCTGGCGGTCGGTCCGAGAACTTTGACGGCATCAGCCAATCAGCGTCAAGGAGGAAACAAATCAGGAAGCAATACTTTTCCTGTTTAAATGAAGCGACAGCGTAAAGCGCAGTGACCGCCGTAGGTAGGCAATCAGGGTAGGCAGAGAATAGCCCGCCACGCACTTGAACTTGCGCGGAGGCCCATGAAGAGGGACAGAGCAGGCCGGCACCGGTGTGGAGCCCGTCCTTGTCGCACCCATGGGGCCCTGGGCGCCCTGGGCCCTGTCAACACCAACACAACACAGGACAGGGCAACGAGATCGGTGCATGCGCGGATCCAGCGACAGGCCTTTTGCATGGCTCCTCGATAGCCGCCTGAAAGGTAAGCAAAAAGTAATACTTTGCCCCTGTAAGTAGGCAAAAAGTACTACTTTGCCCCCCCCCAAAGGCTGGCTCTGGATCCGCCACTGGATCGGTGCGACAAGGACGGAGGTATACGAGAGCGATCTTCCGGAAGCAGTTGTTCAACACTCGTGTTCAAACGACAGTCAAGTGTAACCCAGCAAAAAAACTGTGCGTGACTGTGTGTGTGTGTCTGTGCGTCGCCCTCGACCGGTGCCATCATGAGAGTGCGACGAAGAGAGAGCTGAGCCGAAGCAGTGTTGCCAACGCTGTGGGCAGGCAGGCAGGGCCGGCGCGGCGGGGCGGGGCGGGGCGGGCGGGGCGGGGCGGGGCGGGGCGCGGGGCGCGCCTGCCGGACTGGACAAGTCCCGTACCCTGCCGCTGACCTGGCCGGCCCGGCCTGTCCTGTCGCCGCCTCCGTGGCGCCAAGCGTGTCCTCCCGCCGGCTGAGGCGCATGCGTAATCAGCCGCGGCAGAACCACGGACACGAGGACGCGGCCGCCGGACGCAGGGCTGACAGGACAGGCACCCCCGGAGAGGAGCGGGCAGGAGCGCGCCAGCAGGGTCGCTCCCTCCTTGTCGCACTCACGGGGCACGGCCTTAAGGTGCAAGAGAGAGGGCACCACAAAACGGTGTTCCGAATCGCCTTGCTGGGCTGCCACCTGTGGTGCTCGGCTCGGATCTATCGACCACCAATGGTCATCGATCATTAAGCACACAGGCCCACAAGTCTACTCAATCGATTCGGGTTCAAGGTCCTTGTCGGGGAGAGAGCGCGGGCTGGTCGCGCTTAGTGGCTGGCTGGCTCACTGAGAGCGGTCGCATCGGACAGGGCGGCTGTCCTTCCCCGCCACTTCCAGCGGGTCTACAACGCCAGTGAGAACAGCTCCCGCCAGCCGGTCACAATGAATAAACAGCCAACTCTATGCGTCACACCAGCCCGAGGCTCGTGCGCGGGGCAAGTACAGGCGTACGATAACGCTGACAGCGAGTCGCGAGGCCCGCGCGGCAGGTGTTCCAGGACCAGGCCGGCCCGGCCCGGCCCGGCCCGGCCGCCGACCAGCGAGGGGAGGGGGATATTAAATCGGGGCTCCGCATAATACAACAGGAATGCTGCTACGGAGGGACAGAAACAGTTGAAAACACACACACACACACACGCTCGTGCGTACACAAACACAGGACGAGTCAGTGCGGGGCGGCGCAGGCTCGCGTGGGCGCCTAGAAGACGGCTGGCTGGGCAGCCCGCGCGGGCCTACAGGCGAGCTGGGCCGGGATGGTACGAGTCGAGCACGGCGCCAGGGCGGACCAGGACAACGGCCCCGGCTGAGCCGCACTGAGCCGGGCCGGGCCCAGCGCCCGCGCCCAGCCCGAGCAGGCAGCCAGCCAGCCGGCAGCCCGGCAGCCGCCGCGCCGCCGCCACCGCGGCAGTGGAGCCTAGCGGTGGCAGTAGAGGCGACTCACGTTGTTTGTTGGAGATTCCTCTTCGCCTTGGCATGACGTCACGCGCGCTGCGGGGCGGGGCGGTGCGGGGCGGTGCGGGGCGGTGCGGGGCGGTGCGGGCGGCAGGTTGGGTCGCGGTCACATCGTCACACTCGTCACAGACTTCCCCGGCGGGGCGGGGATGTGGTGGGGGTGGGCCGCCGCTAAGGCCCCGCGGGGGCGGGAGACCTCCTCCTGCAGCGGCCGGCGCGTCGACTCCGGGGACTCCTCATCCTCCGGCGCCGACAGACACTTGTTATGGGCAGGCACACACACGCACACGCACACCGACGGGCGCGCGAGCGCACCAGGACACTCGGAGAGCAGAGGTATTCCAAAGAGCTCGGCACTGGCACTATCCTTTGGTGTTTGGCGAGCAGCTCACGCTCACGCTCGCGGTGGTGCGCGGGGCGGGGCGGGGCGCGGCGGGGCGCGGCGGGGCCGGCACGGCTGACAGCAGGGTCGGGTCGGGGCGGGCGCTCGGCTCGGCTCGGAGCGGCGCGGCGCGGAGGGACAGCAGCCTGGCCTCGACTCGCCTCGGCTCGACACCGTCTCTACGAAAACACAGCGCGCAGCTCACTGAGTGCTGTGGAGGGAGGGAGGCCCGGGCTGGGCTGGGGCCGGGGCCGCCGGGGCGGGGCGGGGCGGGGCGGGCAGCCATCGGCAGCGGGTGGGGTGGGGTGGGGCCCACGGGAGGCGGCGCGGCGGGGCGGGGCGGGGCAGGGCGGGGGCACTGCTGTGCTCGCGAGCCGGGCGCGGCCGGCCCGGCCGGGCTCGCCTCGCCTCGACAGACTTGCTCGGGGGTTCGGCAGCAGAGCTGCACCACTTCGGCCCGGGGCTCGGGGACCTTCGGATCGGGGGGTGGGGGAGGGGGTGGCAGGGGCTCACTAGTGCTGTGCCACGCCACGCCACGCCGCTGTGTGATCTCTCTCCGAACGGGCCCAAGTGACGGGCGGTGGAGGGGGGGGGGCAGGACATGAGGACCCACCACCCCGCGAGCTCCGGCCAGTCGGGGCAGGCCAGGGTGAGAGCCCTCGGGCTCCGGGGGCTCCGGGCTCCGAACACAACACGGCAACCCGTATCATCAGGTCCCTCTACCGGAACAGGACATGCCGGGCCGGGCCGGGCCGGGCCCCCGCGTATCGATTCCATGCGACCCTAGGAGATATGGGCGGCTCCTGCTGGGTTCCAAGGCTCTATAGCAGAGGGATGTGGAGTATGTCGACCCCGGAGGCGCGACGCGGCGCGGGGTTGGGGTGGATCCTAGCGAGTGCGCCACAACCGCGACAGCGCTTGAGAGTTAGGCCGCGCTCCATGCACGCGCTTGAGAGGATACCTCTTTAGGGTTATTCCTCACTGTGGTTTCATCGCTCTTTCACTGTCGCACCCATCAGCAGGCACGGCCATAAGGAGCAACAGAGAGGACACGTCAAAACGGTGATCGGAATCACCTTGTTGTCTCTCTGGGCCCGGGCGGGGCGGGGCGGGCTGGGAGGGCTGCTGGAATGGGCTGGCCAGGACGTCTGGTTACAGATACAGACCCACAGACACAGTAGACCGATTTTGCACAGCGCGCAAGGGGTTTGTTCGAGGAGTCCGACGAGGACGGACCAATGCAGATGGTAGAGGCATGGGTGGTATAGGCAGATGGTATAGACATAGGTGGTATAGGCAGATGGTATAGACATAGGTGGTATAGGCAGATGGTATAGGCATAGGTGGTATAGGCAGATGGTATAGGCATAGCTGTTATAGGCAGATGGTATAGACATAGGTGGTATAGGCAGATGGTATAGACATAGGTGGTATAGGCAGATGGTATAGGCATAGGTGGTATAGGCAGATGGTATAGGCATAGCTGTTATAGGCAGATGGTATAGGAAAGAAAAATGTGCGGAATCAGTCGGCTTGCCCCTCCGATCCGCTTGGCAGTGTAGTCCGGGGCCGCTGTACGGAGCCCAAAGTCCTGTGAGTCTCTTCAGTCTGAGGGGATCCGGGCCGGGCGAAGTATTAGTTTATGATTTTCGATCACTTTATCACTTAAATCTGCACAAAAATAAAATGTTTCTTAGTTAAAAAATAGGGAACAAGGGCCAAATAGAACATAAAATGAATTTTGTGATAAGTATGGATCTCGTTCTTTACATAATTAAGTGCTACAGAGGCAGAGAAGTGTAAAACGTGGTGTGAGTCGTATGAGTCCATTTCCATCTCAGATTTTGTTAGTGTGTGATGGGGAAGTTTTCCCGGGACACTCCGGCCCGCTCCGCTCGAGTCTGATTGTTGCGGCGCAAAACCGCAAAAGAGCGCGAGCCGACCTCGGAACTATGAATGAAAACTAACAGAATTTGATAAGAGCTCGAAAAATAATGCTATGAAATGCGAAAAACGTTCATTGTTAAAATTCAGACGAAGGCTTCTAGTTCAGAATATTATAAGTTTCATGTTTGTAGGTATTTTACATTCTGAGATTGGAAACTCCACTTCTAAAATGGGTTATAGACTTAAAATGAAAACATTTAGAATGGGAAGCAGACAATTTTCAGAGTGTAGGCTTGCACCTAGGGGTACCTCAACATTTGGATGGGTGTACACTGATTGGAGATCTCTTTCATGATTGGAGTCAAAATCTTCACTTCAA
The DNA here is from genome assembly GCA_029379305.1 of Frankliniella fusca. Classification (NCBI taxonomy): domain Eukaryota; kingdom Metazoa; phylum Arthropoda; class Insecta; order Thysanoptera; family Thripidae; genus Frankliniella; species Frankliniella fusca. The sequence goes on from JAHWGI010000283.1 coordinate 351,368, forward strand.
TGTACAAAAACGTTTAATTTCCTAAAAAGTTTTGACAAAATTCGAAGATTTTGTGAAATTTTACGTAGAAATGGGGCTTTTGGACGTCAAACTAAACCCTTATGAACTTTTTTGTGCATAAGCCTTGCAGGATTTTACACAACCATAGTTATGCACAATTTTTCCTGCATAACTATGCTTAACTCAGTTCCTTGTGCACAAATTTGTGCAGAATTATGCACAATGTGTAACATAGTTATGCATAACAGTTTGTGAATAACTATGGTTGTATAAAATTGTGCATAAGGGTTTAGTGTGTGTACACTGATTGGAAACTGTGAGGCACCCCTCGGCTTGCACGGCCTGTTGAAAAACACTGATGTTTTAAAAAGAAGGCGAAAGGGAAGAAACATACCGAAACGTACCTTTACGTCACCGGTTGATCTGCCTCTACGTCGTATACCCTGTCTCAGGTCCTAAATCACAACAAGTTTTAAACTTGTCAGGGTCGTGCTCCGGCGGTGCCACACATGAGGCAAGCCCCAAATCAGAGTTCTCAAACGGGTATCGTAGGTCCGGCTACCCGGGACGCGTCCGAAACCGTAGTTTATGCTGTTACCAGAGTCTCCCTTTCGCTCTCGCCTGCCCATTCGGACGCGTTCCGGGTTTAGCCGGACCCACCCGTTTGAGAACTCACTGGTAAAACAAATGTTTAGTTTCTATACATCATGGTGTATAGTTGGCAATTCTATACATGACATGATGTTTAGCAGGAACTAAACATGACAAGATGTTTAACACCTATACACTTCGCAAATGTTTAGAGGTTAAACATTTTGTGATGTATAGAAGTATACACTTGGGCGAAGCTTCACATTGGAAAGCATAGGGATACCACGCTGCGCCAAGTGTATAGCCAACTGAACACTTGCGAAGTGTTTAGAAAATAAACATCTGCTGATGTATAGTTTGAACTAAACATGATATAGTGTTTAAGTTTTAAACATTAGCAGTTAAACATCATTTGATGTTTAGAACTATACATTTGTTTTACCAGTGCTCTGCCACAAATCAGAAGCTTGCCATAGTCTGTCATACTATACATTCTGTAATGGACCGGAAAAGTTTGCAGACGAACTGCAAAGGCTTGCGGATGTGACCTCCAAAGTGTGACGCTCTGCCGTTCGTATGAGGTTCAAGGGACCGGCTGGCGGGAGACCGGAGAGAACACCACGAGTTAATATTCAAAAATTCCTCAGGGGTTCCCATTAATAAGTAAAAATTAACGTTTATTCCAGTCCATTATAATTAAATCAAAATAACAATAAAATCTCAATTAATACCAAATAATTTTATTATAGTACCATGCATCTGCGTATATATTTCTGTTTTGAGTGGGAAGGGATATTTCAAGTCTTTAATATTCCAGGCGCGGCGGTAGGCACCCCACTCATGTCGTTTTGGCACTACACGGGGGTGCGCCGAGGGGCCCGCACCATGCTCCTCGCGGGGACGGAGCGCCCGCCACAGCCCCCACGTACGGCGCCTACAGGTGCAATCGGGAGGTGACGGTACGAAATTTTGGGTACCAGGAATTTAACTCCTGCTTTCCCCTGCGCTTTTACTGCGCTTGTGCTCTCTGGGTAGGCCGATACCTTCACACGAGTGCCTGGCGGGTTGGCCTATCCAGTTCGTCGCAGGCGCTCCGCCTCGATAAAAGCCATTGTGGGGGCGCCATACCGATGTCTCCAGCCGGGCTAGAGCCAGGCGCCTCCAAGCGCTCCCACTCCTGAGAGGCGCCTTCGGCGTTCCTGAATAAACGCCCCCCCCCCCCCCCCCCCTTGCTCCTCTCGTTTACGCTGAGCCTGCGACATTCGTTAACCTGTGGTGGCTCTTTTCAATGTTAAAATCTATCGTATCTTCGTATAATTATGAAAACTTAAATTGGTATTGCGAAACAGCTGCATGCGCGACAATAGCAAGAAAAACTACTAATCTCAAAAGAGGCGATAGAAAACTACTCCGTGATTCGCGCCGGCTCGGATTGAAGGGGACCGGAGCCAGTTGTGGATCTGAGGGTCTCTAGCCGCAAGTCGATCTCTGGCTAGGGGGACCCCCCCCCCCCCCCCCCCCCCCTCCCACCCTATGGCCCTTCGCGGTCCCGCCCTAGGACACGCTTGGCACGGGCTGCCGGCCGAGCCCTGCCTTGCGCCTGCCGCTCGCCCTGCGTAGTTGTGGTAGTTGCTGGGCGGTACGGTCAGCCTCTGCAGCCCGACCACCAGCCCCAGCCCACGGCCCAGAATAAGGGTCTCACTCACTTTAATAAGCATAAAAAACGATCAAAAGAGGTACAGCATGTATGAAGATTCTATTTGCATTTCCAAAAGCATTCAGTGTGGCCAGAAAGTTAGGCAAAAATCCCGCCAGATACACTGATGCGTAACGGGACTGTATCTCCGCCTGCCTACTAGGCAACCCCCGTGCACTTTTTGCCCTTTTTGCCCAACTTTCTGGCAACACTGAAAACATTGCCACAGTTAACACATTTTATTCGTTTAAATATGGGGTCATTCGAAGGCTGTTGTGGGGAAGTCCAAAAAGAGCGAGACGTGCGCTTAGAGGCGACGGCGACGTTGCGCGACTGTAATTCAAAGAGTTCGTCTGAGACGACTGAGCGCAGTCTCTGCTCCCACAAGGCGGTGTCCGAACGCAACCCCTAACCCCACTTGCAAGGGGAAAGGGGAAACACGGCAAGTCATCGTGATTCGTGTCGGACGTGTATCTTGAAATAGTCCTCAAGAGAGAAAAATAAACGGTATCAAAATGCCGGGTGGTGGAGCGTTATTCGGAAATTCGAGCTCTCGCTCTCAGAATAAAAATCTCGTGGAGTTTAAAGCCGGGAAAATGACAATGAAGGGGAAGATGGTTCACCCGGACAAGAGGAAGGGCCTACTGTACGTTTACCAGTCAGAAGATTCACTTATGCACTTTTGCTGGAAAGACAGGCAGTCCGGAACCATTGAAGACGTAAGTAGAAATCATTGTTTTTCGCGCTATCTCTGTAAGAGGGCCGCACCTTTTACTTAACCTCTGATGTATAAAAGGCAAGCCTCGTTAGTTAATATAACAGACATTTCTTTTTCTCTTCCATTTCATAATTACAGGATCTGATTATTTTCCCTGATGATTGTGAATTCAAGCGTGTCAACCAGTGCACCACTGGACGTGTATATGTTTTGAAATTCAAGTCATCTAACAAGAAGTTTTTCTTCTGGGTTCAGGTATGCACATTTCCTATTTTTCCCCCTCCTTTCTTTCACTGATTTTGGGATGAACTATCTGTGTGTTTATTCAATGTATGAAATCATTATAGGAACCTAAAACTGATAAAGATGACGACAATTGTCGTAAATTGAATGATGTCCTTAACAATCCACCTACTCCAGGTTCAAACCGAAGTGGTGGTGGGACCCCAGGTAAAATAATTCTGATATATATGCAATAGACAAGTTCTAAAGCCTTACTTCTTTTATTATTATTATTATTATTATTATTATTATTATTATTATTATTATTATTTTTAACAACTTATATAAATTACTTACTTAGATGGAGACCTGCAAAATTTACTTAGCAACATGTCTCAACAGCAGCTTGTTCAGTTGTTCGGTGGTGTTGGACAGATGGGAGGATTGTCAAGCATTTTGAGCACAATGAAGTAAGAGAGCAATCATTCTGTGCTACAAAATTACATTATGCCTTGAATCTTACAGTTTCTGTTCCGTGCCACTTTTAATTGGTTCTAATTGTCCTAAACTATGTGTCTGTTTTCCAGTGCTCCGAGGTCATCTTCCTCCTCATCAGGTAACAAAAACAGTAATAGCAGCGGAAGCGGCAGTGGAAGTAGCTCATCAAGCACTCCAGCTGCAACAACTGCTGCTGAAGCTGCGAGCACTGGAGCTACTGCCACCACAGGAGGATCCAGTGCTACATCCACACCTGTCTCATCACGCTCTAACTCTTCAAAGCCTGCTGCTTCTAACAGTTGAGTAATTCCCAGTTGTGGTTTTTTAGGGAAAATGTCTTCCTGGAGCGCTCATTAATTTTTTCTTAAAATCATAGTATTTTGATTGAAGCTGGAACCGTATCAATTCCAAAGATTTATCAAAGACTGTCTCTTATTAATATGAATTATTTCTCTTCAAATTCCTTACATATTGCTTGATCCTCATTTTGCAGGGAATATTAATGAACAAGTGACTCAAAATCCTATCCAGCTGAATGATTTACGCAATTTCCTGTCATCTCTTAGTCCTTATCCTGAAGGTGATCAGCGCCAAGCAGGTATTTTCCCTCTAAAATGTACTTGTGGCAGCTCTTCTTGAAAAAAAATTGTAAACAAAACTTGTTGCTATCCATCTTGTTGCAGTGGATTTAGCTGCGGGCCTGAACACAGAGAGTATCCAACCTTTGTTGAACAACCCTGCTGTTGTCCGCGAGTTGCAGCAGCATTTGCCCTCACCCATTGAGGACTCTGGTGATCCGCAGGAACGGCTAAGACTGACTCTTACATCTCCTCAGTTTCAGCAAGTAGGTGAACAGCTGATAAAGATTGTTTATTGGTGTATCTTCTAACTTTGCTCTGTCGCATCTTCTTCCTTGAAATCTCGGCTGAAGACCTGCGCAAGAGCATATATTATGAGAGTTTCATTTACTGGGGATGTGTTGCTGTTAGATTATGCATCACATTTGGTGGAAGCACTACATCCACTATCATGATTATAATCTGGTACTTTACTTTCTTTTTTTGAAATTTTTATTTTCCCCCTAATTTTTTTTACAGGCCTTGAGCAGCTTCTCTGATGCTCTTCAGTCTGGTCAAATTGGACATGTAATAAACCAGTTCGATGTGGACAGTGATGCTGTCTCTGCTGCAAACCGTGGCAATATGGAAGATTTTGTTCGTGCACTTCAGCGAACCAGCATTGGTTCCCCTAGCACTCCCTCTGCTGGTGGATCATCTGCTGCTACAGAAGCTAGCCCTGGAGAAGTTACACAACCAGAAAAGAAAAAGAAGATGGATGATTCCAAAACTCCAGATAAAAAGAAGGATGATGATGATGAGGGGATGTCTATGGATTAATAACAACAGTCTAATGTTCAAATCAGAGACTTTCTGATTTTACTGTTTTGCTAACTAAACTAGTTTTAGTCAGATAAAATATTTCAATTACAAATACCATGACTAATGGGGATAAGTAATGCTACACAATTATACGAAGGTTGCATTTATATGACTGACTGGGAGACAGTGGTAATGTAGCTGGGAATAGTTATGCCAAGGTTTATATTTTAATCAGCAATTTGATTTTGAAGACATTTTTGTTATTCATTTTGGAGATGGTCTGAAAATGCTTCTATATAATTGTAGATTTGTATTTTGAAAAGAAATAAATATGGGGCGAATCAATATCATTTTCCTTAATTGATATCCATCGAAAGTGTATATTAAAGAGATTTGCATTTCATTTTGGTGCATTTGCAGCATGTTCCACTTGGTTCACTTGTCTCGCTTGGTTCCATAGGAATGTGAAGGTACCGGTACGGTTGACATTCCAACAACAATTGAACAGTCGCGCGTGGGAGGGTCTTGCCGGTCCTGCCGGTCATTGGCTCGCTTGCCGAAGCACTGCTCTGTCATTGGTCAGTGTGCCGGAGGCCATGTCGTGATTGGCTATGCTCCCACGTCTCTAGTCGACCAAATGTGGAGAAAAGAAGCGAAGGCAGGATTGCTATGTAGGGATTGCTATTTAGAGTCTTGCATGTATTTGGCTCAGTTCACTGCGTTTGAACTGAGTTGAGGCTCAAAGCGAAAGCAAACTCCGAAGACGGGCGCAGCGGACGCGGGAAGCGGGGCAGCCCTGTGGGGTAGAGGTGGAGGGGGTACCAAGTACAGTCTGCCCGCTGGCACGGGCTACAACAGTCGAGTCGGGCCTAGGACAAGGCTCCCGAGTTTACCATCCGACCAAGGCCTTTGTTTTGAGAATGTCCCTGCCAAACAAGTGTCACAATAACGATCCCATTGCAAGTGAACAATCCCCTAGTACTTAAACCGTCGTGTTGTCTCCGGGGGTCCGCGGTGAGTACCGCTGTCTGCTGAGTCTTGCAAGTGAAACTGCTCGGCCTGAAGGGCCTGAAGCCGCCGCTACCGTAGCTTGTGCGGACAAGCCCTGGGGAGGGTGCGCGAGGTGTATGACCTTGAAATTTAATGTTGTTTTGAAAAGTCGTGTTTTGGAAAAAGTTGGCTCGCTGAAAGTGACAGCCGTGACAAGGTCATGTCCTGTGGTTTGCGGGGAGACTCGGACTGCCCGCGGAGCAAATCACGTACATCATTCGTGAAACACGGTCGCATCTTGCGAATAGTTGGGTTAGCGGGCGCTTCAGCTGCGCAATAAACGGAGTTGGTAAAACCCCTGTCAATGTAGACTTGGAGCGGCCCTCGATTGAAAGCAGATCGTGCCGGAGGCCTTCCTCCCGCTTCGGTTCTGCATGTAGGGGTGTCTTGCTCCCTACCTGCCCCGCAGCATCAGGCAGCCGGTAAAATTTGCACTTGCTCATACGCCGCTCGTCCTCGTCCTCTCCTCGCATTGGGTGAGCATGGCGGCACAGTGGAGTCAAGCAGTGTCGCTGCGGAGCGGACCGGAGCGGACTCCCTCTCTGTTTCGTTACCGTTTGCGAAGGCTTTGCGTTGGCAGAGCTCACCAGCGCGCTGAATGGCTAACGATGCGATAATCGTAGGGCTTTCACCCCGTCTGCTTCTGCACCAGCCGGGGCCGGGACGCGTTGCGGGCCCCACTCTTTGTTCCTCTCGAACCGGTGCAGAGAACCAATTTTTAAAAAATACATGTCTCTACACGACTCTTATGTTTGTATGGTGGCAAGTAAAGATTCCAAGTCAAAACAGAGTACGGTTTCCTAAGTTTTATTTAGCACTCTACATTCATTTTATAAAATCACATTGAAGATATATAGTGAAGCTATGGTGAGAACAAAACAAGCAATCCAATCCATCATATGAGACTTGTTAGAACAACCAGAGCTGTTATTTGCTTAAAAATACAAAATGTAAAGAGGGGAAAGCACACACTAAGAAGTTCAACGAGTAAACACAAACATCGAATCGATCAAATAAACTGTGCAGGGTTTGTTTCATCCACCAACTGGTCTAATAGTGATAAACCTGGACAGCACAAATGCTATGACAATGGTGCTACCTACAAAACATGCCACAAAGATATACCACGTCTCCTCATCAAAAATGTCAGTGAAAGCTGGAACCTGGTTGTAAAGATGGTCAATCAATTGGATATTATATCCCTTCTTGCTTTTTGCCATTGCTCTTCTAAATTAACACTTCCTCAAATATAAATAAAAGTGTCAATCAAATTCACTTTTTGGCTCCTTTTCTCATAGCCTTTGTTGAAAGAGTTTCCCGTTGTGTTTCTTCCTCAGGTGCGTGAGGTGTTATATGACGATTGTAGAGTTGAAACATTTCCAGAGTTGATAAGTTTCCAGCTTTAAACAGCACCTTTTTACCTGTAACTAAGGAACTTTTGTGAGAAATTTGTTACATTCTAAAATCATGAAGGGAGAAATTAGATTCTGCTTCACTGCCACTTACTTAGGTCAAAGGAGATAGTTGGTTCGCTACGGTCACACTTTATCTGCGTCTTTGCTGCGAATTCAGGGAACTTCCGGCAGAGGGTCTTAGTGTTCAGTAACTCCAAAAATTTTCTGCAAATGAAACATAACGAACCATTCATTTCTTTGATTTCTGATATTTTTTGTTGTTGTTTCTTTTTCACAGGGAGGCCTCGGAAAGATTAACAATGTCGTCTACTCCCACACCAAACCCTCAGGGTAGCTCACCACCCCTTACAACAATATCACCTCAAATGAATGGAACAATTCCACATGCTGGACCCTACTCCATTCTGTCCAAAAACTTTGGATGCGGATCCATCAATGGTAAGTTTTATTCGTTATCAATTGAAGACTAATCTTTCATCTGCTTCAATGGGCTCCTAGGTCTTAACCAAATTTAGTACCTTGATGCCACGGCTCGCTCGTCGAATGGATCATAGGCTACCACCACGTTTTTGACAGCTTTCAAATTAACTTCTCGCAGCTCCTCTATAATCAGTTGATATGCTGTTGGCGCTCTTTTACCAACAATTCCATTGATTCTAAATATTCCCATGATACTTTCGTCTCGCGCAGCATAATAGCAGAAAGAAGTCGAGAACACTCAGGTTAACCAACAGCCTGCTTTACAAAATGGCGGCTGTGTAGGCATAGCTAAATATTACCAACCTCGGGATGTGAAATTTCTTTGTCTTGAATCTCTTCAAGGTATTCATATCGCTCTGTCAAGCATTGAAACTCATTGAGCTTTCATCTGAAATAGATTACACTGAGTTCTTTTATGAACTGTAGCTGTTATAGAACATGCCAAGACATGCCTGTCTGCGGTGTGACACTTTTGAGACCATTGCCATCTCAGTAGCCGACCCGTCAGGTGCACAACAGAACGGACTCCCGTGTTTTTACGTCACTGACGCCATGTTGGGATTGTGAGAGAGAGAAGTCGCCCATCGTGGCTAAAGGGTGTTGAGTTTATTTATTGTGTCTTTTATCAACATCTAGTTAGTTCTTAACGCTCGCGATGTACCCCGTGGGCCCACGTAAGTTATCTATGTGCCATTTAATTTATTTATTGGCCTTCGCGGCCCACGGAAAATGTCTATTACTTGCAATGATGTCAATGGTGTGGGGTATTTCCGACCCAAGTTGATATCCCGATGGAGGTCAATATTGTCTATTTCTCCCAGTTTATTGGTCCGAGTTGCTGTTAAGGCCTTTGCGCCTGTCGGCGTCCGCCCTCTTCTCGCATGTAGGGCTGGAGGTGAACAGTTAGGTCCAGCGTTCTCATTTGATCAAAACAATGCACGGCTACGGGTTTGATGACCTTTCACGGAGTTCCTTAAATTAGTTCCGAGCTGGTTCTTTTTTTTTTTTACGTCCCTGCTCTAGTTCAAGTTATAGTGAAGCCGTTCTCTTGTTTGCCTGAGCCACTCATTCGGCTCAAATTTTCCGTGAAATGATGGATGGTCCTGGTGAGTTTGGTAAAATTCTGTCCGACCGGACATCGTCGAGCCTTTCATCTGACCACATAATCCCGTCCTTGAAGTTCCCTCATACATTTTGAAATACTGCAGTATTTATGCTGTATGAACTGCTCCAAATTCTTGATCCTAGCATTCATAAATTTTGCTTAATATTCGTCTTAATTTTCCTGGGAACTTTAAATTGGCTTCATGATGTAGTTTGTTATTATTGTGTTTTCCATTTTATTCTGTACCTTTTAGGCTATAAATTAGTCCAGTTCGTTTTTGGAATGTGACTTCAAGTATGGTAAACTATAACTTTGTCAGTGTGTCCTTGAGGGGGGGGGGACCCCAAACCTAGGCCGTGACATACATGATTGATGCATTTCATTGCGCTGTGATTTGGTTGAGTCTAAAGGTATGAGAGTAATTATATTGAGTATCAATTTTACCTCTCTCATCTTGGTACTTTTGGTAATAATAAGGATTTTATACCGCCATGCATATTTAGTTGATATTACATATCTGATTCTTAGAGTTGAGGCTAACTGTTTGCTATTCAAACTATCCGGATCAAACTCACCGATTTAGTTCGCCTTGCGAGCATCAACTCAGACCTCCAAATAGTTTGAGTGCCGGAACCCACGCGAACCCGACTCTTTAAGCGTTCGCCGAGCGAATCGTCGAACATTCGCGCTCTGAAAGGCATGTTGTTATATACCATGATTTTAAAGGTAATGACCATGATTGAGTTTAAATCATTAGGTATTTCTTTGGTTCTCATCTACCTCATAGAAGGGAAGCATAATATAACTTGCTACTTTGTCTGTTTTATTTGCTCGTTTCCCTGCCTTTTGAAGCATCAAAGAAGAATAGTTGCAATTATTGGGTTTGGAGTTTGCTCAGAGTTTTTAAAAGTTCAGGTTCGCTGACATTTCTAGAGTTTGGTTTGGGGTATGCAAGTCAGGGGGAAAGGTTCGGTAAACATAGCAGGAGGGTGGGCTAAAAAGTTGAATTCACTCTATCTCTACTTATGATTGCTGTTAAGTTGAAATTATCTATGTAATATTGATTTAATTTATTTTTACAGTCTTAGTTCAACATAATACTGGTTTCAATGATCTATTTCATGTTAATTTCTGAAATGTTCCGTACTCTTGTAAATATTTGTGCACACTGTGTAAGCTGCTAATCTTTTTGAACATGCTACAGCTTAATTCATATTCTTACTCAGCCAATGTAAATGTTGCAGCATTTACCCATTTTTTGTGATTCTTTTACCACCCTTAAATCTTATTTCTTTTTTGGATATGAATAAGTTACATTTACATTGTGAAATGATATCAAAGCTTTAAAATTTCAACTAGCTTCCAAGAACGTGTATATTTTGTATTAAGCTGTAGTATGCTGGGAGGCAGTGGCTTGGCTTGGTTCTGCTTGGCTCGCTGTCTGCTGGGCTGTCGCTCACCTTTTGCTCACGTTTGCGCACCAGATGAAAGCACGTGGCCAGGCTCAGGGCAGTCCACGGTTCCGGGGTCGCAGACTTCTACGTCCCCTGATATTGGTAATGATACCTTTTCAGCCTCTGGCCTTTATATTGATAGAATTGTACTGCTTTCAGTTACTTTATTTTTATACATCTTTGCCTTGCTCATGCTGGGCCTTAGCAAAAACCTATACTGTAATACTAATAGGCTAGCCCTTCTAATGCTTTTGGTTCTTGTGTTGTGTTTTGTCAAATTTTATTTTTTATTCTTCCCGTATCGGTTTCCTCTTCAATATTTTAGTGTTGCTATGTTTGTAAAACTTTTACAATCATTAGCTGCTTATGATCTTGGCCTTGACATTAACCTGTCATGTTCATTTCCCAAGTAATCCAATGCCCAATGACAATTCATTTGGCCCCTCTTTTTTTTTCACTTTTTAAATAGTAAAAGCAGCTTATAACGTTTCCGTGTTTGCACCGCTAATCCCACTTCATAAGTGGTAAATGCTACAAAAAAAACATATTTATATGAAGCAAGTCTAGCTGGTGCACGGTAACCGCTATGCCCAAAGTGGGAGACGTTATATGTGGATTTTGCTGTACCCCACTTTGCATTGCCAAATTTCAAGTATAATCAAGTATAATCATAATCTGTTAATTGGTCTGTATGCATGAGGCAGGTTTAACAGTTACTGTAGATTGTGGGTTGTGGGCTTCACCGCAATATTGCCTGTTTATTTATGTAATAGTGTATTTGTTCCAGCACCTCCTGGTGGTCCACCTGTTGCCCCAGCTGGGGCTGTTGGCCCTCCAGCCGCAGTTGCTCCTCCAGGGCCTTTAGGACTTCCTGCCAACCAACCTAATCCACCTCAAGCACCAGAACTTCCTAGTAAGCCTCTTTTCATCCTCAAGAACTGTCATTTTTTTTAACTCAAACATAATCTAATCTAAAGTGTAATTTCTTTTACACAGTGTTCAACTGCCCTAGGCGGCCAAATTTGGGTCGTGATGGACGAACTATTCTGTTGCGTGCCAATCATTTCCAGGTGACTATGCCTCGAGGCTTTGTCCACCACTATGACATTAACATACAACCAGACAAATGTCCCAGAAAAGTGAATCGTGAAATTATTGAAACTATGGTGAGTTGATATTAGTACATTTCATTTTCAATTATTTCTTTGAATCATTTTCTGTTTCATTACTATTGTTTCTTGTAGGTTCATGCATACAGTAAGATTTTTGGCACACTTAGACCAGTCTTTGATGGACGTAACAATTTGTACACAAGAGATCCTCTACCCATTGGAAATGATAGAGTAGAACTAGAGGTGACTTTGCCAGGAGAGGGTAAAGATCGAGTTTTTCGTGTTAATATCAAGTGGGTCGCACAAGTGTCACTTTTTGCTTTAGAAGAGGCTCTTGAAGGTCGCACACGGCAGATTCCTTATGATGCAATTTTGGTTTGTACATCTTTCCAATATCTATGTGTTAGATATGATTGAGGATTGTTTTACTTTTTGTTATTAATTTATTTATTTATTGATAATTTTCTTCCTTTGAAGGCCTTGGATGTTGTCATGAGACACCTTCCATCCATGACGTACACTCCAGTTGGTAGATCATTTTTCTCATCTCCTGATGGGTACTATCACCCCCTTGGTGGTGGCAGAGAGGTTTGGTTTGGGTTCCATCAGTCAGTTCGACCAAGTCAATGGAAAATGATGCTAAACATTGATGGTATGATATTTATATCTTGTAAACAAACCTCCAGTCTTAGTTTTGTTCTAATATACTTTGGTTTTTGTTTTGTATTTTAGTTTCTGCAACTGCATTTTACAAAGCTCAGCCGGTTATTGAGTTTATGTGTGAGGTACTTGACATAAGAGATATCAATGAACAGAGGAAACCTCTGACTGATTCCCAACGTGTGAAATTCACCAAAGAAATAAAGGGCCTGAAAATTGAGATAACACATTGTGGCACCATGCGCCGCAAGTACAGAGTTTGCAATGTTACTCGTAGGCCTTCACAAATGCAATCGTAAGTACATGTGTCATTACCAAGATTAAGGTTAAACTTTTCCAGAAAAAATTATCAATGACCCAAATACTTCTCTTAACAGTTTCCCTCTCCAACTGGAAAATGGTCAAACTGTTGAATGCACAGTTGCCAAGTACTTCCTTGACAAATACAAAATGAAGTTGCGATATCCTCACCTTCCCTGTCTTCAAGTTGGTCAAGAGCATAAGCACACTTACTTGCCTCTTGAGGTATAAGCTATTTTAAGCACGCTTTATCTGAGTTTATTTGTCTCTTTGCCTCATCCAAGCTTTCGATTTTAGGTCTGTAATATTGTTGCTGGTCAACGTTGTATCAAGAAGCTTACTGATATGCAGACATCAACCATGATCAAAGCCACTGCAAGATCAGCTCCTGATAGAGAGCGAGAAATTAACAATCTAGTTCGTAGAGCTGATTTCAATAATGATGCTTATGTTCAAGAATTTGGCTTGACAATATCAAACCATATGATGGAAGTTCGAGGTCGTGTCTTGGCTCCACCGAAGCTACAGTATGGAGGAAGACCATCCTCCTCTTCACAGTCGCTGTCAGCACTAGCAGGACAAATTAGCGGACATATTGGCATGGTAAGTGGACAAATTTTTCTCACCAATTTTGTGTATTCAGTTTCTGATGCTGTGTTAATTCTAGTAAATTTTGTTGCTTTGTAAAACCAATTATCATAGTCTTTTAGTTGTTTTGATCTTAGCATTTGAATATTGGTCGTTGTGTCTTAAATAGTCCTGGAGGAAATCAGTTACTATGCCTTCAATTGCCTTTAATCTCTTTGACCGGGTCCTATTTTGAACAGTTTGAGTTCAAAGATGTTTTCACCAATTCCTATCTATGTATTTATTCCTATTTATTTTGATATCTATTTATTCTAACTGTATTCCTTTTGTTACATACAGTTCTGCACTCCATATTTTAAGATTACCTTTGGTATCTTATTAGGGATAGATTGGCTATAGTCTTTTGTTAATTTTCTAGATCATTGTTTTTGCTACGCTAAAATATTGTCTTTCATAAGTGTAGTCTAATTCTCCTCATTGCATGGGTAGATCGACTTCTGACTTGTATTGGTAGAATCTATTTTGTTGCTTTGGAAAGGATCATTGTGTAGATGGCAAGAGCAGTAAGTTTCTCTATGTACAGGCTAAACAGCAAGCCCTACCAATTCAAGGAGTATGGGACATGCGTGGAAAACAATTCTACACTGGTGTGGAAATTCGTGTTTGGGCTATTGCCTGTTTTGCTCCTCAACGAACAGTACGAGAAGATGCTCTAAGGTATGTTTCCTAAAATTATATCTCTGAATTCCTTCCCTCGCCCGAATATCAACCTCATCTTGATTTGAGTCAATAATGGCATTATTTTTGTTTTACCATTATCAGGCTTTTTACTCAGAACCTTCAGAAAATAAGTAATGATGCTGGAATGCCTATTATTGGACAACCATGTTTCTGTAAGTGTGATGACTACTGTTGTCATCTTTCATTTTCATCATCCAGCTTATGTAACATACTCCTCTATCTTCCTTCCTGCAGGCAAATATGCGACAGGTCCAGACCAGGTAGAACCAATGTTCAGATATTTGAAGACTACTTTCCAAGCCCTTCAGCTGGTTGTCGTCGTATTACCTGGAAAAACACCAGTTTATGGTAAACGTTATTTGTTTGCTCACATCTACTGATCTTTTTCATATCTGTCCCTGTATTATTGGGAACCAGTAAACACACATGCATTTGTTTAATCAACTTCAATTCTTCCCTCTGTAGCGGAAGTGAAAAGAGTTGGTGACACAGTCATGGGAATGGCAACTCAATGTGTCCAAGCCAAGAATGTGAACAAAACATCACCACAAACTTTATCAAACTTATGTCTCAAGATCAATGTTAAGCTGGGTGGCATCAATAGCATTTTAGTGCCTAGTATTAGACCTAAAGTTTTCAATGAGCCTGTGATCTTCCTTGGCTCAGATGTAACTCATCCACCTGCGGGAGACAATAAAAAGCCATCAATTGCTGCAGTTGTTGGATCAATGGATGCTCACCCTAGCAGGTGATATTACTGCCTCGGTCTGGTTCATCATAAATGTTATTTGAATGGTAGCATGTACTAAAATGTTTTTCCCTTTTTTCATTTTTTAAATCAGATATGCTGCCACTGTTAGAGTGCAGCAGCATCGTCAGGAAATCATTCAGGAGCTCAGTTCCATGGTCCGGGAGCTACTTGTAATGTTTTATAAGAGTACTGGTGGTTATAAACCACATCGTATTATTCTCTATCGGGATGGTGTGTCAGAGGGTCAATTCCTTGCTGTGCTCCAACATGAGTTGACAGCTATTAGAGAGGCTTGTATAAAATTAGAAGGAGATTACAAACCTGGTATCACCTTCATTGTTGTTCAGAAGAGGCACCACACTAGGTACTTCATTGCCACTGCTCAACCTCATTACTCAAAATGCTCTTAAAATAATTCAAGTTTGTATTTTGTAAAATTCTTCTAGGTTGTTTTGCTCAGACAAGAAAGAACAGTCTGGAAAGTCAGGCAATATTCCAGCAGGAACTACAGTTGATGTTGGTATCACTCATCCTACTGAGTTTGATTTCTACTTGTGCAGTCATCAAGGCATCCAAGTGAGTTATCTGCTCTTTTCTTTTCGGTTTTAGTTTTCTTTCTTGCATTGAATTTTCATCCGTAGATAAAATATTGAGGTTCTAAATCAAGATTACTAATAATCTTCCTAACCTTGTTTCAGGGCACAAGCCGTCCAAGTCATTACCATGTTTTGTGGGATGATAACCACTTTGACTCCGATGAACTTCAATGCCTAACTTACCAACTGTGCCACACATATGTGAGGTGCACACGCTCTGTTTCCATTCCTGCCCCTGCATACTATGCCCACCTTGTTGCCTTCCGCGCACGATACCATTTGGTTGAGAAAGAACATGACAGGTGAGCTTCACTCCAACCCACTATGAATGTGCTTCTCTATCATTTGGCTTTAGTACTTATGCATTTCTTCTTCTCTTCTGCCTCTGTAACAGTGGGGAAGGATCACACCAATCTGGTTGCAGTGAAGACAGAACACCAGGTGCAATGGCCAGAGCTATTACAGTACATGCCGACACAAAGAAGGTCATGTACTTTGCATAATTGTCCTGTGTTAGTTTTAGGATTTCTTACCTTATTGACTAATGTCAGCAGATGAATTAATTTTCTTCTCTGATGTTAAAATCTTATCTTCTTCCCAAAGTCACACAGAAAACCTATATTGAAATCATGAATGTAAATAAATCCCATTTTATTCATTAACTCATGTACTGGCTAAGCCACAAGGGTGAAACTGTGTTGTACCATATCGGTCTAGGATTCACAGTGACTGAAGGAATATAATGCTATTATCCAAATGTTTGTATACATAATTATGTTCTCCTTTTTGTGCTAATTTGATTGTTGCACAACTAATGGTTCTACTTTTTCGAAAAAAAAATTGCAGATTGTTTCTGAGAGATCTGCGTTTATATGACTGTCTGTAAGGCAGACTAGAAGAATTAACAGTTTTGTTGTTACATGGTTAGTTCTCTCAGTGATTTATTGTTTCATCTCTGATGTGTACCTTAGCCTTTCTTTGTGTTCTGATCAATCTACCTTTGCCTGTGTCCCTCCTGAATTTTAATCTACAAATATAAATAGTATGTATTTCACATAAGAACTACTTTATGTATTTTGTGGAGGTACAATATAAGTTCTATAACACCTTCCAGGTTTTGTTGGCCACTCACTATACTATTAATTACTTGTAATTAAGAAAGTATGGATATCATGCTGATTTGGATGCTGAACTCTTTGTGAAGATGAACTGTACTGATTAAAGTGGTGTAATTTTTTTTTTATTTTTATTTTGTTTGTACCTATTAAGAAATCAGGCATCATCAATTAAGTAAGTGTCAATGTGGAAGGGCGAGTAATCTTAAGCTATTGTATTTCAGCTCTGAGACATGCATTAATTTTACCGCTAGACATAAAAATGGATCTTTTCTTTGATAGATATGTATATTTGATAGATGTGCTACTTAGTTTATGTTAACAGTAGCTGTATGCTGTGCCACAAATCGCTGTATGTGGACTTATGCATCAGATCCCAGAGGGATGTTTTATGTGTGTTTGTGGTCTCCACAGAATTTATTTGCTTCTAATCATGTTTGACTCTCATTTATTAGAAAGGGTATAGAGCCCTTTAGATTTTTATGGAAATGGACCTCGTAATCATTTAAAGGTACCGTATTTACTTAAACTCATGAGCCA
Organism: Frankliniella fusca; assembly: GCA_029379305.1. Classification (NCBI taxonomy): domain Eukaryota; kingdom Metazoa; phylum Arthropoda; class Insecta; order Thysanoptera; family Thripidae; genus Frankliniella; species Frankliniella fusca. The sequence goes on from JAHWGI010000283.1 coordinate 368,379, forward strand.
CTTTTTCCTGTTTTTTGTTTGTTCATTGGTGAATTAATGCAGCATCCCCTATTCAGGATGTGGCATGACTATTGTGCGGACAAGATTCTTGTAATGCAGTTACCAGTATTTGACCTTTATTTATTTTTATGAATGCTTCAGTTAACCAATAAATCACTTTCATTTTCCTTTTTTTTTTTAAATTTTTTTTATTATTTTTTTTTTTAAATGTTATAAATGATGGAAATTTTTCTTCTTTTATAGGTGTTTTTCTATATCATTTTATGTGTTCTTGTTTGACCTCTGATGTCAAGCACTTGTAACCAATGTCTTACGTCCAACGATTTATATTCTTATAAATTTGCCTTGTTAAATCTCTTGAGTTCATTCCAACTTAGCAATATTTAATGATTTCGTTTGTTTTTCTTTGTTTTTTTATACTAAAGACAACCTCTAAATTTGTTTGAGATACGGTGTCTCATGCATCAAAGCACAGCCACGTCACTCATGTTGCCTTGATTGTACCTGACTTGCTTGCCGTCTGTTGTCATCATGTAAAGAACCAGATCTCATAACTCATAAGGTTCGCATAGATCAAATTCCAAGATCTTACCTCAGGATTTTTTGAGTAAATACGGTATGTGTGTGTTCTGATGCCTATTTATGAATGTCAGCCTGTTGGTGTGAAACTTTGTGGTCTATTGGATGGTCTCTTTCTCTTTCTCAAGTACCTTGAACTAGTCTAAGACAAACAATGGTGAGCGCAATAGTTTTAGTTGAGAACTCAAGCTTTAAGTTTAACTGACAAAATGAACTTGATACAGTTACATGTTCCACTCTTAGCTTCAACCTTTAAGCCCTTTCCCTTCTTTTGTTTGTTCTACTCTATGTATAGCTGTCCCTTTTTATCTCGATTTTGTGTATATGCATTTTTATTTGGTGTTTTGTATGCCACACAGTCCATCGTGATGTGCAATTCTTAAGAATTTTCAAAACTTGTTATACAGTGTGGTTTGAGGCAACATATAGAGTTGCATCTGATAAAAGTTTATGCCGTTGAGACATAATAAAAACAGAAGTAAGCAATTGGTGTACGTAGTTACTCTAATGTTTCTAACATTATTTTGTAATCACACTAGGATTGGTATTCTTCTAACTCACATGTTACATGTTGCAATGGCCTGTTAATGTTAAATGTTAACATGTTAACTGACATGTTAACTTCAATTGTGCAGTGAGTATTGGCATTGACTTAGCTCACTCCTTCAAAACATTGAGCTAGTCATAATTCTCATACCTCAATCCAAATCTAGAAACTCATCAAGTAGTTAAGATTTTTATTAAAATACCAACCTGGCAGGTGTTTTTTTTCCCCCCATTTTCTTTTTTCCTCCTTTTTTTCCTGAAGTGAATTGTGCATTTCCTTGAAATCCATGAATCAATTTATTGAATGTACAGTGGCTGTCTCTTTCGGCCTTTTATTCAAGTTCAAATGGGAAAATCTGGCTTACGCAATGATTTTAATCACACAATTTAATTTCTGGCACATTGAGTTGTTGAGCGTTTGTCAACAGCTGAAAAAGTTTATTAAAGCCTAGAGTGAAATATTGGTTGGTATGGGGCCAGACTAATTAATTTCCAATATGCTGTTTTCTTCATTTAATGTTACAGATGCTAACCTCATGACATGAAAAATTAAACTGATGTGTTCAATAGAGCCAATGCATTAGAATAATAAAACTTGTCACATAGCTTTGCAATTATATTTTCCTAAATGTCATTTAAAATGGTTGGATAAAAAACAAAAATTACAGACATAAGACAACCTTATTTTAAATATCCTAAGCATGAGCATTAGTGCTTGATGTTTAGAGATATTGCAATAATACTGGAGATGAAACATTGCAGTCAGTCATTTCAATATTGATCAGTAGAAATATAATTTTTCAAACATAACCCACATTTTATTTTATTTTCTCTAGAGAGGCAGGGGTTTTTAACAGCCCATAAGCTGCCTACGCAAGGGAGTAATGAAAAGTTCCAGGGAAAAAAAAGGGGGGTGGGGGGTGGGGGTGGGGGGAGAGGAGAAACACTTAAATACTTGAGAGCTAACTGCGATTCATTCGATTTCCCCAACCAGTGCGATGTGTATCTTTGTACTCATCCCAATTCCTTTGTTGAGCCAGCAAATCAGGATCATCTGCCTCCTCCCTTTCCTCTTTAACAACTTCCTCTTCCTCTTTCTGTTTTGCTTTCATTTCATCACTAGCTGTACTCTGCAAAGATTGATCTTGAGAACTAGGTGGTTGCCAACTGTAAAGAAAAGATTTGCATAAGTCCCCAAAGTATGTCACTCTTCCAACACCTTATATGTTTGAATATGTAGATGAAGACTGAATAGCAGCTTACATTCCATCACGCAACCGCTGCTCATAAAATTCTTGAACAGTGAGTGTGGGAAGTGATGGATATCCTGCACCAAACACCCTTTTTTGAACCTCATCTTTTGTTATAATGACTGGCATCAAAGGGCGCCTTGGAGTAAGCTTTGGTCTTTTTTCTCGCTCAAGGTCATCTTCAGATTTTCCTAGTGCTTCTTGCTTCTTCAGCTAAAATAAGATAAATGGTGAGACAAATATATAAGCAAAACAGTCCAGAAAAAAAAGGTGTTACCTTTGCTCGGTGAGCCAGGAGAGGCTTTTCTGAGTCTAGACATTCTAGTTCATCTAATGCTTGACTAGCATATGACTTGCACATGGTTAGAAAATAGTTACGTTTGATATCTTCATCAACACTCTCTGATTCCATAGCTTTTTTGAGGTTCTGCAACTTTGATTCAAGTTCCTTCTGCTGCTTGAACCTTAAAACATAAATATTGATCTTACTCATCAAAAGGTGGATTCTTAACATCTTATATTACGACAAATTTTGATACTTGCCTCTCAATTTTAGCATGGCGTTGTCTTGCCATAGCAGCAATGTCCATACCACGATTAGTATGCATAGCATTCACCATATCAGTAGCTGAGTCTTCATCTGGGATTTCCACTGCAGTAGGAATTTCTATATCTGCCACACCATAATCTTTGACTCGTTGTAAAAAGTCGCGGAAGTACACTTCAGCTGTGGTAATAACTTCTAGCCGGTCAGCTACGCACAATTTTAAAGACAATGTTCCCAGCAATGCTGGCAGTAAAAAATATTTGATATTGCTTGTGGGCACTTCCTCTACACTTTCATTAGATGAAAAGAGACCACCCAAAGAGACTAGTCTTGTGGCATCTTCCAGCAAGTGCATGCTCCGCTTGATTTCAGCCTGTTAAAAAGGAGACAAAATTAATTTGGCACAAAAATACAAACAAAAAATCTTTACAAGACAGTTTACTAGTCAAAAAGAAGGGACACTTGGCTGTAAAACCCAAGTTCAGTAACAAAATAGCGAAAAAAAAAACAATGATAAAATACAACACGAATTTTTAACAAAACCAAAAAGTTTAAAAGTATAGTCACGATTTGGACGAAAACAAACAAACAAAAGCCAAAAAGTGCTGTGGATTAGCCTCATTCCAAGAAAGGTGGAGTACAGGGATGGCATTGATGACAACACCTTACCTGAATGTTTGAACTATTCGTGGCTTCATCAGTCTTCGAGACTCTATTGAATAACTCTAAACCTTCATCGAAAATATCAGACAGCTTTCGCGTTTCGTCTTCGGCCGCCATGGCTATTGGTTTCATTCACAACTGAAGGCTGAAGGACACTGCTGGCTGGGCTGGGCACTCTGCGTTGCGGCTGCTAGTACAGACTACAGACAGTTCAGGAGGCTTCTGCTAGGCACCTTTTTTTATAGACTGCTATAGACGACTTACAGAGTGGCTTGTTTTGGAGAGTTGGATACATTTTCTGCCTCAAAGATCAAAAAAGGTTAAACCGTAGACATTTCGAGAGAGAGGCTGTGGACGAATTTAATATCATCCGTATAGGAGGGAAATTATTTGTTTTTCTGTTTACCATTTAGCACATGTAGTACACAAGCCGCTACATTGACCAACATCGCAGAAATTTAAGAACCACCAAAGTGTGCCAAATGACGGTGTCTCGAGGCAAAGAGATCCACCTTTGACGCAGTGTTTTTAGTGTCATAAAAATTGTTTCACGAATATTGATTCCACCGATTCCATCTGCCGGCGGAGTCAACCGAAGCGTGAACACCGACCACGGCTTCTGCCACCCTGTTTAAGACAACATGGATGCCTCATTTTGAGGTTCGAAACTTCTAAATCTTGTGAATTTTCTTAAAACCGGCGATGAAACACTAAAAATGCAATGGATCGCTAATGTATACTTGACGTAGTATATCAAGAATTTAAAGGACGTGTTCACAATGTCGTCCAAGAGGTAAGTTCACGTAGTTTTACTGAAAAAACACTGCCGCCGTCCTACCCTGCTGTGATTCTTTACATTTTCGTTTGTCAGAAAAGCAATAATTCAATGTTGAACAGGGGTTTCAGTGACAGTTTCATGATGAGTTCCTCCTCTGTTTTTGATTGATCCTGTTTGTGGTCAGCCTCCGGAACTGATATGGCTGTGTTCTTGATTCTAACCTTGCATTGATACTTTGGATTGTGCTTGCTTTTTCATGAGTACTGAAGTGGGCCGAAATTTGAACATTGTTCATGAATTGTTAGAATTTGATCAGCGAAAGACTATTTGTTCAGCTTTTTCTACGAATTTTTTACGGCCACTTGTCATTCAACATGCCCATATATGCAGGGGGGTTGGGGCTTCAGGTAGCATCCGCAGCCTTTGTTATTGAGAAATTTCCCAATAATACCATTTGGGTATGCTGTATTAGATGCAATATTTTGTGTCTCCACCCTACACAATCCTTTCTTTTGAAGTTTAAAGTGTAGGATATACTTGTGTAACAGATGACAGATAGGTGGCTTTAAAAACAATTAAGTTCACTTTATTGCATGCTCATAGATTAAAATGATAATAGAATTAAACAATTTTGAGACCCGTCTTGCGCTAGTTGGACGGATTCATTTCATTCAATATTTAAATAATATTTCCCCCTTTTCTAGAGCTGTCTTGTATGTCATGTGCGTTGACTATTTAGGTGACTCAAGTTCTATACTACGAACTCAAATTGGTGGACAGTTGCAAGCCATACGTTAGCAGGCCCTCTTCTTTGGCTGCTTTGCCGACCAATTTCTGTCTGTCTTTTCTCATGTTAATCTCTTTGAGAGGAACAAGAAGTTTTTGCAAGTGTTGTGTTACTGGATATTTGTTTCCACCAGACAAGCGTGATGCCTCGGGCTCGTGCCCTGGTGGAAAGGCCTCGCAAGTAGCCGACTCCGGTCGGTGAACAGCCTTGGGTCATTTGTGGCCTGGTTCTCTCAAGTGAAAGTCGATTGAAGCAACGCTTTTACAATTTAGCCGCAAACGGCGCCTTCAAATTTGCGCTAACATCACGTACGTCACCCATACTAGTGTTTCCAGTCGGTCGGGTACAGCCAGAATCCGACCGATTGGAAACACTACCGCATACGCTGAGCGCCCCCCGTCCCCCCCGCCCCCGTCTCCCTCTCCCCGGTACCCGCTCCGGCTTTGCCATTGCCATCCCCTTCCGTTTTTGTGGTCCTGGGTCCCCCTGGTCCCCCGACCCGACCCCGACGGGTCAGACGCTTCGCGCAGCGCAGCGCTGCTTGTGCGGTGCTGGTGCTGCGGTGCATTCCTACGGGCCCCGGGGCGGGGCGGGGCGGGGCGGGGCGGGGCGGGGCGGGGCGGGGCGGGGCGGGGCGGGGCGGGGCGGGGCGGGGCGGGGCGGGGCGGGGGAAGTCCCGACCAGGAAAAGGGGAGGCGGAGAAAGGGGCGCGGGGCCGCGACCGCCGGCCTGCCGGCCCCCGGCCCGGTCGGGCGGGTACGGCGGGGACCCCGAGGGACGGGACGGGACGGGAAGCGCAGTTCCACGCCGCGCTCGGCTCGCGGCTCGCTGCACGGGGCTCGCGCCCTGGCCCCCGCGCCTCGCCATGGACACGCTGGTGTTCCGCAACGGCGGCGTGTTCCAAACCGACGTGCCGGCGATGGACTGCAGCACGTGCAAGGCTCGCCGGGAGAAACGCCTGCTCGGGGGCGGCAGCGGCAGCCCTCCGCCCAGCCCCCCCGCCCTCGCCCCCGCCCCCGGGCAGCCCCAGCCGCGGCCCAACAGACACTCCGGCTCAGGGTGCGTGCAGGGCGCTGGGGCTGGGCTGCAGGGTGACTCCGAGCAGCGTTTATTGTGTTATATTCAGTTAAGAAAAGGCGAAAAAATCGCGCTGGCCCCGGGGCCGCCCCGGGGCCTGGGGCGCGTGGCCGAGAAGGGAAAGGGGGGGAGAGGGGAAGGAGCGGGGGAAGGAGCGGGTAGCTTGATTCCAAGAACCAACTGCACGGTGACGTTCGCTGCACGACGCGGCTCTCCGTCGGCTTCGGCTTGCGGGTGCACGAACGCGCTCGGCTCGGCCCGGCCCACCCTTCGTCGTGCAGTTAGTTCGCTACCTGTCGAACCCGCTCCGCCCCTTCCTACCCCCGCTCCTTCCCCTCTCCCCCCCTTTCCCTTCTCGGCTACGCGCCCCAGGCCCCGGGGCGGCCCCGGGGCGGCCCCGGGGCGGCCCCGGGGCCAGCGCGATTTTTTCGCCTTTTCTTAACTGAATATAACATTGGTGTCCTCTCTCTCTCTCTCTCTCTCTCTCTCTCTCTCTCTCTCTCTCTCTCTCTCTCTCTCTCTCTCTCTCTCTCTCTCTCTCTCTCGCTCCTTATGGCCGTGGCGTCCACAAGTGCGAAAAGGACGCAGAATGACGAATCCGCTGTGCGGAATCAGCCTGCTGGAGTGCAGTCAGCTCGTCATTTTCTTCTTCGGGATGAAAGCCCCAAACCCTCCTCCCAAGCCTGTCAACGTCAACTAACAGAGGAGAGACTTCCTCGCCCTCAGCCTCTCGCCAACGCCAAGTGCGCGTCGTTTGCTGAGCGCGTTGATGCTTCCCTGCGGGCCTTGGCGCCGACCCGCCTTGTCGGTATTTCGGCTCTCACCACTACTTATTATTGACAATATCTGGATATCTGGTTGTGACAGCGTCGCCGCTCGCACGCCTTATGAACAGTTTGGAACTCGTTCTTTTCATCAGTATGTGCCACAGAGGTAGAAGTGGAAATCGTGGTGTGAGTCCATTCTAATCTCAGACTGTATTGGTGTGTGTAGGGAACGTGTGTACGTTCTCACCAGACAAACTATCGACTCTAATGTCCCAGTGCTGTAGATGCGGGATTTTTGCCAGTGAAGGATGTGTGTCTGGCCCCACCCTGGCCCACTGGTCTTTGTGCGGCGGGTTCAGCAGCGGCAGCAGCCCCTCGTGGCACCGCGCCCGGCTCCGCCCCGCCCCGCCCCGCCCCGTGCACCCTGTCCCCTCCCTGAAATATTTACTGCGTTGGTGTTGTCCTCCTGCGCCGCTCGATGTTTACTCATGAAGAGAGACCTCCCCCTCCCCACCACCACTTTCCCCTCACGTCAAAGCGTGCAACTATTTCCCTCAAGGTGCGTCAGGGGGGCCCGCCTCTAGGCCCGCCGCGCCGTCGTCGCTCCTTACAAATCCTAGTAGATGAAGCTGGTAGTTTTCCTGCAGATTGCGGGGCAGGGTGGCTGGGCGCCGCGCTCGCTGCCCGCTCAACATGAACGGGCCGTGTTGCTGTCGGCGAGGCTTTATCAGAGCCCGCCCCCCTCCCCTCCCCTCTCCACCTCCTACCCTCCGCCCCCCTTGCCTTCCCCAGCTTCCGGTGGTTCGGCCCCAACGATAGCCTATACGCACTACGTCCCCCCGGTCGCTATTCAAGGAGATGGCGATTGCCTCCGCCCCCCCCCCCCCCTCCTCCCTCCCCCGCGAAGCCGCCGGAAAGTCAGCAAGGCGATTCCAAACACCGTTCTGTAGTGCCCTCTCTCTTGCACCTTATGGCCGTGCTCCGTGAGTGCGACAAGGAGAGAGCGACAAGATCAGGGTGCGGAATCACCCTGCAGGCAAAATCCTTGTAGCCCGTCGACGTGCACCCACTCAGCCCGCCCCCCGCCCCTCTTCCTTAAATTTCTCCCGGGCTTCCTTTCCTTGAAGAGGATTGAATGCAAGAATAAATGAAAGTGCGGGATACCCCCCCCCCAAAAAAAAATCTTGCGTGGTTTATGTGCCTAATGTGATTGTGGTCCTTGCCTTCTTTGTTGCAGCGAGCTGAAGAAGCTCTCCGAGGAGAGCTTGACCCGGCAGCCAGAGGAAGTGTTCGATATAATATGCAAGCTGGGAGAGGGGTGAGTAGCTGTCAGTTGGCGCGCTCCGCTCGCGCGCTCGCGCCCGGCCGAGACAGAGCTCTAACGTGCTGCTGACTGTCGCACAGGTCCTATGGCAGCGTGTACAAGGCGCTGCACAAGGAGTCGGGGCAGGTGCTCGCCATCAAGCAGGTTCCTGTGGACACGGACCTCCAGGAGATCATCAAGGAGATCTCCATCATGCAGCAGTGCGACAGCCCCTATGTCGTCAAGTACTATGGCTCATACTTCAAGAATACTGACCTTTGGGTGTGTATCTATGTACAATCTGAACGTTTTTTGGGTCGAGCATATCGCTGGAAGGGCTCGTGGCGTTGCACTGGTTCGTGTCGTGTGCGTGGCTGCAGTAGAACAGTAATGCGGGTCTGCCTACCTACCCAAGGCCAAGGGGCCACTGCGCCTTACAGCTGGAGGGGATAGGCAACCCCATAGTGTGCAGCACCCGGTCCTGCTCCCGCTGCACAGACAGGCGCCTGTGAATGAGGCAGGGTCGTGGCCGTTGTGCCATCCCCCAGCTCACTGTCACTTGGCATGGGCCCGGGGGGATGGGTGGGAAGCAAGGTCCTGGCAGTCCTGGCTTGGGGAAGGAAAGGACGTCAGAGGGAAATCCAACAGCGCGACCCCCTTGATCACAGTTCCCTATTCTTGAGCTGTGCCTGTGCCCCGCACCCCCACCTCAGAAAAGTAGCCTTTTCCTGCAATTGAACCTGCGACTTCAGGTCGCATGCGGTGGAATGCCACCCGCCCCGCACCTGCCCGTTTGTTTTTGCCCCCCTCCCCACCCTGTCACACACTCGCTCGTTGGCTTTGCTCAGCTTCGCTAGAGTTGCTTCCTCTGCTCCGCCGTGCGCCGCAGTTATATTTATCTGAGACTCGGAGGGGGGGGGGGGGGGGTCGCCCCGTCCCGCGGAGACAACTTGGGGCAGATCCGCCCTGGCCGGCCTGGCCCGGCCCGGCCTGGCCCCGATGCAGCCCGGCCGCCCCGCCCGGCGCGTCACATTGAGTCAGCTGGCCTGGCACTGGGCTCTGGGCTCCTCCCCTCTACTGTATTACTCGCCCACAATAAAATGCCTTCAACCTTTGACTTAATTTAATTCTCAATATCTTCTAAACTAAAAGGCACTTCAATTCTTGCTTCTGCAGATTGTCATGGAGTATTGTGGAGCAGGCTCAGTGTCAGACATTATGAGATTGCGAAAAAAGACTCTGACGGAAGATGAAATTGCCACAATCTTATCAGATACCCTTAAAGGTCTCGAATACCTTCATTTGAGGCGAAAAATTCATAGAGACATCAAGGCTGGAAATATCCTCCTCAATACTGAGGGTCACGCAAAACTAGCTGATTTTGGTGTTGCTGGACAGCTTACCGTAAGAGTTTTTTCTCTCTGCATTCATTTTACTTAAACTAAACTAAACTGGTTCCAATATAAACAACAAAATAATTTACAGGATACTATGGCCAAGAGAAATACTGTAATAGGAACCCCCTTCTGGATGGCACCAGAAGTAATACAGGAAATAGGATATGACTGTATGGCAGATATGTGGAGTTTAGGTTGGTTTTATTTACTGTAATCAATCGATTTTAGTATTTCTTACTTTTGAAAATTGTTATTGACTTTTATAAATGTTTTAGGTATTACGGGTCTTGAAATGGCAGAGGGAAAGCCACCTTATGGTGACATACATCCAATGCGAGCAATATTCATGATACCCACAAAACCTCCCCCATCTTTTAGAAAACCAGATCAATGGTCCCCTGAATTCATCGACTTTGTTAGTCGATGTCTCGTTAAAAATCCAGAAGAAAGAGCCACAGCCAGCGAATTACTACAGCACCAGTTTATAGGTATTTAGATTTCTTGAAATAATTAAAACCACCCAACTTGTATGTTTTTTATTTTTCCTTATGTTTTTCATCCTATTGAAGGTAATGCCAAACCACCAACAATTTTGAGCCAAATGATTGCTGAGGCAAGAGAAATACGGGAAAACCAACGGTGTAGGAACAATGCAAAACAAAACCATGTAGACAATAAATCTGTAAGTGAACATTTTCTGTTGTTTGTTGGTCTTATCTTTCTCCTCTTAACGCCTTATTTTTTTTTTTTTTTTTTTTTTTTTTTTTTTCTCTTTCAGGATGATGAAGGAATAAATAGCAAAACAATGGTAGCCGGAGACACAGGTACTCTTGTTCCCTATAGAGATGCAATTGATTCAGGGACTATGATTGAGATGGATTCAGGAACCCTTGTACCTGGCGAATGTGGAACTATGGTGGAGCTTCAATCAGATCTAGGAACAATGGTTATTAATAGTGATACTGAAGATGAATCCACAATGAAGAGTAAGTACCTTCACAGTTTCAATTAAGATCATCAGTCATTTTATGCTTTTTACTCGTTCTTTACCCTCTTTTTGCTTTATAAATGATGTGAAGGTAAAAAGAACGAGTATTAGTCTCAGCTCGGTGTAATTTAGCAACTCACTTCCCTCTCACTTAATGCAGCATGTCCACACGTGAAAATATGTTCTGAGCAATTTATACATACTCACTGACAATAAACACGAGCTCGTTTTATTAGTTCCTGACTCACCAAAATTATATTGCAGAAACAAATTATTGTGTGAAGATAGGTTAAGTCGTGAGCACATTAGCAACCAAAATTATTGACTAATCTAAACTTACAAAGCAGCTTTTTATCTACTCAGTGTAAGGTTTGCTATTTGCTTTTTCAATCTTGTCTATGAATATGTTATAAAATATGAAACTATGTATTAAGATTACTACATAAATGATAACTTTGGATGGTAATTTTTGTAAGTCTACTATTGACAGGGATAGTTAAAGTGCGGTGCGGGCCATCAGTATCTGAGATCTATTCATCTGACAATTTACACAACATGAACAAGCCAACATTAATTTCTCAGTAATACGTAATAATAATATCTTCACATCTAGTAGGGGTAAAGAACGAGCATTGTGGTGGTTAATTGGCACCTTGTTTATTATTAAATCTTTCTTTCCTTGCAATGAAGGACATGATACTGGACCTGGTGAGTCTGGAAAGAAATATAGACCACTTTTCTTAGACCATTTTGATAAAAAGGAAGCTGAAAATGTGAAATTACAGGTTTGTAATTTTTCAATTATTAGTGTCTTTTTTTTTTCTTTCAAATAATTAACCTTCCAAAATGCTTACTCTGTATTTCTTTTCTGAACAGAATAATGGTCAGCTGCCTCAATCGCCATCCCACAATGTGGCTATTAATGACCAGATATCTACTGCAACAACTGATGTACCTGTACCTCCTCAAAGGCTTCAATCCTTAGATCAACAAAATCAACAGGTTTGTTCCAATTTCTTTTCCTTTCTTCTTCTTCTTTCTTTTTGAGAATTTATGCATTTATGTTAAGCATATTGTAACTTGATGTATGTAGCTTCAAACTAAAATTGCTTTTGAACAATGTCTGTAAATTTTTATTATTTGTTTCAGAATAGTGAGATAAGTGCTGCAGCTCAATTATCTGGTGAAGAGAGACAAAGGTTTCAGAGCCACTTACAGCTTCAGCTTAATCAAATTTCTGCAGTTGGTGGGCAGCTGCACAGAGTACCTTCTGATAATCATAATCATGGACCTTGTATTAATCACCATGAAAACCAAGCTAAATTTCAACGTGCCTATGTTGACGGAGATTTTGAATTTGTAAGTATCTTTCCCAAATATTTCAAGTTCAATTGATATCAGTGGTCATTTCTTATTTCAAAGTGTATAATTATTTCTAGTTCAATTTTTTTTTCTACTTCTTCCTTTACTTGGTTTGTGAACATTATCATTGTAATTTCAGCTCAAATTCCTGAGTTATGAGGAACTACAGACAAGAATGGCAAACCTTGATTCTGAAATGGAGAGAGAGATTGATGAGCTTAGGCGAAGGTATCAGACCAAACGGCAGCCAATTCTTGATGCTATGGACCAGAAGAGGAAAAGACAACAAAATTTCTGAAGTCGTTTTCTATTAATTTCTGGCGTGCCCATGAGAGCTGTGATGTGTCATGTGAACAGACTGTGTTCATATATTTACATATACAAATATATATCTATCTATATATAGTATCTAGGAAGCATAGGGAGGAGATTGAGTTCAGTTGTTTATGAAATGTTTCAGTTTGCCATAATTGTGAGTGTAATAGGTCTTCTTGTTGAGCACTGTATGACAATCTTTTGTAGTTTACATTGAGGTATTGGATTTCTATCCAAAGCATCAATGTGTAATTTTCTATGCACATATTTTCCTTGTTGGTTTTTGTACTTGTTGATTTTTCAAACTTGATTAATATCTATCTAATCAACCGAGACTTGAAAAAACCTGAATTTGTAAAGTTTTGATGAGTAATCACCATCCATCACTGCCCCTTTTGGATGGTGTGTGCCCTGTTTTTTTTTAAACAATATTTAACCAGTAATGTTTGATTTGAAGTTTGAAACTGCTTTCTAAAGGACACACTTCCTTGTGTGCTGTATGATGGTTTCTTTTCTAGTTATTATCTGGTGTTCTATCAGAAGAATAGTGCATTTACTGTGGACAAGCAACAAACCAACTACTATCTGGATTTGAAACAAAAAATGTTTCTCACTTAGCAACCCATGCTTTCTCCTGATCTCTTATTCTACTTCACACCCTTATTTATTTTTTGTTTGTTATGATATCAACATCACGTTTATCTTTTCTTAATAAGCATTCTGAGTTATCTATTGTGGAAACTCTATGAATATACAATCATGTTAACCAATGTGCCAGTTTCTCAGCTATGGAAAGGTATTTGAAGTGGTGGCGTTTTCATCAAAATCTTTTAATGTTCTTATAGAAGCACCTAATTTGTGTTGCCATGGGGAATGGTAAAGCCTCCTGGCACTATGTATTTTGCTGTATCCTATTTCATACCAATATTGTTCTTAACCTGTTAATCAAACTGAAAGATTTTGAGTAACTTAATTTTTGCATTGTTCATTTTCAGGCTAAAGTTAATTTTTATCCATTCAACTGCTTGCAAACTGGTTTATATTTTTTATTACTGATTCTGCCATGGCTGAAAAGAATCCATACCATGTTAAGTGAATGACTTTTTTTCTTTTTTCTTTTTCCCCCAATCTGCTTTCTATGTAAGGCCCACTGTTTCTGTATTTTTTTATTTTTATTTTTTATACTTTTATTCAAAAGTTGCATCATCTAGTGCGCATGGATTTGACACTTCTAATGTGTCAGACATTAGTTGCATGGGTTGAGAGAGGCAATGGTGCTGATAAAATCTGGTATTTAATGTCCAAGTTCAAGATGAAGGTAGTTGAATGTAGCAATTTCTTTCTAAACTCCTCGTCTATTTAGCAAACATCAAAACATGTACTGTTTCACTTAAAATGTAAAGGTTTTGATCATTGCTTGCCATCTTACCTACTTCTGTGGAGATCAAACTCTTGATGTTGTTTCAAGCAGTCTCAACAATGCATTTCATTGTTCCTAGAAAATAGGAAGTGGAGTATTTTTTTAGCCATCCAGTCGTAATTGCAAATTAATGGGCTTCTACTGCAGGGCCTTATTTTTATTTACATTGATAGTACATATATGACAACCAATGACGGGAAAACGTCTGTGCTAGGTCTAATTGAAGGCACCAATATGAAATCTCCCACTTAATCATATGAAAACAAATCTTTAGAAAGGTAATTATCCTGTAGTGAAGAAAGTCATCTAGCCACCTTTTGCTACTATGCAATTCATTTATTAATTGATTGACTTACTGTAAAAAGTAATCGTAAACCGATTTGGCTGTCTTGTTGAATAATGTTCTTTAAAAACGGAAACTGCCACTCATTGCAATTGAGGTACAGGAAATGTACTTCATTTAAAAACAAAAGTAATCAAAGCTACTTTAGTTTTTTGAAGTGTCCTAGACTGGCAAGTAGTTTTATTTTATTATAAAATAAACATCAGCAAAAACGAATTTTAACTGTACCAGTAACTTAGAGGAAAAAATATCTTAACCTGCTGAAATTGAACTCAGAATAGCTATCTATGATATAAGATTTAGAACACTATTGATGATGGTTAAACAATATTTTCATAGCAGCACTGCAAGAGCTTTGGGAATTACTTAAACAACTCTATTTTTCTTGTTCTTTTGTGCCAGTGCACTTGATATGCCACTGCATGTTATTACAGCATTCCTATGCAGAACAATTGTTTCAAAATCTAGTCATTTTTGAGCGTTATTTCAAGCTATATTTAGCATATTATCAAAGTGTATTTGATATGACACATACTTAAAATGGAGCAACTATGTCCTTCTGGAGACCATGTTCACTTCCATTTTCACAGTTCTGATTTTGATCAAAAACAAGGTGAAAAATCCAATTATATGTTTCAGAGCAGATATTTTGCACATCAATTCTGAAAGTGTCAATTGAGTATGTTCATTGCTTTCAATTCCATTCAGGAGTTCATAAACATGACATCTTTAATATTTCATACCAGTATTTTATTTAAAATAATTGCAAAAAAGCTGTAGATGTTTAAAAATTTTCCTTTGAAAAATTTTAAACAAATGAGTTAAAACTTACAAGGTAATAAGGGACTGATGATAATAGTGCTTAAAGTTGAGTGTATGTTGTACATCAGGAAAGTTTTACAAAAACCTATTGTAAATATTTTAGCATTTATGATGACTGGCTTACCAGCACCCCTCAAGACCCTCTGCTGATGACATGCATTTGTAACTTTGTCTTCCCTTCCCTATTTTGGATTGCAGAAAGAGACGCTTGAATGATAAAAAATGTGAGTGTGTGTGTATGTATGGTACATAGTTGCCAGTGCTGGAAGCTCAGTTCAAATCTTCAGTAACATATTTTAGAAATGACAAATACAAGATTTATGTGTATAGAAGCGGCAGGAACAAAATTTATTGACACCCTAAAATCTGATAAACATAATACTGTCTGAGACAGCACATCATGCAATTGCAAACATTAATTAAATCCAGATGAAAAATCTTCTTTAGACTTTGGAACACCTAAAGGAGAGTTTATTAATCCCACTAAGACACAGTTAGCTTCATTCAGAGAAGTCTCTTTCTCTGCTCCCAGAAATATGGTGGACATTTCTAAGTCAAGAATTCGCAGACGAACTTCTGCATTATTCACATAAAGGCTGAAAAAAAGACTCAAAAAAATTAAAAGATGGACTTCAATCAAATAATACTCAATTCTATTTAAACAGTTCTCACTGGGCATCAAGTGTTGGTCTCTTGACAACACATGGAAATTTCCAGTCGAAATCTACATACAAATCATCATCAACAACTCTGTATATTCTTCCAACCACCGTTTTTCCTTTAGGGTCGCCCAACTGAAACAAAAAAGTTGTTTTGTGACTCAGTAAGGGGCAGATGGATGATTGAAAATTTGTATCTAGTCCTCCTCTACTTTCCATACTTACATGTGCAAAGTTGGATTCTCTAAACAGTGTGGCAAAGCTTTTGTCTGAACTAATAGAATCCGACTTAAGTAAAGAGGGATACTTCAATAAATTTCGCTGCGTCCCTGTACCTTTGTGAGGGAGAGTATTTTCAATAACGACAGTTTGGTTAGGAGCATCATCAACCGACGAACTAGGTTTTGGGGGTGTTTCTATCGCGCTCCCAGAATTTTCCGAACTCGAGGACATGAGCCTCAACCTCAAAGACTGAAATGGAGCACATTCTTTCCAAAGGCACCAAGAGTTTTCCCATCTAATATACGGATTTTTAAGGGCTCTGTACATGTGGGCGGCCATGTTTATATCTATTGCTGCTGTACAATGAAAAATTCAGAGATACAAACCGCATCGGGCCATCGGGCCCATCGGGCAGAACTCGCAACAAATACCAAACAGTTCTTTGAAAACAAAAACTAGCATATTTGTGAGTTGGTTGAAAAAAATATGTAGTGGAAAATAAAATAAAATAAAATACTACTCAGGTAGAATAAAAATATTTTATTGACAAGACAAAAAATAAATTATCTTGAAGAAACAAAAATGAAACTTCAGTCAAGTTTCTTATCATTTACAAGATCATTAATGTAAGTATCAAGCTTATTGGTAAATGCTTTAAAAGAGAAGTGATCTCTAAATCTGTTACGTCCTTCCTGTCCAAGTTTACTACATAGGTCACGGTTCTTTACACAGTCAGCCATGGCCTCTGCAAAAGCTTTAGGATCGGGTCTTCTTAAATACCCAGTCTTTTTATCAACTATGGTTTCAGTTGGGCCACCACTATTTGTGGCAATAACTGGCTTACTAAGGTACATTGCCTCTAAAGGGACAATACCAAAATGCTCGTTGGTAGGAGTATACAAAACACAGTGACATCCTACAAGCAAAGCAAGTTTCTGTGCGTCAGAGGGCGATTTCAGAAAGATAACCTGAGATGATATTTGAAGCTGATCAGCCAGAACAACCAAATCAGCATAACAGTCAATGTTTTCCGTAACTCGCCTGTCGTAACCACCTGCCATGATGAGACGAACCTTATTATAAACTGAGGGGGCAAGAATATTCTTCAATTGGCCGAAAGCTGCTAAAGCTAGTCCCAGGTCCTTTTTCTTTTCATACCGATTAATAGATAGGAAAACAAACGCATCATCAGGAATATCAACTGGAAGCACGCTTGATAAGGGCTCAGGACTCAAGCAATCAATAAGATCAGTGTTTATGGAGGGATACAACACATCTGGTGCCTTACTGATGTTAGAAAATGTAGACTTGAAGACAGTTCTTGTAAACTTGCTGTTAACAAGAATTTTATCTGCTAGTCCAGTTGTCTTTTCTTCTATCCAGTTAAGTGGTGCACGGTACAGAGATTTTAGTGTTCCTCCAGGCTTACTTAGCAGCTGGTCAGGGAAGTGACAGTAAAACAAAACTCTGGAAAACCTCAAGTGTAGTACTGGCACAGCATATGAAATCTGATCACAAAATATAACATCTGTTGGAATGTTGTTACACAGCACCACATACAAAGCGGCGTACATCATGCGAATGTAGGCACAGAGCGCGTACGCGTAGCCAAAGATGCACCTGGGCAGCCAGTCTCCGACCACTGTGACCGGGAAAGTGCCATTCCTCGTCTCCTCAAAGCAGTGGTTCTTGTCGTGGTGGTTCGTCACAAAGTGGACAGAGTGCCCCCGACTCTGGAGGGCCAGAGCGGCGTCCACTACAAGCCTCTCCGCCCCGCCAATGCCCAGGTCAGGATGGAGAAACGTCACGTTGACCATAGTGACAGTTGGGTTAGGGACGGCTGGGTAGCACTTTACGTCGGACTGTCGCCCGTGTGACAGCTGTCCACATCGAGCCCTCTGCACTGCTTTGCACACGCGGCCCAGAGTGACGTCACGTGGAGGACGAAAGAAGCAGCAGCAAGTGCGTCGACGCGGTAATAACAAGAAACAGCAAACAGCTGATAACAACAAACAGCCGGTTCGGTGGCGGGTGGCGTAGGGGGAGAGGGATGAAAACAAGACTATCGGCACGCGGAGGCGCGCCAAAGGATGAAAAACTGAGTGACTTTCAAAACTAAGCGGCTCATGCGCGGCGCGCATGGCGGGCGACTGGCTATCAAAGCCGTGACAACGGTAGTAGTAAGGCTGGGCCTAACTAATAACGGTGAGTAGGTATAGACATCTCATATCAAATGCCACACTCTCCGACCTGTACTGAATTTTTCTCAGTAGGATTACTGAAAAATTCGTTAGTTATTCTGTATGAATTTGTAAGTAGCATAATTACTGATAAAATAAGAAATGGTCAGGAACGCAAAAAGGAATTAGTGCGTTCAACTGATGAAAAATGTTGTCAGCTGCTTACAAAGGTTTTTAAACAGCAGGAATACTGAGAAAGGGGTCCGAAAAATCAGTAACGGGCTGAGAGTGCTCTTTCTCATTTTATGGTATATGCGTTAGGTAAATGTAAAACTAGCACCCACTTATGTTTGTTTGGTGGTAGGATTTAGCCGATGTAGCGGTCGACCAGGCGGCATCCCGCTGGTCGACATTTTTTGTGCACTATGTTTTTGGCAGATCTTTTTTTTTAGAAAAAAATATTTTTTATTTTATGGAGTAGTATGAAAATTCTCGATCCATAGCATTTTTAATCAAATTCGGCAGATATGTAGAACTGATCAAACCCCGAGATAAAACAAATTCGATAACATCCCAAAAGGCTGGAAATTTCTAAGTCAATTTCTACATCAACCATCCACCAAACTGTTTTGTGAGAGAAAAACATAAACGTTCTTCTTGCCTACCAGGATTTTCTGTAATTGAATTTTTTTTCAGCGCTCGCGTGAGGGAGGTGTCAAACATCGCGACAGGAAGGAATAATGAGCATTTTTTATGTCTAAACAGCTCGTTTGCAGGTACTGCAGATCCCGGGCTTAGCGATAGGTAATGGTGGCTCAGAGAGAACGCTCCTGCCCTGCAAGGTGTTCTTGTGCGTGATCCTGTTGATGGCCGTACGTGTGTTGGTATCACACTGCAGCTACAAAATCTCTGTCCAATCAAACTGGAAAGTGACAAAATTTAAGGGTTTTAATGTTAAATTAGCATATAAATTACACACAATTTACCCCAACTCCGTGGAAAAACCATTAGAAAATCAACTGTTTTGGAGTTCTTAAATAGACTAAACTTCAGGAATGCCGAGTTCTTTTGTGCAAAAAGGCTACACAATATTCTCTGTGGTGGGAAGAGTGTTTGACGAGCAGAGGTCCGCGCTGTGGAGGCTGTGGACGCCCGAGGGGTAGGCAGCTGCCAGTCACTCGTGCGTGGCGGGCCTGCCTACCCCGCAACTCGCAGGCTGCGCCGTGCGCAGGGCCGGCATGGCAGCGCCTGCAGGGTCCCCTCCCCTCCCCACCCCTCCCCGCCGGCAGAGGGAGTTCCCAACCTCCTTATTCCTCAATACGCAATGTTGCCCCCTGAACGCAGGTGTGCAATAGGTCTGAATAGCGGCACTGTTAAAAAAATCTAAAAATTCAGACTGATTTTTTCAGACTTGCCACTCTTAATTGACTTTTCAGACATGAGACTGAAATTTTAGACCTCTTATCAAAATATTGGAACGCCTGGTGTAAAAATTTGGTCTTAGCTGTCTGAAAATCAATCTTCAGACCTTCCGTCTGAATAATCAGACTCGTCGTTCCGACAATTGTCACCTTTGAAGTCTTTTTCATGGATCCAGACTAGGCTGTCTGAATTTTTGAAGTCAGAGTCTGAAGTTTCAGACTGCCCTGACGGCTGGGAACAGACAAGGGCGGTGAGGCTCATCGCAGCAGTGCACGCAGTCTTACAGGCGGGCAGCGTAGCGCAGTGGTAACGCAGCTGCTACGTGACCCTGAGGAACAGGGTTCAAATCACCCCGACGGTAAAAGACTTTCATCGAACATAGGAAGTTCTCATACAATTGCTATATGACGACGGTGTGAAGGAAAATGATCGCGTTCAATAATTTTAACGGTTAACTGTTATGTCTGAATTTTCAGACCCAGAAGTCAGTCATAATTTTCAGAATTTTAATAACCGAAAATTTAGTTTTTTGAAGTAAAATTTCTTGGAGCGAACTTTACTCTGAATATTCAGACAACAAAGCTGAAAAAAAAACCTTTGGACTATTTAGTCTGAATTGTCAGACAATTTTTTTAACAGTGGGGGTGTGGCGAGCGCTGAGCCTGAGCCGGAGCCCCACTGGAAATACTGGTAAATACGTAAGCCGTTTTTTGATGCTACCTATAGGGTTCGGATTTGTTCACACTCTCAGCCCACTTATACGTACATTCTGTGAGTAACCCGCCAGTAAAGATTTTGTGCAGCTGTAATACTTAGGAAATTACTAAGTAATAAGCACAATTTCTTAGTTATTTATTTAGCAATTACCAATAATATTAACTATTTAATTACTTTAGGAAAAAGTTCGTAAAATACTTACGAATTTGTAAGGAATACTTAGCGATATAGCGATTGCCATAGCTATAGCAATAGCTATAGCCATAGAACTTCAGGGAGCTCGTCTGTCTGTAGTCGGTACCGGCTAGCAGAGGAAAACACGCTGTCGCGCTTGTGAGCTGTCGCGCTTGCGACCCGTCGCGTCAGCCCGTGTCGCGCTTGTGATCTGTCGCGCTTGTGAGCCATTCCCGCCTGGCCTGGGCGGGGTGCGGAGAGATGCAGACGACCTATTCCCAAGAGCGCGTTCTTCGCCCCGTCTCTCTCGCACTCGTGGGCTCCGCCGTATAGGTGCGAGAGAGACAGAGCGAGGAGACTGCTCTTAGGTCGGCGGGGCAGGAGCTCATGGCGAGGTGCCAGGTGCCGAGGGGGCAACCACTCCCTATCCTAGTGTACACAGGATTTCTAATGATATAGGATTTCTATAGATTGCGTAAAGATTTCTCCGGATTTTGTAAAGATTTCAAATGGTACATTCGGGTACATTTCACAAATCTATACCAAATTCCACAAAATTCCAAAAGATTTCACGAGGTTTCATGGGATTCCTCAAGGTTTCATGAGATTTCACTGATTTCTGTGAGATTTTTATGATGTTTCTTGAGATTTCTCAGTTGGATTTCGTAGGATTTCATCGAGATTTCAGAGGATTTCATCGAGATTTCCGAGGGTTTGTACACAGGATTTCACGAGTGGTTGCCCCCTCGCGAGGTGCACGCCAGCAGCCCGCTGCGGGCAGAACTGCGGCAGGCAGGACCAGGACCGCGTCACATTCATGATGTTGTTGGTCTCCTCCAGCGCGAGCTCCTCTGAGCTCCCGCCCGCCGCGGCCCACCGGGCCGGTACAACGCGGTGCTCGGGGGAAACCGGCGGAGGCGGAAAGAGATCCTTTAAACATGAATAGGATGAAAGTGAAGCAACATTGTCTCATGCGAGCACGCCTGGTGCCTGGTCCTGCACACGCACAATCACGCGCAGCTGACGGAGTTTTACCTGAATGAAACTTAATGGATTGCAGCGAGACGACGACGCGCTGGTGGGGAGCGGCGCGGCGGGGCGCGGCCGGGCGGGGCGGGGCGGGGCGGGGCGGGGCGGGGCGGGGGCGGGGCGGGGCGGGGCGGGGTGGGGCGGGAAGGGGCGGGGCGGGGCGAGGTGGCGGCGCCATAAATAAAGCAGCCTGATAATTACACGACAGTTCTTTGTCCGCGTCATAAAATTCTGAGCGGAGACTTTCGCATCCTCCCCCTCTACTTTATTATTTCTCGTCTCCTCCTCTCCACCCCTTTTGGTGGCTGGAATTCCGCTCTTTCTCGAATAATGTTTCCAAGAAATATTCATAACAAAACCAAAAAAAAAAAAAAAAAAACAAGCAGCAAAGAATTAGTACCAACTACTTGGTACTATTAAAAGAAACTCGTTCTTTACTCTAATCTTATGATCATTTTCATCTCATAATATTTAACGTATAATTTTGTCATTGTAGTAAAGTGGCATGCAACAATGAGCTGTGTTTTGAAAGATGGCGCCGCAGTACAGTTAGTAGTCAGCCCGCGAAAGTTTCGATCTCGAAAATCTTGAAAAATTGAAATGTTATAGTGGATATTTTTATGAATGAATATTGTTGTATGTTGTATATTTTGTAAAAAAAAAAAAATAAAAAAATAGTAGGCTAAATTCTAAATTGAGCTCATTTTAAATACTTGAAAACTGTAAAACTGAGTTGGTATCTGAGTGAAGTGTGTTGGTTAACCTGCAACCTCACTGAAGTATGTGTTTCATTATTAGTGTTTTTCTGCAATTTTTTTTACATAACTGAAAAAAAGTTCTATTATGAGTTTTTTAAAATCGTTTAACGATTCAAATCATCAATTTACTTCTATCATATGTATGATATATTATGAGATGAAAATGCGTCACTAAATTACACCTCACTGAGCACAATACTCGTTCTCATTACCTTACTTTAAGAAAGTAGTAAAGTAAGGTAAAGAACGACTAAAAAATAGTAACAAAAAAAAAGAACTGTAACGGTTGAGATGTTGGCTGCGAAACTTGCAGCCTCTCTTGCGCCTCTGCAATGGACGAATCAAAACTGATAAAATGACAGTGCACAGGGGAATCCTCACGCCGGACCAGGTCATTTTTTTTTTTTTGGTGTACCTACTGAATTATTGATTTATACATTGCGTGCTGTACGGCTAGCAGGAGCTTCACCCGTCACTGCCGTCTTCTGGTCTGGGCCAGTGTGTCGCGCAAAGACAGCTAGTTGAAAGCTTTAGGGGCGGGGTGGGGCGGGGCGGGGCGGGGCGGGGCGGGGCGGGGCGGGACGGGACGGGGCGCCCTTCTCGCCTCGGTAATCACACGTGGACAAATTAGTGCGTAGCTTTTACCCGGCCCGGCCCGGCCCCGCTGCTCTACAGGCGTGCGTGGTGAGGCTGGAGGCTGGCCGGCCCTGTCCGGCGCGAGGGGTCCACACGAGCACGGCCCCGCGCGCCCGGGCTGTCGAAAGGTTTTTCGTAATGGACTTGTCATTTGTTTGCGCGGAAATGGCCTGAATAGCGGGAGGTAGGGGCCGTGGTGCGCGGGGGCGGGCTGGGTCTAGGCAGGCCAGCAGTGTGAGGCGGGGCTGGAGGCTGGAGCGGGGGCGGGCTGGGGCTAGACCAGCAGTGTGAGGCGGGGCTGGAGGCTGGAGCGGGGGCGGGCTGGGGCTAGACCAGCAGTGTGAGGCGGGGCTGGAGGCAGGAGCGGGGGCGGGCTGGGGCTAGACCAGCAGTGTGAGGCGGGGCTGGAGGCTGGAGCGGAGGCGGGATGGGGCTAGACCAGCAGTGTGTCACATAATTTTTCGACCAAAATCTACTTTAAGCACCTTAAAATTGCAATAAATATCTTCACATTTTTAGCTTTCTTCAAAGTTTGGTCAAATTTTCCTTCCAATCACGAAACAACGATTGGATTCTGCACACGTTTTTACTTCTACCTGAATTTTGGGGGATTTTTTTGACGCCCGGAGTGGCCCTGGGGGCGCTAAGACTGAAAATTGGTCATTTAAAAAAAAACAACACCAATACTTTTTTTGAGCATATCTCCGAAACTATTTGAGCCACAGCTCAGCGACTTCGCGGGGTGGTAAAGTAACATAATTACTTCATGTTTTGTCTTAAGGGTCATTGCGATCGGAGGCAAAGGAAAATTGTTAAAAAAAAATCCGTAAGAAAAAACCCAAACTGCAAACCCTTTAGAGTTATCGGATTGGGCTCCGACAACGGGAAACAAGTTTTCTTACCAAAACAACAAATCCCCACACCTAAGACCATCAAAAATCGAAAAATCGCAAAATAAGTGCCAGTTTACCGGAGCGGTACGGTAGCTTTTGAGCAGTAGGCCTTCGCTCAGTTTTGGTAGTGAAAGTGGGAAAAAAATCTCTCTCAAGCACACCTCAGTCAAGCCTATATATATAATGCTACCTATATATACAGGTAGCCTCGGCCTAGGCATATGGACACGCGATATCAACAAGCGCTCACCTCAACCCGCGGAACAGAAAACCGCTCCTCACCTCAACCGACCCGACGGAAAACCGCTTCTCAGTTGTAGGTTGTAGGCCAATTATGCATGCGATTTTGAGTATCAAGATGATCTGCACACCTATACGTATGTACTATGCAAGTAAACGACAAATAAATGTGTAGTATGGCAAGTACACGCAAATATGTGTGTACTAAGTACACACTTCGGTTTGCAGTGCACTGACAAAGGGGTCCGAAAAATCAGTAACGGGCTAGTAAATGGACAAAAATTGTTGTTTTGACATTTAGAACGTACGAACCGAGTTTGATCGGAATCTGAGACTTGACAATTTTGTGGGCCTGGTGGTCGTTCGGTGGTGGACTCACACAGTCGTCTTGGGGAGGGAGGGAGGGATAGATCGCTTGACTTTTCTGTAACGCTCCGACTATACCATTCCTCCAGCGCAGAGCTGCCGGGGCGCCGGGCCGGGGCGCCGCCAGCCGCGGGTCTGGCTGGTCGCGCGTGCGTCTGCATGAGCGGGGCGGGGCGGGGCGGGGCGGGGCGGGGCGGGCCTCGAGCGCGTCACAAATCAGCAGGCGTGCGGGTGGGACGGGGCCGGCGCCACTATCGCACTATGGCCTGGCAGGCGCGGCGCGAGAGAGAACATAAAAATAAGTAAAAGCAGAGTGCGAGGAAAAGAGCGAGGTGGGGGGGGGGGGGCAAGAGATGTATTCGCGTCGCGTTTGTGTGTAGGGTGGTTGGGGAGGGGGCTAACATTGTCGCGACACAGAGTGAGATTTAAGGTCCCTCCCCGCTCCGGCCGCCCAGCTCGTGTCCTCCGGGGCGAGCCGCGGCCAGCTCAGCACCCTCCCCCCCCCCCTCCTGACCCTCACTAGAAACACGACTGTCCATACAACACTGCCTGCTGTGTTTCTTTTGGTGCGCTTGGTCCTGTTACTATTGTGCTGTTATTTTTTGGTCTTTTTCGGCTTGGCTGTATAGTGACGAGGCAGATGCTTCCCACTCCCCGGTCCTCGCCGAGGGCTCAGTCTCCCCCCCCCCCTCTCTCTCTCTCTCTCTCTCTCTCTCTCTCTCTCTCTCTCTCTCTCTCTCCCCCCCCCCTCCCCCTTTTTCAACCTCCACCTCACCGCACCGTCACCTCTCGCGAGACACTTTTGTTCCACTGAGCCAAAGTTTCCAGCATAAAAGTGATTGATTACAGTCTGAATATCTCTCCTCTCTCCTCCCCGCCACGCCCCTCACTCCTCTTCCTTGACCTTACACCGCAAAGAAGCGTGTTTCCTCCCTACTTGATGGGGAGATCGGAGGGGCGGGTAGCAGTCTTCGCAATAATTTTCACTCACACTCACTTGATTTTTATTTTTTATTTGTACAAAGTTAAAGAATGAAATCTCTTTCACACATTCTCCGGTAATGCAAGTGTGCGAATGTCGCACACTTGTAGGTGTGCGAGGATTCATTCGTACACTTTGCCACTCAAACGTGTGAATATCCTAGGAAAATTCACACGTTTAAGCGGCCAAGTGTACGAATGAATCCTCGCACACCTGCAAGTGTGTGACATTCACACACTTGGGTTTCCAGTGTTTGTGTGTGCATTTGAACACTTTGGTGCATAATTTTGAACAGATGTTGCAATTTTGTGTACAAGTTTGTGCGAAACGGAACTCAGGTTTACTTTGCACAAACGTTTCCACAAAACTGTACAAATACTTTTAGCGTGTAGTAATCTCGTGGCCTGTAAGGACTACAACGCGACTGCTACATTCCTGCGCCAACAGTGATGTCCGCGAAGTGGTGATGACTTTAGGTTCACATCGAGGAAATATCCTCGGCTACAAAAGACGGGGCAAACAGGCGTGTTTTTTTATCTCCTGGAAGAGTGCATTATTCGAGAAGTTATGACGACGTGAAGTTCCACTCGTTATAGGAGGGAGGAGTCGCGGGAGGGCCATCGGACCGGCGGCTCGCACCCCGCACCACCGTGTCCAGCCAGCGAATCAGAAACCATGCTGCATTAACTTCAAATTATTACGAGATAAAAATACGGCCATCCGACAGTAAAATCCCCTCCATTCAAAGTTTGTGCTCGCTCAGCTTGTATGTCCGTGCGCCGTGCGGCCCTGGCAGGGCGGGGGTCAGGGAAGGAGGTATTCGGGGGAACCAAACTTGGCTCCAGTCGCGTCCTCCCCTCCCCGCCTCGACCTAACCCGCTCCACCCCGCCCCCCCTCCCCTTCCTCCGCCCCGCTATTAGCGCCCAATCATCAGGGTGGCCCGGGTCTGGTCCCCGATGCACCGCTCGCACATGGATGGTGTGTTCCGCAGCCGCTTTTTCAACTTCACCCTGAGCAGCAACGGGGCGGGACCGGACAAAATTCACTCGGACATTTAAAACGGTATGAACAAGTTATGTGTCGGATTCAATTACGGTATTCCGTTGAAAGTTAAAAATGAGCCTTTTGATCGCAAGAATTCGACGGCGTTAGCGAAATCCAACTCAGTTTCGAAAGCGCAGTTCTCTTAAAAACAGGTGTGTGTGTGTGGTGCACTGAAAACCCAACAGTGGGAGCATTGCACACTGTATGTAAAGCGTGCATGGCATGCACGCTGTATAAACAGTGTGCACGGTATGCTCACTGTTTATAACGTGTGCATGGACATGCTCACTGTATATAATGTGTGCAAGGAGATGCTCACTAAATCTTCAACAGTAAGCATTGCAACTCAACGTGTGCATGGAGATGCTCCCTGCGTACCCAACAGTGAACATTGCTCACATTTTGTACAGTGAGCGTGGCCATGCACACGTTATAAACAGTGAGCAAACCGTGCACACTGTTTATACAGCGTGCATGCCATGCACGCTTTATATACAGTGTGCAATGCTCACTGTTTGGTTTTCAGTGTGCAGAAACTTTTACAGGGGATATTGCCTACATTGCAGGGGCATGTACCTTAGGGAGGGGGAGGGGGGGGGGTGAGCCCCCCTTGAGCCCCCCCCTTCCCCCCCCCCTGGAAACACGCCACTGGTTAAAAAAAACACGAGGGCGGGTCCACCACTTCATCACTCGTGTGTACACAAAGAAAATTATGCGTGCCCAATTCAATATTACTTGGCAGAAGTCACCAATACTCGCAATCTTTTTTAGCAAAAGTACTCGCGAAAGACTTATCAATTCTAGCTCATACTCACCAACACTCGCACATTACTCGCCAAAACTCTCCAATACTTACGAATACTCACCTTTACTCCAAATACTCGTGTGAACGCTGTTTGCGGGAGTTGGGGACCCTTCGTTAGAACATCGCAGCGATATTCATCATCACGCCGCGGTGTGCCCCGGGCCTGACCCCTCATCCCCTGCCAATAGTACCGCTGCGGTCCACGCGCGTCGTTATTTCCAGGTGCCCACACACACACACACCTCACACTGCGTCATGAATCGCGAAAGGGATCGCGATGAATGAGGGATTCCGCGGAAACTCATCGGCTCTGTGGCGGGGGCCGTGGTCGAGGCCGTGGTGCACTGCGCAGGCGCGGCCCCGCGGGCCCACGGCCGCGTGGCGTGAGCAAACGAATGGCCATGGGTCAACAGAATATGCACACATGTGCGCGGCAAAAAGTTTCATAGAGTGTACCGCCCGTTTCTTTGAATGCCTAACAGTGTTGCGGGATTGAATACTCGAAAGAAACACCCGGTACACTGTGAGAAAAAACAACAATTTAACTACAATTTTTTACCGTTACTTCGAAGTACAATAAAATATTGTACTAAAATTGTACCCAGTTTAGGCTAAATTAGTGATGTACGGCAACGAAAACCGTATACCGTTAATTCAAAACCGTTGTTTAGTAGTTGTATGAGGTACGGTTTTTCTCACAGTGTACGGCGGCGGGGCACTGTGAAAAATTTTCGGAAAGTGTTACGGAAAAAAATCCATGACAAATGTCGTATTTTTTGACATCATGTAAAGTCTTATTGTTTTTTTTTTTTTTTTTAAACGGTCAAGAAGTTATTGCTTTTGTAAATTCACGACTGAGGTCGTAGATTTACGACACCGTGTCGTAATAGTGAAGAATACAAAAACATCGTAAATTTGCCAACATTTTTCTCACAGTGGGAGGCGACAGAGCCTACCAGCACCTCACCTCCTCTCCTCCATGCTTCACTCCTCTCTCCTCTCCGTCCCAAGACCAGCCGAGTGATTCCACACGGATCACACATATAAATCCCCCAGAGGGCTGAGTCCTAAGACAAGGACGAGGGCTCCTCGCCAAACAGCGCGCCCCGCCCCGCCCCGCCCGCCCCGCCCCGCCGTGTTCGGTGCACTGTGTGTAATCGGCTATAAATTTGACATCGGCCGCCGGCCCGGCCCGCGTGTCGTATCTCCCTCGCGCATATCGTTCTCCAGCCCCACCCCCGCCCCCCCCCGCCCCCACCCCGCCCCCACCCCACCCCCACCCCGCCCCTGCCCCTCCCCGCCCCTGCCCCTCCCCGCCCTCGGCCTGCCCCAGGCCACACCTGCGGGCGGATAGGTCTGCACTCGTTTCGATTGCCACCAGCACGATTTGTTGTAAATTTTCCCGCGATGTGTTCTCGTTGCGTGACCCTCGCCAGCAGAGGCGTCGCGACACCGGTTAATGAGATATTGGCCTCCACGCCCGATTTCTGGTCAGGGTGGGGGGTGCATTGAATTGGAGAAAAGTATGAAATTTTCGGCACCTTATCTCAGGCGCGGAGGAAGGTGGGCGGGGAGAGGGGTGATTGCCCATGCCCCCTTTCGTCACTAGAAAGCCGCCTGAAAAAAAAAAGAAGGCAAATCGCGCGACAAAACCCCTTTACTTGGTATGTAGGCAACCTGGAGCTCCCCCCCCCCTCCCCCTTTTTTTCCAGTCGGACGAATCGGAACCTAATCCGCGCCTGTATTATCCATGACATGATAATGCACGAGATTGTATAAACGCAAATACCCCGTAAAAATGTCCACTGTCAAACCAAGCGTGCAACTGCTCAACACCTGGAAGTTTATCACATGCAAGTGTTAACTTAACAGCTGTGCAATCGCAACTTTTTCACTCAACGCACGGTAAAAACGATGTCTGATTTTTTGAGGAAAAAGGGAAAACTTTCAGGGCCTTGGATACTTTGAGGAAAACGCCTTAGATTTCGAGGAAGTCTCCTCAAAATTTGTGGAGATTTTCCTTATTTTTTCAGGAGTCTTCCTGAAAATCTAAGGCGTTTTCCTCAAAGTATCTGAGGCCCTGAAAGTTTTCCTTTTTTCCTCAAAAAATCAGACATCGTTTTTACCGAGCGGCTGTGCACTTGTAAGTGCTCAACACTACTGTACGCTTGTGCGAGTGTTTCAACAAGGAAAACGTTGTCGGGCGCCCCCGCCCCCGGCCTGGCCTGTCCTCGTTAAGGCAGAGAGAGAGAGAGAGATATTTGATATTTGATATTTATTGAAAATAATAGTACAGAAGACTATTAAGTCTTATTTAGTACATCAGCTATTGGGCAAAATAAATATGTTCAGTTTGACATAGCAGTTAACGTAAGACCGGTTAGTTCAAACATGGAGTACATAGCTAGTTTTTTTTTATCGTTAAGATTTTTGTAGGTGTTCTAACATTTTTTTCTTAAAGTTAGCCAAAGTTTTACATAACATAATGTGCTCAGGTAGCGAATTCCACAGTATAACGGAGTATATCCAGAAAGCCCCTCTCATTTTATCAGTGGAGTGCAAAGGTAGCCTTAGCACTGGTTTAGAACCTCGTAGATTAATACAATGTACATCTTTAACAAACATAAATTTTTCATACAGGTACAGGGGTTTTTTATTTAACAGTGCATTCTTTAATATACATAGTATGGAAAAATCCCTGCGTTGCTGGAGTGACAACCAATTTAACGTTTTATAGTGACAGGATATATGGCCATAACGAGGAATATTTAGCACCAAGCGAGCACAGGCATTTTGGATGCGTTGTAGGCGTTCTGCACACTTTACTGGAATATCGACCATGACTGCTGCACCGTAGTCGAGGATGGGAAAGACTAGGCTTTCAACAAGCCTCTTTCTAACAGTGGGGGGAAGTATTTCCTTGTGCCTCCGTATGGATTGTAAAGCCGCTATGCTTTTATGGCAAGTAGTTAAAACATGCTGTTCCCAGTTTATGTAGCAATCCACTGTGACGCCTAAGTTGGTGACGTAGTTGAGGTACGGTAAACAGACATTTTCTACGATAACAGGAGGCTTGATAACAGGCAGCTTATTGAGCAATTTAGTATTACCAATTATAATTACTTGGGTTTTTAGACCATTGATCGCTAAATTATGGGCTTTTGCATATGTTGATAATTTTTTATCCTCATTATTAAGTATGTTAACAGTTTGCATTAGCTCCTCGGGTTTAAATGGCAGATAATTTTGCAGGTCGTCAGCATAAAGGTGAAACATTGAATTAGAGAACACGTCACAAATATCATTAACATACAAAGAGTATAAAAGTGGTCCCAGGACAGATCCCTGTGGTACACCAAAATGGACATCTAAAAGAGGAGAGGCATTTAATCCGATGGAAACTTGTTGTTGTCGGTTACACAGATACGCTCTGAACCAGTCAACCGCGGGGTTTGAAAGTCCGAGATGACGGAGCTTAGAAAGCAGGAGCTCATGATGCACCGAAGGAAAGGCGTTACTAAAGTCATAGAGAACTAATAGCGTAAGCATACGGTCACCCATGGCCTCTCGGATGTCCCCAATAACTTTAAGCAAGGCGGTTGTAGTGCTATGCCCTGTTTTAAATCCAGACTGCAGTGGATGGAATATCTGGTTTTTGATCATGAAAGTAGTTATTTATTGGGAGTGCACAATTTTTTCGAGTATTTTTCCTAGGATGCACAAAATGCTAATGGGTCTAAAATCCTTAGGGATGCTAGCGTTTGCTTTTTTAGGGATGGGTTTAATATCAGCAATTTTCCAAAGTTTGGGAAATTGGCTGGTTTGGAGACACACGTTGTAAATATGGAGAATGGCCGGCGCTAGTTCTAAGATACAAGATTTTAACATTTTTAGAGATATCATATCAACTCCCATGGCATTAGATTTAACAGAGTTAACAGCGTACAGCAAACTCGATAGAGTTACATCTGAGAAATAGAATTTGTCGTCTTCTACTAAAGCCGGGATGGCTGAATATTGCACAAGTCGATTTTCTACAGCTTTTACATCGATACAGGTTACAGAGGAGTAGTGGTTATTTAGAACATCGGCTGGTGGAAAATTACAGGCAACATTAGATTTTTTATTTTTTACATCCACTTTTTTTAGAGCGTCCCACATTTCCTTGCTTGAGAGAGAGAGAGAGAGAGAGAGAGAGAGAGAGAGAGAGAGAGAGAGAGAGAGAGAGAGAGAGAGAGAGAGAGAGAGAGAGAGAGATGGACCCGTAGACGAACCGCGGCCCACAGGGCGGGGCAGAAGAAGCTGCACATTTGAGCCGTGGTGTCCGGTCGGGTCCGGCCCGGCTGGGCGGGGAAGGCCCGCTGCCGCCCGGAGCAGCGGGGAGCGCCTGACGGTTGGACAGCGACGTGACTTCCACACCCCGGGAGGCGCCTAGACCAGCGGCCCGTGCGGAGGAGGAGGGAGGGAGGGAGGGAGGGAGGGAGGGAGGGAGGGAGGGGGAGGGAGGGGGGAGGGAGGGGGGAGGGAGGAGGGAGGGAGGGAGGGAGGGAGGGAGGGAGGGAGGGAGGGAGGGAGGGGGGAGGGGGGAGGGAGGGGGGAGGGAGGGGGGGGAGGGAGGGAGGGAGGGAGGGAGGGAGGGAGGGAGGGAGGGAGGGAGGGAGGGAGGGAGGGAGGGAGGGAGGGAGGGGGGGGAGAAAGGGAGGGAGGGAGGGAGGAGCAGGGGCTGGAGGTCGTTTCCGGCGCGGAGGGTGACGACGCGGCGCGCGGGACACCGGAAGTAACAAGACGCACCGACTCATGGCGACCGGCGCGGGGCAGCAGGCAGCAAATCAACGAGTTAGAGGCGCGTCCGCCCCCTGCGGCGCCGTTCGTGCGGAATGTGTGGACGCTTGCCCGGGGGGGGGGGGGGGGGTTGCCTCTACATGCGCCGTAGCGCCTCGGAGGCGGCAGACAACAAACTCACATCGCGGTCGCGTCTCCTCTCAGCGCCAGCTCTCGCACACGCAAGGGGATATACCTCAGTGCTGGTTCACGATTTCGATGCGACAGTGGGGTTTCTAAAAGTAGAATACAAACCTATCAATTGCTGAAGAAAGGCCGTGCCCTCTAGACCCTACTCCGTCTCGGCCCGGGGAGAACAAAGTAATCCCAAAAGACACCCAGTCAGTACGGTAGTTCACGCCGCGCCGTGTGCGAAATGTAAACCATGTAACTGGTATGATCAGTTGTCATCGGGAACCTTAAACAACTTTCATACCGGATTCGCTTGTCTACCCAGGTGAAAATTCCGGCCAGGTTTCCGGCCGGAAAGTGGCTCTCCGGCTGTAAATGTATACGATTTCCGACCGTATTCCATCTTTCCGGCCGTAATTTGGCACTCCGGCCGTAATCTGTCACGATTTCCGACCGTATCCCCGTTGTTCCGGTCGGAGTCAGAGTTTCCGACCGTAGTCAAGCCTTTTCCGGTCGGAGGGGTTCCGGTTTACGGTCGGAATCGATACGGTTAACGGCCGGAGCCTTTTTTTCCGGCCGTACGTTTTTCGGCCAACTGTAAGTGACTTGTAGCACCTAAACTAAGAGTCACAGGGGAAAATCGCTTCGTGTGTCACATGTTGACAGGAAACTGTACTTATGCATGAGATAAAAAAATATTTCCTTTTTTGACCATAGGGCTACTAAGAGAACGGCTCTAGATAGGGCATTTTAAACATCACTATCGTGCTCAGCGCACAAACTTTACACGGGGTACATGCTCTTCAGACGCCTGTTGGACACCGCTCAGGTGGTGCCCAGAGGACTTTTCACAAAGTCCGGCCAGAACACCCTCCGGCCGGAACCTCTTCCGGCCGGCGTCAGAAACTACGGCCGGAAAGCGGAGTCAAAAACTACGGCCGGAAAGTGTTCCAATTTACGGCCGGAATAGTTACGGCCGGAAAATCTCCGGCCGAAAGAAATACGGTCGGAAATATTCCGACCGGAATTTTCAGCTGGGTATTTTCTGATACTGTAATATGGGTCTCGATCCTTATTTCGATTCATCTAAATATCCCAAGAGTGGACAACAGTGGACTTGGTATCTAGGGGCCCGAAGGAGGACGCCGCATGCACACGGAGGTGAGTCGAGTCGCCCCTTCTGCCTCTCATCTGCTGCCTGCCTGTACCGGGCCACCCTACATACCGGCCAATTGCGTTGGTGCTGCTGCGAGCGGGGCGGGGCGGGGCGGGGCGGGGCGGGGCGGGGCGGGGCGGGGCGGGGTGCGGAATCAGCGACACTGATGCGCCTCGACTTGACGTCGCCGCCGGCGCCCGGGGAGGCGCGGCCCAACCCGGCGCGCCGCGCGCTCCCAGCTCATATTGACGTCCATCAAGCCTCGTGATCCCTTCGTGCCGCCCCCGCCCCCGCCCCACCCCGCCCCCGCCGCCGCCGCCCCCGCCCCCGCCTCCTGCCCCGCGTCCGGTGGCGGTGGTGCCGGCGCCGCCCCCGGCGAGGGCGAGCAAGTCCTGCGCACAGCTGCTCTGTTCCGCCGCACTGCCTGCAGTGACGAGACCAGCTGAACGCAGCTCTAATTAGAGGGAAGGCCCCGCCCCGCCCCACCCCGCCCCGCCCCGCCCCGCCCCGCCCCGCCCCGCCCCGCCCCGCCCCGCCCCGCCCCGCCCCGCCCCGCCCGGCCCCACCCGCCGGGGGCTCCTGACGTCTGGTATTAACTGCCGAATGATGAGCGGCTAAGAAGACGAGCGAAATTAATATGTACCGCCACCCGACGGGGACAGGACAGGGCGGGGCTGGTGGTGTCTGACGAAACGAGTCGAAATTGTTACCCAGACTGCGCCGCTGCTAGTTTATCACATGGGACCATTCCCTTCGCACTGCTGGCCAAAGTTGGAAGCGAGAGTTCGTCTGGCCGGGATCGTTTTATCGCAATAATGCAAAGACACAGATAATTTTGAGTGCAGTAATTGTTCGCCCGATACTTAAGTGCACATGCAAGAGCAAGACTGCACCGTGGCGTGCGCTGACGGCAAACCCTTGTTGTCCCCCTGTCTCCTGAAGAAAGTCTGCTTTCACTGAACGCCAAAGGTGCGCTGTCATTGTACGCGCAGCTACACTGAAAACCCAAGTGTGTGAATGTCGCGAGGATTCATTCGTACACTTGGGCACTTAAACGCGTGAATTTTCCTAGGATATTCACACACGTTTCAGTAGCCAAGTACGAATGAATCCTCGCACACCTACAAGTGTGCGACATTCGTACACTTGGATTTCCAGAGTATACAGTTTTTCTTGGAGTACGCCTTTGACTTACGAAGCCTGTGGCGTACAATTTCTGACCATCCAAAATGAATAGTGCAGGACACAGGCGCGGATTCAGATTCAGGTCCGACTGGGGGTGCGGCGTGCGGCGTACTCCAGGTTGCCCACATACAGGGGTTTTCCGCACTATTGGCCTCTTTTCCAGTCGGCTAGGGTGATGGCAATACCCCCCCCCCCCTCTAATCCGCCCCTGGTGTACCTACGTCTGCATTCATACCTTTGGTCGTGGGTGTGTCCTATGTTGTGGCAGGAAGAAGTTTCGGCGCGAAACGGTGCGTCGCGCTTGTTGGGGAGCCAATCACCGGACCACCGAGCCCGGAGCCCGGCCCCGAGGTGTGGGTACCGCACTCGGAAAATAAAATGGGAAAAAGATAGAGGAAGGAGGGGGGGGGAGGGGCGGGAGTCATTGGCTCGTCTGACCGTATCGAAACGACCGCGGGGAGGAATGGTATGAAAAATATAAAGAGGATCGTCGAAGGAGAGTGATGATGGTTCTCTCTCTCTCTCTCTCTCTCTCTCTCTCTCTCTCTCTCTCTCTCTCTCTCTCTCTCTCTCTCTCTCTCTCTCTCTCTCTCACACACACACACACACACACACACACACACACACACACACACACACGCCCATACGTCGTCGGCACGGTCCTCTGGAGACGCGGAAAGAAAACAGTGGTGCAGGCAGGCGGGGCGGAGTGCCTGGGCATGGCCTGGGAGTGCCCCCCGCACCACCCTACACGGCCAAGCCGGCCGAGGCGAGCTGAGCTGTCGTGTTGGCGCTGGCGGCGCTGGCGGCGCTGGCGGCGCTGGCGGCGCTGGCGGCGCTGCTGGCCCGGCCGGGCCTGTGGCGGCGCGCTGGCGCAAGCGCGCAAGCAACACATTAAATTTTCGTCGCTCGCCGCGCGCCGCCGCGCCGCCGCGCCCCGCTGCGCTAAGCCCTTTGCCACCATGCGGGGCACCCTCCTCCTCTCCTTGGTGTCGGGGCGCGCCGCAGCGGGTCGGGGCGTGAATGTATGAAGCTCACTGGCGACGGGGAATCGCAAAGCCTCTAACAAAAACATCTACCAGACTATGTGGTGACTTTTCGGGGCCTCTTGCTCGCGGCTCGGCTCGGCCCGGCCCGGCTGCCCGATGCATGTGGCGGGGCGGTGAACTTGGGCTCCCTGCAGTGCAGAAGGACCGCCTTGCCCCGCCCCGCCCCGCCCCGCCCCGCCCCGCCCCGCCCTGGGCGCCGCTTGTTCTTGCACAATGCCTCGAAATCGCTGTCAATACAACTGCACGTGCCCAGCGATACGAAGATTGTTTGCGCTGCCGCTCCGCCCCGCTCCGCCCCGCTCCGCCCCGCTCCGCCCCGCCCCGCCCCGCCCCGCCCCGCCCCGCCCCGCCCCGCCCCGCCCCGCCCCGCCCCGCCCCGCCCCGCCCCGCCCCGCCCCGCGCCGCGGCTGCGACAGGGGATGGGGGTGGCGGTGCGGAGGCTGTCGTGTTTGCTCGCACAACGCTAGGCCTCGTCCTAATAATATTGCGGTGGCGCAGCGCGCAGCCACCCTTTTATGCGGTAAATTTCAATTTGCCAAGTCTTGTCTCGATAGGCAGACAGACTATGGCGGACTCTGCGGGGGCGGCCGGGGGCGGCGACCGGGGGCGGCGGCCGGGGGCGGGTGGCGCTCGCTGCTGGGGTGCCTGCCTGGGGGAGTGGTGGGCGTGATTCTCGTGCACGACGTGATAGGCATGCAGCGGGGTGTGTAAACAATGTGCAGATATGTGAGCCGGGCGGGGCAGGGCGGGGCGGGCTGGCCGGCTGCACTGCCACCCCGCGCGGCGCCGCGCTGGCCCTGTGCATGTGCATGGCGCTGGGCAGGGCTGGGCTGGGCTGAGCTGGGCTGGGCTGGGCTGGGCTCGGCTCGGCTCGGCTCGGCTGGGCTCGGCTCGGCTGGGCTGGGCTAAGCGGCTAGGCTGGGCTGAGCTGGGATGGGCTGGGCTGCCGATTGATTCAGAAGATCGCTCTCATCCCTCCGTCCTTGTTGCACCAACAGCGGTGCCCTATGCTGGCCATGGTAGTGCTCCATGAGTGCGACGAGGACAGAGGTATGAAAGCGATCTTCGGAGTCGCTCGGCTGTCCGCCCCTCTCTACCCGACCCGAACCTCCTTTTGGGCGGTTTTCCTGCCTCCATACTCCATACTATAGAAACTCGATCGTGAGGTTTCCGCGGGACCTACCGATATCGATATAGGTAGGGAGAGGGAATGACCATGCAAGGGCAGGCTTGCCAGATGAAGCGGAAAACCGACAGTTGTTAAATTCGGAAAACATAGGCAAAAAGCACGACAAATCTGCCCAAATCCGCCCCCAAACCGCCCAAAGGTATCAGTTTGGCGGATTGAAATTTCAATTTGGGCTGTTCGCCCGGTTTTGGATCTGGCAACGCTGTGCAAGGGTTGGCGCGCCTGGAGCCATTTCAAATCGTGCCTGAAGCGCATCTTGAGCCCGGGCTCGCAATGTTTCTCCGGTGAAGTGCGTATGAAATGTTCGAAATCATGTCGCTGCTGGCCTCGAGTCATTCGCGTGTCGTCATTATATTTTAGTTCCGTCGCGGAACCGCGTGTAACGACTTGTGGTAAGAGTGAGGCGCCAAAGATCTCTCTCGCGGGCGGGGCGGACATAACCTCGCTTGAAGTATGTGCCGAGCCGAGCGTGTCGCGTTTCGTCGGGTTTTATTTTCGGTTTTAATATTGTTGTTTGAAATATCGTAGCAAAGCTTTGTTGGCAAAGCAAGTGAGTCGTAGTGTTTAAGTTTGGTGTGAAATATCAGTGCCAACATTGTGACTGCACGGAGTGAAGGACGCCGACGACCTGCAGCCTGGCCCCAGCCAGCTTAGGGACAAGGACAATGACAAACCAACAGGTGAGTAGATGTCAACACCAGTGTTGGAGTGAATGCTCCTGTGAGCTGAGCGTTTGCATACGAGTACTTGTTGGTGGTTGATATTCTTCTTTGAAGAGTTTATCAGATATATTCCTATTGCACTTCCAAGTTGCATACACTTCATGTTACGTTGTGAAGGTGCCCCCACACTGAACGCGTCCGCGTCCGCGTCCGCCCGTGTCCGCGCGGACAGTATGTCCGCGCTGGCCGTTGTCGGTGCAAAATTAAAGCTAATCTGGAAGCAAAATAGATCAACGCGTCTATTTTTGGAAAGGGGAGAGTCCAAGGATTCTGTTTCTGTAAAAATATTGATAGTTTGAAACGCTTGGTGGATATTGGTCTGTCAGGTTGGCATTTTGCGCGTATGTAGTCTGCTTGTCGACTGTCGACTGTTCATTGCGCATGTTTGTTTATTGTTTGCTGGTTAACAAGTTCAAGTTGGTTAAGATAGAATTTTAGATTTTGAATGTAGTTCATTGCTGTGGGAAATGGAGTTGAATGTTAGATCGTTGATTCGAAATTATATTTTATTTAATTTGCAAAGGGAAGAGGACTATGATCCAGTGTATGAAGACTCTCGCAGTAAGTTACTCTTAACATCAAGCGTTGCTGGTTATGTTCCTGCTCTTTATTAAGTCGTTTTGAACAACTTTACAGGAACTATCAAACGCCTGGCAGCGTTCAATTTATTGAAGCGCAACCAGCTTCGCTTGCAGACAATAACTGCCCTAGCCAAAATGAGGAAGTGTTGTATTGTTACGTTGCCCAGCCTGTGAATTCACTTGTCACCTCAGTATCTTCTACAAGGCCCTGCAACACCCTATATAAGGAATGCTTTTGAATTAAACCTCAGCTCTTGCAAGTAACGCTGGTCCCCATTATTTACCCTCCTCTTGTCAATGATACATGGCGCAGTCGGTACCTAACCTCTGAAGAAGCATGGCCTCGTATCTACCCATCTCGCCACCCGAGCCGCTGTGTCTTGAAGGAAGCAACGTGAGCTCGACATGGAAGAATTGGAAGGAGGCATTTGCTGATTACGTCACTGCACTGTCCGACAAGGAAATCGAAGATGCAAGGCAAGTGGCATTGTTTAGACATGTGGTTGGGGATAATGGTCGAGAGCTGCTCAAATCATTCACTTTCTTAAAGCAGGATGGTGAGGTTAACACCAAACCAACCCTCAAAGAAGTGTTTGAGAAGTTTGATGCTCATATTATTCCCAAGACCAACCTAACCTTCGAACGTTTTCAATTCTTCACATGCAAGCAAAAGGAGGGAGAGCCTGCTGATGCATATGTTGCAAAGCTCAGGCAGTTGGCAAAGTCATGTGATTTCGGAGATTTAAAGGAGGAATTAATTAGAGATATCATGGTGGCTGGGTTGCATAATCATGCATTGAGGGAAAAGATGCTGCAGGTGGACAATCTCACCTTAGCCAAGTGCGTAGACTATTGCAGAACAGAGGAGGTGACAAGGCAGAGGTCAGAAATTATGAAGGGAACTACTAATGGGTCTCTTGAAGTAGAGGCTATTTCTAGAAGAGGCCCAAGAAATGGGCCAATGCAAAATAATAATAATTCAGATGAAAGGGGATCAGCAAAGAGCTCGAAGACTTGTAATTATTGTGGTATGGTTCACAGAGGGTCTCGTTGTCCAGCCTATGGAAAAAATTGCAATGCATGCAACGGTAGGAATCACTTTGCTGCAGTTTGTAAAAAGAAGTATGTCAAAGAGCTGGAATTAGAAGATAAGAATAGGCAAGATAATGAAGACAATGATGAGGATGATGGTTTTCAAATCAATATGATATCACTGGGTCGAAAGCCCTCTATGGATTCCCCTATTAATGCAAATAATTCTAAGCCCAAGCAGGACACCCCCAGGTTCAACAAACAGCAGAGAAAAGGTCGCTGGTACGAGACCATTGCAGTGACAGGAAGACGGATTCGCTTCAAGATCGATACTGGTGCTGATATCAACACACTGCCAAGGACAATGTATCATCGACTCAACAGCAAGATCAAATTACTTCCTGTGGAAGAATCCATCTATAACTACAGTCGGGGGTATGTAGAATGCTTAGGGCGATGTTACCTGCCATCTGTAATTAATGAAAAAATCCATGTTCTAGAATTCTATATCATAGACAGTGATGAAGTGAAGCCCGTGATAGGATGGGAGTCTGCAGAGGATCTGGGACTTGTAATCAGAGTAGAGCGCAAGTACATTGATGCCATCACCCTGAATGATAGCCAGAAGACCACAGCAACCCCCATCCATAGCAAGTGTCTGCAATATGAAGACTGTTTCAAAGGAATAGGTAAATTTAGTGGAGAATATCACATTGAGCTTAAAGATAATGCTGTGCCGGTTGTCCATGCCCCCAGAAAAATCCCCTTTGCCGTTAAGGAGCCACTTCGCAAGGAGCTAAAGAAGATGGAGCAAGATGAAACCATCAAGAAGGTAGAAGGCCCAGCGGACTGGGTGAATTCCATGGTTATCGTCCACAAGAAAGACTCAAGCCTAAGGGTATGCCTTGATCCCAGGGACTTGAACAAGGCCATCAAGCGTGAGCACCGTCAGCTACCCACCCTTGATGACTTCTCAGCAGCTATCAGTGGAAATGCCAGGTATTTCTCAGTGTTAGATGCAAGAACTGGGTTCTTGCATCAAATGCTGGATGAGCAGAGTGCCAGACTGTGTACCTTTAACACCCCGTGGGGTAGATACATGTTTAAGAGGCTTCCATATGGATTAAACTTGGGATCGGAGGTATTTCATGAGAAGTTTTGCCAGATATTTGAAGGAATCCCAGGTGTAAAGATCTACATTGATGACCTTATAATTTGGGGGAAGACAGAGGAAGAGCATGATGAGCGTCTGTTTGCAGTCTTGAGCCGAGCAAGAGAGAATGGTGTAAAATTTAACCCAGATAAATGTCAGATTTGCAGAGAGTCAGTGGAATTTCTAGGTCACAATTTTTCAGCAAAGGGCATTACTCTAGCTGAGAGTAGAGTCAAGGCGATAAGAGAACTAAAGCCTCCTGCAGACATCAAAGCTCTAGAAAGATTCTTAGGGATGGTCCAGTATGTATCCAGATTTATTCCCAACTTATCTGATGTTGCAGCACCCCTCAGGATTTTAAAGAAGAAGGACATCGAGTGGCACTGGGAGCATCAGCAGCAAAGTGCATTCGAGAATCTCAAGCAGCTCTTATCAACTGCACCAGTCCTCAAGTTCTATGACGTCAACAAGCCAGTAACGCTCTCTGTGGATTCATCAAGAAGCGGCCTAGGAGCGGTGATTCTTCAAGATGATCATCCCATAGCCTACGCATCTCGGGCTCTCACACCCACTGAAACCAGGTACTCGCAAATTGAAAAGGAGTTATTAGCAATAGTTTATGGCTGTGAAAAATTCCATCAATTTGTCTTTTACAGAGACACTGTTGTGGAAACTGATCACAAGCCTCTAATCGGAGTATTTAAAAAATTGATTAATGATTGCCCCCCAAGGTTGCAGAGAATGTTAATGCGACTGCAAAGGTACAACATCACTGTAACTCATAAGCCTGGCAAGGAGATGTATATTTCAGATGCATTATCGAGAGCCTATTTGGAAGACACAGAGGAATCTGTTGAGCAAGCATTGCTACAGTTAGAAGATGAGATGATAACCCAGATTGCAGCCATCACAGCAGCTCATCCCATCACAGATTCGAGAATGCAGAGCTTCAGGGCAGAGACAGCGAAGGATAGCACACTTCAGATGCTGCGCAAGTACATCAGATTTGGATGGCCTGTAAGTAGCATGCATCAAGCACCTACTGATCTTCAAGAGCTAATCACATGTAAAAATGAAATTTATGAAGCAGATGGCTTATTAATGAAAGGCACAGCGATTATTGTCCCCGCCACCCTCAGGAAGAAAGTGTTGGATAGCATTCATTTTGCCCATCAAGGAATTGAGAAATGCAAGGCCAGGGCCAGAGGGGTGGTTTTCTGGCCAAAGATGAACGCGCAAATAATGCACATGGTTCAGAACTGTTCAATTTGTTGTCGATTCCAGAATAGTAGGCCAAAGGAGCCCCTTCAGCCTTTCCCTGTTCCAGAAGAGCCGTGGGCAGTCCTCGCAGCTGATGCATTTGAATACAGAAGAGCCTACTATCTCCTTGTAGTGGATTACTTCTCTAAATTCACCGTGCTTTGCAAATTGGCGAATTTATCTTCTATGGTAATTGTAAGTCACTTGAAGTCCATATTTTCTCAGCATGGTTCACCGCAGGTCCTGGTCACTGATAATGCAACTAATTTTGTCTCAAGCTACTTTAAAGACTTTGCCAAAGATTGGGAATTTCAGACGGTGACATCGAGTCCACATTATGCCCAAAGCAATGGCATGGCTGAACGGCATGTGCAAACTATTAAGAAAACTGTCAAGAAAGCGCTTGAAGATGGTCGAGATCCGCATCAATGTGTCCTGGAAATATGCTCAACACCAGTAATTAATGATTTGTCTCCTGCTCAGGTTCTAATGGGAAGGCGGATCAGAGGAAAGATGCCCTTAACTCCTCAGTTGCGCAGGCCGCAGCAGCATGACCATCACCTGATCACCAAGGAGCTCAGAGCACGTCAGGCAAAGCAGAAGGCCCATTATGATCAGACAGCTGCAGTGAGGAAGCCGCTGCATCCAGGACCTGCTTATGCCAGGACAGAAGGACCCGGCAGCCAGTGGACGCCTGTCAACATCATTTCCGACGCCTCCAGACCTCGATCTTACACCGTCCGGTTGCCCACTGGAAATTTAGTGGATCGATCGAGGCGGCACATCCATCAACCTCCAGCTAATGGTGAGAGCAGACAACACTCAAATTGCTACTCAGTTCTGTTCTTGCAGGAGGGGGAGGAGAAGGAGATGAGTGTGGCAGGAGCGGGAGTCACTGCCAATGCCAACCAGACAAGGGCCACGCAGAGTCCGCCCACTGAGAGCCAGCTTGATGGCTCTAAGACGCCCCCGCAGCGTCGCCCCGGCACCACACCCCCGTGCCCACATGTCACGCCTGTCACGCCCGTCACACCACGGGGTCGCCCTGGCAAAGGAAGAGCCAGGAGAAGCTTGGGACGCACCACCAATGCATCACCACTGCGTTCACCTGGAGTAGTTAAGACCAGGTCTGGCAGGGAAATACATCCTCCCAAGCCCTTTGAAGATTGGTAGCTGCATCATTTCTTCATCATTATGTCTGTACTTTGTTTTTGTTCTGTTAATGCTATTTTTATATTTTTATATATTTTATTGTCCTATTAATTTTATCTATGTAATTTTTATTGCTCTGTATCATTAACTTAAATATTTGTCACCTCATTTTCTCATGTTTAAATTCACTTTTAAAAAGAGGGAAGATGTTGTATTGTTACGTTGCCCAGCCTGTGAATTCACTTGTCACCTCAGTATCTTCTACAAGGCCCTGCAACACCCTATATAAGGAATGCTTTTGAATTAAACCTCAGCTCTTGCAAGTAACGCTGGTCCCCATTATTTACCCTCCTCTTGTCAATGATACAGGAAGAATCGTCGGTGGTGGGTTCGGCCAATATTCTTAGATCGCAAGTTAGCCGGGGCCTGGTTCTCTCTTATCCCAGTGATGAGAGAATTTGATGAAGAGGCATTCTTCAATTTCCTCAGAATGACTCCCGCCTGCTTCGACTGGCTGCTGGAACAGATTGCACACCTTATTACGAAGGAAGACACTCGCAGAGAGTCAATATCTGCTGGAGAAAGACTGGCTGTGACATTAAGGTAAATATATTTTGGTTTTGGATTTTTGCACGAGAAAAATGTGCATATTAAATGACATGGCAATTTCTGTTATCTCTGCGATATAGGTACCTGGCCTCTGGTGACTCTCAGATATCAATTTCATACCTTTTCCGAATTTCGGACAGGACGGTATCTGTGATAATCTTGGAAACTACTGCAGCAATTTGGTGTGCCCTGAAAGATGTGGTATTTGAACCCCTATCTGAAGAATTTTGGAAAAAAAAGAGTGCAGAATTTGAGTCCATGTGGAATTTCCCGATGTGCGTTGGAGCCATTGATGGAAAGCACTGCAATGTTCAGGTAGACTCATACAGCGTACATGGTGTGGTGTAGTTTTTAACCTTCTTATTATGCTTCCTAAAAAATGAATTATTTCTTGTTTCAGAAATTCCCTATGAGAGGATCAGAATTGTACAATTACAAGTTTGGAAATAGTATCATACTCTTTGCAGTGAGTGATGCTAAGTATAAATTTATTGCTGTTGACGTCGGAGCAAGAGGGAGGGAGCATGATGCAGGCGTCTTCGATAGGTCAGATTTTGG
The DNA here is from genome assembly GCA_029379305.1 of Frankliniella fusca. Classification (NCBI taxonomy): domain Eukaryota; kingdom Metazoa; phylum Arthropoda; class Insecta; order Thysanoptera; family Thripidae; genus Frankliniella; species Frankliniella fusca. The sequence continues at coordinate 412,050 of JAHWGI010000283.1, forward strand.
AAAACTGTACAACAACCACCAGTTGCAGCTGCCCCCATCAGTGTACAACCCCGATGTGATGGAATCTTTGCCTTATGTGTTTCTTGGAGACAGTGCCTTTACTCTGGATACCCACCTTATACTTCCCTTTGATAGCGGTTATAAACCCGAAGAAATTGTTTTCAATTATCGTCTATCTCGTGCCAGGAGAGTGGTTGAGAACGCCTTTGGCATTCTTGCATCAAGATTCAGGATCTTCAGATCAAGTATGATTGGGAGCGAGACCCTTGTGCAGAACATTGTCCTGTCTGCAACTGCATTACATAACTTACATCTAATGAGGGAAGATAGCATTCCCCCAAGACAGAGACTTTACCTTCCAGAAGGCTATGCGGATGTTTATGAAAGTAATGGTCATCTTAAGAAAGGTAGATGGAGGAATGAAAATAAAGATGAAGAGAACAGTATCCTCAAGAAACTTGAATCACAAGAGATGGTTCATGCTAATGTTTTATCTGGAACAGCTGTTAGAGAAAAATTCCTTGACTTATTTATTAAAAATTCACTTCCCTGGCAGTATGATGACCTTCCTGATGTAATTCCATAAAAGTTAAAATATTGTAATAATGTACTTGTGTATAATTGATCAGTCCCAGTCATTTTTTATTTAAAACAACACGATTAGAAATATACTGTAAGTATAAAAATGTCCATATGAAAGAAATTAAATAAAACTTTGACAACAATAGTCAATATGAAACAGAAAATAAATAAAACTTTGCCAACAATATTCCATATGAAACGGAAAATAAATAAAACTTAGAAAACAATAAACATTGTGTGCAAGATCAACAATGAAATACAAATCTAGTTATTTTCATCATCATTCAGCCACTCTTCCAACTCTTGAGGTGAATAACGTAGGAGAGTCGCTACCATATCTTGACATTGTGTCATGAAACGTCCAACCACTGCCGGTGGTAGCTGTTTTATTTGTTGAGCAATGCTCAGGCAGAAGTAATCCACTCCATCACGGGTTCTCTCTGTTAAAAATTGTCGAAGGAGTACGACCTCTGCTGATTCCTGCAGGTTTCCCTCACGGGGGGCAGCACGGGCATTCTCCTGTTGTGCCTGTTGTGCCCTCCTAGCCTCCACCTGTGCAGCCATGTTGGCGCGGATCCCCTGCCGATGCACCTCGTGGGCCTGGTGGAACGCACGCTGCTGATCCTGCCGTGCATTCACCCTCTCTTGGCGCACCTGACGAACGGTCAGCGGGAGCAGCGGTTGGGCTAGGTCTTCCCCTTCGTTCACGATGGCATCTTGGTCGTGCAGGCGCTGACGTTGCCGTGGTCCAAGTTGCTGCTGCTTCCTCGGCGGAGGGGGCGCACGCGCACGGACAGCGGGTGGATTGGTAGCAACCTGGTCTTGCGCAGGTGGTGCCTGAGTAGCTGCTCCTTGCACCAGGACTCCTCCGCCGTCTTCAGCATGGTTGCTGAGGTCGAGCATGTCAACGCCCAGGTCGTCGAACACCATCTGGTTGTCAACGCCGTGGTCACCGTCAACACCGCTCTGCACGAGTGTGTCGTACTCGTGGATGGTGGACAGTTCATTCATGTTCGTCATCGGTTGGAACAGAGCGGCTCGTCGACGCGTGCGGCGATCCTTTCTGTTGCGCCGCGCCAACGACGAGGCCGAGGCCGCCGATGCAGCCGAGGCGGCAGACCGAGTAGAAGTGGTGGAGGCCATAGAGACCATGGACGACCCAGAAGCGTCGGACAGCTCGCCAGGGTCGAGCATGCGGCGGGTCCGTTTCGGAGCGAGTGGTGATGGTGAGAATTTTTCTGGCCCGCGCCGTATCCTCTTGGATCGGCCACCTTCCACTACATTCACTATAGGCGACACCGGGGGTGGCGGGTGCTCTTGCTCGTCCGGGCCCACGCTGAGGTTCAATGGCTCGCCGGCGCCTTCATTGTTGTTGGTAGGGTGGCGTCCGTGGCGTCGCAGAGTTGCGGGGGAACGGAGGTCGAGGAGGTTCGAGCCTGCCGGACCAGGTGGTGGAGATGGTGGGCTAGCTGATGGAGAAGGTGGGCCAGCTGATAGAGATGCTGCGCCACCTGACGCAGGTGCTGCGCCACCTGACGCAGGTGCTGGGCCAGTTGACGCAGGTGCTGGGCCAGCTGACGCAGGTGCTGGGCCAGCTGATCGCGATGCTGGCGACGAGGTGGCGACTGGCCCCCGTCGGTGCTGCAGCACCGCGTTGGGCAGCCGCGGCGGAGCAGCTGGAGCAGGCCGGAGCTGCAATTCCTCGTCCCGGCGCTCAATGGCCTGCTGCACCGCCTCGCAGCAGTTTTGCTGAGCACCACCAGCACCTAATGACAGCAGAACATAATGCTGGACTTACTCTCTTAAGGCTTCCTAAGGCCTAGCAGATTGAGAAGAGCGGGCCTTTGTCGGGCCTCCGCGCATACCTTCGTCGACGAACCGCATGCTGGAGCTGGAGCTTGCCAGGTTCGACACCCGAACCGCGGTCATATCACGACCCACCTCGTCCAGCCAGCCCAGGTCATCGTCAAAGGGCTGGTGACCCCCTGCTGCACCACTCCTGTGCTTAGCTTTGTGCCTGCGTAGCCTTCTGTCTCTGTTGCTCTTCATGCGCTCCCATTCGGAACGACAATAGTCAGCTGTAAAATGGAAACACACATTCAATTTCAGGTTCTAGCGAGTCAATAACTAAAAATACAAGGACGACCGCTAAGATGCGGTTGACAATCGACATATTCTCTAAAGGCAAAGGCCAGGCAGAACAGAAGAGAAAACCATAACCCCCCTCAGCGCGCAACTTACCATCTGCAAAATCTTCCACGAAACAGCCAGCAATTTCCACCCATGCTGCATCGACAAGCTGCTTCTTGTGGTGGACTTTCAAAGTATAATCATAAATTACTCTCCGTTTGCGAACGAGAGCTTTCAAAGCATCGCGATTAAATGGTATTTTCGCCGACATCTTGATGTACACACACTCACACTTGTACAGCTGGTCACATCGCGCTCGTCCCTTGTGCGATGCGCAACTGTCGACGACGAAAAGCGCGCAAAATGCCAACCTGACAGACCAATATCCACCAAGCGGTACATATTGCCAATAGATTCTCACAGATTGAGGTTGCCAGCCGAATTCTCCCCTTTTAGAAATGTATGTAAAAACTGATTTTTCTTTCCATGCAGCTTTAATTCTTAGCCAACTCGGAGAGGCGGACAGGCTGTCGCGACAACGCGCTGTGTGTGTACATGAAAGCGGTTTTGCCGTTCGTTCTCGTAAACTATCCATCGGATCGGACTTCTAAAATAAATATCGGAAAACTGAAACTTTAACGAAAAATCGGCTCGCTTCATGTTTGGCCCTTCCTCTCTCCGAAACATGTGAAATTCAAGCTTCAAAATTGCCTTCGTAAATTGAAAGTCATTCCTGAATTTTTCTAAACAGCCCCTCTCCAATACAAGCGTTTCAAACTATCAATATTTTTACAGAAACAGAATCCTTGGACTCTCCCCTTTCCAAAAATAGACGCGTTGATCTATTTTGCTTCCAGATTAGCTTTAATTTTGCACCGACAACGGCCAGCGCGGACATACTGTCCGCGCGGACACGGGCGGACGCGGACGCGGACGCGTTCAGTGTGGGGGCACCTTAACACAGATTTCACGAGGAAGTTCACTACTTAGTAATGTCTTATCCTGTTGTTGGCATTGATATTTCCTTTCTTGAAATAACTTAAATGTATGATATTTAATACAATTCAAGTTTAACGGGAACATAGCTATTTCCTTTGTTTTTAATGGACTTGGAGATCTGAGAGCTGTGCGCAGCACACTCCTCTCATTTTGAGACCACCAAAAAAGAAGTCAAACTTTTTTTTATCCGGGGAAACAAATCTCACTGAAACTAGTGCGAGCCAGTCTTAATTAGTTTTACGCAGCACATCCTCTGCGACAAAGTGGTGTGCTCCAAAACGCTCTGCTCTTTTTCTTTGACAGACTGCGCAGCAGCCACATACTTACTTTAGGGCCATCACAAGGCCATTCCATGCGTTACTCGCAGGTGACCAGACCGTAGCGCGCTCCTGCAGGTAGCTGCGTGCCTCTCTTACTCCTCCTCTCCTCCTCCTCTCCTCCTCCTCTCCTCCTCCTCCTCCTCCTCCTCCTCCTCCTCCTCCTCCTCCTCCTCCTCCTCCTCCTCCTCCTCCTTCTCCTCCTCCTCCTCCTCCTCCTCCTCCTCCTCTCCTCCTCTCCTCCTCTCCTCCTCTCCTCCTCTCCTCCTCTCCTCCTCCTCTCCTCCTCCTCCCCTCCTCCTCCTCCTCTCCTCCTCTCCTCCTCTCCTCCTCTCCTCCTCCTCTCCTCCTCCTCCCCTCCTCCTCCTCCTCCTCCTCCTCCTCCTCCTCCTCCTCCTCCTCCTCCTCTCCTCCTCCTCTCCTCCTCCTCTCCTCCTCCTCTCCTCCTCCTCTCCTCCTCCTCTCCTCCTCCTCTCCTCCTCCTCTCCTCCTCCTCTCCTCCTCCTGCTCCTCCTCCTCCTCTCCTCCTCCCCTCCTCCTCCTCTCCTCCTCCTCTCCTCCTCCTCTCCTCCTCCTCTCCTCCTCCTCTCCTCCTCCTCTCCTCCTCCTCTCCTCCTCTCCTCCTCTTCCTCCTCCTCCTCCTCCTCCTCCTCCTCCTCCTCCTCCTCCTCCTCCTCCTCCTCCTCCTCCTCTTCCTCCTCTTCCTCTCCTCCTCCTCTCCTCCTTCTTCCCTAGTGTTTCCAATCGGTCGGATTCTGGCTGTACCCGACCGTCTTCCGTCTCTCTCCCTCTCACTTGACACGCATGAGAGTAAGAGAGACGGAAGACAGTCTGGGCTGGGCTGGGCTGGGCTAGGCTGGGGTTGGTTTGGGTTGCACCGAGCTGCTCAAAGCTGCTCGCGAGCGCCCCGCGCCCCAGACTCGCACTCGCTGCCTACACCGCCAGCCCTCACGAGGCGTCACACGGGTTTCACCCGGCTTCTGCTGTACTGGCGCCATGATTGCCTCCAACGGAGCAGGAGGAAGCCACCTCCCCCTCTCCCCGACTCTCAGCACCAAATCCCTGATGGTTGGTCTTCTCGCCAGCCAAGTCCGCCGACACGGGGGGCCGGCCGGAGGGACCGCCGGGGCGGGGGGGATGTAGGTGGGCAGCACCAGGTCGGGGCCGCGTGTCCCTGGAGCAGGAGCGGGACGGTTCGGCCCCAGACCGGCGGGTTCCGGTGGTTTTCGTCCTTCCGGCCCCGCCGGGCCCCGCCGGGCCCCGCCACCCATCCGTGCGCGAACACGGACAGAGGCGGGCGCGGGGGCCTCGCTGGGCTCCTCGATCTGAAGTCATGTTATTCAAACGCACCATGTACCACTTCGCCGTGCGGCCCTGCTCAGCCCCCGCCCCGCCCCCGCCCCGCCCCCGCCCCGCCCCCGCCCCGCCCCCGCCCCACCCCCGCTCCGCCCCCTAGCCTTAGCATTGCAGGGGGGTGGAGGTGGCACCCCCGGCCGGGCTGGGCTCCGGGCCTGGCTGCCTCTCGCGCAGTGTACGAGGACGGCCGCACCCCTCCACTCTCCCGGAATACAATGTGGCCAATGTTCCGGTTTGCTTGTCGCTCACGGGCAGAGATTATAATCATCCCGATCTGCATTCCCACCCTCTCCACCCCCACCCCCTCTCCCTGTCCATGTCCCTCCCCCTGGGCCGTGATTAAAACGACTCGCCCTGCCCAACAGCTGTGAAATGGACAAACAAAACGTTATGACCCGCCGCTCCACCTGGGCGGGGCGAGGCGAGGCGAGGGGCGGCCGAGTGGGGTCTATCTGGGATACGCGTGTGCGGTGTACCTGATGTACCAGAACGAGCGCGGGTGCACTTGTGTACACCGCACCAACCAGATGCATCGCGTGTCCTGAACACTTCTGTTCACTTATATATTTGACAGTCAGGGACATAATTAGGGCATGTGTGGGGGCGATGCATCGCGGGTTGCCTAACTTCAGGGGCAAACCTCGAATTCTACTTTAATGTCTAGTATTCCGTTACGTTTCTGTGTATTGTATTCTGTGGACTCAAGAAAGGCGGGGGCGAGGGCCGCACACGGGGCCACCACTGCGGCTCAGTGCGCCCCGTACGAGGGGGCCTCAACTCCTGAAATCATGTGTACACAATCGCTGATATCTTCGAAATCATTGTCAAAAAATTGTGGATCTATTGCCGAAAAAATTGATTTGAGTGCGTAATTTGGGCTCATAAAGCTCAAAATACGCTTGTATTTCCTTTACGAATTATTTCTTTCAATTATAAGAGGTGTAATCATGTGAAATCTTGAAATCATGTGTACAGATTTTGGGTGAGTTGAGGCCCCCTCGGCCCCGTATGACAGCCGAAAATCGGAAATTTGGGTCTCCTTCGGGGACCCGAGGCGATCGCCCCCATCGCCCCCCCCCTAATTACGTCCCTGTTGACAGTGTGTTACTCACTGAGAGTTTTCCCAAAGACTTACATTTTTCCAAACGTATATATACCACTATTATATGCCGATTGATTTGTGTTTCTATAGATTGTATCAAGTACATTAAGAACCGACCACTTTCCAAGCAGCACAACATCTAAGTTTATTCCAATTAGTGCGTTCTCCATATGCCCCCTGCCCCCTACCCCTGCCCTGCCCCCTCTCCCCCCTTCTACCTCCCCCGCTGGCCCGCGCCGCCGGGGCTGAGGGAGCTGGGCGCGGGGAGGGCTGGCGCCGCCAGGGGAGCGCGGTTTTGACGTTGACATGAAGAAGATGAAAGTATCGAGAGGTTTCGGAATCAAGACGTCATGGTCCCCCCCCCACCACCCCCTGCCGCGCTGCGCCGCACAGTGTTTCGTATGCGTAACAAGATGGATGGGGCTGGAGTGGTGTTCGATCCAACGGTCTGAATGTGAGATGACTAACGGAAATCAACACGAGGGAGTGTGTGACGGCGCGCCGGGGGCGGCGATGACGGTGGTGGTGAGGCCGCGCGGGAGGGTGGCGAGACCTATCCCCCCCCTCCCCCCTCCCCCCACACACTCCTACCCTCGCCCGACCCAGTCTGGCGCCTCGCTTCCGGCTGGCGACGTCTAGGCGCGCCGAACGACTCTGTGACGGACGCCTCCGGCCTTAAAAAAGCGATTGGTATTCACGATGAAACTGGCCTTCCGAATCAGAGGACGAAACCTTTGTCGTATGGCGATAGTAAACTGCTTGGCAGCTCGAGGCGGGGCGCCGCCCGGCCGGGTGCGCGCGTGAGTATAGGGCTGCAGGGCGGCTGGGCGAGGGGTATCTCACCTCGATAGTGGGTGTACACTGATGAAAAAGTCAACTATTCCCTGCGTGACCTGATTCGAGGACATTATCAGGCGGGGAGTTTGACTGGGGCGGTACATCTATCAGATATGACTCATCAAGATTGAAAGTGACTAAATTTTGACAAGAAGCGACTTTCTTTTTAAAACTGGGTGTGACTAATACCTTTATTGATGATAATGAACATCTTTGTGTCTCAGAAGTTTAGAACAAAGTCACACAATGGACGTAAAATGCTCAATATTTTAAGGCTTTTTGCGACTTATGACTGAATGGCTGAATTGAATGGAGGTGACTAAATTGATTAAAAGTGACTAAAATGTGACTGACATTTCGAGGTGATGCACCGCTCGGGCTGGGCCCCGCCTCCAAGCGAAGCGGAGCGGGGCCGGCGTTGTTCGGCGTGTAGGGCGTGTAGGCGCAGGTGGTGCCCCCCACCAAACCTCTCCCCCAAGGTTGACGCGCCATCCCCATGCATACTTTACGCCGCATTCCAACGACCCCATTACACGCTCGACTTTGCGGGGATGCCAGCCGGGCCCAACGCTCCCGTGACACCAGGTCACCTGGTTAAAGAATGGACTCGGCACGAAACGCCCGCGTAACTTCCAGCAGCTTGTACTCGTACACCGCCCGGCGCCCCGGGTCCCACCCGCCACGGCCACCCCAGTCACCAGAACAAGCGTAAGATTACTGATACCTTAGAAAAGTCTACTTCACGATTTGTGCAATAACTTCACGGAAAAAAAAAAACTGCGTCCTGGTTTTCGCGCATAGCCCCGGTTTTCGTACGGAGAAAACGTATTGCAGCGTCTTGGTTGCACCAAAACTGCTTGAAAACCAAGACGCTGTTTTTACCGAGTTTAATGCGTCGTCAGCAAAACTTGTGCCTGTTATCGTCTCCAGCCTTAGTACTGCCTCTGCCTATCCCAAGCCTTTCCCGCGGCTCATGCAGGCGGCTTGTTCCAGTGGGCCACAGCATGGGCGCCGTACCGCCCCGCTCCGCCCCGCTCCGCCCCGCTCCGCCCCGCTCCGCCCCGCTCCGCCCCGCTCCGCCCAGCCCCGCTCCCGATAGTGGGGTCCGCATAGAAATGCCCACTGCAAATCGGAGTAGAAGCATGAGCTTTGGAACACTTGTTCATTGGTACCTGTGGGTCGATTTAAGAACGGGAGGCCATCGATTTGTCCCTTAGGATTCAAGATGGCGGCCGGTTTCCAAGATGGCGCCGATTTTACGACTTAGGCCCCTGTTAGCGGCCCTGCACGTGCCTTTGATCCGATTTTGGTGAATCTGGGGTCGTTTCCTACTATAAGAGACCCGTGGAACACGATTCCGCTCCTCAAACAGTGAAAATTTTCATTTTTTTAACGTTTAAAATATTTTTTTCCCAAAACTTTTTTTTTACAAAAATGCAAACTTTTTGGTTTATTGTGATTTCTCGGAGAACGGTCGACATTTCGGCAAAAACGACTTCTATAAAACTTACAGAGCACTATGTGACGCAAAAGTTGAAAAAAAATTGAGCTCAATAGCACCGAAACTGAGGTCAGGGGAAGCACACAAAGGTGACCTAGTCGCTCGCGCTGCGCTCCACGGTTTCCAAAGGTTTTCCGTACGTGGCACGCAGCGGTGGCCTTATCGGCCCAAAACGTCACCTGGGGTCACTGGTTGGTCTGTTAAGGTCAGGGGTCTCGTTGAGAGGAACCATAAGAGGAAAAGGACGTGTCCGGCGGGCCTGCATACCCTCCAGGGGTGGATCTTTATTAAAATAGGGTCATTCCTAACAAGACTTCGATTTATTGCAGTGACCCCTTGGAATTTTGTTTTGTTTTGACCTGAGTCCATAGTACCCTTTGAGAGACCTTTCCCCAATTTTTTTCAGATTTTTAGCTCAAAGGGTTCCGGAGATATAAGGATTTTAAGGATTTTGAGCCTTTTTTACTGAAATTTCGAAAAAACGACCTGGGCGGAGCCGAAACGCTCCCGTAAGCGAGCCGATCATGTGTAGGGTTTTAAAATTACCGGTAATTTTGGTTGGGTGTGGTAAATTACCAAAATGAACGGTAAATTGGCAATTTACCGGCATATTACCGGTAATTTTACTAAAATGCTTTAAACGGTTGAAAATATTGTTAGAATTTAAAATATATGGTTAATATCAATAAAACAACTATTTTGGATCGTCTCGAGTCGTTCTATAACGTTTAACTTGCGTTTGATTTAAATATACGTCGGTAAAGAGGGAAATACGCAGTAGTTTGTTAGAGAAAGTGGCAATCGAGATGAAGAAGATGGTGGTTACTTTGACAAAATATGTGGTATAACTTAGCCACATACTGTACCTGTACCACAAACGTATTTTTATCATTTTGCTTTCATGTCAAATTTTCGTAATGGTTGATACTTGTTAATAATACTTCTACATATACATTTATTAAACTGATCATACGGCATAATTTTTTTGAGGCACGAAGTAGCGTTATAGTTTTGTTGTCGGATGCGATTTTTCTTATTAGCATGGGCGCTTTTGTTTGTAAAACCGAAATTTTATAGGATTTTGATAAGTTGGCAGAGAGGTAGAACTAAATCTACCTAGTTCTCTGCAGCAATGCCATTAAAAAGTTTGTGGAAAATTTTGAGAAATTTTGATTTAGGATCTCCACTTTTATGGTTATACTCGACTTGTCGCTGGACAGCATGGAGTCAGGCTAGGCTAGGGAGACGCAAGGTAGGACCCGGCGGGACGACGTTCTTCCGAATCGTGCGAGAGAGAGGTCCGGTTTTCTAGCCTCTAAAAATATTAAATAGGTAAAATTATTAATTTAACTCCACAATTTTCTTTGGTTACATCATTAGTTGCCATATAAAGATTCAGCCATGATGATAATTACGTAGTTTCGACAGAAAGTGTTTAAATAAGTTCTCAAATCTGTCTTTCTCTCTCCCACGATTCTCCATGACGTTGTCCCATCGGCTTTATTGTATATATAACCCATACACTTCAAGGTATTGGAAAAATGAGCTCCACAGTTTTCATCTATGCAACGTTCGGAATACGACAACACCAAAAATATGGCAATATTTTGTGACTTAAGCACCGTAAAGTGTTTAAATTGGTGTCGGTGCGCCATTACCTTACGTCTCCCTAGCCAAGCCTGACTCCATGCTGGACAGCTGCGTGGAAAGAGGAGCCAAGCAGAGTCAGTATTGATGCAAAGGCTCGACCACTACTCAGAAACTAATTTCTAATTCGTTGATCTAGAAAGCTCAAATTTGACATGTCGACATGTGACCTATACTAATATCAAACACTGAGGTAAAAAAGAATATAGGAAGTATACGAGATATCTAGGTGGTTTCTAGCGTTTTTAGATGATCGCCAAATACACTTTTTGGGGGTCCAACACTTGTAAAATTTCGGATATGGGAGTGATTGACCCCCCAAAAGTGTTTTTGGCGGCCATCTAGAAATGCTTTTTTTGAGGTTCTGATCATTCCTAGGTGGTTGCCAAACACACTTTTTTGGGGTCCAACACTCCCATATCCGAAATTTTACAAGTGCTGGACCCGAAAAAAGTGTTTTTGGCGACCATCTAGGCTAGAAATGCTTTTTTTGAGGTCCTCGATCAATTCTAGATGGTCGTTAGAAAACAAAATTTTGGGTCCTTAAGTGTTATTTCTGTCTTTACGGGGCTAAAACATCGGTTCGGGGGTCCGGGATTGAAAATATATATATATATATATAATGTAAATAATATGACGATTTTGAGTTTTTTGAGGAGCTAAAACTGGTAGAAGGACCAAAATAACCAACTTTTTTTTATTGATGCAACTGAAAGAAGAGGCTGAAAACCTCTAGAAACCACCTAGATTTCCCGTATACGAGGTGCGGAACATCTCGATAAGATACCGCCAAAACCCGTTTTTTAAGCCAAAATCGCCCTTTTTTCATTTTCGCCGGCCTGTAGCGCTTAAACGAGGTTCGGTCCCACATGTCTCACCCGTTTTATTAGAAAGAGCGAGTAACTATCTTTCATTTTACCCCCAAAAGGTCAAAAAGTTATGGGGAGGTCAGCCGTCCAGGGCCGCAAAAACGCATGAAAAATTAACGAAATTTCGACTTTTGGGGTATTAGGATTTAAAACTCGTCCATTCTGGGATCGGATTCGGATCCTGGGATCATTTTACGTACTTGTACATGATCGACTCGCTTTCGGGAGCGTTTCGGCTCCGCCCAGGTCGTTTTTTCGAAATTTCAGTAAAAAAGGCTCAAAATCCTTAAAATCCTTATATCTCCGGAACTCTTTGAGCTAAAAATCTGAAAAAAAATTGGGGGAAGGTCTCTCAAAGGGTACTATGGACTCAGGTCAAAACAAAAAAAATTCCAAGGAGTCACTGCAATTAATCGAAATCTTGTTTGGAATGACCCTATTTTAATAAAGATCCGCCCCTGGAGGGTATGCAGGCCCGCCGGACACGCCCTTTTCCTCTTATGGTTCCTCTCAACGAGACCCCTGACCTTAACAGACCAACCAGTGACCCCAGGTGACGTTTTGGGCCGATAAGGCCACCGCTGCGTGCCACGTACGGAAAACCTTTGGAAACCGTGGAGCGCAGCGCGAGCGACTAGGTCACCTTTGTGTGCTTCCCCTGACCTCAGTTTCGGTGCTATTGAGCTCAATTTTTTTTCAACATTTGCGTCACATAGTGCTCTGTAAGTTTTATAGAAGTCGTTTTTGCCGAAATGTCGACCGTTCTCCGAGAAATCACAATAAACCAAAAAGTTTGCATTTTTGTAAAAAAAAAGTTTTGGGAAAAAAATATTGTAAACGTTAAAAAATGAAAATTTTCACTGTTTGAGGAGCGGAATCGTGTTCCACGGGTCTCTTATAGTAGGAAACGACCCCAGATTCACCAAAATCGGATCAAAGGCACGTGCAGGGCCGCTAACAGGGGCCTAAGTCGTAAAATCGGCGCCATCTTGGAAACCGGCCGCCATCTTGAATCCTAAGGGACAAATCGATGGCCTCCCGTTCTTAAATCGACCCACAGGTACCAATGAACAAGTGTTCCAAAGCTCATGCTTCTACTCCGATTTGCAGTTCTTTTTGGAAAATTGTTCTATACGGACCCCACTACGAGGCGCAGTTTCCTTCCCGACCGCGTTCCCTCAGGGAGTCGTTTGTCTTCAATCGCCTCCTCCTCGTGCGGCCGCATTGCCCCGCGGAGACGCGGCGCTATCGGGCGCCATCATGCTCCCGGGGAGAAGCATGTATTTCATTTCAAAGAGTGACGCGGACCAGCGAGACCCTCTTCCATCGAATACGCTGCACTGGGTGTCTTACGGAACACGTAGCAGTAATGCGGGTTTCTCTCTAGCCGCTCCAGCCCTGAGGCGCTGTCATGTAACGTACCGTTTAACATAGTAAATATTAGCACCTAACAATTGATATTGTTACAACTTTAAAATTTGTCATTAATTTAACGAATCAAAAACGGAATAATTTAACTAAGTAGTTCAGGATAGGCCTTCCGACCGACACCTTAAAAATTTGAGGGCACGTGTTGACATTAAAATTTTACGTTAAATAGAAGTTGATAAGGTTTTAATATAAAAGTCGAGAACTATATTACTGGTTATTGATTATAACTTTTACTTTTATCCTCTAGTTTCGGATAAGTTATACACTCTCATTTGCTTACGGATGTGCTATCTCCATAATACGGAGAATTTTATGCAATCGTAATATGGATCACAAATCATCTGTAATACGGATAAAATCATCCGTAATATGGATTGATTCATCCATATTACAAACTTTGCTTGATCCGTAAGTTACGGTGAATTCGGTCCATACTCTATGGATGAAGGCATGTTTGTAATATGGATGAAATCCTCCATATTACGGATGATTTTATCCGTATTACATATGATTTGTAATCTATATCACGATTGCACAAAATTCTCCGTATTATGGAGACAGCACATCCGTAAGGAGATGAGATTGTCTGAAGCACTTGGTACTTGCTGTCAAGGGGCCCCAAACCCGCGCCAGTAGGCAGCCACACTTACAACCCCGAGAGGCATTTTTAATAATAAAGAATTATTAGTTTTTAAAATCGTAAACTGAATATTTGGTGTCTTATTCTACGAAAGATAATATAGGAAAGTGTGGTTTGGGTATCAAAATCTTACTACCTTTAAACCCGTCAGGAAAAAAAGCGAAGAGTTTGGATATTACTCTGGTAAATTTTATAGCATTTGGCCCCTAACCTAATCTGTACTTCCAAGTCCTGCGATTTCTGATTGAGTGGCTTACCCAAACTTGCTCCTTTATGCGTTATGCCTGTGAATTCAGATTAGAGGAAGGTCACTCCAATTTATTTTTTTTCAAAAACAGATTTAAATAAAAAATACATGGATAGCTTAAAGAGATTCTACTCTTACAAATATTATGAGCAATGCTGTGGGTGGTATTTAGGTGAAAGACATTACTTGTAATATATGAATTATGTCGAGAGTGTTTACACTAAAACAGTCTTAATGAATCATTGAAGTATGTACTTCCGTTTGATAAGAAATGGGAGGTGAGATGGAGGGGAGAGGGGGTTAGCGTGTTACGCAGGTGCATTTTGACTAAACATTCATATGATCCCGGATGTGCGGGGGTGAAGTGGAGGGTATGGGTCAGGGTGGTCAGGGATGGCTGAGGTCCCCGCACAGGAGGCCACCGCGCATTGCGCTTCTGCCCTCGATCCCATTGGCTGCGCGGGACTCCTAGCTTCAGGAAGACTCTCAGAGGCAGGCACGGACTGGCCCGGTCGGTGGGTCAGTGAAACCGACCGGGCCCCCTGAAAAGGTATCAATCCGGGCCCCTCTTTTGAATTATGCCCCTGTACATAGGCATTTTTCCTGACTTTGACCCTGTACGTAGGCAAATTCCCGACCGGGCCCTTAGCACCCAGTCGCACCCAGTCCGCGCCTGCTCAGAGGGTATGCTTATCATACCTGTGCCTTAGTGGTGCTACGCCCAAAATGTCTTTCCGGAATCAAGGATCCGTGGCACCGAACCGCGAACGGATTTGAACTCATCTCCGCTTCCATTGCCAATAACTGTGTCCTTCTCCAAGTCCCGTCTACCGCTGCTATGGCCTCTACACTGAAAATCCACGAGTCATAATTCTCGCCCCCATACGAGTGAGACTTTGAGGGCAATTTTATTACTCTCTGGAGAGTAAGAATTTTTTTCCTCACCCTTAATGAGAAAGAATTTTGAGACCTCGCCCAAATAAAGTGAGAATTCGTGCTCAAACTAAGTGAGGTTAAAAAATCCTTACTCAAATAGAGCGAGGCCAAAAGATTTCTCGCTCGAAAATAGTGAGGTTAAAAATTCTCACTCCAATTCAACATGGGAAAGTGTCCTCTCCCATTTTGGGTGAGAAATTGGATTCCAGGGTTTGCAGTGTATCTTAATTTCTTTAGTTATAGTTCCATTATTTTAGGAACAGCGTATGTATCAACACACTTCTCTCATCTACCCCGTGCTTTCGAACGACGCACGACGGGCCCCTAGTGTAATGCTTTTTGTTTCGCAAGTATCTAGAGTAATGCTTTTGAAGATTTTGTTTTATTGTGCGTTGTGTTAAAGATTTACTAGCGGCGCTACATTCTAAACTTTTTACAAAGAATTTCTTTGTATAGACCCCTTGTAATAGAAAGAATTTTGTGCTGTCGTAGGATACAGGAAATTTCCTTTTATTACAAAAGAAAATTCTTTGTATTACAAAGGTCTGTCTTTGTATTACAAAGATTTTTTTCTTTGTAAAATACGACAGCACAAAATCCTTTGTAATACAATGAGGTTTCTTAGTAAGAAGTTTAGAGTGTATACTATACGTTTTGCTGCTTCTGTTACGTGATACACTCGTGTTATACACTTGTGTTATTACTATTGTTGCTATCGTAGAGCATAATATTGTGTGTAAGTCGGTGTAAGTTTGTCAAATTTGTACATAGCTACACGTAATATTACGATGTGCTCAATTTGTGCATAAGCATCGCGCGTTTATTGACGAACACAGCAATGTACTAAAAAGTACATAACCCGGGAGGGTGTGCATCATCGTAAGCTACGGCGAATATTCACAGTAGACTACGGTGACTGCCATTGTACGCTGCGGTGAGTTTCACTGTAAATAAAGGCGAATATTACGAAAAGCTCGAGGGAATTACGTGTGTACCTGAATGTGTACAAACCCATGTACACACTATTTACTGCATACATGGGCATACACATTATTTGCTGAACTCTTCAATGTATTCAACACTTTCTTTTCCATAGTTTCCGGGCCTGCTTGAAAACCAAGACGAAACTTTTCTCCGTGTACAGTGTTGTTCGAGTGCGGATAAGTTGCCTACCCGCAAGGGGCGCTGCAAGGCTGGCGACCATAAGCCGCAACAGTTCAGTCCCTCTCCGGTTCAATGTGTACCGGAGGTGATGTATGATCAACTTACTTCATACTCGTGCGGGACCAGCCGGCTCCGGCCTGCTGCTGCCTTATTAGTGGGGTCAGGGAGAGGGGGGGGGAGGGGGGCAGGCAGAAAGGCAGCCTGCGAAGGCTCCCGAAGGCAAATTGTAGAACAAGGAGGGGAGGGGGGGAGTGGCGGCGAGCAGGGGGCGCGGCGCAGCGCGGCGGGGCGTGGTTTTGATGGGTAGGCCGCGGCGGGCCGGCCCGCTATTAGAATAACAATCCCCTCCCTGAGTAGCACCCCAGCTACCCTCCCCGACGGGTCCAGGGCGCCCGCCACGCCCCCGCGGGCATGCTCCCACCCCTCAGAGCACCCCGCACCCATTTATATGTTAATCTGTTTATGCCCGGCCCCGTCCGCCCAGTAGGTAGGCAACCCTCGCGGTCCGGCGAGGCCAGCGAGGCCCCTCGAAGAAATCAGTTGACGAAGCCCTTCGCTGCTCCCCCCGCCGGCCCGCTCGCACGCCCACGGCTCTGGCGCCGCCCCCGCCCCGCCCCACCCCCGCCCCACCCCCGCCCCCGCCCCGCCCCCCGCCCCGCCCCCCGCCCCCGCCCCGCCCCGCCCCCGGCTCCAGCCGCCTCTCCCGGATGGGCTGACGGTGGTAAACATTTTTACAGGCTCTAATTCCGGGGACGTTTTATGCGATTCTGGTAGCGCTGGTGTCGTGGGGTTCGGGTTGGGAGGAGGGTAGGGGAGGGGTGAGGCGCCGGGTGGTGGAGCCGACCCAAGACCGTGTCCGCCTCCGGGGGCCGGGCAGGTTGCTGGGCAGGCAGGGGAGTGTGCAACACCAATGCGGTTATTGGCCCATGCCACCGTGCGTCAGATATCGCAGGGACGTGCGAACCAGAGCGGGAGATGCTGCCGGCCGGCGCTCATCCCCCCCCCCCCAGGCCAAAATTTCCATGCATGGGACTCCATGGGTGCCGTTCCTCCATGGAACTCACGATTTCCCATGAAGATAAAAGTTCCACGGGATTTTTGGCCGCGGTTTACATGGTGTCCTGGTTTATTCCAAGGGGAAAGCAGGTCCTATGGTGTTCATGGGTGTACTTCCCATGAAGATGAAAAGTCCCTTTCCTATGGTGATTAAAGTTGTTAGACGAAGTGCTAAATAAGTCTTACGGACTTGTATGAAGTGTGTCGTCGGGGTGTACGAATCGAGGCGGAGCCGATTCTGTTGTCTATTTTCACGTAGCTATAGTGGTTTACAAGATAGCAGAAAAAAGTGCACAGATCTTAACATAATTGAAATGGCAGTACTAAAATGCGCCCGGGATGCCAAATATCAAATTTCAGGCCGATATTGTTAGAATTAAAGATTTTATAGAGTTTTTATTTTTCATGGGAAGAAGGATTTCCCATGGAGCTCGTTCACTGCCATGGTGAAAGATAAACCATGGAAGAATAAATGCTACTCTCATGGAAAGAGAACAGATCCGGCCCATGGAAAGTCGCCATTTTTCCCATGAGGACGCAAGTCCATCAAGGTGTCGCAAAGAATCTCCATGAGATCAGCGGCATCTCCCATGGGAGGAAAGGATTACCCATGAGACCCCTTGATACTTCGATCATGGTGTGACATGGGACCCTATGGAACGGTCATGGAAATTTTGGCCTGGGCCCCTCCTCTCTCTCTCTCTCTCTCTCTCTCTCTCTCTCTCTCTCTCTCTCTCTCTCTCTCTCTCTCTCTCTCTCCCTCCCTCCCTCCCTCTCTCTCACTTCGCTCTTTCTCTCTTTTCTCTCTGACCTGGCTCCTGCCTCAGCTTCTGTCTTCCTTTCGTATACTGGCACAGGCGCTATGCGAGCTGTCTACAGCCGGGGAATGCCAGCCAGCCTCCTCGTGTAGGATGCACATACCAGGCATGGACTCCGCGCTATCTCCCCCCCTCCCCCCCCCCTCCCTCTCTCTCTCTCCTCCTCTCTTGCTCGCTTTCCTCCGAGCCCCGTCCCCGTTACCCCTCTCTCTCTCTCTCTCTCTCTCTCTCTCTCTCTCTCTCTCTCTCTCTCTCTCTCTCTCTCTCTCTCTCTCATGCTATGCTGTTCGCAAATGATTACTTTGCGCTGGGCAAGTAAAGCAGGCACATCCATTGGAATACACTAGAGAAAGTCCGCCTTTTCCCTCCTGTCCTACCCCCCCTCCGGCTGCAGGGCCCGGCAGGGCCACGTCGAAGAGGGAAGCTAGCGCTGTCGAAGTACTGCAGTACTCCCAGAGGCCACGAGTGTTATTGGGAGTTACTGAAACCACAAGTCGCCGGCTCCGGTCAGTGCACAAACTTATTCCATGGGTCATTTGCGGCCTGCGGCGCTGTCGAGTCCAATGAGACAAGAATGAGGCGTGTGTGAGGGCGAGGTGAGAAGTCTCAGGTGCATGTCGGCGCCCGCCCCGCCTGCCTCTCGCCTGGTCCCCGCGGGCCCCGGTGGAGGGCGACGAGTGTGAGGCGGGACGTGCTTTTGTACAGCGTGTTAATGAGCCCCTCTCGAGTGTCCAGGCTACGCTGCGCGCCGGGGCGGGCGTGCTCTCGGGACGAGTTGCCCAGACAGAGAAAAACAAGCGCGTGCAATATCATTTCTTGACGGGGCAATTCCCACCACCACCAACACCACCCACATCATGTCCCCCTCCGGCTGCCCGCCCGGGTGGGTCCTGGTGAAAGGGTGTGTCCAGTCCAGCTCCAAGCGCCCCCCTCCCCCCGCCCCGCGCCCGCTGTGCTGGGGGTCCGCATCTGTCCCTCTGCGCGGCGGGCTGGACCACTGGTTCCGTGACGTCACCGTGACGTCACCGTGACTTCATCAACCCTATATCGTCATTCTCGCACCGTCATTGTTTCTAGCATTCATATGTTGTATAACTGTTGTTGGGCCCGCTGCGGCAGTTCCGCACCATCCATCCACCCAGCCAGAGTCTCCGTCATTCTGCCACCATCCAAACCTTTCTCCATATTCTCCTACCCCAACATTGTGGACGTATACTCTGCAAACGCAAATGTGTACTTGAATGCAGTATTTCCTGCATACCTACATGTATTCAGGAAATACTGTGTACTCAGTCAAGTATGCAGGAAATAGTGTGTACTTGGACAAGTATGCAGGAAATCCTGTGTACTTGACCAGGTACACACTAAATCTCCCCCATAAATGTATGGAGGTTTTAGTGTGTACCTTGTCAAGTACACTGGATTTCCTGCATACTTGACTAAGTACACAGTATTTCCTGAATACATGTAGGTATGCAGGAAATACTGCATTCAAGTACACACTTGCGTTTCTAAAGCAAGGAGGGGGTTACGCCGTCCGAGTGGAGGAGGTCCCTCCTCATGCCGCTGCCCAAGAAGGGGGACCTCAGCCAGTGCACCAACTACCGCGGTATTGCCCTGCTTTGCGTGGCGTATAAGGTGTTCGCATATTTCATCTTCAGGCGGCTCTCACCTAAAGCCTGATAGGGGATTACCAATGTGGTTTCCGCCCGCGCCGGTCCACAACAGACCAGATTGTCCTTCTCCACACCATCCTGAATCATCGCTGGGCGGCGGGGAAGGACGCCTACCTCCTGTTCGTGGACTTCGCGAAGGCGTAAGATTGTGTGCACCGGCCCTCCCTGTACAACAGGGTCTCAGACTGGCGGCCCGCGGCCCCGAGGGAGAGAGATGAGGCCATGGACGATGCGTGGGAGCGAGCGAGAGGGCCGACTCTGTTCGTCTGAGACCCAGAACCACTCTCGTCATTCAGCCCTCCACGACTGAACCTTTTCCCCATCTCTTCATAACCCAACAACATGGTGCAAGCAGAGTGCAGCACGTTGCAGATCGTCGCATGTTTTCGAATTTTAAATTCATATTTTTCATCAAAAATGCAATATTAGTTTAAGTTTTGTTGCGTCGGGTATTGGGAAACCACACTGCTGACGCGAAGCACTCCGAGGTAGTCGAGCACACAAACTCGACGAGTTATCAACAGTGCTGGAAACCCGGCGACAAACACCGAGGAGGGAAGGGGGTAGGTGCCAGGCTTGTTGGCGAGGCAGGTGCCGCAGGCTGTGTACCCGGCAGCGCGACAAGCAAATAGGGGGAGGGATGGAAGGGAGCGGAGCATAATCACAACAAACTGAGCGGAAAACACGTCACATACTGCCTCCGCACGGTCACCCACGCATTCTCTGAGAGGGAGCACGGAGCAGGGATGCTATGTGCAGGGCAGGGGGCAGGACGGGGCTGGGCGGGACGGACGGATGTAATGTGGAGAGATCCTGATCTGGCAGGCTTTACTGTTTTTCGCTGAGTTCAGGTGGGGGTGGAACTGTATGTGAGTTGCTCACTTTCGCTTTCATGTTCGCAAATGTGTAACTAGCGAAACACGCAAGGTGCAGACCCGTCTTACTTTCCCGGTCGCTGCGGCTCTGCGCTGCGGGGATCCGCTGCTCCACCCCTGCATTATAATGCAAATATTGTCCGCTTAGGAGAGTCAGACTCTGTTGCCGGTCCCACCCGTGTTTGCTGGAAAGGTCGCCGTCTGTCTCTATATCCCCTTCTCTCTCTCTCTCTCTCTCTCTCTCTCTCTCTCTCTCTCTCTCTCTCTCTCTCTCTCTCTCTGTCTCCTTGTTACCCGCTGGCTCCCAGAGATCACGTCTGAAACTTCCAAGCTCGCACAGTTGATTTTCTTTTACGCGTGGAGGGCTACAAAGCTACACACTGGCCACCTGTCCTGCCTGTTGGGGACAGCGTCCTCGTTAGCGTTGTGACTGTACCGGTGTGACGGAGGGGGGGTGGGAGCCAACGCAATGAGGCACACAGAGACAGTCAGCCACGGATGCGCACATTTCAACCAAAAATACCCGCTTATTGTGCGCACATTTCAGAACTAGTCTGTCGCTCATCCTAGCGTCGCCTAGGGGACATTTTCGGCCGCCCAGAGAGAACTCCGAGCCAATCAGAGGCCTACTAGTCACGTGCCGGAGGCGCATCTCTCACAAGATGGTCTCCAGGTCTCTGGCACATTTCTGCCACACAATGAGAACGCCCCGGGGTGTGTCCGAATTCTCGGTCGGTTTGGCCGGATCGGCCGGGCCGGTTTGCTCTGCGGCCGTTGCGAGCCGGGCATGACGGACATGACCGACATTGCCGACACATTCACATTCGTTCGGCGAGGTGGAGGTTGGTGCAGGTGGGCGTGGAACGGTGGCAAGTCTAACCTACCTATTGCAACGTGACCAACACGCTCAGAAGATGGCTCAAAGAAAAGCTAACGAATACTGTAAGTGTAACATGATCATAATTATCACAACTTTTACATCAGGTGACATGTATTTTTATTTACAAATTCATTGCAGGGAAGGATGAGGAAACGCGAGCTCTCGTCAGGCTTCGTATCGCGCATGACAAGCTTTTCACTGGTTCCAAAGGGAATAGTTGTCATGGATGGAAGTAAAGTTCATTTATGTTTGTAACGTTGTTTTAAAATAGATTTTTGTTTGTTTTGACATCAATTTCACATGGATGATTGTTGCAGCAGAGTGGTAATAGAATCCCTTAGGAAAGAAGGTGTTACACGAGAGGACGATAAAAAGATCAAAAGAAAATGGTCGGATGAGTGTCGGAAATACAAGGTTATTATTGTAGAAAATTTGCATGGAAATGTTGACCAAGTTTGCACATAATTTGATTGAGAATATTTCCTTTGACAGGATCTAATGAACCCTTCAGCACACCTCACAGGTGTTGGTACAGAAGATGGAGAACCTGTAGATATGGATCCTGTTGTATTTGAAATACTTGCTTCATACCATGAAACGAAACATAACACAAATCCACCAGCCCTGTTTGACACATCTGTTCCCTCTGGAAGAGAAACCGATGCTTTGGGTGAGCACTCATATTCAACTGCTAAGTCAGAGTACCTTGGCAACACAGCAGCAGGGACTAGTTCGAGTTGTGTTGTTCCTGAGGAGTATATAACCGAAATAGAGGTTCCATCAAGTGTAAATTTTGCTGAAGACGATGATGGTGACTGTGAAGTTTCGGTTAAGGCCAGTTCAAGTAAGAGGTGCTGTGAATTCTATAATAAGCCTACAGAAAAAAGTAAGAAAGTCAAACAGAATAATAACGATGAATGGTTAAAAGAATTTTTAGTACAGAGTAGGGAAGACAGAAGACAAGATATGGCGCAGCTGGTGACTGTTTTGGAAAAATTTGCTCCCAAATAGTGTTAATTAAGACTGACTTGTTTTTGTTGTATGATTTATTTTGTTACTTTAAAGTATGTTGATGACTGTAAACTTAGGTTATTTTTGCATCCTCAAGAACGTGTACATGAAGTTGTCATATACTACTGATAGATTGTGAGTCTGATTTATGATAATACTAGTCACGTCTTTGAAGATTGAAATGTTATGTTATGTTAAATGTCATCAATTTTTTTCCTTTTTTGTTGTATTTGTTTTTTCTTTTGCAGATTTTTACAAGAGCTTTGTAAGGAAGACCTAACAGAATTCCTGCTGGTCAAGAAAATAAAATCTCATAGTAGCAAGACAGATCCAACTAACAATGGGGAGGGGAGACTTTATAGCTACTACATTTTGTCCTATTTTTGTCTGTCCAGGGCTGCCTGATGTCTGCCTAAATTATGTGCTAAACATATTATATCTCTGTATGCAGCGCCATCAGATTCAGGTCTGGGGGCCATTTGCCTTCGTATGACTCTATTGTGAGGAATTACATCACCTTCATTCAAGCAGATATTGTGTAAGACACAGCATGCAGCAATCGCCTTTACTGCTTTTTTAAACTTTATCTCTAGCGGTCTGTGGAAGAGATTTCTCCATCTGGCCTGCAGTAATCCAAAAGCCCTCTCAACTACAACCCGGGCTTTGCTTAAATGGTGATTATAATTTTTTTGATTTTCTGTGAGGTTTACATTTTTGTAGGGGATCATAATGGTAACGGGGTCCCTCAGGCTAGTATATCCTCCATCTCCAATAATGAAATAGCCCCTCGCTTGTCGCTAGTGGAAAGCACGCACGACGCTCAGCCACTGGTGAAACCACGCACAGCGCAGCGGCGCTAGTGAAACTACGCACGATGCTCAGCCACTGGTGAAACCACGCAGCGCCTGTGTATTTTAAATGGGCGCTGCGTGGTTTCACCAGTGGCTGAGCATCGTGCGTGGTTTCACTAGCGCCGCTGCGCTGTGCGTGGTTTCACCAGTGGCTGAGCGTCGTGCGTGCCTTCCAATAGGGACAAGCGCCCTTGGTGGGTATACTCCCTGACGATACAAGCCACTATGTCTGAAGACTCTCAGGTCGTGACAGCTGCCAGGAAATCCACTGAAGATATCAATGAAGCGTCCATTGTGATCAACTAGAGCTTGCAAGTTGATGGAGTAATAAAGTTTTCTATTTATATACTCCTGGCTTTTTCCAGAGTCATCAAGAATTAAGTGAATCTGACAGCAGTCAATGGCCCCAACGCACAGGGAGAAGGCTGGTGAATCTGCCATAATGGCAAACTGCTCTCCAACTTGATCCACATTTTCAGGATATTTGATGACCTGTTTAGCTACACTAATTATTCTGTCCAGAACAGGATTGACTAAATCAAAAACTGATTCGCGGGCAATGTCAAAAGTATTTCCACATATACTATAGGACATCCCTGCTGCTAGCCAATATAGGGTAACTATGACCTGATGAAAAGCAACTTTTAAATATAACAGCAGATTCCTTACGTTCAACTTGTTTATCTCTATAAAGTAGGGCAAAAATTTTACTTACTGCAAATTCCAGAGAATAGCCGTGAGTACGATGAAAATCAACTATTAATAGGCGCATATTAACTCCAAATGTAGCTCTAAGGAAGAAGTCTCTCAAAAGGTAAAAGAACAAAGAAGATAAAATGGAAGAAAACAAGAAAGTCACAAAAGAGAGACCATCTCAAGTCAATGTTATTCACATGATAGAAGGAGATGCTCTGATGCTACGAAACGAAATTCTCCTAGTGCACTGTGTAGCGAAGGATCTAAAATTAAGTGATGGATTCGCTAAACTTGTAAAGGAAAAATATGGTTTAGATGGTGAACTAAAGAACTTGAAGCCCTCAATTGGCACTGTGTGTCCACAAATGAGCAAAGATGGTAAAATGATCCTTCACCTAATCACTAAAGCAGAATCTAGAGGGAAACCGAAATGGGATGATTTTGTAAACTCAGTTCAATCTCTAAAAGATCTCTGTATTCAAAATAATATCAATCAAGTATCAATGCCCAAAATTGGAACTGGCCTGGACGGCCTTAAATGGAAAAGAATCATGAGTCTTCTCAAGTCTATACATTTCAAGAAGTAAACACCAAGGTATCAATATACTATCTTAGGGATAAACAAGAACTGAAATACAGGGAAAGTTTGAACAGCAGAGTAATGAAGAGTGATCAAAAGGTAGACAAACCAGTTATAGAAATTCTTGGAGACAGCCAAGTCAAAAACATGGGAAGCATTCTACAGGATGAAGTAAGAGAAGCTTCGACTTGTGTTACCTCAAAACCCAGTGCCAACACCAAAGATCTGACAGAAGATCTAAATTTAAATATGTCACATCTAACACCTAAGGACTTTATGGTTTTTGTTTCTGGAACCAATGACAATGAAATGTATTTGGAACATAGAAAGGAATTGATTAGTCAATCCAAACACACAAATATAATAATAGCCAGCTGTCCCATGAGATTCGACGATGAAGAGCTATATAGAGAAGACATACACTGGTGTGCAAAATTAGCCGTCCACTTTTTTCTCCGCTCATAATTTTTTAAAAAATAGGGCTAGAAACTTGAAATTTGGAGGAGAGGTGGTCCAAAGTGTTGTTGAAACGTCCCTAAAGTCGCAACAATCAAATCCACCCCCTTCATTTTTTTTCCACCCCTCGCGTAAGACCCTGTCATTTTTTGACACTTTCGCCGGGGCAAAAGTGTCCTTCCAGGTGTCGCAGAGGTTTGAAATTCACATGGCCGACTCAGTTTTGGCTCCTCTTTCGATTGATACCGGAGCCACCCCCGTCGGACGAACCGTTCCGGAGCCACAAAAAAAACCACCCCTAAGTAGGGGTGATTTTTTCGGATTTTTTTCCACTGTTCTGCGCGGTAGCAGGAGGTCCCCTGGACACGACAAAAGTGTCCCCATGTCCGTCGCACCCCCCCGGGGGTGTCCAGCCCCGAAACACTGACACCCCAAATCTTGATTTTTCACTAAAATCACCAAAAATGACCAAAAAAGGGTCAAAAATCACGTTGCACAATTGATTTCAGCCGTCTGGATCGACACCCGAAGTGACAAACTGCAGACCAGACGGTAAAGCCGTTTTCGTGGGGGTTGCAACCCCTAACTTTCCAACCCCCAGCGCAGGGGATGGAGGGGCGGAGGCGGGTCGCCGCGGTCACGGTACGATGTGTGAGCCCCTCAGGCACCTCCACACCAATTTTGAAGTGATTCGGTCCATTCGTTACCTTCCAGGATCAAAAAAATGCAAAATCGTGTCAATTTCAACCCCTAAGTTTGCACCCCTTTTTCTCCTCAGCCAGGAGGGGCACAACATCCGCTTCGGTGCGCGAAGGAGCGCACATTCAACCTTTACCAGGGTGCAAACGCGCAAACCCCTGCGATCATCGTGTCGGCCACGAGAGCCACGCGAGTGAGCAGACAAAATGACCGGGGTCGGTGTGCTCGTGACTTTGGATGTGCCATCGAAGCAAAGTCGATCTCAAAAAACATCAATAGCAGCCCGAAAACTTAACAAAACGAAGCTACGCAACCAAGAAAGTCTCAAAAAAGACTGGAGGCCTCTGAGAGTTCACCGATGTGGCAGCCAGGCCACTTCATGGCACTCATGTGAAACCACAGAAACGATTCAACAATGAAAAAGGAAAGAACACTGCTCACTCGCGTGGCTCTCGCGGCCGACACGATGATCGCAGGGGTTTGCGCGTTTGCACCCTGGTAAAGGTTGAATGTGCGCTCCTTCGCGCACCTGAAGCGGATGTTGTGCCCCTCCTGGCTGAGGAGAAAAAGGGGTGCAAACTTAGGGGTTGAAATTGACACGATTTTGCATTTTTTTGATCCTGGAAGGTAACGAATGGACCGAATCACTTCAAAATTGGTGTGGAGGTGCCTGAGGGGCTCACACATCGTACCGTGACCGCGGCGACCCGCCTCCGCCCCTCCATCCCCTGCGCTGGGGGTTGGAAAGTTAGGGGTTGCAACCCCCACGAAAACGGCTTTACCGTCTGGTCTGCAGTTTGTCACTTCGGGTGTCGATCCAGACGGCTGAAATCAATTGTGCAACGTGATTTTTGACCCTTTTTTGGTCATTTTTGGTGATTTTAGTGAAAAATCAAGATTTGGGGTGTCAGTGTTTCGGGGCTGGACACCCCCGGGGGGGTGCGACGGACATGGGGACACTTTTGTCGTGTCCAGGGGACCTCCTGCTACCGCGCAGAACAGTGGAAAAAAATCCGAAAAAATCACCCCTACTTAGGGGTGGTTTTTTTTGTGGCTCCGGAACGGTTCGTCCGACGGGGGTGGCTCCGGTATCAATCGAAAGAGGAGCCAAAACTGAGTCGGCCATGTGAATTTCAAACCTCTGCGACACCTGGAAGGACACTTTTGCCCCGGCGAAAGTGTCAAAAAATGACAGGGTCTTACGCGAGGGGTGGAAAAAAAATGAAGGGGGTGGATTTGATTGTTGCGACTTTAGGGACGTTTCAACAACACTTTGGACCACCTCTCCTCCAAATTTCAAGTTTCTAGCCCTATTTTTTAAAAAATTATGAGCGGAGAAAAAAGTGGACGGCTAATTTTGCACACCAGTGTACTTAGATATAACAACAATTTAGAAGAACTTTTGAATTGCATTGGTTTAAAATCCTTCGTACGTTACGAAGAATAGTTCTTTGTAAGAAACTGAAAGTGCCGGCACCCTACTCCTCCCCGCCCCGGCCCCTCCCACTCCGTCGCCCGATAGTTGATGAATCTTCGGTCTCCGAAGAACTATTTTCAGGCGTCCGCCGGGCCATTTACCGGTAAAAGTGGCGTCGACGCTTGTCACTGCCATCCGTCTTGTAGCGCCGCGCTGCCGCACGTGTCTCGCGGCCTTGGTGGAGCGGGGCAGAGCGGGGCAGAGGTCTCCCCCCCCCCCCTCCTCCCTCTCTGGATGCACAATGCCCCCTGCTCTGTAATTAGAGAAAGTTGGCGTAAAACCGGACCCGCTCCGCCAATTTCAAGTTAGATTGGGCGCCACGGGGAGGCCTGACCCTGACCGCAGGGTCGGGCGTGGTGGGGCGGGGCGGGCTTCGCGGCCGGAAGCTGTCATTCGCAATCGGGTCCGGCCTGACCGCCGCACCAGCCCGTGACCTCTGCACGCTGCTGGTCGAAACTGACCCCAACGTCCTCTGTAAAGAAAGAGGGCGAGGATGTTCTGCTAGTGACCCCTTGTAGTGTGGGCTGTGAAGCGTCTTAGAGGGGAGGCTGGGGCGGGCGGAAGGACACCAGTGGTGAGTAGGAGACCGGCCCGGGCAGCCCGGGCGGACCATGTAGCCTAATTCGCAATTCATGCTGGGCTGAGGCTCCACACACCCCCCGCCGTACCCCCCGGTAGCTGGGCCTGGCTGGCCGCGTTGTGTTCCTCTGTGTTTTTGTTGGTTGCCCTTCCCTTGCCCCTCCTCATTTGAATAGCCCCCTTTCCCCCTCCTTGCCCCCGGCCCCCCGCCACCCATGGCCGATAAGGGGGACCTAGGCCCGCATAATTTGTTTACCCAGCATCATGCCGTGGCGTTCCCGCCGCCCGGCCCAGTAGCCGAGCCCCACCCCGCCCCGCCCAGCCCCGCCCCGCCCGGGTGCCGGCGGCCAGACGCACCTGCCCCGTGAGCTCCGCGCCCGGGCCGACCACTGCCCGCCACACCCTGGTACCGCTCGTCGTCCCGTATAACCTTAAAAACGGCCAAAAACCGGCTACCAAATGACCGGGACCGGGCCATCCCGTCGAAATTCCCGTAGTAAATTTTTGTCTGTGACGGGCGTGCCCGGGCGTGCCCCCGGGCCACAACATGAAGCCCATTGGAGGCGGCTGCAGCTCGCGCGTGGGCGAGGACGACCTTCTTGTCCTCTACCTCTCTCCTCTCTCGAGAAGTAGCGTAAACAAGGAGATTAAACGTGGCGCGATGGCCAGCGCCCCTGGGGAGCAGCGCGCGCGCTGCATTGTATATTTGAACGGCGCCTTCTCGATTGAGACAGCATAGTTGTACGGCAAAAATTTCGGACAGTCACGAATCGGCCTAAAACACGCGCTCAAATGTTGAAAAGAAAATAATGGTTGAAAACAATTACACGATGCTGACTGTTGACTAAATGTATGATTATGCCTGACTTTGAGTCCGAGCCGGGTGACGGGCGCCTCGTCACTCGTCTGCTCCCCGCCGCCCCGCCCTGCCTCTCGACTCCAGCGGCTGAGGGTCTCGGATGCAGCGGATAGGCACGCCCGGCCCCTCCCGGCTCCAGCCCGGCTGCACTGAGCCGCTCTAGATGAGGGCTAGACGCGACCCGAAGAGCCGCTAGACGAGACAGATGACGAGACAAGATTAGAGAATTTATTTTTTCCGCATTTTTTCTGTTTATTTCTTTTTCACTCCACTTCGATTCTAGACTATTACGCATGGAGACATGTCTTTCACCGAGAAAAAAAGGACATGGTTAACGCCTACGATCTGCGACGTACCGAGCCAAACCGCACTCTTTGCTTACGTTTTATAACTTACAGAACACACCGGAATTTCGGGGACGCTCAGTACAGCAATAATCCTTCACAATAAAGGCAGTTCACTCCGTTTCGGTCTGGTCGTGCATGAAAAATACGGTTTGGATCCTACAGGCAACCTGGGATTGGATACGGTATCGTAGTATCGTGCTGCCGAGCTGCTGCAGCCTTATACGGAAATGATGCTGATTCTGGAATTGGTGCACTTTAAACTTTCTACAAAGAAATTTTTCGTACAATACAAAGAATTCTGTGCAACCGTATATTCAATAAATTTTCTTGTATTGCAAAAAGGTTTTCTTTGTACTACAAGGAATTTTCTTTGTATCACAAAGAAAATTTGGCTTTGTATTGGAATTCTATTACGGTTGCACAGAATTCTTTGTAATACAAGGAATTTTCTTTTTAAGAAGTTAAGAGTGTGGAATTGCTCTGTGAATGATATTTTAAAAGAAGATTTAAATTCGAGACACACAGGCTTCTTGTAACGATTCGACGCCTCAAGTCTCGCCCTATGCTAGCTGTGACAAAAGTCACAAAATGCGCGGAGCTCTCTGCTGTCGCAAGCTGATCATCACTCACTCAACCACGTGTGTAGCGACAGCGGGGCTATCACTCGATCGTTCTCCGTAGGGAGCTGGTCCTGCCCTCGCCCTTCCGGACCCGGGGCTCGCTGATCACCATCTGCACACATCACCGACCCGCTCGGCACCACGCGCGCTGCGGCGAGCCTCGTGGTGGGACGGGGGCGATGCTACTACAACTCAAGACAGATAGGAGAGGTGAGTGGTTCCAGGGACTTCTTCTTCTTCTTCTTCTTCGTTCGGCAACGGAGTTGCCTTATTCAGGGGCACGGTCACCGTGTTTGCCTTATTCTAAGATCGCTGGGAAATGTATGTCACAGAACTTTTTGTACTTTCCATATTTTGGATTTTTCCACGGAATTCTTTTGCTGGAGCCTCGCTCGTACAGGCAAACTCTGCTCAAAATTTCTGTTTTGTATGATGTTGAGACAAAGTGTGCTTCTCATGTATCTCCGCTGTCTTCCACGATTTCGCGAAATCGTATTTGTCTTACACCGTATGCTCCGCGGTGAATTTCACTGTGAGCTACAGGGAATTTCACTGCAAGGTGCAGTGATCCACGGTGCAGTACTGTAACTTTCACTGATATTCACTGAAGCCTATACAGTGATATCGGGGGTGATATTCACAGTAGCTTACCGTGAAAATCAACGTAAGCTACACATTGCTGCAGGGCTCACGACTGTAGCTTACAGTGAAAATCAGTGTAAGCTTTTAACAGAGCTCCTCTCCCTCTTCTTTTCTCTTCTTCGTTTTCTTCATCGTCCCCTTCTTTTCGGGTCACTCCCTGGCGGCTTCCGCTGCCGACTCCTCCCGAAGCTCGCCTTGACCACATACAGCCGGGGCTTTTCTCATTCTCTTTGAAGAGCTTTGTGCTGGAGCACGAGGGAGAGATGTTATCCCCGGAGTATGGAGCGGGCCTCCCGCCCGGTGAGAGGAAAAGGAAGAGGGAGGAGGGGGGGGGGTGAACGAGTGAAGCGCTGGGAACGTCGCGTCTGATAAGGAGAGTTGTGGCCACTCTCTCCACCCCGCCCGCCACGCCACGCCACCCCCCGCCCCTTGAGGAGATACAGACAGCTCGTCGTGGCGTGGAGGTGGTGGCGAGGGGTGGAGAGCAGGGGAGAAGAGCAGGGGCGGAGCGGGCAGCGGTAAAAAAGACGCGATTCGTCTTCCTGCACCAAGTGGCTACCAAAACGCGCCCCTGGCATCAATCAGAAGCTGATCGAGACGGCTCGGCTCGACTCGGCTCGGCTCGGCTCGACTCTCTCGCTCTGCGGTGAGGCGGAGCGGAGCCGAGTCGCCTCCTGGCTGCCGCTGCTGTGATCCTCCGCGCCTCTCTGGAGTTCGGATCCGCTGGCGCAAAATCACCCCGTTCTGCTGCATTTTCTCCCAAAGCTATATCAAGCTAAGAGATATATCCGCTTTAAGCCAGCGCTAGCGCTGGTGGTAGGGAGAGCTGGGTGGAGGGGTTGGAGGTGACCATTCGGTGCTTCTTATCGATATCAACCTTTGAGTGGGTAACTATGACGGTTGATATCGATGAACACCACAGAAAAGTCGCCCGCCACCCCTCCACCCAGCGCCTCCGATCGCCAGAGCTGGCGCTGGAGCTGGCTCGAACCGAGATCTTTCCTTAACTTGATATATAACACAAGCATACAGCGTCGTTTGGAAAAGTAGGTTTCCAAAAGAAGTGCGCGCTGCTCTTCTTAAATTTCTGAAAGCGGCACGTATTTGGGGTGCCAGGTCACTTTAGCCCTCACGCGCTCAGACCACCCGCGCCTCCCCACCGCATAAACCCCATCCCGCCCGTGTCGTGCCGTGAGTCTAACTGGTGGACGTCAACGTGCGGTTTGCGGGTGTGTAGAGGGGGAGGGGGAGGGGAGGAGTTAAGCCACACAATCCCAGCCAACGACGTTAACGAAGCAGAAAGTAATGAAAGATTTGAGATTAGCGCCCTACCTCACGTCGCGCGCCCCCTTCCTCCCCGGCAGTGGGCTGCCTGCCTGTCACACTCTGTGGCGCTCACGCACGCCCGCGGCGCTGGCTCTGCAGGGCGAGGGCAGGCGAGGGCAGGCGAGGGCGAGGGGCCCAGCTCGCATGAAACCGACCCCCTGACAAAATGATTTTCAGCCTTGGTTTTGGCGAGCAGGCTCTCTGCCCCTACTGCCATGGGAAATGACTCATTTTCTGAAGTTCGTGGCGTAGCGTCATGTGGCCACAAAATGAAAAATCGGCGAATGACGTGTTTTTCTCCTCTGTGTAAGGCCGTGTCCCTTTCCCCCTTCCTGGTCCGCGGGGAAGTCCCCTAGCAGTGTTCGGTTGCAGTCGGCGCCGCGTCCGGCAGTTCCGCCATCCTCGCCTCGTCAAAAGTTTGGGGAATGGCGCGCCGCGGAGAAGCTGGTCTTTTGAAGATAATCTTTTTTTAAGAGCGTGCCGCCCGCATGGCACATCATTATTACTCGCCAGGGCTCTTTCTCTCTCCGTGCCTGTCTTCTTCTCTCTCTCTCTCTCTCTCTCTCTCTCTCTCCCCCTTCTACCCCACCCCGCGTCCCCGCGTGGAGTTGTCACCGAGAGCGACGAAGACTGCTGCCGAAACAAAAGAACATCAAAGCCTCGTCTTCTGATTGGGTTAGTCCGCGACGAGATGGCAGAACAGCACGTCTGGTTTCCATTTATTTTTTCTCGTGATTGCTGGGAGTTTGCACGCCTTTGCTGGCCGAGTCTGATGTCCTCCCTTCACTCTACGAACTCACTTCACTTTCGGAGAGAATGATGCCCCTCTCCGTCCCCATGCCTTCCCCACCCCAATCATCCCTTTCCGGTTATGAGCGCGCCGGGGCCAGGGCCGCAGGGGCGGGAACAGCCGGGAACGGCAGCCGTTTATTTCGTCAGCGGTCTCGCCTCTCCCAAATCGGCCCGCTCAAAGCCCAATTTCGGAGGCAAACTTTTCCTAGAGATATTACGTGAAGCTGGATTTGGATAGTTGAAAATTTCTATCTTAAATACGAGATAGACGCTCGTTAAGGCCGTGTGAAGCTGAGCCAGAAGTGCGCCTAGGGTAAAAGTACCAAACATGGATTAGGTACCAAACATGGATCATATCTGTTTGGCGGGTTCTAACGGCTGATTGGGTCGACTGAATTAAAAATTTCAAAGTTCCCCAGACGACTACATATGCAACAAAATGGGTATGTGACATTTTATTGTCTGCTCGCTCCTCTACCCGCTGGAGCTCGCCGAAAAACAGTATACACAACAGACCGCGTCAAAGCGCGCAAAAAGACAAGGCAAGATACATGGCTCTACTTATTTCCTATTTGTAAGATAACTAACCGGAGGAAATACTTGGTACTCGATGAGAAGACATTTTAACACTGGATAAACAAATGTTACTTGTGTGACATGTTATCATGCATTCTCTGGAGAAAACGTTTCCTGATGCATTCTTCACCATGCAAAAGGATAGGGGCATCACAGAGATAATGCAGCAAGAAACGTTTTCTCCGAAGAGTGCAGCAAGAAACGTGACACATGTAACGTTAGTTTTTCCAGTAAAGATATGCCTTCCCGGGTGGAAGGATCTCCACTTTGAAATGTAAAAGCTAACAATAAACCGACTGAAATTCTTGGTGCAGTTCGACCTTAATTTACATGTACTGCAGTTACAGATAATACTTACTCATAGATGCACTCAAATTTTACAAAGTAATGATAGTCAAACTATTAAATACCACGTGCGGTTGAAAAGTAGTTGAACTGCAGAAAAGTGTAAACTATTTGCAGATATTTGAAGTTAAACTACAACTTGACTATCGTCAAAATGCAACAATTTCGGACCGTTTGCAGTTAAACTATAGTTTACATATGCAGTGTGTCTTTAGATTGAGTTTGTAGTTCGAACTTAGTTCAGTCGCACATTGTTTCTTTCTCGGACTATGCATAAGCCCCATTGTCATATGCTCATAAAGTAGAGTTCAAATTTTTTTTTTAAGAAAAATTCTTCCTCTTCTTTTTCTTTCTTCTCAAGCGCCTTTCGCCTTAGTATTTTATTTCACACTTTACTTCATTGTTGCATGTTTACTTACCTTTTGATGATGACGTTTGAGCGGCTGATGTCTGGAGTTGAACCCCGGACCTCGGAGCTGGTAGCCCGTCATGCTGACCACTCAGCCACTGGGACACCATAGCTTGGTATCGCAGTAACATGGTGTCATGCCAAGGGTCTCAGCCAGCCGGCCTACTGGTCTAACTACAGTTTAACTCCAGTTTGTTTGCCATGTAACTGTGGCTCCTGTTGGATTTCTTAGCTTTGTTTGTTTTCTGACCAAACATGTTCCTTTCTCGGCCCCGCCTCCTTGTTTCATACCCCAAAAATCTAAACTTCGGTTGTTCGTGATTTCTTAACCGGGGATGTCGGTCAAGTACCTGGATAGTAGCCTGACTGCTGCAGGACCCCACCAAAGGACAGGGGTAGCCGGGCCGGGGCAGCCCCAGTGACGTGGAAATATGGAAAAACCACCGGCTGTTTGGCAAGTTCGAGATGGGTAGAATCCCCGTGCGTAGGGTGCCTACGGGACGGGAAACCCCACAGATCAGGATCAGGTACAAAGTCATTGTAGTTGCAACTGAGGCTAGAAGGAAAGATTGCTCCACAAAAGTAAACTCTACAACATCGCCTCACCTTATTGAACAAAAAGAATTCTAGAGAACACACAACATGTGCGTTGTCACATGGAGTCGATTGATAAGTTAAGTGCAAACATATTCACACTCACTAACTGCAAAATAAATTACTATCTTTACTTTATAAATAACAAGAGTGCTTTTGCGATATAAGTGTAGAAGCAGCTGCTTATACGAGTTGAAGCCAAAAGTTTACTCCAAAACGTAGTAAATTTAAACTTTTTAGTCGTGTTTATGCGTAGTCAAGGACTCTAGCTAGTATGATTTTCTAAACAGTAAAATATCCTTTCTACGATTGTACATGCAACTATAGTTCCAGCTACTTTCACAAACTGCAGCCAACATTATAAATGTAAAACCAGTAAAATTGCCGTCATTGTATAGTTTCAACTACAGAAAAGGATATGAGTTAGTGTTTGCAGAAAAACATTATTTAGTTCAGAGTTTTAGATAGCAGTTCACAGCTACAGTTTGGGTAGTGCAGTTTAAACTACAGTCTAAATCGAGATCCTACCACTCGGGTTTTTAGACTGAAGATTTTGATCCTTTACCGTAAGTAATTTGGAAATGCGGGTAGGGGTAAAAACATAGAATTCGAACCGTCCTCAAGTAACTTCTTTAGTTTGCGCCTCAATATCAGTCATTAGAAATCGTTCATGCGTGATGCCACTTTGCACACGGCAAAAAATGACCAAAATAAAGGGATTGATGCAAACAATCAGGACGAATTTCCAACAGGAAACTTTTTACAAGCGTCTTCCATTGCGCCTTACGAGAGGTTCGGGTAGGCCAACCGGCGCACACATTAGATCTCTTCCCACTCTTAGCGCCCTAAGGATCACGTGACTGAGCAAGAAAATACAATAATTTCAAAAGCGTATGTTTGAAGTTTATTGAACAGGTTTCAGGCAACATTTCTACCGCGAATCGGAGGGTATATGTCACGTGGTTAGTTAGGATATATAGTAAAGAATCGAATTTCTCCTTAAATGAAATGTGACTTTCCCTGGCCCTATATCAGCCCCGAAGATGCAAATGGGCGGGGGGGGTAATTTCGTAAGCAGAATAGTGAAAGAAACACGTTGGTATATGAGAAACTATTTATTTCGTAGACAGACGAGCCTGCAAAACGTATCCAAACAAGCCTAAGTTTTGATCCATGTTTGGGTCAGCGTCCAAACATGGATCACAACCCCTAAAAGGGGGAAGGGGTTGTTTTGGGATAAAACAAAAAAAGTTGCCTTCCCCTAACACTGTTGTGTATCACATATGTGAAGGACAACAGTCTAGCTTAGTGATCCATGTTTGGGTACCCCCACCCAAACATGGATTAAAATTGGAGGTCATGGAAATTCCCTATAACTCCGAAAGTATTGGAGCTAGGAACTTTATTCCCTCAGGATATCTTCCCCTGAGGGTTCAAACTACACACCGATGAAAAAAAATTTATGCTCATCACACCTTTATCGATCCCAAAACTCTGGTTTTCCGAAAAATGATCCATGTTTGGTACTTATTTTACCCTACCTCGGCCTGCAGCGCCTCACTCCAGGAGTGCCTTACGCCTCGTTGGGTCCCGTCGCACAGAGAACCACCTCATGATTAACCTTGGCTCTGCTAAAGTCACGATTTTGACGACGTTGAGCGGCGCGAGTGCACTCGAGTGCAGCCCCACATTGCATTGGAATTCTTCTCATATGCAGTGACGTGTTGCATTCCGCAGGAATATAGGTTGGGCCGGAAGGTGGAGCACAGTTGGACAGATTTTTAGTTTTTGCTCTAGATTCGAAAGCGTCTGATTGAGAATGACCGGATTTATCGAAAATCGTACTTTTGAGTGTTGTCTTTCCTACACCAAAGCCCTCATATATCCTGTCACTAAGTACTTGTCAACAGAAAGTTTTTACCAATATTTGCACCCTGTCCCAATGTGCCCCGTTCAGGGGCACATTTTTACTGGAAAAAAAACCGGAAGACTGTAGCGCATCTTTACCCACCTCAGAGAGTACGTTCAAATCGTAACGCAAGGGAAAAAAAATAAATTGTGGTTAAAACGGACCAAAATTGGCTGAGTTATTTATTTTTTCCGCGATGTTGGGTTTTCCAGACCGTGCGTCGGTCTCCCCTGGTGCTGTGACAGACCGGAGCATTAAAATGATAATTTAAAGATTAATTTCAAATTTAGCTCAGCCAATGAAGTTCTGAAGTGTAACGGTGACACTTTATTTTCAGAGCAGTGTTGCTGTGACCGTAATAGAGTAATTAATCAGACCTCTAAATTTGTCTTTTTTATCTTGTGTACCAGTCGCCCGCACGAGTGGTGTACACAGTGTTATAATACATCGTAATATTAACTGTGTTACTCCACCACAGATAACAATCAGACGGCACCCCTTCAACCTCCCCCCCCCCCCAAAAAAAAATCTCTCTCTCTCTCTCTCTCTCTCTCTCTCTCTCTCTCTCTCTCTCTCTCTCTCTCTCTCTCTCTCTCTCTCTCTCTCTCTCTCTCTCCCCCCCCTCCCTCCCTCCCTCCTTCCCTCCTTCCCTCCTTCCCTCCAGCCCTCTCCCCCTTGTCTATGTCTGTTCCCCCGTCTTCCTCATGCCCACAAATAACGCGGTTAGCTTCGCTTTCTTTTAGAAATAATTGCTATGCTAAACTTACCCGCATACAGAGTTCCACCTGCTACTGACCTTCAATTTTCTAATAATTCACAATAACTGGAAAGCGAAAAATCAAATTAATAGGCATGATCAAATTTAAAAAAAATCTGTTGCGATTCGAAGTAATGCGGTTCAAGACGCGCCGGATGACACCTATGACACCTACAGATGGGAAAGGTAGATCAATCATCGAAAGAGTGTCGAAAATTACGCGGTGGAGTGCTCTAATTTCGGACACGCGCATGCGTTTTGCGGCGTAACTGAGCAGGTTTATTTTCCAGTTAGGATGGCCCAGGTCCCAATAATTCGTTGAACTATACCCAAACTGATTTTTTACCTCAATCCTGGGAGTGCAAAGTGAATGTCTTTAACTCTGGACGAATGTGCTCTTTGGAAAAGAAAAATCAAAGAGGTGCCTGGTTCGTCTTATGTTAGCGTTTAAGGTTTCCTAAATCCGGAAACGGCGTTGTAAAGATGATGGTCGACAGTACCATCGCATCACCCTGATGGCGAAAACACAAGTCCTTTGGCACGAACATCGACAAAAATGTAATTCTATGGCACAGACTTGGATTGTCCGAAATTGTAGCACTTTCATAAATCGTCCTGTACAAGACGGTTTGATTTGAAAAATAGTTTCTTGCAAAGTTTTGTAGCAGCCGAAAGACCGCAAATTCAAGCCTACCCACCCACAAACAAACGGTAGCTCACACCTTCATGGGCCCTCGATTTCCGGGGACGGGGACACTATTTTAAAACACAAAGTTTCTCGATTTGTGATTTTGAAAATCTTAAGCCCTCTGGCATAATGGAAATTTTTTTCAAGATCTCCAAAGGCAGCCAAAAAAAGATGGTTTGAGTATTTTTATGCACAATGTCCGAAGTTAGGGCACAAGTCCGAAATTAGAGCATACGACTGTAGCAGTTTTACACTCTAAACTTTCTACAAAGAATTTCTTTGTATAGATCCCTTGTATTACAAAGAACTTTGTGCTGTCGTGTAGGATACAGGAAATTTCCTTGTATTACAAAAGAAAATTCTTTGTATTACAAAAGAAAATTCTTTGTAAAACAAAAGAAAATTATTTGTATTACAAAAATCTGTCTTTGTATTACAAATAATTTTTCTTTGTATAATGCGACAGCACTAAATCCTTTGTAATACAATGAGGTTTCTTGGTAAGAAGTTTAGAGTGTACCACAAATGTTAAGTATTTCTCCAACACACTTTTGGCCTGTTTAGGAAATATCCCACGCCTTAAATTTCGCGTCCGATCCGGTCGGTATAAGAAAAATCGTACAAATGTATCTGTGATTTCGCGTCCTACACGCAATATGGGATTTTTCGCTCACAGAAAACTGGCAAAACCAAGGCGTAACCTTACGCCCTTTTTCAAGCATTGCGAGATAACGCTTGAAATGAAGCGTAACAGGTCTATCCGCTCCTACTCGTCCCTCTAAATGTGTACAGGAAAAATTAATCCCTACGCTTTATGTCCAGCGTGACTGTACGATTCATTCAAGCATACAATTACGCCTTAGTTGCCTTAGTTTTACTAGTGTTGTATGGCAAAAATCCGAATATTTTATTTTCCGTCCACACCTGTGCGCGCTACCTATCGTGCGCATCGTAGCCTCTTTCCATCTTTCCATCGCTGGCATTATATTCGGCTGACCTTGCTCCCCTTGGCCGCGCTCGCTGGAACCTCTCGTGGCACTTACTGATATATTTTTTCAGGTAATTATTATCTTGTTCCACATCCATTCCCGCCTCACTGTGCGCGTGAAGCCTCCTGGCTAAATGCCCCGGCCGGGCCTGGTCGGGTCGGCAGCACACTCGACATGTGAGATATGATGATGTGTTACTGCGGCCCTGCACCCCGCCCCCGCCCCGCCCTGCCACACCCCATGCTCCTGGGAGAGCGAAACTGATTCATATCGCTCTATGAAAGTCATTTGTATGACTTTTTTGGCAATGTGCGAAACTCTATTTGAGCTGTTTTAGCGAACGTCACTTTCACTGAGCGATGATAAAATGCTTCGCTCATTACGGGCGAGAAATGTGACTATTATATTTCCAGTGAATCGAATCGCAGCGCGTGTTGCCCTCCTTGCACGCTCTGCGGAATCAGTCTACAGCTCTCGACGGCCACCGCCTACACGATCTTTGATATGCAAGCTCGCATATAGTGGCGGGGCGGGGCGGGGCGAGGCGGGGCGAGGCGGGGCGAGGTCTCGAGGCGTCGTCTTGCGGAAACGGCTCGCGGAGGGGAAGGTCAGGAGAGCGAGGCGGGGCGGGGCGGGGCGGGGCGGGGTGGTGTGGGGTGGGGCGGGGTGGTGTGGGGCGGGGCGGGGTGGTGTGGGGCGGGGCGGGGTGGGCCGGGCGTCGCGGTGATAGCAAGCAGGCTCAGCCCAGCCCAGGCCCCCGGCGGGGATCAGCTGTGGGAATGTGGGAGCAGAAGGGTGCGCGCGTACGCCGCGTACGCGTGTCATACTGAGGCGTGGCGGGGCGTGGCGGGGCGTGGCGGGGCAGGCCGGCGGTATGGCGCTTTCATTAAGTGGGGCAAACGAGGAAAGTTGAAATGGCGCTCGCTCCACGAGCGTGGCCAAGAGCGTGGTGAGCGCGGCGAGCGCGGCGGGCCGGGGGCGGGGAAGGAATGGCACACCGAGCACCCCAAAATGAAACAATTATATCCACCTCAAACCGGCTGCTAAGTCACTCATAGTAGGGGCTTCTAGTTAGCACAGCAGAAAACGCAAAAGCGAATTCCTACACAACTTTTAGTGTTACACTGGAAAAACAAAGGTTGGACTTAATGTCTTTCAAGGGGTGTGAAATTTTAATGCCTTTGCAAAGGCACGAAATTGTCCAAAGGCATTAAAATTTAACACCTTTGCGGCAGTTTTAATGCCTTTGCAGGGGTGCTAATTTTTAATGTCTTGGTAAAGGCATTAAAACTCTTCTCGTCCTACCTTTCTTTTTCCAGTGTACTGACAACTTACTAAGATTAAAATATTTTCTTTAAAAAATCCTGATTTGTAGTACGGAGGAATTCACCTGTATTAGGCGCCACCACTACCTCTGGCATTGTTCTTTTGACCTTTTTTTCAAAACTAAAGATACAAATTGCATCAATGTAAATAGAGCGACTGAACTTATTTCGGGTCAGCCCCTAATGCGGATCACATCGGCCAAGCTTGTAGAAAATGGCCAATTTTGTGCAGAATTAAACGCCGTGGCATAGCCGCCCTGAAATACTCACCGCACGCGCTGTTTTTTTTCTTCGTCTTTCCGCTCACTTTTTGTTTCTTATTCGCTTGTCACACAGTGCAGCACAGTCGCTGTTAACTGACAAAACGAGGCGAATGATGTACGGCCGGGTCGGGCCCAGAGGGAGAGACTCCCCCTCGCCCCTCCCACCCATACTCACGCTCACGCTCAGGCTCGCTGGAGGGAATCACTGACTCAGTCCCCCGCGATACCCCCCGCTGCAGGGATGCCGTGACAAAGAGGTCCCCCGGGCGGGGGGTATCCACCCGCATCTATCAGTGGAAGTCGCCGTCTCTGGGGCTCGGCAGCGGCGCCGTGGTGCCCCGAGTTTCACTCTACCACAACAACTGACTCAACATTACCAAAGGTTTCGAAATGCAGTTATAGTACTACTCTACACGGCAAGAGCAGAGGGATTATTGTCGGATAAATTTGCACCAAACGGAGCAGCAGGTCAAGAAAAGAAGGAGTTGGAAAGGTTGGGAGTGGGAGGGTGCGAGCAGTGCGAGGCCGCGCCACCTCCCTCCATGTCCAGCGTCCAGAGCCAGCACTCCGCCTGGGCTCTGGGCTGGTAACATCTGGCAGGACCAGGCCCCTCCACCCCCTCGCCTCCACCCTGCCCTTGAAGATGGCCGGCAGAGTTGCTCTTTTCGCCTCACTTCCAAAGCCCTCTACACCCTTGCTCCGCCCCGCCCCGCCCCGCCCCGCCCCGCCCCGCCCCGCCCCGCCCCGCTCCCCAGCGCCAAGCTCGGCCACGCTCCAGTCCCATCGCTCGCAAGACCATCCCGATTGAGCCCTGAGCCACTTTTGGTCTCGTGGGGGTAGTCCTTCCAAGCCCTCCTGCACGGCAGCACACCTCGGGCCGCTTCCCCCCCCCACCCGCCCCGCCCCGCCTCGCCAGGTGGGTGTCCCGGTGCACAGGTGCGCTCCTCCAGACAGGGTCGAGCTAACGGAGGATATAGAAGAGCAGCACTACCCTGCCGAGAAGCAGCCCCTCAGCGAGCAGCCCCTCAGCGAGCAGCCCCTACACTCTCACACACTGGGAAAACAAATGTTTAGTTTTATGCATCAGTAGACCATTCCGGGAAACCGAAAAGATCGAAGAAGAGAAGGAAGAAGCAAACCGGAGTATGGCAAATATGGCATGCGCTGTCTCTTCCAGTTCAGCTGTTTCAGAGAGAGGAACAAAATCCTGCCTCTTTTTTTGACTTTAAATTTACACTTTCGATGATGAGGCATTTTTCAAACATTAT
The DNA here is from genome assembly GCA_029379305.1 of Frankliniella fusca. Classification (NCBI taxonomy): domain Eukaryota; kingdom Metazoa; phylum Arthropoda; class Insecta; order Thysanoptera; family Thripidae; genus Frankliniella; species Frankliniella fusca. The sequence goes on from JAHWGI010000283.1 coordinate 453,171, forward strand.
TTGAGTCTCAATAGTCGTCTAAATCCGACGGTGAAGTGAAACTGATGCCGCATCGTACATTCCTCATACCCACTCCAGCTTCTACCTTCTGTTCTTCTCTCGTTTCGCTTTACCGGAATGGCCTATTGGTGTGTATAGTTCCAAATGTTCAAAAGCTGGTGTATATTTGGACCAACTAGACATCAATAGACGTTTAATAAGTTCAACTATACACTAGATGGTGTACAGTTTTGAAACGTTTTGGAACTAAACACCAATGATGTATATGCGAACTAAACATTTGTTTTACCAGTGCAAACTCACTACACTCTCAGACCTCAACTGATTTTATTCTTAGTAAATCCCTACGTTTTTACGCAGCAGGATTACTGATAAATTCTTGAGTTATTCTGTATAGTTTTGTCAGTAATCTACTAATTAAAGATGAAATTGTCAGTAACGTAAAAAGAAATTCTTTCGTACTACTGACAAAAAAAGTTGTCAGTAGCCTATAAAGGTTTTTAAGCAGCAGGAATACTAACAAAGGGGTCTGAAAAGTCAGTAACGGGCTGAGAGTGTACTCTGCAGCAACACTGTAAAAGCAACTGTGCAACTGTTCAACACTTGTAAAGTGTGAAACTCCATGTTTATTACGTGGAAGTGTTCAACTCAACAGCCGTGAGATTGCAACAACTGTTCGCCTCAACGGTTGTGCTCTTGTTAGTTTTCGACACGCCAGTTCAACTGTTCAGCGGCACCGGACAACACTTTCCTTATTGCTGAACACTTCCAAGTGGACAACTGTCGAGTTGAACACCTGCTCGTGTAAAATTAGCGAGCTAAACACTTATTGCAATTGCTGAACTACTCTGGGTTGAACATGTAAAACTGCGAGTTGCACACATATACAAGTGTTTAGCAGTTGCACACTTAGTTTCAAAGATCGCCAGACTCGCGAAGTACACTGGAAACCCAAGTATGTGTGAATGTCTCACACTTGTAGGTGTGCGAGGATTCATTCGTACACTTGGCCACTTAAACGTGTGAATTTTCCTAGGATATTCACACGTTTGAGTGGCCAAGTGTACGAATGAATCCTCACACACCTACAAGTGTGCGACATTCGTACACTTGGATTTCCAGAGTATTTGCCGCCGACCTGGTGCAACCTCGGCCAGGCATCGACACTGCAGCGGCAGGAGGGGCCGGGCCGGGCCGGGCGCGCTAACTGCGCGAGGCACTACGCGAGGTGCGCGGGCGGAGGCCGGGGTGCTTAGCGCTGGCACACACCTGCACCCGCCACTTAGGCGGCACGAGGCGAGGACGAAGCAATGCCAAATTATTTCTCAAAGTTTCAAATTTAGAAGTCAGCAGGTGCAAGGCGGTGCTTTACCCAAGCCCACTCAGTGCGTCGTCCTGCCCCCGCCCTGCTGCTGGTCGCGAGACACACGCGCTCAGTGTGAACAGGGGCAGCCAGTTTCTTTGAAGATATCCAATTAAGGGTTTCTTTTTCTTGGACGATGGGCAGATTCTGGGACTCTTACCTGGAATATCTTATTTGATTTACAATATAAGCAAAACACATAGGCCAAATTGCCAAATAAAATAAATTATATTTTTGGAAACAAGCTCAAAATGGTACTCGCTGCGGGACCGTGCAGCCCGTGCAGTTGGAGCGCTCTGGGGTGGCGCTCTTCTAGCCGTGCCACTCTCCGCTCGTAAGCCTCAGCAGGCTCTCGCGGGGGCGGAGGGCCCGCGCCAAGCGCTTCCGGAGTCACCCCGGGACAGGAGGGGTGGCGTCACCAGCGCCCCTGCCCGGCCCGGCCCGGCCCGGCCCGGCCCGGCCCGGCCCGGCCCGGCCCAGCACGCGACAACATATCAGATAAATCTCAACTTTTGCCTCAAGCGTAAATTTTGATTCCGCGCGTAAAAAAGAAAGGCCAACATAAATGTAGTGGCGCGTGTTTTTTCGCTCCTTATTCTGCTCCTCCCCGTTATATCGCGGAGATTTGTGGGGCTTTGCGAGGGGCAGTTGAAGGGCGGCGGGTGGGGCCCGGGCGCGCCCGCACCGCACCCCGCTGGGAAAAAGATGAAATCAAGAGAGTGCGCTTCAAGTCCGGTGACAAGTGTGAAAACTCAGAGAGCGCCGAAAAGAATCGGAACTGCAAGGGATTCGCAAGGAAAAAATGAGGACGAAAAACGTGAAATGAATGAATGAAAATGAATGAAATGAATAGAGCGTTGAGGTGCAGGCGGCGGGGTACGGGGCTCGCCCCCGGCCCCCGGGGTATCTTCTGATCAGGGTGCAGCCACGAGCGCCGTGGGACCTGGATGTACGTTTTATTATTATTTCTATTCGCGTTATGGCAGCGGACCAGCGATGTGAGCGGGAAGAGCGAGGGCGAGGGGGAGGGGGGGGGGGCGTGTGTGAATGTGAACGTGCCGCCCTGGCGCCGAACCGCCGCCCGCCGCCGGGTTCCCCCGGATTCAATTTTGATATTGAACGTCGGGAGAGGGGGGGGGGAGGGAGAGAGAGAGAGAGAGAGAGAGAGAGAGAGATGGTGTCGATGAATGGAGCTGCTGCTTGCGAACCGCGACCAGAGTTAGGGTTTGCGAGAGTAAATGGGGAGGGGAGAGGAGGGGGGGGGGGCGGGGGGAAGGGGGGCAAATGTGACTCATCCTTTTTAGAAGAGCTCCATAGCGATGCGTGGGGAGGCCGTGGCCGGGGGTCGTGTCGGCTGACAAACGCAAACGAGACAATTTTTCGCTTGTCGAGCTTCAAGTGTTCTTTGTTATGTGCGGCGAAAACTCACGGTGATATCATCATACTTTTGCATGTGAATGGAAGGATGGGGCACAAAGATATACACACCACACACCGACCCAACTGACATTGCTTAGTGTGACAACCTTACGCCTGACGCTCAGGCCCGCCGGGCGGGGCGGGGCCAAAGGGTCCACCCAAGGGTCCACCACTTCATAACTCGTGAGTACTCAAAGAAATTTACTCGGACCCAACTCATTATTACTCTGTATTACTCACAAATACTCGCAATCTGTTTTGCAAATTACTCGCTAATACTCACAAATACTCGCCTTTACTCAAAATACTTGTGTGTACACTACTTGAGGGAGTTGGGGTCCATCGCAACCATATCACACTATCGTCGCCAAACAGGAGGCCTCTCGACTCCACCCGAACCCCCTTGAGCACGCTCTGGAAACGCAAGTGTGTACTTGAATGCAGTTTTTCCTGCATACCTACATGTATTCAGGAAATAATGTGTACTTAGTCAAGTCAAGTATGCAGGAAATAATGTGTACCTGGTCAGGTATGCAGGAAATCCTGTGTACTTGACCAGGTACACACGAAAACCTCCATACATTTATGGGGGAGATTTGTAGTGTATACCTGGTCAAGTACACAGGATTTCCTGCATACTTGTCCAAGTACGCACTATTTCCTGCATACTTGACTAAGTGCACAGTATTTCCTGAATACATGGAGGTATGCAGGAAATACTGCATTCAAGTACACACTTGCGTTTCCAGAGTATAGGTGGTGTGAGTCGGGAGTCAAGGTTGTAGGTTGTATAGTGCTGGACAGACTATAGGAGAGCGGGGAGAGGTCTGTGCCTGTCGTCCCCGTCGCGTGCGGCGGGGGCCGAGGTGAGAATATAGGAGGGAAATGAAGGGGTAAGTGAGACGGGGTGGAGGGAGGAGGGGAGGGCGCGCCGGCCAGACCGCGACGAGGTGGTGTTAATGCGACCACTCCGACTGAAACGACCACCGTTGTGTCAAAGGGCCGAGGCGAGGGCCGGCGCGGCGCGGCGAAGGCCGAGGCGAACGCAGGAGAGGGCGGGCCAGGGCCAAGGGGCAAGGCAGGACGCCGTCGACAGCTCATATTCATTACAATGAAATGCTTTTCTGTCTGGAAGAGGAGGGGGGTGGGGCTGCATGCACACTCCCGGGTTCTGTACTTTTTAGTTCATTGCTGTGTACGCGTCTTTAAACTAACTCACGATGCTTATGCACAAATTTAAGTACATCGTAAAGCATAATATTGTGTGAAAGTCTGTAAAATTTGTACATAGCTACACATCATATTATGAGTAACAATGAACTAAATTTGTGCTGAAGCATCGTAAGGTTACAGACGTACATAGCGATGTACTAAAAAGTACACAACCCGGGAGTGTTTGCGAGTCGCACCGGCTAGAGCTCCGCGAGACTCGTCCCCATCATCACCCGCACCCCGGTGTGGGGTGGGGAGGGGGGGGGGTGGCGCCATTAAACGGTGTTATTGGCGGCATCACAGTTGCGCGATGATAATTTTTCTGGACTTAAATATAATTAGTGCGCCCCATGGGGCTATAGGGGCCCGCCTCATCGCTAACTACTGCCGCCTGTGGGGACGAGAGGAACACCGGAACACCCTTGGGGGAGCGCCCCTCTGCCCCGGGTCCCCGAGGGAACACCCCCCGGGGCTGACCGACCAACTGGTGCTGTTGTGGGTGGAAGGGGAGACAGGCGAACTCACACACAATTGCACGTCAGAACTGAGCAAACATTCCCCTAAAGAGAGAGAGAGAATGCGCGTGTGTTAGTAAGGGGGTGGGCAGGGGGAGGGGAATACAAGAGCACAGTAAGACGCAACGGGACTTCCTCCCTCCACTCCCCTCCCGGGACTCCGGAGAGGCCAGTCGCAGAGCCGCTCACCCTTACCTTTACTCTGGCCTGCCTGCCTGCGGCCCCGGCGGCGCGGCGGGCACACACACACACACACACACACACACACACACACACACGCGCGCGCACACGCACACACGCACGCACGCACGCACGCACGCACACACCGTCAGTACCCCCCGCCTCGGCTGGCCTGCAGTCTGATTGCGCATGGGACTTTCGTACCTATGTTCGTACCACCGTCTCCGTCCTTTTTTCACACTCCTGACACGGGAAAAACAAGTGTGACATGTGTCACACGTTATCATGCACTCTCACTCTGCAAACTCAAGTGTCGTAATTGCACTAAGAGATGCAGGACCAATGGTCCTGCAGTAAAAAGTGTAGGACCCGGTGTGGGACACTCTGTTTCTGTTTCCGACATATGATGTCCTACACATACAACTGTAGGACACACCGTGTCCTCCACTTTTTACTGCAGGACACCGTGTCCTCCACTTTTGACTGCAGGACACCGTGTCCTACACTTCTTACTGCAGGACCATTGGTCCTGCACCTTTTAGTGCAGTATTGTACGACACTTGAGTTTGCAGAGTGAGAGAGAACGTTTCTTGCTGCGCTCCTCCTCGTGCTAAAGGATAGGGTCATCTCAGAGAGAGAGAGTAACAGCAAGAAACGTTTTGTCCGCGAAGAGTGCAGCAAGAAACGTGACACATGTCACGTTAGTTTTATACCAGTGGAGGCACCGCCATTTGGAGGGAGAGAGAGAATCGCGTCTACTCCCCTCGACCGATGTGCGGAATCAGTCTACCGTCGCGGTAGCCATGATGGTGCGGGACTACGTAGAGTCGTTGTCAGAAAAGTTAGGCCAAAACAGCCCAATACAACTGTGTGCAGGTGGTAGTATCTCCGCACGGTAAAAATAGTTTAATGTTTTTCGAGAGCTTTATTCTTGGATCATACGGAGAATACCACTGGACATCCAGGAAAGATCTTGAAATACAAGAAACTATTTTTACCGAGGGGGAAATAACTTTGGAGAAAAGTGTACACCGCATTATAATTTCCAACCATTTTCAGCCATTTTCAGTCATTTTCATCCTTCTTAGTTTTCTATTTTTCACCCATTTCCACACGTTTTCATGCATTTCCGCACATTTTCACGCATTTCCACACATTTTCATGCATTTTCACACATTTCCACCATTTTCAGCCATTTCCATGCATTATCATACATTGTCATTCATTTTCGCGTATTTTCACACATTTTCATGCATTGTCCTAACTTTTGCTTAAAAGGCATTTTCGGCCATTTCCATTCCATTATCATGCATTTCCAGTCATTTTCGCGCTTTTTCTCACAATTTCCCTATATTCAGCATTAATTAACAGCCATTTCCGACCCATTTCCGGTCCATTATCGCACGAAGTGTACACCATTTTCGCGACTTATTTCCCCCTCGATTTTTACCGTGTGCCTGCTGACTAAGCAACTCCCTTGCACACACTAAAATACTAGGGACAATTTTGTTCCTAATTGAGCACGAATCCGTGCATACGCAGCATGTGTACGATTTCTTTCCTAAATTAAGAAGTAAAAGTGCGCAATTGTGCAGTTTTACTCCATTATTAGGAACGAAATCGTACACATGTTGCGTGTGCACGGATTCGTGCTCAATTAGGAACAAAATTGTCCCGAGTATTTTAGAGTGCACTCGTGCACAAATGTTGCCTAGTATAGGCAGGCGGTATTGGGCGGTTGTTTTTAGTAACTTTCGGGCAACACTGAGTACGGTGTACACCTGCAAGCAGAGGCATTACATCAAGGGGTCCCCAACTAGGTTTAAGCGCGTACACCGGCCGCCCGGAAAACTGGGAAGACCGGGAAGACCACCAGGAAGACCAAAGAAAACCGAAGAAGACCAATGAAATAGAAGGCCATAAATGGTAAGGGAAAACCGAAAAATATTAGGGAAGACCGGAAAACTTGAGGGAAGACCGAGAAATTCTAAGGAAGACCATTGAAGGTGAGGGAAAACCACAGAAAACGGTAGGAAGCCTTCAGAAGATCCTAAAAACAGATATTCACTGTTAAAAGCTTACGGTGAAACCTGCACCACTGTAAGTTACGGTGCATATTCACCGTAACTTACAGTGAATATACACCGTAACTTACAGTGGTGCAGGCTATTCGCCGTAGCTTACGGTGAAAATGCACCGTAACTTACAGTGGTGCAGGCTGCTCACCGTAGCTTACGGTGCATATTCACTGTAAGTTACGGTGAATATGCACCGTAACTTACAGTGGTGCAGTTTTCACTGTAACTTACAGTCAAATTCACCGTAAGCTTTTAACAGTGTTGGGTAAACCAAGAAAAAGTTGGGAAGACCGGGAAAACCATAAGGAAAACCTAGGAAAACCAGGAACCCCACAGCATGTGTACACCGGCAGACCGTGCTTGCGGACCCCTCGCATTACATCCAGCCCGGGGTTCGGTTCGCGTGTAGTCGTTTCCAAAGCGTGGCACGGAAGGAAGGTGGAAGAGTGTAGCCGCACACGTGCGTGCCGCAGCCCTGCTCTACTCTCATCGGCTCGGGTTCTCATTACTCGTTTTCTTTTAATTCACTCTCTATTCCAGTTGCATTCCGCGCCCCGCCCCGCCCCGCCCCGCCCCGCCCCGCCCCGCCCCGCCCCGCCCCGCCCCGCCTCGCCCCGCCCCGCCCCGCCCCGCCCCGCCCCGCGGCCGCTGCTGATGGCCACTCAGTGCCCCGCGGCCGCGCAGGGGAGGGCTGGTTGGCTCGGCACTTCGCCGACTCGGCACCGCCACGGCGCCGCGCCGCCTCGAATCGGAAAAGAGAAACGGCTTCTCCGCCGCGCATGGAGGACGGGAAAGGGGGAAAAAAAACGTTTCCCGCTCGTCGAGCGTATGAGTAACAGCGATAAGCGTGAACCCAACGATACGTCCGCTCGTTATAACGCATTGGGGCGTGGCGGGGCGTGGCGGGGCGGGGCGGGGCGGGGCGGGGCGGGGCGGGGCGGTCCACTCGGATCCTCCTCCTCTCCGCTGAACATGTCCCTTCCATACGCCATTGAGCCTCGCATTCTCCTGTTTCCCTCTCTTTCTCTGTCCCCCCTCCGCACCCCGCGCACACCGTCCCTCTCTCTCTTCCGCTCCTTATCTCGCGCCGCCCGCGAGGCCTGTATGTGTATTTGCTTATCATATTTCTGTAAACTTTGTAAGGTCAACAATTTCATTTTGAAAATAACCGGCGCGCTCGTGCCGCTGCAGCGCGCCGCCCGACCCTCCCCGAGCCCTTATCTCAGACGGGCGGCCTGCACCCCTCGGCAAACAGGTCCACTCCCCTTGAAAGACTGTCGCTTACCCCCCCCCCCCCCCTACCATCCACTCTCAAAGCTGCGGGGGTTTCTTTGCCTGAAAGTGCTAATCACTGTGGAGCCGGATTAAGTTTTAGCGGGATGCCAAAAATCAAAATTCTCCATGTTTGAAGCTGGCCCGAAGTTAAGGAACGTTGTCTGGACAGAGGTCGTGATGCGCCCGCTCGTCTGCACAGTCTGCAGAGTGGTTGCGTTGCACGCAATGCTCGCTCTGTCTCTCTCGCACTCAGAGAGTGCGCCTACGAGTGCGTGCAGCGGACTCGCTCTGCAGACAGCCGAGCGCCGAGCCTCGTCCTGGGCTCGGCTGCAGTGCGGTGCCGGTGCACGCACTCGTACACGCTAACTGGCAATGTACTTTTTCGTGCATGTGAAATGTACGCATATAAATGTGCGGATTTATGTAAAAAATAGTGCAGAATTTTGTAGAATATTGTACATAAATCTGTTTATTATTGTGCATTTTTTTGACATGTAATTAATTCTGCAGATCTATGCACAATATTTTACATAATTCTGCACGATTTTTTACATAAATCCGGACGTTTATATGCGTACATTTCACATGTACGAAAAAGTACATTGCCAGTTAGTGTGTAGCAGGCCCACTCCTTGAGAGCGAGAGAGACAGAGCGCGGGGAGCGCGTGCACCGGGCCGGGATCGCTCTGTTGGTGTGGCGCGAGGTGTGGCGCGTAGGCAGCGCGGGGCGGGGCGGGGCGGGGCGGGGCGGGGCGGGGCGGGGCGGGGCGGGGCGGGGCGGGGCGGGGCGGGGCGGGGCGGGGCGCGTCGGGAAGTTATGTCATTACTAACAGGGGTAATAAGAAACTAATGGAGCACCCCTGTGTCCCCGCTGCGGCGGGGCCGGCGGGGCGGGGTGGGTATAGGAGCTGTTCGAGGTCCCTCTCGTCTCAAAGCTCACCGCTGGGGCTGGGGATGGGGACATCATCGCAGCAGCCAACGTTAAAGAACGAGAGAAGGGAGGAGAAGGCCGTAGAGTGAACGGGGTGCGGCGGGGCGGGGCGGGGCGGGGCGGGGCGGGGCGGGGCGGGGCGGGGCTGCGGCCTGACACGGAGGGACAGGGCAGACGGAGAGGGCCGCTGCGTCTGTGCGCCGGGGGTGGGGTGGGGGTGTTGAGCGATATGGGCGGAGGCAGTTGTGATAGTGGAGTCGCTGTGCGAGAGATACGGTTTATTAAGCTGGGCAGGAGCAGAAATGTGTCCCGCACAGACAAGTGCGCAGAGAGGCGCATGCGGCGCCGCCCTTGTACACTGAGCACCGCGGCGCACCCCATGAGGAGCCGAGGGGTGTGGAACAGGACCAAAAAGTGTATATACAGACAATTCGGGGCAATGTGGCAGATTTATGGACAACAAGTTTTTCGAAAAATGTGCACGGTAAAAAGAGTTTCTTGTATTTCAACATCAGTCTTGGATGTCCATTTGGTATTCTCCATAAGATCCAAGAAAGGTCTTGAAATACCATTGTGGAAAATATTTCCGTAGATGTACAATAGATTTTGTAATTCACTATGTACAACATATCTCGTACATGTTGAGATAGTTGCAGTGCAGTTGGTACTACTTCATACTTTGGTCAGATTCAGATTCACATTACAATCGATAGTCATTTGTCCGAGTTAATAAATAGCCGGCATGTTTCAATAAAGATCAGTCTTCAGTGGAAACCCAGAGAGTCTTTTAATCCTTTTAATTTTTAATCATTTTAACGAATCAGTCAATCCTCTTTTATAATCAAGTGTCACCATTCTGAACCAAGCTAACACAACAGTACATGTACGCGACTTTACGCTTTTCGACTTTGCTGCTCACCAATCGATTCCAAGTTGATACGGATAGTTAAAAATGTACAAAATGAATCGTAATTGTACAAGACCTCTCATGGAAAATTTACCCGTACCTGGTGCAAGAATTTCTCACAGTGACAAGAAACTATTTTTACCGTGTGCCCTTAAGAGAGATTTTATCGCCAAATGAAAGCAGGAGTCAGCTTACAGGTCATAATGTTTAGTTTTTCTTCAAAAGCGCTGAAAATGAAAATACTTTTTTTTTCCATAACCTTTTTGAAGATGTCACATTGTCTCGTATTGTTTTGGTATTGCTTAGTGTTGTTTATACTGGCGAAAACAGATTGTTTGTAGTTCCTCACCCCTTGTGAGAAGCGACAAATTGGTAAGCATAATACTTTTTACCCGTTTGAACGTCTCGATTTCAAGCACAAAAAGTCAGAACGGCTGGATTGTTGGCGTAGGGAGATCCCGAAAAATGGTGGGAAGCCGTATAGGTCGCCCACCTTACTGGGGCCACTGAAAAACTACGAGTCATAATTCTCGCCCCCATACGAGTGAGAATTTGAGGGCAATTTTATTACTCTCTGAAGAGTAAGTATTTTTTTCTCGCCCTTTATGAGAAAGAATTTTGAGACCTCGCCCAAATAAAGTGAGAATTCGTGCTCAAATTAAGTGAGGTTAAAAAATCCTTACTCAAATAGAGCAAGGCTCAAAATATCTCGCTCGAAAAGAGTGAGGTTAAAAATTCCCACTGTAATTTAGTATGGAAAAGTGTCCTCTCCCATTTTGGGTGAGAAATTGGATTCTAGGGTTTGCAATGGCGGCGACTCGCAACGCTGTGGCTATTTTTGAAGTTATTTTTTCTAAATACCGAGATTTGTCCCTTTTGGGTACCGAGACTCGGACTTTTTCTGAGGAGTACCAAATTTTGACCACTTTTAATGACAAATTTCGGGTTCTTCCTGTGGAAGAATGCCAAATATGGCATTGAAAAGGGCCAAAACGTGGCATTCTTCTGAGGGAAGTCAGTATTTGATGCACGGTCCCCCGCAGCTCGCCAGTCTCCCACGCTTCTGCCGTTATCGGACACCCTGAGTATTGAGTATGTCTCAAACAGAACAACGTCCCGCCGCGTGTCCTTTGAGTTGCACGTTGTTTGTTGCAATCGCCTCAATCTGCGCTATTATTCTCCACTGTGTAAAGCGTTTGGCTCACATTCAAACGGTCCGCCCATTTTCTTTCATCCTCTGACCCATTACATTTTTCATATTCACATTTATCTAATTTCTACATGAAGCAGCACCAGCAGCAGTAGTGTGTGGGAGAGCTTCACCTCCCCTCTCTCCTCCCCTCCCCCCCCCCCCCTCCCCTGCTCCACCTCGCCTCGCCATGCATGTCAACATCAAAGGTTTTGCAACGAAGCGCATCGGACGATCGAATCGGTATTTTCGATTTGGCGTGCAGCATCGCTGAGTGCATCTGGTATCGGTCTCAGAGCGCCTGATGGCGGCGGGGTGGGGTGGGGTGGGGCGGGGTGGGGTCGGGCGGGGTGGGATGGGGCCGGCAGCCGGGCCAAGACAATGACATTAGCCTCCCCCAGCATCTCGCCCAGCCACGCCTTTTGATGTAGCTCATAGAGCCGCCCGCGCCCCCGGCCCGGCACCCGGCCGGCGCTCTCGCCAAAAATTAGCTACAATTATTCAAATAAAGTGTAGCGATTCGTCAAAGGGAGCGCGCTCTGTGTGCGCTGCGGTGCTATACGTACTGTGCGCCGCTGCGCGATGCTGCGGGGCGGGGCGGGGCGGGGCGGGGCGGGGCGGGGCTCCGTGGGCGGGGCGGGGCGGGGCGGGGCGGGGCCGCTGTCGAAGCCCGGGGCTTGGACTTACTCGAGGACTGGGCATGGAGAGGGCAGCCCGTAGCAACTCCGTACGGCCGGGCTGACACCATGTCTCGGCCGCGCCGCCCGGAGCGGGTGAGGCGCGCGAGCGCTGTGCGCAGTTCTTTCCTTGCTTATATCTTCTGTTCAAAAACTAGTCGAAATGATCGGCATATGTCTTTTTGAAGGAAAAAGAACAAGGAATCCGATGGTATTATCCAAAATACTGAAATCGGACCGGAAGCGTATGAAAATAAAGTTTGAAAGTGAAGTATGCGTTCAGGTGACGTGACGGACCGGCATATTTTGATTTTTTTCGAGGTTAAAGAAGCTTTTAACCGCCTAACAGTCAGCGAGTCGATTGTTGTCCAGGTCAAGCTGCAACAAAATCTGTGAGTGTGATTTTCCTCAACATACCTAGTCAGAAGAAAATGCGATGAGAAGTTGTGCCGGCAAGATGGCCACCTGAGCGTCGTCCATTTTCAAGTCTAAAAATATAATACTTCCACTTCACATCGGAAAGGCATAAGTATCCTAAACCATGCTTTGATTCATGCAGATTCTAAATCTGTGTTTACTTTTTCGAAAAGTCAAAGGATTGCTGAGATCTCGATGGATCCAATTTGCAATGCACGGACCGGCCGGAGCGCATCGCTTCCAGTAAAAAGCCGTTATGTGAAAAATAACCCATGCCTGGCGTCAAAATGTGTTTTAGAATACGTCTGAAACCTTCCTTCAACTTATTTCATTGGCCTTGAAAGACAAATCGGGTTGAAATATACTAAAATAAACAATTTGGTGATGGAACTCGCGAAGCTGCAGCCGACGCTCCGTTCCGGGTATGAAAAATTCAATGGTCGTTTAGGCAGCGCATATGTGGGATTTATGTTCATTTCAGAGTAAAGTCAAAATAAAGTTTGAAAGTGAAGTATGCGTTCAGGTGACGTGACGGACCGGCATATTTTGATTTTTTTCGAGGTTAAAGAAGCTTTTAACCGCCTAACAGTCAGCGAGTCGATTGTTGTCCAGGTCAAGCTGCAACAAAATCTGTGAGTGTGATTTTCCTCAACATACCTAGTCAGAAGAAAATGCGATGAGAAGTTGTGCCGGCAAGATGGCCACCTGAGCGTCGTCCATTTTCAAGTCTAAAAATATAATACTTCCACTTCACATCGGAAAGGCATAAGTATCCTAAACCATGCTTTGATTCATGCAGATTCTAAATCTGTGTTTACTTTTTCGAAAAGTCAAAGGATTGCTGAGATCTCGATGGATCCAATTTGCAATGCACGGACCGGCCGGAGCGCATCGCTTCCAGTAAAAAGCCGTTATGTGAAAAATAACCCATGCCTGGCGTCAAAATGTGTTTTAGAATACGTCTGAAACCTTCCTTCAACTTATTTCATTGGCCTTGAAAGACAAATCGGGTTGAAATATACTAAAATAAACAATTTGGTGATGGAACTCGCGAAGCTGCAGCCGACGCTCCGTTCCGGGTATGAAAAATTCAATGGTCGTTTAGGCAGCGCATATGTGGGATTTATGTTCATTTCAGAGTATTTCAACCCGATTTGTCTTTCAAGACCAATGAAATAAGTTGAAGGAAGGTTTCAGACGTATTCTAAAACACATTTTGACGCCAGGCATGGGTTATTTTTCACATAACGGCTTTTTACTGGAAGCGATGCGCTCCGGCCGGTCCGTGCATTGCAAATTGGATCCATCGAGATCTCAGCAATCCTTTGACTTTTCGAAAAAGTAAACACAGATTTAGAATCTGCATGAATCAAAGCATGGTTTAGGATACTTATGCCTTTCCGATGTGAAGTGGAAGTATTATATTTTTAGACTTGAAAATGGACGACGCTCAGGTGGCCATCTTGCCGGCACAACTTCTCATCGCATTTTCTTCTGACTAGGTATGTTGAGGAAAATCACACTCACAGATTTTGTTGCAGCTTGACCTGGACAACAATCGACTCGCTGACTGTTAGGCGGTTAAAAGCTTCTTTAACCTCGAAAAAAATCAAAATATGCCCGGTCCGTCACGTCACCTGAACGCATACTTCACTTTCAAACTTTATTTTCATACGCTTCCGGTCCGATTTCAGTATTTTGGATAATACCATCGGATTCCTTGTTCTTTTTCCTTCAAAAAGACATATGCCGATCATTTCGACTAGTTTTTGAACAGAAGATATAAGCAAGGAAAGAACTGCGCACAGCGCTCGCGCGCCTCACCCGCTCCGGGCGGCGCGGCCGAGACATGGTGTCAGCCCGGCCGTACGGAGTTGCTACGGGCTGGGAGAGGGCCTCCTGGCCTGCAGTGAGGGAGCTGGAGGTGAGGTGCCACGGTGTGCTGCTTGACGATGCTCGAGTTGTTCCGTGTGTTGCTCGCGGTCGCAGTACACTTGACAGTAATCTATCACAATCCCGCGGTGTGTCATTCCTTCGCCTCTAAACTTGCCGCGCCGCCGCCACCGCGCGGAACCTCTACACCGTGCTGGCCGCCCCGCCCCGCCCCGCCCCGCCCCGCCCCGCCCCGCCCCGCCCCGCCCCGCCCCGCCCGTCTCCTGTTCGTCCGCGTTCCTCCTGTCGGCGTGGAGTGACGCTATCGCTCACTGATCGCCCCTCCTCTTCTCTGCAGGTCTCTCCCGCCCGTGTCGCCCCGTACAGCTCTTGGAGTAGGCGGGGCGGGGCGGGGTGGGGCGGGGCGGGGCGGGGGTGTGATGGATCCGAGACTTGCATGACGAGGCCTCCCTCCGCCCCGCGCCACGCCCCGCCACCTCCTCCGCCGCGCTACACCTGTTTTCCTCCCCCTTTATTCTTATGCATGCGGATATAGTAGTTTCATACCGAGGAAGGTTGACGCGCCGTGGTTTGTGTGGCTTTGGTCTGCAGGGTGTTTTCAGAAATCTCAGTATAGGCATTTCAGCCATGTTTCAGCGGAGCGTTCGCCGCCCTCTGTGCTGATGAGTGTCTTGAAGCGGCAGCTCGGCGTTTTCCTCGCCAGCTTTACGGTTACCGGTGTAACTGTAAAGGATGTTGCCGGTCCATCTCTGCGGGTTTTGCTCGGCTCCACCTCGGCCCAGCTCCGGGCCCGGGCCCGGGCCCCGCTCACAGGCAGATGGCGCCAAACGGCGCGAGTTTGCACATCCAGCTGCCCTCCCCTAAATTGTGTTCCGTGGCGGGGTCCAGTCCAGAGCCGCCTCTGGCAGGAGCCCTCCCCCGCCCCGCCCCGCCCCGCCCCGCCCCGCCCCGCCCCGCCCTGCCCCGCCCCGCCCTGCGGTGCGAGGGAAGGGAAGGAGTCGCAAATGACACTTTTTGCGTTGTTCGGTGGGACCACTGACACGCGCGGGCCGGCGCGTCCCTCCCCTCACCCACCCTCCTAAACTCACGGAAAGATTTTTACTTTCTAACGATCAGACATTTTCAAGTTACTATTTATTTTTCTTTTACTTCCTACCCTCGTTACATGATCACTGTAAGAAAAATCTTATTGTTGAAATTTCGTTACAATGTAATGTTATTGGAATCACTTCTTTGTTTTGAAAATTCATTACATATTTTTTTTTAATTTTATTTTGAAAAGTCAGAATCTAGTAATGACATTTCGGTAACATAGAAGTAATGACATTTCATTATAATTCTTAAATTTGATTACAAATATTTTTATTTTTATTTTTAATTGCAAAACAGTTTTAACAGTGATCTCACTCGTTCGAAAAGCCTTTCCTTTCTTTTTTTCTTTTCATTTCTTTGCTTTCAACTTTAATTTACACCATCGACACACCATGTTTCAGCCACGCCCGCGCGCTCTGGTAACTGATCCCTCGGTTTGCGAAGTTCTGTTGTTACATCGTTAGACCGCTTGGTTTGTGCTCAACAAAAGTAAATTCCAGGGGCCGCGCCACCCCGCGCCGCGCACCCGGCGGACGTCGAACAGCGACTGGGACGGGACGAGCAGCGGAGGGCCCCGCCCTGCCCCGCACCGCCCCGCCCAGCCACGACCACCAATTTGTCTCCCAAACTTTTGATCGTCTCGAATTAACGTCGGCAGGGCGTTGTTGAGAGCGCCGCTTCTGCTGCGCCGCTGCCCGCCCCGCCCCGCCCCGCCCCGCCCCGCCCCGGGCTGAGCGCCGTGCCGATCTGTGTTTGTAGCGTGGCGGCCTGCAGGCGCGGCCGACGAATATCTGCCGCGTTGTTCTTCCCTTCAAAATTTTACTCCCGTCTCTCCCTAGTACCCCCTCTCTCCCCCCTCTCTCCCCCCTCTCTCCCCCCTCTCCTCCCCCCTCTCCTCCCCCCTCTCCTCCCCCCCCCCTCTTCGGTACTTGAAGCTTACCGCTAATTCGCGCCCGCCGTTTGCTACTGCCAATTACAAATCCTCCCCTTTCCTCCGTTGCCGCCTCTACCACGAACAAAGTCGAAGCGAATGTCTTTTTCTCTGACGAGCTTCAGAGTACTAGGGTGACTTACGAGATTCGCCTCCGAAAACAATTCAAGGAGTACGAATTTGCGTGGCATTACTACGACTAATGTATCCCTTGTGATCGAAAAATTTAACAGTCTGCCTATTCTACTCTGGAAACACAAGTTTGCGAATGTCGTACTCTTTGATGTGTGCTAAACGCCCATTCATACACTCGAGGGCGTAAAGGGGTTAATTTTCCTCTCAAATTCACACACCGCTTTGGCCTCCAAGTGTACGAACATGCACTGGAAATCCAAGTGTACGAATGTCGCACACTTGGAAGTGAGCGAATATCGTTCGCACACTTGGAAGTGTGTGAATCGATATTCGCTCACTTGGAAGTGTACGAATGGGTATTCGCTCACCTGCAAGTGTGCGAATAGATATTCACACACTTGGGAGTGTGCGAATGGCTATTCGTACACCTGAGATAAGCAAGGTGAGATACCCGTTTCGCACACTTAAGAGTGTACGAATATCCATTCGCACACTTCCAAGTGAGCGAATAACCATTCGTACACTTCCAAGTGAGCGAACATTCTTTCACACACTTCCAAGTGTGCAAACGATATTCGCTCACTTCCAAGTGTACGACATTCGTACACTTAGATTTCCAGTGTGGTACGAATGGGCATTCGCACATCTAGAAGTGTGTGACACACACACTTGGGTTTCCAGTGAAGGCTCCATGGAAACTCACTGTCGCAACGCTTCTACACACCCGCACATTGATACGTCGTGTTTCGTTAGGATCATTAATACTGTTTACCGATTTGAGAAAGATTATCTTATTTCACTTCTTTCTCAAAAATTTTGTTCTTTTTTTTTTTGATTTGATTTGTGACCGTTCTACTGTGGTACATACAGAGATTACCGTAGAGAAAGAGAGTCCCCGGCTCATCCCCGGCGCCGTGCTGCTTGTCCCTGACGCCCCTTCCCCACCACAGCGGGCGCCGCCGCTGCGCCAGCGTCGTCCTCATTAGCATGTGTGCTTTCTCCCAATCAGTTTTAATCGCCCGGACTTAAGTTTTAATTTCTGTTGCTCCCCGCGTCGGTTGCGGAGTCGCAGCTGGTGCTTTGCCCCACGCCCGCCAGCCTTGCCGTTGCACCCCATCCGAAGGGGAAAAAAAAAAAGGGTTCAGCGAGCTTAAAGTTATTTTGTTTCTTTTTCTTTTTTTCTTCTTTTTTGAGGAAGTTTGCAGAGTCAGGAGTTTGTTTCTCGCGGTTCAATATCTGTGCTCGTGCAGCGACACACGCGTTCCCCTTCCCTATTCCCCCGCTCCACCGAGCTCGTCAGGATTCTTATGCAGATCCAGCGTGACCCCCTTGACTGTGCTCAGCTCCTCCGTCATTAAGAGAGGCATCCCTGCTCCAGCCGCAGCCAGCCCCCCCCATTCTTTTCTCCTCAGACCCCCCCCCCTACCCCCAGTGGACGCCTCTCTCTCTCACAACACATATTTCAGTAATATTTTCCCCGCAGGCCCTCCTGGAGCCTCTCGCCGTTGTACCCCGAGGCCCCCCCCGTGCCTCGCGCCTCCGATCGTAACTGTGGGAGTGGCCCCTACTTCACTGGCGAGCGAGGTTGCGTTTCTGGGATTAGCGGAATAGCACTTGTGCTCCGCTACCTCGCATTTCTGCCGGCCGGGCGGCGCGGGTATAATGCGGTATGGTAGTTACACTGTAGGTGAACGCGCACGGAGTAGGTGAAGGAGCTGGTGAGTTAGCCGTACTCGACGGTGTTGGCGGGGACGCGGGGGGAAGGGGTTGCGATATGAGATGCAGACAGGAATGCCCAGTTCATTTCAGCCCCTGTTCAGGAATGTCCGGCTAAGCCCCGCGCCGCTCATGTGTGCGCCGTGGTAGGGGCTGCGGGCCGCGGCCGTGTGCTCCTGCCGGCCCCGCCCCGCCCCGCCCCGCCCCGCCCGACGCCCCTCGGCTCCCTCATGATGTATTCCGAGCGGCGCTGGAGTGCCTCCACTCGGCCGGCCCGGCCCGGCCGGCTCAACAAGGCATGACTCCTTCCAGCTCCATTGATGTGTCCGTCAAATGGCTGTGCGGCCGCAGCTCATGCGGGGCCGGGGGCGGCGACGGGACAGACAGCCCCTCCTGCTGCTGCGGCACCCGGCGACGGCAGGACTTATGCCAAAATGCACATTTTAAACCTGAGATTTTGAAACGAAACTTGGACGTTGCAGTAACTGAATCAATTTTTACACTGGTAAAACAAATGCGCAATAGTGCACACTTAAAGTGTGCTTCCTGGCACTTTGCGCATTTCATGGTGTTTAAACATATTGCACACTACGTGGTGTGCAAAGTTTCGACGTTTGGCAAGTGTGCAAAGTTTGCACACTTGGTTGTGGAAAATTCTTAATCATAGTACAGCAAAAGGTATACCAAGTGTCGAAATGTTGCACACTACGTGGTGTGCAAAGTTTAGACGTTTGACAAGTGTGCAAAGTTTGCACACTTCGTGATGTTTAGTTTTGCTCGACACCAGGAAGTGTGCAAAGTTTGCACATTTGAAAAGCACGCCAATTGGTGTGCAATATTCTACATTTGTTTTACCAGTGTACATGTACACTGTAAAACCGAGTATGCAACTGCTAAACACCTGGAGGTGTGCACCTCCCAGTTTTACATGTACAAGTGTTCGACCCACAGTTGAGCAATTTTGAGTGTTTAACTCGCTAACTATACAAGTGTAAGTGTTCAACTCGATGACAGTCATACACTTGGAAGTGTTCAACTAAGAAAGTGTTGTCCTGTGCAGTTGAACACTTGCAAGTGCACAACTGTCGTGTCGAACACTAACAAGTGCACAGCCGTAGAGTTGAGCAGTTGCAATCGCACGGCTATTGATTTGAACACTGTAACGTGTTAAACATGGAGTTGCACACTTACAAGTGTTGAAAAGTTGCACACTTGGTTTAACAGTGTATCGGGTGAATCTTCTGAATGCGTAAATATAGTGTTGCGGGTTTGCCTACCCTATTCGCCCTTAAGGCGCCATGGCCCCTGCAGCGCTGGTGAGTATGCAATCCCGTAACACTGGTACGCATTCAAAGAAACACCCGGTACAGACAATAGCAGTGGTGCTGAAATTGATTCTCTTTTTTTATATCCTGCTGGCGGTTAGTTGCTGCTGGCGCCGGCAGACTGTCCGCCTCGTGTCAGTCAACTTATACAGTGCTGAAACGCTGGTGGGGCGGGGCGGGGCAGGGCGGGGCGGGGCGGGGCAGGGCGGGGCGAGCGCGGGGA
This sequence comes from Frankliniella fusca, assembly GCA_029379305.1. Lineage (NCBI taxonomy): Eukaryota > Metazoa > Arthropoda > Insecta > Thysanoptera > Thripidae > Frankliniella > Frankliniella fusca. The sequence continues at coordinate 472,649 of JAHWGI010000283.1, forward strand.
GGGGAGTCTGGATCTGCTGTCGCCTCTAAGCATTGCAGCCCGACCCGCCTCTCCCCGCCCCTGTTTGGAGAATAAACATACGCAAATGTGCTGGCGTTTTTGGCACCCGCGAGTGAGGGTCGGGTTGGGCGGGGCGGGGCGGGGCTTGGCGGGGCGGGGCGGGGCGGGGCGGGGCGGGGCCCGAGGTGCAGCGTGCAGTGTCCCGCCCCGCGGACAGCCTCGCTCCTCTCCTCGCGGCACTATCTGACGGACGCAGTAGACGATGATGATGATCCCATTTCTGTAAAGCCCTTCCCCTCCCCTCTCCCTCCCCTCTCCCTCTCCTCTCCCCCCCCTCTCTCTCTCTCCCCCTGCCCCTCCCCGCTGTGCTGTCTCTCTCACGGAGTGTCGTATATTTCAGTGCCGGAGGGTTGGCATGCTGTGTGCACTGGTCGGTGAGGTTGGCTCCGCTGCACAGGGTGGGGGCGGGCAGTGCAGTGACGCATGCAGAGAGCGGAGGGTGCGGTAGGAGAGGGGGGGGGGGCGTCAGCCTGAGCGGCTGACCACATTATCAGCGGACGGCTGCGGTCAGGCACAGGCTAGCTTGGTCGACATTTGCACACACACACACACACACACATACATATATACATACACACGTGCTCACGCACACACACACGCACGCACGTAAATACGTGCACACACCTCTCGCAAGCGCACTGTAAAAAATCAGACTTGGATACGGAGCTTGTCACGGCGTTCCGTACCCCATTTTTAGGAAAGGGAGTACGGAAATTTACCGTACCTGGTCACCGTACCTACAATTTTAACATGGGAGAGCATAGGGAAAGGGGTACGGAACGCCGTTATCAGTCCGTACCCAAAACGGAAACCGCCGGACACAAAATTAGCGGTAACTTTTCTGAACCTTGGCACCGTACCCACATTTTTTTTTACGTGGGCTCTTATGGAAAGAGGGTACGGAACCGAATGTACGGAGACACCGTTATCTAAATAAACGGTATATTTCCGTATGGGCGACCGTGATTTTTTTTTACAGTGCGCGCTCTGCAAATGGAAGCGTGAGGCAGGGACTCATTAAGTTCATCGGGCAGTATAGATTTTTTGAAAGCTTTTTTTTTGACAAATGATGTGAATAGTTGAAAAATACGGACAAATTTTACGCACCACAAAAATTGGTCCGATCGGAGTTAGACATTTTGGCCTCCCTCACACTCTAACTTGTAGAATAAGGCTCACCACACGCACTGTTAATAAAAATACTGTAAGGTGTCACGGCATGCCCACGGTCCGGGACGAGGCTACAAATTGACGGCGCGTACAGTAAGCATTTACCGTAGTATTTTTTTAACAGTGCAAGCAGGGCAGCTGATCGGTAGTGAAAGTCAATACCGACGCATAGCCCAGGGGTCTCAGACCGGCGGCCCCGAGGGAGAGAGACGAGGCTATGGGCAATGCGTGGGGAGCGAGCGAGAGGGCCGACTCTGCCTGTCCGGCCATAGCCGGTTGTGATGGTAGGCGCCCGCCCTGAGCCCATCGGCGTGACCGTCCCGGGCCGGCGGGCCCCGTGTGTTGACTCATGGCACCAGAGCGGGGTGTGGTGGGTCCGCGCGCGGCGGGGCGGGGCGGGGCGGGGCGGGGCGGGGCGGGGCAGCGCGCTGGACGTCGCCCCAAGGCTGCCGCGCAGCGCGCGCGCGTCATATTTCTTGTCAGCTGTTTGATTTCCGCATCCTCTTAGCTGACCCCAGCCACGGTCCGCCCCCTGCGCACCGCGCCATTAGTGGAGCGGGGAGGAGCGGGTCGGGTGGGGTAGAGTGCGGTGGGGGCGGGGTGGGGCGGGGCGGGGCGGGGCGGGGCGGGGCGGGGCGGGGCGGGGCGGGCAAGGATGAAGTGGGCGCACATCCCGCGCCCACCACTAACGCAGCTGCTCTCGGGGGACAGATGGGCTCTCTCTCTGCCGCGCCGCTCCTGCTGCAAGCAGAACGGCGATAATGGAGACAAAGTAATATCTTCCTCCAACGTAAAGCCGTGCATAAGTAAAGTTTTGTTCACACGGCGTCCAGTTGCTTTCCTCCCCCCTCCCCCCCCTCCCCCCCAAACACCTAATACCTCTCTCCTTGACCGCAGCGGTGTCCTCCCGTCTCCCCACGTCTACTTGGCGCTGCTCACCGCCCTCGCCCTCTCCAGCCCTTCTCACCCTCAAACTTCCCAAACTCGTATCATTAGTCCAGCTGTCTGCCATCGGGAAGATCCCCCTCTCCCCTCCTCCCCTCTCCTCTCCTCCTCCTCCTCTCTCCTCCTCCTCTCCCCTCCTCTCCTCTCTCCTCCTCCGGCCCGCGGTCACCAGCCTCTGTCCTCACCACCAACCCTATCGGCGTGCTGCTGTTTGCGCCCAGATTGCAGACACCGGAAGATGTATTTCTACGATTTTTACATTATGTGTAGAACAGAGTATCAAAGAAATCGGAAAACCTGGAAACTATCGTCAATTTAGATTTGCTTTGGAAAGGCGTTCAAAGCGTTTGGGAAACCGTCAAAAGGTAATGTTTTCTGCAGGTTAAAAGTATACGTTGTAGGGCCCTTGCTGACTGCATATGACTTAAAAGTTGACACTTTGGTAAAGAAATGGATTAAAAAAATTCCCGTGAAATCCACCTAAACCCCAGGACTTTGGATGATTTTCGCTTCGGAAAACCAGGGGAAACTCTATGAATTTGGTAAACGCCATAGTTAAAAATAGTTGTAGGTTTACGGGAAAATTTTCCCCGCAGTGGAGTAGTAAAATTACAATAACAAATCGTAAAATTACATGCACTACGTATCGACTTGAAATTCAATTACGAGCAAGAAAGGGCGGTTGTCGTAAAGTTACAACATATTTAGTAAATCGTAATTTACAAAATAAATTGTATAAATCTACAAAGATATTTTTCACAGTGGCGTGTACCAACCGCGCGGTCGCAGCCCGACACCCGGCATAATACCCTAAAGGTGCCCCCACAATGAAGCGAGTCGCACCGACCGGGTCGCAGCGACTCGCTTCATTGTGGGGGCACCTTAAGAATGTTTATGTCTCCTGCTATGCCGCACTGTAAAATGCTTGCAAATAATTGGTTCGTATTGCAAACTATTTTCTTTGTAAGTTGCAAAGAATTTTTAAGCATTGTATTACGAACTAATTCTTCGTAAGCTTACGAACTATTTCTTTGCAATACAAACAAATAGTTTGTAAGAATTCTAGTAGCTTGCAAAGAAGTTCTTTGCAATACGAACAAATTCTTCGTAGTACGAATATTAAAATTTCTTCGCAACGTTGGAAAGAATTTAGTTTGCAAGCATTTTACAGTGCGTTTTCTTTTCTATAATCTACTAGTCATTATACCCTTTCAATGGAACTGACGGCGGTGTCATGCTGAAAAAGAAAATTTTTTATTGACGCTGGGAAAACTCCTTTTCATTCCTCGTCCCCGTTGTGTCGCATGGACGCAAGCTCTCCTAAAAATATATCCTAAAATCCGAAAAGATCTGCGACACTTTACAGGAGTTAAAATAGATATGGATGACGAGACCGCGTTTCGCAAATCGGCGTTTTGTTTAAGACATGTGTGTTTGTCACGACTGTGCAACGCCTCCCCGAGCTGGACCCTCTCCGCCCCGGCCGCCTAGGCCAGCCCGCGCAGCAGGTGAGGAATCGGGGCGGGGCTGAGCGGAGCGGGCCGGCTTGTTCCGCACAGAGCGCAGCGTGCGCCGTAAGGGTTGCGGTCCCCAGAAAACCACACTGCAGTCTTGTCAGCTCCTTGCGCGCGCGAACTTGCCCACTTGCTATCAATTTAGGAGGGTGGCGCGCCGCCCCCTGCCACCCTCCCCTCCCCCTCGCCAGCCGCCATAACTCAACAGTCACCCCTTTTCCTCTGGCCCGTCTCCCCTCCCCTGCTGACGTTCTTTCTTACCGATTCTCTAATCCTTCTTCATCGTTGACGACGCGGCTTATGACGTTGGTGTCAACACCCCCCCCCCGGTCCCCCCCCCCCCCCCCCCCCGCCCCCCCGGTCCGCCCCTCTGCCACCCCACTGGCTAATGGATCGCGCTCTGGACCGGTCGAGGCCAGGCCCGGTGTGTGTGTGTGTGTGATGCGTTCGCAAATATCTCCCGACATCTGGAATTTTAATATTTTATAGATTTAAATGCCATATAAGAATAAAATTAAAATATTTACCACCAAATCTGCCTCTCTAGACTCTAGCGCGTTGTTTGGCAGTGTGTTGATGTGTGACGGCGGCGAGTCTCCCCCCTTCTTTGCATCAGAAGCGCATCATTCTGCCGTTACTTGCAGAACTTCCTTCATTTCGGCTCCCTCTCCCCTCCTCTCCCCTCCTCTCCCCTCCTCTCCCCGCCCACCCACCCCTCCCCCTCCCCTGTAAAAGCGCTCGGGCACACGTGTGAAGTCAGCTCCTCTGCTTACGCCTGGAGGCCTTTCTTGCACTGTTGAAACCTTATCTTGAATTTCACTGCAAACAACGGTGAACAATACAGCGCTGTCGCTTACAGTGAATTTTCACCTGCAGTGTGCTTAGTGTGGGCTACCTTGCATGAAGTTGCAGTACCATAGCTTACAGTAACTATCTCCAGCTCACGTTGAAAATTCACCGTGTGTTATTACAGTGCCGCAGGGGTTCACTGGAGTTTTCAGTGATATTCGCAGTAAGCTTTTATTTTGTATGCTACGCAAAGCTTCTTTCTCACACACGAAACAGCTTTATTTTTATAAAATGCACTTTGACTTTGCTTTCAGTCTTCACTGGAAAATCAAAGGTGCAATGTCCTACCTTTCGAGAGGTGCTAAGGACGTTTTGGGGGTGCTACACGCTAAACCCTTATGCATTTTTTGTGCATAAACATGCAGGATTTTAACCAACCATAACTATGTACATTTTTTATGCATGATTATGTACAAATTGTGCATAACTATGCACAAATTGTACATAGTTATGCATGAAATTGTGCATATTCTTATGGTTGCTTAAAATCCTGCATGTTTATGCACAGCAAAATGCATAAGGATTTAGTGTGTAAAGTGTACATTTTCAATTTTTCATTTCTTTTTTGTTTTAATTATTTTTTTAAAAACTAATTGCATTTGAAGATATCTATGGAGCGCATTGGTCAAAACCAAACCACCGAGCCCAGCCGCCCTCACCAAACCCCTAAGGCCATGTTTCCAAACGTTTCCTCAGGTTTTGGATGTTTTCATTGGAGCCCAGAGGTTTCTTCGGGTCTGCAAACCTGTGGACACCTGAGGAAAACCTTTGGTAACCTGTCTGAGGGGGTTAGGTGGCGGGGCGACTCAGCGCGGTGGTTGGGGTTTGACGCTCGCAAGTAAAGTCCGCGTCAAACGAATCTGCATGAGAAAGGTTTCTGATACGCGGTCAGCAAATAAAAAGCAAGCAAAGTACAAAAAAAATGTAACTAATTTATGCCGTTTTTGAACAGAACCCATTACATGTAGGCTCGTTTGTAGCGGAGCTTTGCGTACGAAAATAAGTCTTAAAGTTCAATTGTATTCTAACAGGAAGGAAATATTTTGAAAAAAAAAAACAACAGTAATGCCTATATGGTGCGTTTAAGCATTTCAAAGGTTCAACATTCTACTTTCCTTTGTTTTACCAGTGTTAAGTCTTGGGACAAAACGTGATTTCACAGTTTCCAACTCTTAGAAATTCTAATACAGCCTTTCTTTGTGTCTGTTTATTACTCTCTGATTTCCTCCCTTTCAAAAAAGTGCATAGTGTGTTTCTGTCAGGACGTAAAAGAGAAAAGCAACGAAAAGAGGAATAATGAAGGCCGCGACATTAATTACCTTATTAATTTGTGAACCCTTTTCTCTTGGACGTAATGAGTTAGAGAGAGAATGAGGAATGAAGGCGGGGCGGCCGAGAGAGGAGGAGAGAGAGAGCGCAAGGCGGGAGAGGGAAACAAACAACACCCTGCCGCCCTGCGCCCTGCCTGGCCCCGCCTCGCTGTCCAATAAGCAGGCCGCAGAATGGCTCGTCCTTAATACCTGCCACGCCACGCCGCGCTACGCCAGGCCACGCCGGGCCCCGCCGAGCACCACCACGCCTCACCGCTCTCCGCCCCGCCCCGCCCCGCCCCGCCCCACCGCTGCGCCGTGCCAGCCTCCCCAAATTCGCCGAGCTCATTATTTGGATATTGTAAAACGGTGTGGGTGGGCCTTGGGAGCACCCCACCTGACCCGCCCCGCCCCGCCCCGCCCCACCCCGCCCCGCCGCGCAGCACCGCAGAGCGGCCTGTTTCCGGCTACAGTACGCCCCAACTCCCCTTGCGCGCAATTTTGCACGTTAGGTTGAAAATCGTGGAATTAAAAAATATCCACCAGGTTTTCGCGGTATGCAAACACAAACTTCACTCAGCCTTATTTTTTCCTCCTCAGAATTTAATTTTAATCTTTTTTTTTATGATTCATCGCATCTGATAAATAACCATTGCCGATTGTTAATGTCAGTGAGCTGGAAAACAGTGTAATTGCTGTTGTAAAGCGTTTTTATTCCCTGACACGTGTAACTCTTATTGCGTTGCCTTCAAACGCAATATTTACCACCAGATCGAACCGGGCCGTAACTGTCACGGCTGCTGCGCGTTTCAGCTCTTTCCCTCGTTTTTGCGCGGCAGAGTTATCGCTCTTCACTCCCTACGAACTGTTATTTCTGCCACCGGCCATTAAAACACACACACACACACACACACACACGCACACGCACACGCACACGCACACACGGGTTGCTCACATGGACTCGGGAGGGGGGATGGATGGTTGCGATATCGTATATTTTCCTCGGCTAATTGTCCGGTGGGTTGTTACTGTGGTCGCCGTCCGGGTGCTCGCCTGCTTGCAGCCTGCAAGTGCTGCACACACCGGCAACCGCTGCCACGCGCGTCATATCTGTCTTTTCTAAAAAAAATGTCCCTTTTTATTATTATTATTATTATTTTGACTCGTGCCGTCCTCACCGCAGGCTCACCGCGCTGCATCTGGTGCACCCCCTGTAGCGATTATGCTGATGAGGGCAGATTAACGATGTGATCATCCCCGGTAGCGCCCGCCCGCCCCGCCGGAGCTGTTTTGACAGGCTAGCCACCCCCCCCTCCCCCACTCCCCCCTATCCTCCCCTCCCGGCCCCTCTTGCGGTCCGAGTAAGGCGAGGCGACTCGCTGGTCGCCGGTCGTCACCAGCCACGCCGGCCAGTCTCTCTCCCCCTTCCCCGCCTTCCTTTTCTGATTCGTTTCAACTTCAACTCCCTGGTGATCTCCGTCCTCCTCTCTATTCTCTCTCTGAGTCCTCATCCCTCCCTGTATTTGCCGCGCCACCTGCCGTCCTAGCCTGCCTCGCCCCGTCCTCACTGTAAACTGGTTTCAGTGATGTTAGAAGTACACTGTAAAATGTAAAACGAGGAGCGCTATTTATCACTCGTGGGGAGCGATTTTGTGAATCCAATTTCACCACTCCTGGAGGAGCAACTTTCACGGAAATCGCTCGTTTAGAGTCATTTTGCGTCATTTTCGGTTAGAGGATGACTCATTAAAAGTGATATTCGGTTAGCAAATGACTCAATCGGAGTGATTTTTCGCGAATATCGCTCCATTTGAGCGATGGAAGATACACGGGTCGCTCCTTGTTTTACGCACTCTCAGCCCGTTACTGATTTTTCGGATCCCTTTGTCAGTATTCCTGCTGCTTAAAAACCTTTGTAAGCTACTATGACAACTTTTTTCATCAGTTGTACGCACTAATTCCTTTTTACGCTACTGGCCATTTCTTATTTTATCAGTAAGCTGCGAACAAAACTATACATGCTAACTAACGAATTAGTCAGTAATCCTGCTGCGTAAAAAACGAGGTAAAAACGTAGATGGTTACTAAGAAAAAAAAAGGTCCAGGTCTGAGAGTGCAGTGAATTATTGTACGCATGACCTGTGAGGCAGACGGGTATCTCCGCCTGCCTACTAGGCAATGTAAATGTGTAGAGAGTTTGCCTAGCAGGCAGTTGGAGATACCCTCGGAGATACACGTCTGCCTCACACAGGTGCATGGGTACGATAATTTGCCTACTTATCTAACATCACTGACTGGTTGGCGTTCTTCTCGGACGCCAAATATTGGCGTGTTATTGAACGCCTCTTCAGAGGACGCCAACCAGTTTCTAGTGCTGTACCGTCTCACCCCGCCTCTCGCTCGTTGCCCCGCTTTCACCGTGGTTTAGGTGGTAATGGCGTTGATGGTCTGGAGTATGAAGCTCCCTGAGATATTCATAACCTCAGAAGGTGAGGCGGTGCGGAGGGGGTGAGGGCTGCGCTCGGCGGTCAGCGGAGGTGGCGGGGAGGGGGTCTGCTAGCCTGGCGCCAGCGCGGCAGGCCCCGCCCCGCCCCGCCCCGCCCCGCCCCGCAACGCCCTGCCGCACTGTGGTGTGTGTCGCTTTTGTCCCTCCACCCCTACAGTTCTCTTCATGGGTCACATTGCAGCCCGCCGGCGCCCTGCCCGCCGGGCCGGGCCGGCAAACCCATTGCCAACCGACTCGGCTCCGGACCTGAAATCTCGGCCAGCTTTTGAGTTATGTTGATGACAGCAGGACGTTGAGCCGCGCCCCGCCCCGCCCCGCCCCGCCCCGCCCCGCCCCGCCCCGCCCCGCCACGCCCCGCCCCCCACCCCTCCCTGTCCCGTCCGGTGTCTCCTCGCTATGCCTCGCAAAACCGCTGCCGTCGCCTACCCCGCCGAGCGGCGCACGGTGACCCGGAGGAGAGCGGCGAGGCGCCACCGCACATTTCCATACCTAATTAAGGCGGGGCGGGGCGGGGCGGGGCGGGGCGGGGCGGGGCGTGGCGGGGCCTCACAGAGACGCTCCTCCGCCTCGCCCCGCCCCGCCTCGCCCTCTTCCACCCCGACTCGCCAGTCGCCGGCGACAATAATTGTTGCAAATACAGCGGCCGGGCGAGAAAAGACGGAGCGACGGCGGCCGCTGTTTGGTTTGGAAATTAGTCGTTTGGTCGCGTTTGGCACCGGGTCGGCTAACGAAGGGCCAAAGGGTTGCGCGGGGCGGGGAGGGGGAGGGAAGGGGCCGCCTGGGAATATTCATTGGTGACTGCGGGATATTTCCGTTGCTGCTGGACTCTGCGGCTGAGATGGGCCGCCGGGCTGGGTCGCAAGGAAATCAGTTTTCCACCCGCCTAACACGAGACTTCTTGTGAGCAGTGTTGCCAAATAAGTAGGCAAAAAATCCCACGAAGACACACCTGTGTGAGGCACACGCGGGTACCCCCGCCTGCCTACCAGGCAAAATGTAGTCTCATGTGTGCCTATAGTTGGCAGGCGGTGAAACTAGAGATGTGCGAACAGGCTTGGTTCGAATTCGAACGAACACGAACAAAAATTTAGGAAAACAACTCGAACCGAACCGAACACGAACACATCTGAAATCACCTCGAACGAACCGAACCGAACACATAAGTGTTCGTATCCGAACGAACAACTTTCAAATTAATTTTTTTTTCTTAATAGTGTTAATCATTTTGATGCTGGACAATTTCTAAAATGCGTTTATTTCTTCAGCTGTGGTACATTTTTCTTTATCAAAGTTGATTTTAAGGCATTGTTACTGAATTCATGCAAAGAAGTGGTGAAATGTTGTTCGACCACGAACGCTCTGAGACGATATTTTCCGAACAGTTCGTGCCCGAACATTTAATGTTCGTTTCCGAACGAACAAACATCGTGTTCGGTTCGTTCGTGTTCGTTCGAATCCGAACATGTTCGCACATCTCTAGGTGAAACCCGTCTGCCTCACGTAGGTTTATTATTCGAGGGATTTTTTTTCTTTCTTTTTTTGGCTACCTCTCTGGCGACACTGCATATGAGTTTCAGCTGGCGCGCACCGCGCCGCCCGGCGGGGCGCCCGCTGGGTAGGCACTCCCGTAACACAGGTGTGTGTTGAGCGGCCCCGGCGGCCTACCCCGCAGGCGCCAAGGCCTGGACTAGGGGTATGCGTGCGAATCGTTCGATATCGAATCGAATCGGCCAGATTCGAATTCGACCGAATTCGAATTTGACCGATTTGATGTCGAATAATTCGAAATTTCGAATCGGGTAAGTTCGAAGACGAATCGCTTCGGGGTCCAAGTAGAGCACACGGAAGCCGTCGGTCGCAGCCAGGCCGATTTTGTTACTATGTAGACCAGCATTTGTTACTGTATTTATAAACCAGCGTAAACCTAATTGTTGTTATTAGGTAAAACGAAAGGATTTTTCCCCCGATTCGATTCGGACTCGAAATGGAGCCGATTCGATTCGAAAGGAATTTTTGGGATTCGATTCGATTCGAAAGAAATTTTTGAGATTCGATTCGAACACAAAAACCCCGATTCGCACACCTCTAGCCTGGACACAGCCACCGCAACGGCGGCTGCGCTGCGCAATGCGCTGACGACTGACGATTCACCAAATCAATCGCATTAAGTCCTTACCATCAATATCAGTTCGCGACTTCTTCGAAGCAGGCAGTATCCACGTTCCGAATACCGTGGCAGAGCCCTTCGACAATGTGGCTTTATCGTAGAATAATCATGACGGAGGAACATGAAAACGGCAAGGGTTCGACAGGGGCGCCGCGAGCCATTGCAGCCCTTCTGGCAGCGTGGTCCAATTTTTGTGGGATTAAACGAGGGGCGCTAGCAGTATGGGCCTTCGGGGTGGCAGGGGCTGCCCGCCCGCCCGCGAGGGACGGACGCTGCTTTTTCTCGCCCCGCCCCGCCCCGCCCCGCCCCGCCCCGCCCCGCCACGCCCCGCCCCGCCTCCCCTCTCGCGGCTTGGCTCTGCCTGCCACACCCAGCTTAGTGGCCTGGTGCACGCGTCAGTCACAGCGGCGTCTCGTGTTGCGTCGCGTGTTGCTTGCGTGTGTCTCTGTGGAGGCGTGTCTGCTGACCCCGAGTTTATGACTTTTCTTACTGTGATAAACAATATGACATTTAATATATTGTCAGAATATTCAACTTTTTGAAGTTACGTCATGCTAGTCAGGATGACGGGAGGGGCCATGTGCTGTGGGTTGCCTGCATACAGTGGGTTTGCACCTCATATTACTTACCTTTTTAGCGGCCTTCCGGATGCGACCGGGGGGGGGGGGCATCACCCCCCCCCCTCCCCACTACCCCCCTCCCACCCCCTAAAACGGCCCTTGGCACATGACTGACAATTTGTGCGAACTCATTAGTTAAATTTTTGCTTTGAGAAGCAAACTAGTATTGTTTTTCCGTTTATATCGCTTAAGATTTTGGAGTATTGCTCACTAGGCCTTTACGTGATCCCACCCTTCCTAAACAAAACAGTTTTGTTCTGCAAAATATTTCTTGCAGTTTCTCCAAAATGCACTCTGGACTGTGGGAAGGCAGCCGGCGCCAGCGCCCTATTCTTTGCTGAAGGAGGCTTTGCTTTCAGGTCGCGAGAGATGAGCAGATAGAGGGAACGGGGAGCACAGGGCTGACGCGCTCGAGCCGAGGAAAGTGAAAGCATGACGGGCATAGAAAGTGTAAGTGAATGAGCGTCGCACGTGTCGCGGGGCGGGGCGGGGCGGGGCGGGGCGGGGCGGGGCGGGGCGGGGCGGGGCGGGGTGCAGCACGTAGCGCACCATGCGCCACAGCCACCCACTAATGAAAGTTCCATCGCCTCTCCCAATCAATGGACTACGAGCAGAGGTGCCAGGCCAAGGGCTGGAATGTATGAGTATGCGAGGGAGAGAGGGGGACGATAGAAAGAGAAGGAAAGAGAGAGAGAGGGGGGGTTAAGGAGAGTGGGCGAGAACGAGAGGAAGAAGAGAGAGAGAGAGAGAGAGAGAGGAACAGACGGACAAACAGACCTTTCTCCCTCGCGCACTCTCATTCCCCTTGTGATTTTTACGTTGGTAAAACCATCAATGTAGGCCTATTTGTATAAACGATTCCGTTTTCAACTTCAAGCAAATTTGTTTATTCCTTACCAATAAATAATATTGTTAGTAAGAAAATGTTTATAACTCCAATCAAATTTGTTGATACCTGTTCATTATCTTTGTTACGTATTTTTGGATAGCTAAAAATGAAAACTTCCTCAAGGAGTCTGCGAGTGCGCTGTTTATGCGTTTAAGGTTCGCTTATTTCCCTAGTCTATAATCGATCCGTATCAATTAAGATCTTTTGAAGCCATCTTTTCCCATGAGGAAACCATTTCGCGATTTTCAGAAAATAAAAAGCTTGTCATGCATTGTAATCTAAAACACTTTTCCTTTGGACATATTAGCGGAAATATTTAACACCTGGCTCTTTCGAAAATATAATCTTTTTTTTGTGTCTAGGTTTTGACACCTACCGATTTCCGTGCGGTTCACATCTTGCAACGTCACGGGAAGTCGTCTGCAGGTCGATCAACTTGGTGAGGAGCGCCACCCCCCTCCTCCCCTCTGCCCTGCCCTGCGACCGTGTGGGTGAGTGACAGGCCCGCGTGCTCCGCGTGCTCGTGTGCGCCCGTGTCTTGGTGCTCGTGTCTGTACGTTAATGTGTGTCGGGGTCTCGGCTAATTACCGAATCATTGTCAGCCCCGTGTGCTGCGCCATCTGCGCCCCCGGGGAGACGGCTGGTGCGGTGCGGTGCGGTGCGGTGCGGTGGCGCGTTTGATGGGGAATCACACCTCATTACCGCCCCACCTCACGCGCCCCGCCCCACCCCGCCCCGCCCCGCCCCCGCCCCGCCCCGCCCCGCCCCGCCCCCGCCCCGCCCCACCCCGCCCCCGCGTCGCACCCAAACCATGCCCCACAAGGACTTTGAGGCACTGCACTGCGGAAAATAGTCGTATAGGTTCACGGGAAAATTTTCCACGAAGCGCGGAGTTGTAAAATTACAAATCGTGAAATTAAAAGAACTACCAATCAACTCGAATTTCAAAGACGAGCAAGTAATGAGTTGTCTTTAAGAAATAATTTACAAAATAATATAATGTAAATCTACAAGGATATATTTTTCACCGTGAGGTGCCCTGATCACGCTGTCGACGCATGGCAGCGCCGCGTCCGACCCGCCACGCCCCGCCGCGCCCCGCCGCGCTCGGCCACACCGCGCCTTGCCTTTAGCCCGCCACGACCCCTCAGCGCCCAACCCCTCCCATCTAGCCCGCTCCGTTCGGGCACTTAAATCTTATGCACCATGTTGTACATTAACCTTGCTCGATTTTAAGCAGCCATAGTTTCCGCAATTTTTCCCTGCCAAACTATCACAAACTCTTTACCCCTCCTGCACACATTTGTTCATAACGAAATACAACGCGTGCATTGTCATGCATAACATTTTGTGTAAAGTTGTATAAAATTGTGCTAAATGATGCGAAAATCTACGGATAAGAGTTTAGTGTGTAGGCAGCCCTTGTGACCAGTTCCGCAGCGCCTGGCCCGCCTCCCATCTGCATTCTTAATGACTTGATGAGCCCCTGAGGCGTCCCGCTCCTCGGCGGGGCCACGGGGCGGGGCGGGGCGGGGCGGGGCGGAGGCGGCGGCGCTCACCCGTCTTGTTCTAGTGTGACACATTTTATAAATGTCAGACTCGCTAACTCTGGGCCGCGGCTGCAACTTTCGACAAACAGAGAGTTTTGCGTTTCTGTCGGCGCATTGCCCTTGGAATTCTAGTTATATTCTGGAAAACCAAGTATGTTTATTCGTAGCCACTCGACGTGTAAATATCCTGGGAAAAATCACAAGTTTTTATGCGTGACATTTACACACTTGGTCTCTCAGTGTAATTAGTTGTTTGGCAACCCCCGGCCGATTACGCTCAGAACCAGTCTTCACTGTAGACTGCGAAGGCGTTCTTCTCAGAACGCCAAAAACTGGCGTCTTTGAACGCGAAGATTTGGCGTCCTTCAGAGGACACAAATATTTTGGCGTCATATATGACGCCAACCAGTTTACAGTGTTGGCAGGAGTGTAGGATTTTCTGTTTCGGATGGAGCTATGTGATAATATTTTCAAACGGGGCCGGGGGTTCAGGGATATCTGCGGATACCTGGTAGTTATATTTAAAATGAAAAAGGAGTTAAGTGTTGTGGTAGTCCAGTTGCTATGATTAAGGGAATAAGAGACAGATTCTGTGGGCTTGTTTTGTTGTCTGGTTTCGCTGTAGGCGTTAGTCGCAGACCCCTTGTGTGCGAGAGAGACAGAGCTAGCGGACTCGGTCTGCAGGTCCACGTCGGCGGCAGGGTTCAGACGGGGGGGTGGGGGGGGAATTCCATTGCCAGCTGATTGGCTGCTCGGAATGATCCGGTCGTCTCATTGATTGACTCATTTTTTCCCCGACGGAGGCACCGCGCCGATTGAGTTATATTTTTACGCGTCGAGTAAAAATGAAGCGTGGAAAGAATGGGGTGTGGGAGGAGAGGAAGAGGAGGGAGGGAGGGAGGGAGGGAGGGAGGGAGGGAGGGAGGGAGGGAATGAGATGCTGCTGCAGGAAGTTGAGAAGGAGGAGGTACTCTGCTCGCCTGCTAAAACCAGGCTCCAGCCTGGATTGTGGTTACTGGCGCTATAACTTTACGAGGCCCCAGCGTGAAAACGTGATTGGTTTCCGTGCTGCGTCTATCTTTCGTTACAAGGATTATTCTTATTTTATTTTCGCACTGTCTTGCGCCTCTTCACAAACTGCGAAATGAAAAATAATAAATTCGAGACTTGTTTAGGTTACACTATGTCTTTTCCACGAAGTTGCGTTCACTCTCTGATGCCCCTGGTGCCGATCGTGTTCGGCACGCAACTGTATCGTTGTAAGGGTCGGGGCGGGGCGGGGCGGGGCGGGGCGGGGCGGGGCGGGGCGGGGCGGGGCGGGGCGGGGCGGGCCATACACGGCAGGCGCAGCGGTGCAGGGCCGTGTTATGGATGAGCGACTCCTAACTTTCGGCTCGGGGCTCTCTTACGGGAGGCAGAGCTAGTTTATGGGACAAGAAAACACGTTTGGCTGCGGCGGTGCCGCGGTGCCGCGGCTGGTGCCTGCCGGGCCGGGCCGGGCCGGGCGCCGGGGCGCCGGGGTTGCCGTTGGCGCGTTACGCTCCCCCACCGGCTCAGCGGTCGCCTCCCGCGTCCCGAGTCCCGACCCGAGGCTGGAGGCCGGGCCACGACCCGTATCTGCGTATTTTTATTTAAACCTCAGACCGCACTATGGTTTATGGACGCAATCGGAAACTGGTATCTGAAGTGAACCATGTTATTCACTTCTGAAAAACACTTCCCTAGAGAGACACAGAAAGGCCTCTCTCTCTCTCTCTCTCTCTCTCTCTCTCTCTCTCTCTCTCTCTCTCTCTCTCTCTCTCTCTCTCTCTCTCTCTCTCTCTCTCTCTCTCTCTCTCTCTCTCTCTCTCTCCCCCCCCCCCCTTTCCCCCCCTCCCCCCTCCTCACCCCCCCTCTTCTTCTCTCTCTCTCTCTCTCCTCTCTCAGTTGTTACATGTTTGCCGGCAGACGCTGTGGTGGTAGGGAGGGCTCTGTGTTGTGTATAGAGAGATGTCAGAGGATACTGTAAGTACAAGGGATACGTCCGCGAGTCCCTAAATTTGAACAGCTTCTCTTCAGCGCGGCCCTGGGCTGTGCCGGGGCGTTGGCGTTGGAGGGGGGGAAGGGGGAGGGAGGAGGGGGGGGGGTCGATCCTTTCCCTCCCCACCTGGGCGCGCTGCACGCATTGTCTCGCCCTCCGCGTCCTCCCCCCACTGCCGCCCAGCCCGCACCCCCTACCCTCCCTCTGTTTGCTGAAGCCTATTACACTATCACTGAACACGTAAAGGGGGCGTAAGGGCTGAGAGTAATGATTGTTTAGTAGGCTCTTTTCTGTCTGCTCGCGCGCGCGCGCGCGCACACACACACACACACACACACACACACACACACACACACACACACACACACACACAAGCGCGCGATGGCCGACAGCTGACTGGTCCCGCGGGACGCTACCCCACAATCCCCACCCCTTTTACTGTTAGGGGACGTTGGAATACGGTCACTACGCTTTGGGCCAAATGTGTACTTTGACAATCATAATTGATTTATGTCACCCCAGTTCACACTGGTAAAACAAATGTAGAATATTGCACACCAATTGGCGTGCTTTTCAAATGTACAAACTTTGCACACTTCCTGGTGTCGAGCAAAACTAAACATCACGAAGTGTGCAAACTTTGCACACTTGTCAAACGTCTAAACTTTGCACACCACGTAGTGTGCAACATTTCGACACTTGGTATACCTTTTGCTGTACTATGATTAAGAATTTTCCACAACCAAGTGTGCAAACTTTGCACACTTGCAAAACGTCGAAACTTTGCACACCACGTAGTGTGCAATATGTTTAAACACCATGAAATGCGCAAAGTGCCAGGAAGCACACTTTAAGTGTGCACTATTGCACATTTGTTTTACCAGTGCATACTCCGCAATAGTAAATAATACGAAAGAGTTGAATGAATAATTATTATAGTTAAAATTCCGACGGAGAAAGCATATCTTTGCGTTTTGCGTTTTCTACAGATAGTCACGCATGTGGGGAGGGCGGGCTGGTGGAGACAGGATAATCATTACGAACGCGAATCACCCATTAGGTAGGAAAAAAGGGAGGATAGGACAGTGAAAATTTATCACCGCCTTCCCCTTCCCCCTCTCCCTCTCTCTCTCCCCCTTCACTCTCCCTTCCGTTTACTTACTGCCGTTCCTCATTGTAGCGGCCCCTCCCCCGCTCGGTGCGTTACACCTTGGCTCGCCGACAGCCGAGAGTGCACCCCCAGTGGCATGGGCTGCAGGCTGCACCAGAGATTTGCTAGCAGTGTTGCGGGTCTGCCTACCTGAGGGGCCACGGCGCCTTTAGGCTGCGCGAACCGGACAGGCGAACCTGCTTATTGCAGCGTGCTTGCTGAACAGCCGGTGCAGCCAGGGTGCCGCTGTGCAGGGCTGCGCCTGGGGCGGGGCGGGGCGGGGCGGCGGGCGGCCCTCGTGCTGCTGGCTGGATCCTGCTGCTTCTTCAACTTAATTGAAGCCCCGAGCTGCCCGGGCCTGAGTCGGACCCTCATCTTCCTATCGACGGTGTTGGGGGAAAGAAGTGGGGTCCGGGAGAGAGAGAGGTGGAGGAGGGGAGGAGGTGAGGTCCACAAAGTGCAAGTCGTAAGTAGTCTTACTTCCGCCAGCGAATGCATATTTCATTTACGCCCCTCGCAGCGCGGCTCGACGGCGGTTCCTCTGTTTGTTTTTTTTTACGCAGCCTGTGCTGTGCAGGCTTGCAGCGCGACTAGTATCGCGTTTCGTAGCGACGCCCCGCCCGGCCCCGCCCCGCCCCGCCCCGCCGTCTGATAGTGGGTATTTCAATTACACGGCGGCAGGTGAAGCGGCGGCGGTGATTTATAACGCGCAGGTCTTTTAGGCAGGAATTTCCCTGCCACTCCCCGCCGCCACTCCCCGCCACCTCACCCCCACCCCCTACCCCTGACCATACCCCCCCCACTCCCCCCCCTCCTTGGCACCCTTCCCCCTCCCATTCACAAGGGGTGGCTGAACTGGCGGTGCATCAGCGGGCGGGTGAGGCACAAGAAGGCCGTGCAGCACTTGGTGCGGCAGCACGTTACTCAGTGCGTTATGCGGTGGTATGAGCCAGGGGCGGATAGAAGGGGGCAATGCCCCCTCCCCCTTGTTGGGCTGTAGTTACAGCCTGAAAGGTAGGCAACCTGAACAGCAAAACCCCTGAATGCAATGGAAAAGCTAAGGTGCCACCTCCTCCGCGCTACCTTCTTCCTTTACCTCTTCTCCACCAGCCGGTCCATTGACATACGTTCCCCAGCAAAAAGAAATAAAAAAGAAAAACTCGAAAAACATTCCTAACTTCTTACAAAAGAAATTCCTTGTATTACAAAGACTTCTGTGCAACCGTAATACAAGTCAAATTTTCTTTGTAATACATACAGAGAATAATCTTTGAAATACAATGAAAATTCCTTGTAATACAAGGAAACTTTTTGTAATACAAGAAAATTTCTTGTATTACGGTTGCACAGAATTCCTTGTATTCTACGAAAAAATTCTTTGTAGAAAGTTTAGAGTGCACAAGTGTGCGAATGTCGTAGAATGGGATGTTGCACCACTTAAAAGCGTAAAGTTGTGAATTATCCTTCCTTGGAAATTCACATACTTTGGCCTTCAAGTGCACGCATGAGCACGCGCTTGGGTTTCCAGTGAGGTCCTACCGCCTTACAGAAAAGAGACAGGAGACGTCTTCTCGCCTCCGTCGAGAAACAATCGCCGTCTCTCGAACCACGTCGGGAAATGGGGGTGCTTAGGTCCGGGATGGGTCCGTCGGACTGCGCACCCCCCCTCCCCCCCTCCCGCAGGCTCCCTTTGCCTTCGACGACGGAAGTCCTTATTTGCTGGCGCACCGTTGTGTTTCGAGGGGAAACGTTTTGTCATGGCGGACACACGGCAGCCACTCCCCGGCCCCTTGCACTGCTCAGGTGGAGGAGGGCTGCTGGCTGAATGGGACTGCAATACTACTGCATGCGAGCGAGCGGGCCGGCGGGGCCGGCGCGACACAGAGGGCCCTGCCTGGGGATGAGAACCCTTTCGCTCTGTCTGCAGGCGAAAGGGCCTCTACTTTTAATAACGTTACAGTCAATATTTGCCCTGGGCTCAGCAGACCCAGTCCGGCGGGGGGAGGGGGTCTGCACCGCAGTGCCTAGCCTGCCTGCCTAGCCCGGCCCGGCCCGGTCAAGTCCACAGACGGGCGAGGGATTTGCGCAGAACAAGCGGGAGAGAGAGAGAGAGAGAGAGAGAGAGAGAGAGAGAGAGAGAGAGAGAGAGAGAGAGAGAGAGAGAGAGAGAGAGAGAGAGAGAGAGAGAGGAATGGGGATACTGCAAGGGAGATGCCTCCATGCGCTCGGATTGTTATAAAATTTAACAGTAGCAAAAAGCATGGTAAATTGTTCGCGCCTCCGTGGTTTTCAATTGTGGTAGAAAAGGAAACTCAAGTACTTTTATTGAAAAATGTGTTGTTCGTTGTCTTCCTCGCGCTATTGTACTTCAGTTCTATTTCTCTCTGCCGCTATAACCTGGAAAAAAATCTCATTTCCTCTAGCCGAAAACCGAGTACGCCGCGCACGGTTCAGCTGCGCTCTGGAGGCGGGGATCCTCATCGCCTTCGCACTGCCCCGCCCCGCCCCGCCCCGCCCCGCCCCGCCCCGCCCCGCCCCGCCCCGCCTCACCCCACCGCTCCGCCTCTGATTTGCCCGCTATCTCTATCTCCTTTCCCCGCCGTGGGAGCGGATGGCGCTGCTGTGCGTGTTGCCCACCTCTTGGGCGCCTTGCCAACCGGCTCGTTATAATGGTACCAATAAAAGTAAATTTTAATTTTTTTTATGTCAAAAGTTTTGCAGACTTTGATGATTCATCCCACCCGGTCTAAAATGATAAAACATGCAATAAAGCGAGGAGGACGAGGGAAATCTGCGTGTCGACGCCATAACGCTCACCCACTGGCTCTGCAGAGCCACCCGACCTGCCTCAGCGGTCGAGGCACTGGGAAAACAAAGGTGCGATGTTATACCTTTCCACTGTGAGAAAAAACTACAATTTAACTACAATTTTCAACCGTTATTTCGAAGTACAATAAAATATTGTACTAAAATTGTACCCAGTATAGGGTAAATCAGTGATGTACGGTAACGAATACCGCAAACCGTTAATTCAAAACCGTTGTTTAGGTTTTTCTCACAGTGTTGTGGGGTGCTAAACCCGTTTCAAGGCTGCTAAAGTGTTAATTTTTCAGTATGAGCAAACCAATAGAATTCTCGCTCTCGGGAGAGCGAGATTGGTGACCCAAATTTTATCGCTCCTGGGGAGTGATATTATTAAATATCACTCTTTTTGAGTCGCTTCGATTACCTAAAACGAGCGACATCAAGTGATCTCGCTCGATTTGAGTGAGGCTTATCACTCCAAATGAGCGATATAGAATTTCCTTACTCCTTTTAGGGCGACGTTATATGCCTCGCTCAATTTCAGTCAGAAACACGAATCTCAGATTTACAGTGTGTGCGAAGGGTCATTCACATACCTGCAAGTGTACGAATAGTTATTCACACACCTAAAAGAGTATGAGTGGTTGTTCGCTCACCTGCAAGTGTGCGACAAACATTCACACACCTGCAGGTGTGCGACATTCGTACACTAGGATTTCCAGTGATATGAGGCTCTTTTCAAGCGGAATTTCGCGTAGATTACAAAAATAGGTCTTAACATTCAGGTTTATTTCAAAGGAAAAAAAATATTTCGAAGAAACGTAAATTGTAATGCCTTTGGAGCTAGTGCCTTTTTTAAAGGTTAGATATCCTACCTTTGTTTTACCAGTGAGGCTTACGGTTGACAAGCATTAGCAAAAACATAAAACCACCTGGAATTAGCATGGTTTTGTTCCCTCTCGGATGAGAGTATCTCTCTCTCCCTCAACGATACCAAGACCCCAGTACCGCTAGTCCCCTCCCTTCCTCTCTGGCGTGCAGCTGGAGTCTGACGCCGTGTTTTATGCAGGAGCGCTAGTGACTCCGGGCGCTGAGCTGCGCGCCGCCCGGATGCAAATGTCGTGTTTGGCGGCGCCGAGTACCGACACCGACGCGGCGCCTGTTCAAAGCATAGGACAGCATGCGGACCTGGACCAGGGGGACCAGGCGTGTGCAGTTGAGGTCGGGTTTATTTCTACACGGAAAACTCGTGGTGCGGTTTGTACCTTTGTCGTGGGCGCGCCCGGGGCCTGGGCGGGAGCAGCACGCTGCCTGCAGGGCGGGGCCGGGCGGGACGCTGAACGGATTTGTGCAAATGCGGGGGAACCAGCGTTGGACTAGGAGCGGGGCGGGGCGGGGCGGGGCGGGGCGGGGCGGGGCGGGGCGGGGCGGGGCGGGGCGGGGCGCGGCCAGGGGAGGAGGTCGCTCCACCTCGCTTGTAGTGGCGGTGCGGAGCGAGGCGGAGCGGGTGGGCTTGCCTCAGCCAAGCAGCCAAACCGCCCTCATGCATAAGGCAGCAGCGCCCCGCCCCGCCCCGCCCCGCCCCGCCCCGCCCCGCCCCGCCCCGCCCCGCCCCGCCCCGCAGCGGTGCGGCCTCCTCCTCCTCCTGAAGGATCCCCGACCCGACCCGCAGCCCCTCGGGGGCACGCAATGTACTTTTCATTCCGCAGATATTAACATGGAAATATGGATTTTTTCGGGGAGAATTTGAGAAATATGCGGTGTCGGTCCAGAGGGGAGGGGGTGACACCCAGCGGTACCCGGCCTGGGCCCGGGCCGGGCGCGCCTCCGCGAATGAGGTTCGGTGTTCCGGCTCAGGTTGGGCGCGAGGGTGTAGTTGAGGGTGGGGAGCGGGGTTACCCGCCCCGCGGGCCCCGAGGGCTCCGGGCTGCAGCGGAGGAGCGCTAGGCGAGAGTGAGGGCTGCGTCCCGCGCCGCCCCCGCGCCAAACTGTGCATCGCTAATACTTTGTGGGGCTAATTACTCCAACATCAGTAATGAACAAGGGTCGCGGTGGGGCCAGACCCGCATGCACTTACCCCCTTAAGAGCGCCCCCCGTGCTGCGGTCTGTGTGTGTGTGTGTGTGTGTGTGTGTGTGTGTGTGTGTGTGTGTGTGTGTGTTTGCCCGCCCTCCCGCCTCCCGCCCGCGACTACGTTTGGCTCCGTTCGTGGCGGCAGTATTTGAACCGTCACCGTCACGGCGGTGCCTCAGTCGGTTATATTGTCGCCGCACATAGGTACTTTCCTTGCCTTGGCGGCACTGCTTTTCTTACTTAAGCGACAAGAAAAATTCACGACCTTTTGTGGTGATACTCTTTTTAAAAAGTGACTTCCCTTCCCCTTTTCATTGAAGTTATTTCTCATAAGCAGCAGTGTTGCGAGATATGTAGGCGCAAAATTTCCTTCAATACACCTCTGCGATGGAGGGCGGTTCCTCCGCCTGTGGCAACAAGCTCTTTCACCACACTTTCGCCTAGTGGGTCAGGTGGAGATACTCGTAGGGGTGGCTCGGCCCGCCCCACCCCGTGGCATGGACCCCGCTGTGCTCGTCCTGGCCGGCGGGGCCTGATGAGTTTAACCTTGACGTTGGCTGAGGCCGCGCTGGCCCCTCCCCTCCCCTCCCTGACTGTACCTGTGAGTACGGCTCCGGTGGCCCCGAGAGGCACAGCGAAGGGCAGGCTGCATGTGCGTGTGTGTCCTTGAGAAAAACCCCGCCGGAGATTTACTGCTGGATGCTACATACCTTCCGAGAGAGAGAGCGAGAGAGAGAGAGAGAGAGAGAGAGAGAGAGAGAGAGAGAGAGAGAGAGAGAGAGAGAGCGAGAGAGAGAGAGAGAGAGAGAGAGAGAGAGAGAGAGAGAGAGAGAATAAAGAAAGCAGCAGGGGGGATTGGGGAGGAGAGAGATTGAGTGTGCTGCCGGCGCTGCCCAGTCCTGCTCGCTGTTAAATTGTCGCCCCTAATCTCGCCCGTGCGCTTAATACCCGCGCTTATTAAACGTCCGGCTGCGCCGCCGGGTCGGGCCGGGCCGGCCCGGTCTGCCTTGTGCCGCCGCCTGAAGCGGAGCGGAGGTTGCGTTAGGGGAGCGGGGGCCGGGGGCTGTACCCCCCAACAGTCCCCACAGTCCGCCTCGGCACTATGCGCGGATCCAGGGGGGGGGGCGACAGGCCTTTTGCCCCATGGCTCCTCGATAGCCGCCTAAAAGGTAGGCAAAAAGTAATACTTTGCCCCTGTAAGTAGGCAAAAAGTACTACTTTGCCCCCCCCCCAAAGGCTGGCTCTGGATCCGCCACTGCTCGGCACGGGCTCTACTCGCCTGGGCCTCGCCTATCGGCCCGCACGTGAGCTCGCTGACTGTCCGCCGCTCCTCCTCTCTCTCTCTCTCCTCTCTCTCTCTCTCTCTCTCTCTCTCTCTCTCTCTCTCTCTCTCTCTCTCTCTCTCTCTCTCTCCAAATTTAAATAAAATACGTTATGTAAACTTCATGCTACCACCGGTACCAAACCTATTGCTACTGAACTGTTAATACTTAATTTAGATATTGTATGATGTACAAAATAAGACTTATAGTCTTAAGTACTTTTTTTCCAATAAATATCAAATATCAAATATCTCTCTCTCTCTCTCGGCGGGCTCGCGGTTCCGCTCCCGATGCAGCAGGCATGTCGCCGCCCCGCCCCGCCCCGCCCTGCCCCGCCCCGCCCCGCCCCGCCCCGCCCCGCCCCACCCTCTGGGCTGCTCTGCACTGCTCGCCCGGCGGACAATCTCCGACTGATCGTAATTGAGCACGTGGACGAAATTAAAATTTCGCATGCGGTAATAGGCGGCGCCGATAAGGGCGGGCGTATTTATCTGGCGGAGGCCGTGGCGGGGCGTGGCGGGGCGTGGCGGGGCGGAGCGTGACCATAAATAAAGCAGCGGTGGCGTGGCGTGGCGGACATGCCGAGCTGCAGCCGCGTGCTAACAAGGTGTTGCATTGGAAGAAGTGGAGGAAGCCTTCAGTCAGTCGACGCCTCGTACGGCCCCCGGCCCGCCCCTCCCCGCGCGGCTGTCGCGGGCAAGGAGGTGCTGAGGGAGAGACTATTTCCATCGCGCGACGCGTGGGGCCCAGCCGTCGCGTGCCTCTCCCCGTCGTCCCGTCGTAGGCCGTGCTCCCGCCACACCTCGCCCCGC
Organism: Frankliniella fusca; assembly: GCA_029379305.1. NCBI lineage: Eukaryota > Metazoa > Arthropoda > Insecta > Thysanoptera > Thripidae > Frankliniella > Frankliniella fusca. The sequence goes on from JAHWGI010000283.1 coordinate 496,410, forward strand.
CCCGCTCCGCCACGCCCCACCACGCCCCGCCACGCCCCAGGCCTCTTGCCCGGTCACGATGTTGTTGTTTACCTACACTTGACTTACGGGACGGGGTGCGGGGGTGATGAAGACGCCTGGGGTCACTGCGCAAAGCGGTCACCTCTGTTTGGCAGGCTGCCGGTCGTTAAATGCAAAGATTGTTCTCCTCAGGACGTCACACATCTACGTGTAGCGCGAGTCACATTAGTTTTGCCAGTGTAAATATGCCTGTATTCGCCTCCTATATGCGCTGCTGAGCTACGCAATATTTTGCACAGAAATTCGCAAAATAGATTGTTTAAAGATAGTGGGACACTTGTGGCCTGGTTAAGTCGAGTCGAAAGAAAGTAAGAGGAACATCACTGACTGGACAGTGCGGTGGGGCGAGCGGGGTAGAAGGTGGTGAACGGGGAGTCTCCCTTACCGTCCCCTCGCCCTCCGTGTTCTTCTTACTTCCTCTCGACGCTCTCTTGAAATACCCTACACAGCACAGGTCTACCTGCATTCTAAATGAAAAAGGACAATTTTGTCCCAGAAAATGTTGCGATTTTGTACACATCATTTTCTTGGGACAAATTGTTCCACTATATTGAGACATTTTGCATCCGAAATATTACAAATCGTCCCAAATTATTACTCAAATTTGTCAAAAGGGATTGGTGTGCACAAAAACTCAACATTTCTTGGGACAAAATTGTCCCTTTCCATTTAGTGTGTGTGTGTGCATGACTGACACACATTGAAATAACGCACAAGGTTTTAGTGTGTGCAGGACTTGCGGCCTCGGAGCGCAGTGCTGGGCGCGGCGGGGTGGCTGGCTGTTGGCTGGTTGCGCCTCCCCCCGCCAGGGCGCGCTGGCGCGCGGGGCGCGGGGCGCGGGCGCGCTGGCGGGCGGCGGGAGGGAGGCAGTAGGCGCCCAGCCACGCCGCCGAGACGTCCGCGCAAGCTCCCCCGCCCCGCCCCGCCGAGCTCGCCGCCGCCCCAGCCGCGTGTCCACGGACGTACCGCTCGGCGCAGCGCAGCGGGCAGCAGGGCCCCGGGTACCCCGGGCAGTGCACCGCCGTCCCGTCGGCGACCTGGATACAGTAGTGCGCGCCGCGGCGTGGCGCTGAGGATTACCCGAGCGCTCCCCTGCGCTGGTGCGAGCGAGCCGACCGCTGCTGCTGCTGCTGCTGCTGCTGCTGTGGTGGAAGTGAGAGGCGAGAGAGGACAGCCGGCTGCCCTCCTGAAAGGTGAGCAGTGCGAGGGAGAAGCAGGGGGTCTCATGCGATGGGGTTTCGCGTTGAAGTTGCCGCGAGGCGGGCGCCATGGCGGGCGCGGGAGAGCCGGTGAAGTGTTTGCCGCGGGGCGGGGCGGGGCGGCGGTCCCCCGGCCCGGCCAGGGAATAGTGAGGGTCGCGACGTCCCCGGTGTTGTGAGAAGTGAGCTTCCGCTCGAGCGGCTGGAGCCCGAAGATCTGTCGACTGATTCAGAAGAGTGCTCTCCTCGCTCTGCCTCTCTCGCACCGGTACGACGCGCCCAGTAAGTGTGAGAGAGACAGGGCGAGGAGAGCGCTCTTCTGAATCAGTCGCCTGGACGACCCCGCGCCGCGAGCCACCCTGCCCCACCCCACCCCGCTCCACTCCGCGCGGCAACTGAAGCGCAATGCGAGGTACATATGCAATATTTGGAAATAACCCTGAGGGAGCTCTCCTACCCGCGACTGGAGGATCAGTGACCGCCCTCTGCACTGTCTTCGACCTATCCCTGGTCCTGGAGTCCCTGGACTTGTCCCGGGCCGCGTCCGGTGGAGCATTCTTAAGAAATGCTGTACAGACTATCAGGTAGCGCAAGATACCACAGTGTAGGTATTACTCCGGTAAAACGCCCAAAGTTTATCAGTTTTAGAGCATTATCAGTAGCATTTCGGCGTTGGATTACCTTTGTTTCGCCTGGAAAAGGTAAACGGGCTATTACAGAACTAGGAGAGTTAGCTCCTCGCCCCCACCCCCGCCCGGCCAATGCAGGCGCGCGCCGTGCGCGTGTCTCCCCTCACGCAGGGAAGGACCGGGGATTAATTTGCAAGTTTTGTTTGAGTGCGCTGCAGGCGGGGCGGGGCGGGGCGGGGCGAGGCGAGGTGGGTCCCGATGGGCAGAACGCCCTGCGCGCCGCGCCCCGCCGCGCCCCGCCGCGTGCTCTGCGCTGCGCTGTGCCCTGTTTGAGGAGCGGCCCGGTGGGCGGACGGGCGGGGCGCGCAAAAAGCGATGCGATGTGACTGTGTGCGGGAGTAGCGGGCGGGGCGGGGCGGGGTGGGGCGGGGCGGGGCTGGGCGGGGTGCTCCTGCCGTTGACGGCTGCTGCCCGGGCTGATTGTGAGTAAGCAGCGGACAGGACTGCGGCGGTGGCAGCAGCGGTACACACACCCCGGCCAGCGCCCCGCGCTCGCGCCGGCCAGTCGCTCATCGTAGAGCTCTCTCTCTCTCTCTCTCTCTCTCTCTCTCTCTCTCTCTCTCTCTCTCTCTCTCTCTCTCTCTCTCTCTCCCTCCCTCCCTCCCTCCCTCCCTTTCCCTCCCCTACCCCCCCCCCTCTCTCTCTCTCTACCCCGTCGCGCCCACATATGGGCACGCCGTATCCCTCTCGCAGGCGCGGTTTGCCGAGGAGGTGATTCCGAATTTATTATTCTCTGAATAAAAAGCCTACCGCTGCCGCCTTGCCGTCGTGTGTGTTCGGGAGTAACAAAGGCGTGGCGGGGCGGGGCGGGGCGGGCCGCCAGTCAGTCAGCCGTGGTCTAATCCTCGGGAGCTACGCGCTACGCCTCGAGGCGGCGGTGGCTGGGGGGTAAATATTACATCCACCCGCCCCTGGGCCTCGCCCCACGCCACCACGCCACGTCACAGCGTCCCGCGCGCCGAGCAGGGAGGCGAAGGAGTACAAGTCCTCCGGAGCAACCGTCTGAGTCCGGAAAGCGGTTTGTATAGTTTCTTCTCTCTTGCTCCTTATGGCTTCGCCCCATGAGTGCGACGATATAAGGACAGATAGACAGAACGTGGACGCAACCGACTCTCGGAATACGGCGGCAGGCTGCCTGCCTCCCCCGGGCTGCGGGCTGACTGCCGCTGACTGCGCACCGCACGGCAACGCTCTTCCCGCGCCGACTCGAGTACCGTATTCTGACCAGACAGCCCCCCCTGCCCCCCCCCCCTCTGTTCTGCTTGCACTGTCAGTGTGTGTGTGTGTGTGTGTGTCTTTGTGCGTGTCTGGAGCGGGTACAGGGTGCGGGAGTGTGTTTGCCAGTGTCACATGCCTCGACATTTCAGCCCCAGTTCGATACACATTCCTTCAGCCCCTTACCCTCCCTCCATGCCTCCGGCATTCCCTTATGGTTGCCCCCCCCCCCCCTTCGGCCTCCTACTCAGCTGTCCTGCCTGTCCTGGAATGGGCCTCGTCCTTCCCCCGTCCTTTGGAGTTTTGTCCTGCGCTGTCCGAGAGTCGACCTGTTTCCCTTTTCTCTTTCCCTCCGTCCTGGGGACTGGTGACACTGATGACACACCTGTCAGCCGAGCTCGGCGGCGTGGGCACGCTGGTTACCCTTTTCCTCCTCCTTCGGGTCTAGTGCGCTGCCCGGACCCTTACGAAACCAATGAGAACGGATTAATGCTGTCATAACTGTTTATTTTTACTGTAGAGGATCGACATTAAGGAGCTCGCGGGCGTCTTCTCGCCGCGTCCAAGTAGGGCTGCTGCACTTGTCCTGGAACAGACAAAAAGGTCTCCTGCAGGTTTATTGCACGTCTAGAGTTAAGCTCACTTGTCCTTCGGATCGCAGTTACAGACATCGTATTACTGCAAAAGTTATTTGCGTGGCCAATTCGGCCATCCGTTACTTCATTTCGATTCACACCCGAATCACCTTTTGTGATTTCCTTTCCTGCCAGTCTTCCTTATGTCCCCCGCCGTTCCCTTATGCTTGACATGGTTGAATGGATTCGGCCGCGAGTGGCCTCGGCGCTGTGCACCGCGATATGTCAAGCGCTCAACGGCATCGGGTTCTTTGTTGGGCCCCCGACCCGCTCCGCTAAGCATAGAGGCTGTGCAAACCAATAAAATAAAACCTGACTTTTTTCACAGGGGTCAGCAACTGAACTGTGATTTGCGTCAATTGCTAACCGTGAAGTCTCGAAATTTTGACTTAGAGTTTAACTAATGTGTTTTCAAAAATGAATCTGTTGAATGTACACTTTCTATCGTGCATATTTGAAATAGCCCGAACTTTTCAGGAAATCCACATACAATTTTTCAAGCGTACTGAGATACGCTTGAAATCAAGCGTAATTGGTCGATCCGCTCCTATTCGTCCTATCTAAATGTATGGGAGAATTTCTTTCGTACGCTTGATTTCAAGCGTAACGTATTCAAGCGTAACTGTATGCTTCATTCAAGCGTACAGTTACGCCTTAGTTTTACCAGTGTAGAAAAACTTTTGACACAACCTTTTTTTAAAATGTTATCAATGCGCATATGGGATGCACTTTTATCGGGGACATTTGTAACACTTTAAAGCTTTCCAATATCACGCGCTTTCAGTGAGAAATAAGACTGAACTCGTTTTGCTATCGTGACAGAATGTAAGGCAACTGAAATCATATCGCACGTAGGAATAAAGTGTAGTTGCTCAGAGGATGCATCGTACTTCTGATAGCTTTGTTGAATGCACAGGCTGCTAAGTCAACTTCTCCTATATCTCCCCTATGGGGGCCAAGCCCTCTAATAGACATATGCGCTCTGCAGCGTATTACATTATTCCGTAAAAATCCGCTTCGCCATTAACCTCGTCCATAACGTAAGGCAGTCGCCCGCACGTTAAGCTAACACTTTTCGCAGTTTAAGTAACGTTCCGAGGCACTTTGGTGTTATCTTACGGACCCTTGCTTTAACAACCTGTACTACTGTACGTCAGCACGCATCTGTGTTTCATCAGCTGAAGTCGAGGCTGAAGTTTAAGATTTAACCGCTGTTTGCGAATGGTATTTCTCATTATTGCGCAACTGGTGATGTTTTCATGCGGACAGGTGCGCTCGTTGCAGACACTTTCGGCTTTTGTCACCGATGGCAGCGCCAGCGTTTCTGCGTTGGCCTCACTGGCGCCGGGCCCGGCCGGGCCGGCCAGCCGTCTCGTGGGAGAGGGAGCATGGTAGGGGAATCCCCGCGGGGGACTCCCTAGCCCAGGCTTGGTGTGATACAGTCTTTTGTGTGCCGCGCCCTCAATAGACAGTGTATTTCAAAAGCAAACTTTTCCTCGAATTTACGCCACTTTTTTGAGGACGAACTTGACACCCGTGCCAAGCAGGGCAGCGATACTATTGCAAACACGACGGTCGAGACAGTGTCGCTCCGACTCACCTAGACGAAGACCCCGTTGTCGTCGGCCAGGGTGTCCTGCTCGCGGCGCGTCCAGCGCAGGTAGGTGCGCGCGGCCTCGGGGCCCTCGCCCAGGGCGCGCTGCGCCGACACGGAGAGCACGGCGTCCGCCCGCAGGCCGCCGGCCAGCACGCCCGACTTGTAGCGGACGCCGTCGGGGCTCCGCTCCTCCACGAAGTCGGCCGTGAAGCCGGACGCGTCGAACAGGTAGACGCGCCGGCCGTGGAGCTGCTTGACCCTCTCGGCGAGCTCGCGCTGGTAGTCCAGGCTGGCCTGCACGAAGGCGCGGCACCGGTGGCCGTCCTGGTCGGGGCTGGCGCCGTTCATGTCGGTCTCGGAGGAGGCGGTGCCGAACACTGACAGCAGCAGCAGCAGCGCGAGAGGAGCGACTCGAGCGGACATCGCGGTGCCGGGCCGGGCCGGGCGGAGACACGGGCGGGCACGCGCTCACTGGCAGAGATAAACTTTGCGGCGGCCTATCTCTGCCCGGCCCGGCCCGGCCCGCTCTCTTTGTTTGGCCTCGCCGCCGCCCGCCGCCGCCGCGTAGCATTCACACGCGGGGGCTCCCCGGGGCTCCCCGGGGTTCCCCTCAGCCTCCCCGCCCGCCCCGCCGGCGGAGCACAGCGCAGCGTGCCTCTGTGTTTGACATTTCTGCCGGCAGTTCTCGCTGCGGTCGCTCCCGCCCGTGTGATGCTGCGGTTGGCACAACTGGACGTGGGCTCGCTGCTGTCCCTCCCTCCCTCCCTCCCTCCCTCCCTCCCTCCCTCCCTCCCTCCCTCCCTCCCTCCCTCCCTCCCTCCCTCCCTCCCTCCCTCCCTCCCTCCCTCTCTCCCTCCCTCTCTCCCTGCCTCCCTCTCTCCCTGCCTCCCTGCCTGCCTCCCCACCTCCTTCTCTCTCTCTCTTGCCTAGCGAGGCGTAGATATTATTGCGAGTCGTTTGGCTCATGGCCTCGCGCTTCAAGCTGAAATGAAACTTAAGAGGCGCTCGAGTAGGTGCACGATGACCGTATATTTGTCATTCGTGGTTGATTGTGATCTCAATATTTTCGCCAGAGTTCACACTTTATGTCTGTGGACTTTTCTATTTGACAATTTTGAGCATGACCAGAGCTGGGAACGAAATTGCGTACAATTTGTCCACAGTTATGAACAACTTGTGTAAACAATTGAACACAATTTTACTTTGTCCATAGTCGGTAACGTTTAAAAATATCGGTTGACTGTCTGCAAAATGCCTGCCAAACAGTCCACAATTATGTCCAAAAATAATTTTTTCGACCAACTACGAACAAATTTTTCTTAGTTGTCGACAAAATTGTTGACCATATTTTTTGTAACAATTTAACTGTCACTGAATCTGAGTACAAAAAAGTCTATAGGAAATGTCCAATGTCCATAGACTTTTAGAGAGTTCATTTTCTGCTGTACACTGTAAAAATTTCTTCGTAGATTTATGATTTATTTTGTAAATAACAACTCACTAAAAATGTTGCAAACAGCCCATTCTTCCTTGTAATTACATTTGAAGTCGATCGGTAGTGCTTGTAATTTTACGTAATTGTAATTTTACAACTTCGTGGCAAATTTTCTCGGTAAACATACAACTATTTTCCGCAGTTTTCCCCGTTTTCCAGCGATTTGAGAAAGCAAAAAAAAAAATATATGTGACTGAATTAAAATTCTTAGAGGCTTCGAGCTATGGAATTCTGCTGAAGTATTTGCTCATTACTGCGTGGGCGGGGCCACGTCAGACTGGGGCGCGACCCTTTTCATCTCGGTTTGTTGCGGGACAGCTAATTACCATTGGCGGGCGGATGGATGGCACTGCAAGAGAGGACCGGGACCGGGGCGGACCGGACACCCGTCCGCGGCCATCCGCCCCGTCGTCGGTCTGTCCGCCTGTCCGTCCACACGCCCGACCGCCCGCGCGCCTGTCCGCGTTGCATCGTCACGCATGGCACGGGGCACACAGCCAAACACAGGCGCTGCAGGCACGACTCGCATGCGAGTTCTCAGTGGCTGTGCCCCCCCCCCCTCTCTCTCTCTCTCTCCTCTCTCTCTCTCTCTCTCTCTCTCTCTCTCTCTCTCTCTCTCTCTCTCTCTCTCTCTCTCTCTCTCTCTCTCTCTCTCTCCCGTGTGCCTGTCAGCCCCTCGCAGCGCCACGCCTTGTTGGGGGTGGAGGAGGCGCCGGCGGATCAGGTGTCCATAGCGTGGACACTGGCTACAAAGCTCCGAGTAGGAGGCGCATGATTTGATATGGAATGAAGACATACACAACAACGCACTCCCGGCCCGGCCCCCAGGCCTGGTCGCGTGATCGATATGAGGGAGCGAGAGAGAGAGAGAGATGGTCGGGCTCGCGTGCGGCCGGGGTGTCGTTGTGGACACAGTGTCCGGGCGCGCCGCGTCAGGGCCGCCACCCTTCAGCACGGGCGGGGCATCGCGGCGCACAGAGACTGGGCGTCAGAGGTCCCGGCTGCGGCTGCAGAGGACCACCAGAGTTCAAACGCGTTTTCAAACTCTTTTTTTTCCTCTTTTTTTCATGTGTATATATATATTCTTTCTTTTCCATCCCGCTACCCCTGGTTCCGCTTCCGGTCGCGCGTCAAGTGGAGAGGAGAGGAAGGGCGCGCCTTTGCTCTGTTTTACTGCCGTGCGTAAAGGATAGCGCCGCGGCTCACGCGACGTGACGGGGCGGGGCGGGGCGGGGCGGGGCGGGGCGGGGCGGGGCGGGGCGGGGCGGGGCGGGGCGGGGCGGGGCGGGGAGGGGAGGGGTGGAGAGGGGTGGGGCGGGGCGGGATGGGACCGGGCGGCGCTACCACCACCACCCCATCTCGATAAACGACACGCCTCCAGCGGGGAGCCGAAAACGCCGCGAGAGAGGGGAGGGAAAAATTATAATTCCTAGAATAACAATAACAACAAGAACAACCACAAGCTCCCGCGTTACAACAAGCCCAGCGGGCTGGAGCGCAACGGGGCCGGGCGGGGCGGGGCGGGGCGGGGCGGGGCGGGGCGGGGCGGGGCGGCGCCTCCCGCTGGCGCTCCGCCAGCCTTCCCTGTCCACGCCCCGCCACGCCCCGCCTCATGGCACCCGTGTCATCCGAGGGACGCCTTGCCTGAACTCTATTCCAGAATCCAGTCGTGGTGTGGGTGTACTTCACAATAGCGGCCTGGTGAAATATGGAAATAAATGAACTTGTCGTGCAAACGTCAAGTACACTCTAAAGTTTTTACTGTTAAACTTGCTTAGTAACTACTAAGCGTTTGTGCTGTCATAAGTTATAAAGAAATTCTTTCAGTAGTACTAAACTTTTTCCTAGTATTACAAAACGTTTTTCTAGTGTTATAATTACTGTAAAATTAAGTACTAACACGTTTAGTATTACTAGGAGAAAGTTTTGTATTACTAAAAGAATTTCTTTATAACTTATGACAGCACAAACGCTTAGTAGTTACTAAGCAAATTTGGTAGTAAAAACTTTAGAGTGTAACCCATTTACCCCAAGTGACGAAATTTCTGAAAGTAAATAAATTTCAGCGTTGTGTTCAAAGTACCATCTATCATCTGATTTTAATTTTTTACACCAAAATGATGCATAATATTTCCCTGCCAAGGGCCGGAAAGCCTGAGGGTGTTTTATGAAAAGTGCATCGTGCGGAGAATCAGCAACTCAAAACCTGAACAAATGTTTACTGCACTATTGTTTTTGATATTTAAATACTCTCTCTCTCTCTCTCTCTCTCTCTCTCTCTCTCTCTCTCTCCCCCTCTCCCCCTCTCCCTCCCCAACTCTGCATGATGATGAATTGTCTCCGGGTTCGGCACCGGCTCAGGACAATGCGTGTTGGAAAGGGGAGGGAGGAGGGAGGCGGAAGTTGGCACTTTTGTCTCGTTCGGCACATGTTAAGTTTGGGGGCGGAGAGGGCGTCCCCGGCAAGCGAGCGTGACGTTGGGGTGGCCCCTCCTGCCACCCCTCCGCCCGCGTGTGACTTGAAATTTAAACGGCAAAAGAAAAACATCCGGGGTGCTTAAGGAGGTGTCTGAATATGGAGGTGATGTCGACCTGTCGACGGGATCCCCTCGTCTCTGCACAAGTCACGAAGTGACTCTGCCAGCTTTCTGACATTTGTGTAAAGGAGCTATATATTTATTTTATCTTTTGTCTATTATTTTGTTTTACAAAATACACACATTTGCATGGGTGCACAACAGGCAGCCCCCACTACATTTTTTTTTGCTGTGCGTGTTGTCCATCGCCGCTCGTGCAACACGGGGGGAAACTGGGAACACTGGCGGAACAACGCGACGGAAGCGAAGTGTTCGATGGTCCTCATTGCAGTTATTGTCGAGATGAGGAGTTTAGTTCAAAACCGTGTCGTCGACCTCGTCAAAGACCATATCAAAGACTGTCGTTCTTTAATATATGGCAATTTATGAAGTGAGACGCAATGGCCGCTCGGACATATTGTGTGGGGCTTTCCATCATAAGACTAAAATTTCTTGGACAAAATCAAAAATGACTTTTTGAAACGGCCACTCACCACCCAAGGCGTCACAACAGGACGGTATCTCGAGGGGTCGTCACTTTCCTTTGGCCGTGTACGCAGGAATATTTGAATTATCAGTAATATCAGAGTAATATTAGGGTAATATTGTAATATTGGGGTAATATTGTAGGTAATATTGGCAATATTGATGTAATATTGACAAAAATATTGGTAATATTGATGTAATATGAAGGTAATATCGGTAATATTGAAGTAATATCGGGGTAATATCAGTTTCGTGTTCGAAGGAATATCAGAGCTGACGACCCCCTGCGGTAACTTGTTTCCAGCTGTGTACAGTACTCTAAGCCTGGACCAGCGCCCCGGCCGGCCTGCGGAGCCGAGGTGCAGACCGCCTGCCTGTCCCCATTCTTTATCGGATAGCCATTCTCTCCCCTCCCCTCGCCACCTCGCCTTCACATGTGGATAATGCGCGCGCACTCACACACACACACACACTCGCACACACACGCGGGCGCGGCGCGGCTCCGAGGCGCGCTCCCCCTATCCCAAACTCCGCTCTCGGGGACCTCAAAGGGGTGCTACAAAGTGGGTACTTTATTTCGAGACGCGCGGAGCGGTTAGGTCCTTTTTGTCAAAGGGGTGGTGATCCCAGCAGATAAAGAAATAATCTCCCATACTTTATATATGGGCGCTAAGCCTTTGGGGCCGGCCCTATCGCCGTCCCCCACGGGCCCCTCACCCCGCCCCGCCCCGCCCCACCCCGCCCCGCCCCACCCCGCCCCGCTCTACGGCCGCGCCACGCTACGCCACGCTTGCCCATTTACGCAAGACCCGGATTAGATTCGCGTGCATAAATATGCCCGCCCGGATGCAGTAAGGCTGAAAATATTGGGATACTTGAGCGGGCGGATCGTCACCGCCGCCGGCCCCCTGCTCCATCTGCCCGCCCCACCCCGCCCCGCCCCGCCCCGCCCCGCCCCGTCCCGCCCCGCCCCGCCCCGCCCCGCCCCGCCAGCGCCTCGCCCCGGCGCGACAGGCCACGCTCCCTCCTTGAGACTCTCTCCCCCGAACGCCTCCCATCGCGCACGTCCAAGACCTTAAGCCCCTCGGTGGTGCTCGGCCGCTCGCCCCGCCCCGTGGGCACTACGCCATGTCATTACCTGCCCCTTGCAGCGCGTTGCGCGCGCTCCGCCCCGCCCCGCCCCGCCCCGCCCCGCCCCGCCCCGCCCCGCCCCGCCCCGCCTCGCTCCTCGTCGACGCATTGCATGAGAAGCCGTCCCGGCCGGTGCCCGAGTGCCGTCCACTCGTCCACCCCGCGGCCTTCTCTTCGAGTAACCCCCCCCCCCCCCTCATCCTCCACCCTCCCCGTTCTGCCGTCACTAAGCATAAATGACCCCACATTTTCCTTGCCGCCCCTAGAAAAACCCGCGACGAGAAAATACTGTCCTAGTAAATGTTAATGTTGTTCGCTCCGGGTGACCGCCGGCCCGGCGCCCCCCGCGCGGCACAGATGGCGCCTCGCGGCCGCTTCCTTTGTGTATTGCTCTCTGTCCTCCCCTCCCCCCCCACTCCTTACTCCCCCGTTGTGTTGCTTCTACTCATTGTTTCGAGGGTTTCTAAACTTCTTGTTCTCCTCGAGCAGTGGCCGCCCCTGTGAGCCGCCATGAATCAGGAAGCCTCTTGGGTCCGCCGCCTCGCCTCCCGCTCCCCTTCAGTACGGGAGGACATGCTTCGCATGGCATATGGCAAAAACATTGCTAATCGAAAATGGCTAAATCAATCGCCGAGAAAGGGTCGGGTCGTCGGAATGGCATGGATGATGAGGAGGGGAGGGGGAGGAGGAGGGGGGAGGGGGGGGAGGGGGGGAGGAGGAGGGGGGGGAGGAGGGTGGAAGCGGAGCGGTGTGAGGGCTGGCCCGCTCGAGTGGACGCTGCAGTGCCGTCTGATGATGACGTATAATTGGGATCACGCACAGTGATGTAAGTCATGCCGCTGCCAATGCGGACAAAAGTCTTCTCTCTCTCTCTCTCTCTCTCTCTCTCTCTCTCTCTCTCTCTCTCTCTCTCTCTCTCTCTCTCTCTCTCTCTCTCTCTCTCACACCCCCCGCTCACCCTCCCTCCCTACACCAGCACGCTGTGTCTTGCACTTCCCCGCCTCTCCTATACCTATATATTGCAGCATTCCTCCTCCTCCGCGGGTGTTAGACACTCCGATGCGCTCTCATTCGCTGATGGAACGCTCTTGTGTGCAGATGTGTAGTGTGCACTCGCCGCGCACGCGCGCACGCGCCGTCAGCGTCATGATGATTCGTGTACTCTGACTGCTACCGCTGTACACACTGTCAAATTTTTGACTGTCATTTTTGACAATTATCGTCCGGATAAAAGTGGAACGTGATAAATTTGTCGTAATGAGCTTATTGAAAATTATTTTTCATTTGCCAATGGCGGTAGATTCGTCTAAAATCAATCGATTTTGATCATTTTCTTGTCAAAAGATAGATGTCTTTTCAAATACAGACAAAAAAATGGACATAGGCAGACAATTCCCTTGTCATACAGTAAAGACCAAAATTTTTTCGACAAGTATGATGTCACATTAACAGATCATTTGTCATAAACACAACATGAATTAGCTGAAAAAATGATGAAAACTTTTAACAGTGCAGAGCCTATAGCCCCTAACAGAAGTTGAAATCCCAAAATTGTCCCTTTGAAGTACCAAAGTTGTCCCTCTACTTTTCAAGGGACTTGGAGGGGATTTGGCACTTGCTCAAATCCCTCTGAAGTCCCTGCCCCCCGAAATCCCTCCGAAGTTCCATTTGCGATCGCGATGCCTTTTTGACCTAATCGAAAAAGTGGTTTAGGAGGACTCCTAGGTCGTTTTTAACACGTCACACGGAATTCAGGTGTTCAGAAATAATATACTAATAAATAGATGTCTCCTTCATACATGTTTCATCCATGAATGGTGCTTTAAAACCGCCAGACAGCTATGCGAATAGGATTCAGCGGTAGTTACGCAGGGACTTCAGAGGGATCTGAGCAAGGGCGAAAACCCCTTCAAGTCGTGAAATCCCAACTCCCTCATATGCTACTATTTGGGACTTCCAGGGGATTTGGACTTTGGGATCTCGAGGGACTTTGGACTTTGGGACAAATTTGGGATTTCAACTTCTGTTAGGGGCAGATGAGTCAATGCAGCAAGCAGATACCCCTCTCGTCGCAGCCTGCTCCAAATAACACGGAGCCGCGCGACCCACATACTGCTGGCTGTGAATGGATGACTTTCCGTTATTTGCCTCCCGCCCTCATTACGTGTCCTCCCAGGAGGGCCAGCCCAGCGGTGTGTTTGAGGTCAAGGATGGTCTCCGCCGGGCCGCCGCCGCCCCTAATCGCCCCGCCGGCCCCGCCCCGGGCTAAGAGGGGGTGAGCATAAAGTGCCTTGGAGCTCGCCAGTGAGAGTAGGTGTCTAGCTGCCCACCTTTAGGAGCGGCCCGTGACAGAACGGCGAGAGAGAGAGAGAGAGAGATTAGGAGGGGGGGGGGAGAAATTCGAAATAATCTGGGAGTTTGGCACCTGCTGTCCCGTGCGACACGCATGTCTGCCCCGGGACCAGCGCGTCGATGCGGAGCAGGGCGGAGCGACATATGGGAGCTACCTCTTGCGACCGGCCGGCCGAGGAGAGCTCGGGGACTCTTGCGGCGCACCCCGTCTGTTTCCTCTTACCTTTTCCAAAAAATCATGACGACGTCTTAAATTCCAAGGGCATGCCTTGGAAGTCGTCTTGGTTTTCAGGACGTCATCGGGAAGGTCGTCTCCCACGGCCATCAGCCGTGGTGGCCTCCAGGTAGGACACCAACTCACGGAACCCGCGCGTGCCAAGTGACGGTCCAGTCGAGGCGTTCGCAACGACAGCCGTTCCTGTCGAGCATTATTCTTTACCGAAATCTCCTTTGAAGCTAGTCGCATGTGGAGGTAAACAAACACCTACAGTAACTATACCCTAACAGAAGTTGAAATCCCAAATTTGTCCCAAAGTCCAAAGTCCCTCGAGATCCCAAAGTCCAAATCCCCTGGAAGTCCCAAATAGTAGCATATGAGGGAGTTGGAATTTCACGACTTGAAGGGGTTTTCGCCCTTGCTCAGATCCCTCTGAAGTCCCTGCGTAACTACCGCTGAATCCTATTCGCATGGCTGTCTGGCGGTTTTAAAGCACCATTCATGGATGAAACATGTATGAAGGAGACATCTATATATTGGTTTATTATTTCTGAACACCTGAATTCCGTGTGACGTGTTAAAAACGACATAGGAGTCCTCCTAAACCACTTTTTCGATTAGGTCAAAAAGGCATCGCGATCGCAAATGGAACTTCGGAGGGATTTCGGGGGGCAGGGACTTCAGAGGGATTTGAGCAAGTGCCAAATCCCCTCCAAGTCCCTTGAAAAGTAGAGGGACAACTTTGGTACTTCAAAGGGACAATTTTGGGATTTCAACTTCTGTTAGGGATGAACGAGTTATTGGCAATGATGCAGTCTGCAAGTTACCTTCATAGCCCTAACGGGCGTGGAGGGAAATCCGCCTCGTGTCTTCGATGTGTTTCTCGCTCAGTCACACAACCGGCAACACATCTCCAACGTGTGGACGTGATGCTGGGCCCCCGCAAAACTCGTCCAAATCGTTCGACGTGTTTCACATGCGTGGAGAATTGACGTCCAACGTGTTTTGGAGGCATTATTGCCTGTGGGCGTATCGAGGCGCCCCCGCCCCCCGCGCGGAGAGCATATCAAATGCAGAACGATGAAACACAGAAATCACCGATGCAGTTTCATTCTGCGATTGTCCGTACAATTATGTCCAAACCAACTCTTTGATGAGCAATAAAGCTGGTGCACTGTCGACAATCACGAAGTCATTTACTTTCCTTCGAACGACCAAATTTGATTTTAACGGCTCTCAAAATTACGAATAGCAATTGGAAAATTGCTATCATCTCTAATATTTCCGATTCAGTGATCAAAATTTTACAATCCCGCATTGCAGTATTACAAGGTTCCTTATAATTTTTACATCATTATTTGTAATTTCCAGATCTGTTTGTAATTTTCACAAAATATTTATGAATCTTAATGTCACGCACAGTGAAATGAAGAACCGTATGAAATTTTAAAAGCACGCTTGCAATTTTGCATCCGATTTAAATCTGAAATTTTAAAACTTTCTTACCAGAGCATTCGTTTTTGTTTTTTTCTTGCTTGTGCGTCACTTGAGCAATTTATGTTACAGTCTGGACTGGGCTTGTCCGTCTCTCTCTCTCTCTCTCTCTCTCTCTCTCTCTCTCTCTCTCTCTCTCTCTCCCTCTCTCTCGAGCGCGCGCGCGCATTCACAGCGCCGGGATGGGGTGGTCAGCCCCTGGCATTTCGTCCCAGTTTTTCATCTTAGAGCCATAGAGCAAATAGAAGTGGGGAGTAGTATGCAAATCCATACAGAAAACAGTACTTTTAGCCTTTGGGTAATTATTTAATATTTACGTTTTCATTCGAAACTTGTATTATTGTTTCAGTCTTTTCGTGAGCGCTTTGCAGTGTGTCTTTGCGAGTGCCGAGTTTCATATCCTTGTAATGAGCTGCCGCTCTCCTCGGCTCGACCCTGACTCACATATGTGAATCACTCACCTGAACGGCGGAGGGCGGCCCCGCCCGAAATGAAAGGGGCCCGGGGCCTGCTCTCCCTTTCGTTCCTCATTGGCATACGCGGAGAAACTTTGCTCTCAGCGGGACGAGGTGTGAGAGAGACACTGTTGCGCACTCTCACGCCGAACTTGATGGAAGAGAGAGAGGGCCCCATCTTCGCCTTCTCGTCAGCGACTTTCCAGCCGCGCAACCCCAGCGATAGTTGATGGTTAATTATATTAGGAGTTGCCTGATTGCTTTCTAAGTGCAGATATTTTCTTTTTGCAGATGATACCGAAGGTATCACTCGCACTCTACTCTAACTTGATTTGTATTATTTATGTGAACGAAGTTAAACAATCAAATCCTTTGTGCTGCATTTGTACAAAACTCATGCGAATGAAATGAACATCTGGAATCATGCGTGGTGCTTGCGTATCATTTTGGGGAAAGATTCGTTTGAGTATAACTTAACAAAAATCATTTGCACAAATTGTACGCGAATAATTGCACCAAATGATTATACAAGTCCAGCTAGTGTGTATAGTGCATTCCCCCCCCCCCCCCCACACACACACACACAATGTTGTAAGATTGTGAGTGCTATCACCTAAACTGGTGTTTCGATGTCCTTTTTTTGTTTGTTTGTTTGAATGCGTTGCGTTTAGTTCGTGTTCCGACCCTGGCCTGGCTTGTGAATCTGAGCCCGGGGCTCGTGTTGTCGCCCCCGCGGCATTATCGGCTCCAGGTTGCTTGATAAATTGAATATTGCAAATTGGACAATGGCTGGACGAGGGGGGCTTAACTGCAACGCTGGCCAGGCGTGAGGAACGCGGCGACTCTGTCCTGCAGCAGGCTGAATGCAATGTGCGAAGTCGTGCTGAGATTTTGGAAGCATTTTTCGCTTTTCCTCGTTTGCGGTCGCGTAGGCTTCTTGAGGGGGCTGCTTACTATTATTTCCCCCGTATGGTACGCCTCTCCACCACAGCAGTGTGTTTCGGTGTTGTTTCTCTCGCTCCCACTCTCTCTCTCCCCCCAACCCCCTTTCACCAACTCCCTTGCTGTGTTGGCCGCTCGCACTCGAGCTGCTGGCTGCGTGGCTTTTCCTGTCCTCCCTTCCCTTCCATTTCCTCTCACTTGAAACTCTCTTCTGCCCGTAAGGGGTTGCACTCACCCCTCCCCGTCTGCTCCCGGCCTCTTCCTGGCGTGCAGCGCGGCCCGTCCGTTTGCAGTTAGTTCTTCGTGTCTAGTTCGTGTGCTGCCGCCGCCGCTGCTCGCTAGACTGCGGGGGAGTGAGTGGGCTAAGAAAAGAAAGGAGGGAAAAAACCACACACACACACACACACACACATAAAAAACAACAACAACATGAAAACATAGAGTGGGCACGAGATTCGAACCCACACTACCCTGCCGCCGGAAATGGGGGTTGTTGTGGCGGGAGGGGTGCAGCGGACGTGCGCGTCCACTTGGCTGCGTCGCGACGCCCCGACGTCGCCATAGGCGTCGCCGTTTTATCGGCGTCGGGACGGCTCGCCGCCCCATACCGACGAGCTGAAGTGCGCGCGTCTGCAAAGGGAAAAAGAAGCTACTCTGGCGTGGCCGTCGCACGAAACCTACCCCACCTCAATGATACCAAAAATACTTTCCGAGTTTTTTTGCGCAGGTGTTTTTTTTCCCTCCCCCCCCCTTTCCCCCCAGTTTTGTCTTACAGTTTTGTGCTTTGCTTTTGAAGAGTTGTTTCTTCCCCATCAACAGCGAATATTTCATTACCTCCCTCCCGCGACTCCAGGTGAGCGTGTTCCCCGGGCGGGAACAGGTAGCAGGTGTCGCCGGGGCAACATCAAGGCCCCGGGCCGCCCCGGGCCCCGCCAATAACAAAGTGCCGCGCGCTCTAAACAGAGGAAGGGTCGCGGCGGCGTGCGGCGCCAGCGGCGCCAGCTGTGTCCAGGGGCACCTGCGCTGAGCTGCGCTGAGGGCACCTCCCTGTCCACCTCAATCTTTTCCTCTCAATCTCTCCTTGTTTTTTTGTCTTTTTTTTTTATCTTTTCTGCTTTCTTTCCGTTTTCATCCCCTGCGCTTAGGTCGACAACGCGAGAGCGGTCCATCCTTTTCCTGCACCCCCTCTCCCCTCCTCATCACGAATTCCGTCTTGTTATCATTTTTCCACGCTCCCTTTCCCCTCCTGGATCTCGATCAAAACTAGAGAGAGACAGATGAATCAAAAATGGAAGGTAGTCAGGGAGGAAGAGGAGAGAGAGAGAGAGAGAGAGAGAGAGAGAGAGAGAGAGAGAGAGAGAGAGAGAGACGGGGAGGGGGGCGGGGCTAATTAAGTTGTGCGATTCGTTTTAATGTTTTGAGCGATAGTCGCGTCCTGAGGCCGGCCCCACCCCGCAGCACTACCTTGCCGCGCGCCCTCCACGGCGGTTAATAACATTTACTTAGGAAGAAACACGACGCCGCGCAGAAAATTCGCCTTTTGAATAATTTACTGGCTGCTCCTGCCGCTGCTAAGTGAATTCGACTGGAGCGGCTGCTGCAGATCCGATAAAGTGAGTCGGTGAAAGAGAGAGGGAGAAAGAGAGACACAGAGAGAGAGAGAGAGAGAGAGAGAGAGAGAGAGAGAGAGAGAGTCATTGCTGCCCTGTGGCCCTCCCCTCTTGGCGGGGCGATGCGGGGGGCCACCTGCCGGGTCAAGGCAGGGTTATTTGCCTTTGAAGGCGCAGGCGCGGTGGCGCCCGGTGCGGCGGGGCGCTGCGCCGGCGACTCCTACAGGTTGGGGCGCGCGGACCTGTACGGAAGTTTATCGTAAATCTATCACGACCTTGTCTGAATAACCTATACGAGTTGCACACCTGCCATACTACCTAATATCGAAAGACTAAATTTCTGGTTTCCTCATTCCATATTTTTGCTGTTTATTATTATCATTATCGTTATTATATTTTTTTTTTATTTTGTTCATACGATTTGTTCTCCGATCTGCTGGTCCTAAAATGAGACTCATGTGGAACATTCTGTGAATGAAAGAACCCGTTTTTTACTTACAAAGCAGTAGGGGCTCTATCGGTCTGTGCAAACACGGCTGTACGGCGCTATAACCTCTGCCCCCCCCCCTCTCCCCCAATTTCCCGCAAACGCCGCAAACCAAAACTTGTGTGTTGTTGTTTCTTATCAAATCAACGCGCGGCACACTTTTTCCCTCTCTTGCCCCTGCCCTCTCCGCTCAGCAGCGCTTTTTTTTTCTTTCTTTTTTTTTTCGCTTGTTTGATGGCTGGGGCCTGCACTCCGCTGAATAAGAAGAAAGCTTTTGCCCTCCCAAATCTCTCTCTCTCTCTCTCTCTGTCTCTGCATCTCTCTCGTTACGAACTCTCCAGGGAGGCGCGCTGGCGGAGGCTGGAGCGGTGACGAGTGACAAGTGACGCACTTATAGATAACTGCAATGCTTGCTCTCTTCCGGCAAATTGTCAAAAGGTGGGCTTTATCTTCGGCAATCTGTCACTCGCTCGTCGGCCGGCCCGGCCCGGCCCCGCCCGCTACATCCTGTGCTGTCGGCAGCCACCGCAGGCAGCCACCGCTGGCAGCAGACAGGGGACAAAGGGGGAACCTGTATAGTGACTTCGATCAGCGGATATTTTTAGTAACCCCTGTTTCCTCTGTGTCCAGGTGAGTCGCTGGTTCGCGCTGCGGCCCGTCGTGCCGCCCGGAGGCTCCAAGCGGCAGGATCATTGTCCCGCCGGCCGTCGCTCTTCAGCTGGACAGCCAAATATATTCTGAAATACGTTCGCGTGTTTCGGTAAGATGTTATCGACGTGTTGTGATGTGACTTAGCACTACGTTAAGCCTTGAGAAATAAGTTATTTTCGGTTTTCTTTCTTTCTTTCTTTCTTTCTTTCTTTCTTTCTTTCTTTCTTTCTTTCTTTCTTTCTTTCTTTCTTTCTTTCTTTTTCTAAAAGCACGGCAAAAATTTGTCTTAAAAATTACAATCTATACAGATTTGTCCACTTATCGAATGTACTTGGCCTTGCGTGTTGTTTTTTCATGGAAAATTATTGTCGTACCATTTGTACTTATTTACACTCTAGACTTTCTACAAAGAAATTTTTCTTAGAATACAAAGAATTCTGTGCAACCGTAATATACAAGAAAAATCTTTGTACTACAAGGAATTTTCTTTGTATTACAAAGAAAATTTTGCTTTGTATTGGCTTTGTATTACGGTTGCACAGAATTCTTTGTGATACAAGGAATTTCCTTTGTAAGAAGTTAAGAGTGTATGTCCGAAACGGAGCAAAATCAATTATTTCGGCGCGCTCGCATAGCAGGACAGTGCTGGTGCGGTGCGAGCATCGGGTTGCTTTGATAATAAGTTGAAACATTTTGGGGAATTATATAACGATGAAAGTTAAAGAGGGGTAGGGGGGGGGGGGGTAGCTGGCGGCAGGCTGGCTGGGTATCCTGGCTGCCGACCCCACTTGCCCCCCGCCTCCGGCCGGCGCGGTGTCACGTGTCAGCGTGGAGCAGAGGGTAATAGGGGTAAGGGGGAGGGGGTAAGGGGTAAGGGAGAGGTCGGCCGCGGTGCGGTGGTGCGCGCGCCTACTTGCCTATGCACCCGCTCGCCCCCTGTGTGTAATGAGAGTCACACACTGCATTATTTTAATCGTAATCACGGGCTGCCAGGGTAAAGTTGACCACGACCAGCCAGCCGCGCCGTGCCGTGCCTTGCCGCCGGGCCCTCGGGACGAGGGGACCATTGGTTCGTTCCTACACCCCAAAGTGTGGAACACTCTCACACAGAGGTACCAGAGCATCGCTAGCTAATTGATTGGTGAAACTGTATAACGAAACAAAAGCAATAAAACATAGAAGTAAGTGTTACAATAAGTGTATGCGGTATGCTAGTGGTTTTCATCCGACCAAGTTGTTACTACCTACTCTTTTCGTTATTTCTCAATCGCCCCTCCTGCTGCTTTATTGACACTTGACAAGGTCTTTGCGATTTTCTTCTCGCAAAGAACAACTTGGACCTCTCCTGCTTTCGCCCCTTTGCCCCGCGTAACTATTTCTCCTTTTCGGCTGCAGGCGAGTGTCATTTCAGGACGCGTCGCCTGATAAACAGCCATTATATTTTCACCCCTCCTCCGTACTTCCCTGTCTCTGCCTCCCCTCTCTCCCCTCGTCTCCCCGCCCCTGCTCTAATTTATAGCCCGGGGGCGTGTGAAAGGTAATAAGGTGTAATTCCCCTCAGAGTATGTCTGCATGTATCAGTAATGTCTCTATCCTCCTGGCGGGCGCGGTTGGCGCTGGGGAGGTACAGCCAAGGGTTAGGGCTGTCTGTCCGTGGCCACCTACCGCGCGTCCCCATTTGATATACGGCCATCCCAAAACTTTGGCGTCGGCAGAGAAGTGCAGTCGTTGTTCATTTCCTGCTGCAGCGCGCCCAAAATAGCAGCGGGAATGGAATGAGAGGCGTAAGGTAGTATGCAGCGCGCCCATGCCGGTGGATCCTGTGCCATTGCACACATATTTTCCTCCTCTCGTTTGCTATCTTGAATTTGCAGAGCGCGCGCCCACACAGAATACAATGTGTATAGAGGCGAGCTTTCACATTGCCCCTGTCCCGTCCCGTGCGAGCAGAAGGCTTTATTATTTATTTCACTCGTCCATGTAAGTGTGTCCTGCTGATGGGAACAGCTCCAGTGCTAGCACCGCGGCGGTCTCGCGAGATGGAGTACAGCTCTGGGCTGGCCTGTCCAACTGCACCAGTGCAGCGCGGAGCGGGCCGGGCCGGACCTGAGGCAGGACCGCCTGCGACAGATAACTAATGCCACGCGGCCCGGCCCGGCCCGGCCCACACCCCTCGCCACGCGCCGAGTAATTTCCTGCGTGTCGCGAGTCGATACTATTTAACTCGACCCCCCCCCCTCCTCTCTCTCTCTCTCTTTCTCTCTCTCTCTCTCTCTCTCTCTCTCTCTCTCTCTCTCTCTCTCTCTCGTATACACGCACACACTCACTCAATCTCCCACTGCTGAGATGGTAATCCCCTTCTGCTGCACGCAAGAGAATGAATTGGGGATAATGTGTGTGTGTGTGTGCGTGTGTGTGCGTGTGCGTGAGCGCGTGCCCCGGCGAATGCGTAAACGCGAGAGGATTTCCGAAGTCGATCATTCTTCGGGGCCTCCGGCTCCGACGCTTTTCTATATTTTCCATTCAGGTTTAGTTTAAACCAAACATGCAGTCGTATCTCCCTCCACCTGAAGTCATTCTGTCTAGAGTCGACGAAGTGTCCCGCGCACGCCCCGTACCGCCGCTAGTGGCTATAAATCTGACAGCAGCCAAGACTGCTGTCTGTCTTGCAGCCCCTGTGCAACTTGTGTGTGAGGAGCGAGGGCGAGGGGGGAGGGACGGAGGGCGGTGGACAGGGGCGGGGCCATTTAAATGAGGCAATCGGCTGCTGCTGGCCCTCTTCTCCACTCCCCTCACCGTCTCTCTCTCTCTCTCTCTCTCTCTCTCTCTCTCTCTCTCTCTCTCTCTCTCTCTCTCTCTTTCTCCCCCTCTTTCTCTCTCTCCCTCCCTCTCTTTCTCTTTCACTCTCTTACATTAATGCATATGGGCCGCTGCAGTGCCATGTGGACCGGCACATGTGTTAATGATTGTAATGACTCGCTCGTAAATCAGGCCCTCCTTAAACCCCCGCGCTGTACCCGGACCCAGCAGAGCTGGCTGGGTGTGTCTATCCGCACAGCAGCCAGTGATTCGATACCGGATTTTTATGAAGAGATTTGCGCCTCTCGCGCGCCCTCCTCTTCCTCTGCGCCGCCCGTAACATCCCCGCCGTATCCAGTTTGGCCGCCTTTACCCAATGAGTCGGAACGCCCCTTATACTGGTCCATAAGGACGACGAGAGGGAGAGGACCGCCCCGTGAGGACCGTGAGGACCGTGAGGACCTTGAGGACCGTGAGGACGCGGGGGCAAGGGGCGGCCAACTCATGTATTTCTGTGTACACTTTCCTTGTATTTCTTGTATTTCTAATGTATTTTTCGGTATTTTTCTCCTATTTTTGTTGAGTATTTCTATGTATTTCTGTGTATTGTAGAGTATTTCCTTGTATTTTTAGTGTATTCCTAGAAATACATAGGTATTTCTGTGTACACTTTTTTTTCGAGTTGGCCGCCCCTCGCGCGGGGGGAGAGAAAAGCCCCGCGGGCGGAGCCACGTGTGGACGACCCGGCCGCCGCGGCGCAGTGTCGCCACGGATAAAACTAAGGCGATTTTGAGGACGAAACGGAAGACGAGGAGGAGGAGGAGGAGGAGGAGGAGGAGGAGGAGGAGGAGGAGGAGGAGGAGGAGGAGGAGGAGGAGGAGGAGGAGGAGGATGAGGTCGAGGAGGAGGAGGAGGAGGAAGCATGAGGTTGAAATCTGCGGTACGAGGACGAAATGCGGATGGAAAGGGTTGCAGAGGCAACATGCGGTGAGGACGAGGTCGGCGACGTGCCCGGGCCCGGGGCAGCGGCGTGGCGGCCTCCAGGGAGGGGAGGGAGGCGAGGCGAGGGACTCTGCGAACCAGGTCAGCGGTGCCGCGGCGCAGCCCGACCCCGCCACGCCACGCCACGTACCGCCGGGAGCTGTAAATCTCTGCAAGGCGCTGCTCGCGGTATTTCGTGATTACGGTCTGTTTACATCGCTAATGGCCATCATGAAATCAGCAATATTACCGGGATTAAAAGAGATTAATTATTATTGTTACCCTCGGGCGAGACTCAGGTGCTTGCCAAGGACATGGAGAAAGTGTGTATGTGCGCGCTTTTGTGTGTGTGTGTGTGTGTGTGTGTGTGTGTGTGTGAGTGAGAGAGAGAGAGAGAGAGAGAGAGAGAGAGAGAGAGAGAGAGAGAGAGAGAGAGAGAGAGAGAGAGAGAGAGAGAGGGAGAGAGAGAGATTGAGAGTGAGAGAGGGGTTAGGGTGGGTAGACTTGACTGATCAGTTTATGATGACATTTCGTCTTGACCTTTCAAACGACGTCGAAGGTACGCTCCATGTAGATGCGAACAGAGTTGCCATTATTCCTATTTCAAAGGTCACCTCGTATCTGACACTGTGAGAAACATCCACTGTGAATATAATAACCGTCGGTCGTACAGGAAATTTTTCCACGGAGCGAAGTTGTAAAGTTACGATTTCAAATCGTAAAATTAAAAGCACAACCTTTCAAATACGAGCTAGAGTGGGTACTTGTACACTCTCAGCCCGTCATAGACTTATTCGTGAATAGCCCATTAACTTATATGTACTAGTATAATATGCATAAATTTCTACACACATATAAACATTTTCTCTATAGTTTAATACACTATTTTTTAAATAGTTCATACTTAAAAAGGAAAACCTCCATACATATGAAGAAAATAATAGTGGATAGTTATTCTAGCGCATATAAGTCTATAAGAAAATTCTTATAAAAGAAAATGTCAATAACGGTCTGAGAGTGTAAATTTACAACATTTTCAGTTAGTCGTCATTTACAAAATATATCGTAAATCTACTGAGATATTTTTCACGGTGATCAGACTAAATCATTAAAGCCGTTTGTTTCATACTATTGAAGTAAAGCATAGCGAAAACTCAAAATTATGGTCATATGCTACAATGTTAGAAAATACCGTAGCAAGATATGGTTTGCCTATGGTTTGTACCGCAATTTTTATGTCTGATGCGACAGTACACTGGTAAAACAAATGAAGAAAGTTACGAATTGCTGTGTAGTTCCAAATATGCAAATAATAAGCACTTCGTGGTGTCGAACTGAGTTAAACATAAACATCTCTCCGTAAAAAACAGTTCCTTGGTTTCGAATGACCATTGGAACAATTCATAGACGGCTGAGTGAAATCTTCCTACCGCCTTCCTTGAATCGGCCCGATGGTCCCTGAAAACCCAGGACCCGTTTTCACCGTGCAATTAGTGTGCAAACTTTGCAAACATGCAGTAAAACTGCACGTCACTTGGTGTGCATTTGCTCGACGAGTTCCATTAATTTCACAGGACTGGCGCAAGTGTACAAGCAGTGTGCAAAAATACATTTTTCAAGTGTCAATTGACTACCTAAACTCGACAGCGTGTTATGTGCTAAATAATAGATAAAAAACCTATGTGTGCAATAGTTGCACATTTGTTTTACCAGAGAAACTGTGATAGATAGAATAATTATCGCTGTATTGAGCCTCCCCAACATGTTTGATAAATTAGGCTGTATCCCGAACGGTCGAGACCGTAAACAAAAATTATGGTCGCAAAACCGGGCAACAAATTTTCTTAATTTATTGGTATATGTGAATACCGCCGGCGTTTACCGTCGGTTTTCCCAACTGTGTCCTGTCCTCTTCTTTTTCTGAAATCCTACTAGTTGTGTTCTTTTGGCATCACGTCCAACAGCTGCGTCGCATAAAAAGCGAAACGGTCTGTTAAATGTCGACTCAGATTTTCGTCCGTCGCTGTAAACGACGCCTGGCGCCGGGCGAGTTATCAGCGGTCCGCGCGTGATGTGTGCGACACGTCGGCCCGGTAGCCGCGCACGCACCACGCACACACACATACGTATGCGCGCGCGCGCGCACACACACACACACACACACACACACACACACACACACACACACTCGCTCACTTACAGCGCTCGCGACCCGATCTGAATCGACTGGCAATTAAGTGCCAGTCAGTCGACATATCCACATCCACCCCCCCAACAGCATGGGCTGGGCAGGGGGTGGATTCCGGCGCCTCCCTCCCTCCCATTTACCCCTGTGCTCCCCTCGCTACACTGTCAACCAGAATATGTGGAGATAACCCTTCCGCTCTGGCCGGGGCGGCGGGGCGGGCCGGTCACCTCACCTCCGACCCCTCGCGCACACGCCAGCAGCCCCAGCGCCGCGCGCCGCCCTAATATTAAAGGCAAATAGGAAATAACAAATGGCAAACACGGCAAACATTGCCGCACTGATTCGTCCAACGATAAGAGATCAACGCACAGAGCATATAAGACTTTCAAAATATTATATAACTTACTATATGCCCTAGGATTTTTTTTTTAAACAAAGTGGAGGATTATATTATTTGGAAAATAATGAAACTACTGTTTCGAATGCAGAATTTATGCCTTGGAGCTCGCGAGTCAACAAGGTTAGGCCTCCGGCCGCAGGCTGCTCCCGCGAGGCCCCGGGCCCCGGGCACTGCCG
Organism: Frankliniella fusca; assembly: GCA_029379305.1. Lineage (NCBI taxonomy): Eukaryota > Metazoa > Arthropoda > Insecta > Thysanoptera > Thripidae > Frankliniella > Frankliniella fusca. The sequence continues at coordinate 522,244 of JAHWGI010000283.1, forward strand.
GGTCCTGCCTGAGTCGGTAATGACGGTAATTACTCCGTAGAAATACCGACCTCCGCGTATTGCCGCTTTTCTGAATACTAAAAATATCGCTCCTCTGTTGAAAGCCTTGAGCGCGCTGTCGTGCAGCCCGACGCCCCACCGTCACGCTGGGGCCAGGCAGCGCCGCGCAGGGCAGGGCAGGCAGGGCCGGACCCGGCTGCCTATACACGCCAATTTGCATGGTAATTTGTACATCCCTAGATACGACTGTAATTGGCACCGACAGCGTGAAACGCACCGGTGCGGGAGAGAGAGAGTGGCGTCGAAAACAAATCACGAAAAAAAAGCAGGGAAGAGTTATTGGACATTCAAATATATACATACCACACGAGGGAGAGAGAGAGAGAGAGAGAGAGAGAGAGAGAGAGAGAGAGAGAGAGAGAGAGAGAGAGAGAGAGAGAGAGAGAGAGAGAGAGAGAGAGAGAGAGAGGTTTTTTTTGTTTTTTTTGAAAGCAGAGGAAACAATAAAAACGATGGGTTTGTTGTCAATCCCGCGATATACGGAACCGATTTAAAACCGAGTGGTCCCCCACGCTCCAGGATGGTGTACAAAGAGTTTCGTGAGAATTATCGAGTATTAACGAGCCGAGTATCCTCCAAAATTCACGAGTATTGACGATTATTCGCGAGTATTGGCGCCATCATGTGAGTTTTTCTTGAAAGTTTTCGCGAGTGCGGGCGAGTATTCGCGAGTACAACTCGTGAGTAATATTTTTCGTGTACAACGAGTATTTAAGTGAGGGACCCCTCGACTTGAACCACTGAGACCAAAAAGGCTGCAACAAGGGGTATCTGGCAGGCATAAGGGAGGAATAACTCCAATTAATAGTGCACTTTTATTCAGGCGAAGTAACATTTTTCCATGTAATGTAAATGGCGCCAAAATACCTTTCAGTTCGCCTCTGAATTTGGGGTAGCTTTGCTGTGTACCCCTGGCTGGTCAACGCCCCCTCTCAGGCAGCAATAAGCGGACTGGACCCTAAATGAAGACGTCTTGCATTCTTAGGCCCGTAGGAGTCAGTGGAATGGGAGAGAGGGATAGAGAGAAGAGAGAGAGAGAGAGAGAGAGAGAGAGAGAGAGAGAGAGAGAGAGAGAGAGAGAGAGAGAGAGGGGAGGGGGCGACGGGTGCCGGCAGTACTATGCCGCTAGCCGCCCGAAATTAAATGGTGTTCCTCGGGGCTGGCAAAAAAGAATAAACCGCAAGGTAAAATGCGCACAACGCAAATGTGAGTATATTGAACTGACGTGCCCCCCGCACGTGGGGGAGAGAGATGTTAGCGTACCTGGCCGTATAGCGTGGTGCGTACTGGTGCGTTTGGCTGCGTCGCGCGTCCCGCTCGTAATATATTTATCGCGTTTGTTTCTTATCTCCTCGTGTGTCCACCGCCCCTCCCCCGGCTCTCCCCTCCCTGCTGAATTAGGCGAGCGGCCGGGACCTTTTTTCGGGTGAGAGGCGGTAAGAGCGGGGGAGTGGAGGGTAGTCCCTGGAGACCGGGAGAGAACGAGAGAGAGAGAGAGAGAGAGAGAGAGAGAGAGAGAGAGAGAGAGAGAAAGAGAAAGAGAAAGAAAGAACGAGAGGGCACGGGCCCTACAGGCGGGGTGGGCCCCCTCACCACGTCCCCTCCGAGACCTGCGCCGCTGCGCCGGACGGCCGCAGATATTGCATATCTGCGTTGCTAAATAATTTTTGACGCATTTTGCAGTTTGTTTTGGCAGAGGAAATGTTTTTCCTTTCTCCTCGTCTCGTCAGGTGGCTGACTCACCTGTCCCGCCCTGATCAGTGGCGTCTCGTGGCGGGGGGGGGGGGGCGTTGGGCCGCACTAGCGTGCTCTGGTGCTGCAGACACCGCCACCCTGCTCTGCTCACCAATCTGCAAGTTTTTTTTACCTTGTATCCCCCCCCCCCCCCTCTATTTTGGTTTCGCTTTCCTCTCGCCGTCCACTGCGCCCTCCCCCTCCCCCCGGAACGTTGTAATGCTTTTCCTATTCTCCCTCAGCAACCCTCTACCCTCTGCCTTCTCGGCTGTACTTCTCCAGTTACCTCTAAAAATTTGCCTTTTTGAAATGTGTAAATGCCTTCTAACCCGGCCGGGGACACCGGCGCCGTCCCCTCGGTGGGCTTGGATATCTGATCTCGACACCGCGGCGTGGCGCGGGGGAGATGCACATGATAGGGTCGTGGCGAGGCGAGTGTGGCGCCTCAACGGCGGAGGAGGTACTGCCGCTCCGACCCGCCGCACCCCAAGCCGCTCCACAGTGATCCAGGCGGAAATATTCGAGAAGCATCCTAGTGGTTGTGTCGTAAAACAGTTTGTAATAAATTTTGTTGTTGTTGTTGTTGTTTTGCTTCGATGTGATGAAAGAGCGAAGGCAACCTCCGTCGAGCTATGGCTATGGCCAACCGCCCGAAGGATAGTAGGGAACTTGAGCGACAAAACCCCAAAACCCGCGGCACGCTACCGCCCCCCCCCCTCTTCCTCTGTACAACATCTTACACGTGGCATCTAATGGCGCTTGCTAAATATTTCATGTTGTAGAGCCGTTTCAAGAACTTTCAAAACATGAAACGCTTTTGCACTTCCGATGCTGCTCTGTGAAGATTTGTGGATATAAGGTAATGGCCTACAAGAAAGCGAAAATTGTCAAAATGACTAACTTTAAGTATTAAAAAACACGAGGAAGGATTGACAAATTTTGAAAACGAAGTCATGTTTTGTTTCTGTAGACGTTCTTCCATCAAAATTGACATTCAGCATGGTCCAAACTTAGAAATAAGATATTTGTCAATTTTTCCGGCTTTGGGTGCTATTTCTGGATCATTGTGCACTCAGTGTACCTCCGACCCTCCCTGAGCATCCCGCCTCCCCCCACCCCGCGTGGGTACCTCCTGCCATGCCAGCTATAGGGGTGCGCGCAGCCCCGCCCCGCCCCGCCCCGCCCCGCCCCGCCCCGCCCCGCCCCGCCCCACTCCGTCAGCCCTCAGTTCGTTACCCGCGCACTCCCGGATGCACCCTCCCGAGGCGCGCCAGGCCCTCGGCCCGCTGCCGCCCCGGCTCCCTCTCTCCTAGGTCGACCCCGCCCCGCCCCGCCCCGCCCCGCCCCGCCCCGGCCCGGCCCCTGGGGGCCCGGAGTCCTGTCCCACCTCAGGGCTTTATCGGGTTTTCGCGTGCCGAGCGGCAGAGCGGGCAGCGCTGCTGCGCGCTGCGGAGGCCTGAATCAGCTGGACCCCCCCCCCCCCCCCCTCCTCCACCGCGGGCTGCTCTCTAGGAAAGAAGAGGCGTTGGATGAGATGCGGCGCGAATGAATACTGCAGGCCAGTCCCCACTCTGCCGCACCCCGCCCCATCCCCACCCCACCCCACCCCACCCGACCCCGCCCCACCCCACCCCACACACAACCGCCAGGACCGCGCCGCTCCGCAGCTGTCCTATGTATCTCTTGTCGGCAGGTTTATTCGAGCGCCGCGCCGCCTGCGCGCCAGGGTGGGTGGGACTGGGACGGCAGGTAGGCTAGGCTGCTGCTGCTCGCGGCCCCGCCGTAATGACACTGATATGTACTTACTTGGGCATGATGTATTACACTTCTTTTTTATTCCTTCACCGTCCTCCCTCACTCCCCCTTCTCTTTCTCTCTCTCTCTCTCTCTCTCTCTCTCGCTCTCTCACCCCGGCGCGGCGCCCTCTCAGGGGCCAGGTCTCACTGCAGTGATGGATGGCCCGCCCCGCCCCGCCCCGCCCCGCCCCGCCCCATCCGCCGCGCGTCTCTCCGCACGCAGTGCCACGTGTGATTACTCCACGGCATGATGAGGGCGCGGGGAGCGGGTTAGGGTTTATTTCCTGTCACTATATCGGGCAGCGAACCCCGCGCCGCGCTCCTTCATATCAGCTGATCATTCTGCGAGCCGATGGCGTTATGGCTAGGGCAGGGCAGGGCAGGGCAGGGCAGGGCGGGGCAGGGCAGGGCAGGGCAGGGCAGGACGCCTGCCTGTGCTGCGCGCTGCGCATAGCTCATCAGACACGCACACTCTCTGCCTCGCTCCCCACCCCAGGCGACGCCCCTCAGGCCTAAAGGCGACGCTTTGACTCTGCGCGCTGCGGACGCAACGTTCTCTGGTCGTTGAGTGCGCCCGTATATCTCTTCTTGCGGGCCGTGGCGCCACGCCCCCGGCGCCCCGCCCCGCCCCGCCCCGCCAACGGCCGAGCAGCGGGTGCTCCCGCCGCTTCCTGGGCGGGGCGGGGCGGGGACGGGCGGGGCGGGGACGGGCGCTCCCGAGGTCTCCCTCTTCTCCTCCCCCTGGAGGGCAGGGCGGAGCCTGCAGCCACACACCCCTGCTCCTGCCCGCTCGGCCCCGCGGCGCATCTCCGCGCCGCTGCCACTGGGAGATTGGTTTATCCGCGGCCCCAGGCCCGTCCCCGGCCCGGCATAGAGCTTTTGCTCTCCGTGGCCACCGCGCCGCACCGCGCCGCACCGCGCGCCTCTTTGCACGACGTTTGCCAAATCCTGTTGTATAACGGCATGGGAAACCACTCGGCCGCATCTGCGACCCTCCCGCTCCCCCCCATCCGCCCCCCACCCCATCTCCTCCTCACCCCCTTCCTCAATCTCGCACCCTCGGATAAGTAACACGCCTTACTCTCTAATTGCCCGTTTAATAACGTTTTCGCCGCGGTCGTATCGGCCTAACGGTTATGTGCCTGGCGCTGGCGGGCGCTGGCGGGCGGAGCTCTCGCGTGGCGCGGCGGGGACGCCATCGCGCGCAATGGCCTTCAGATAAACTCTTTTTCGCTCCTCTCTTCATTCGGGCGGGGCGGGGCGGGGCGGGGCGGGGCGGGGCGGGGCGGGTGCGAGAGCGCGGACCAGCCTGCCGAGGCGCGAGGCACATCGACCAACGCAGAGGCGGAGGGGCGGCCAACTCGAAAAAAATAAAAACGTGTACACAGAAATACCTGTGTATTTCTAGAAATACACTAAAAATACCACGAAATACTCTACAATACACAAAAATACATAGAAATACTCAACAAAAATACGAGAAAAATACCGAAAAATACATTAGAAATACAAGAAATACAAGGCAAGTGTACACAGAAATACATGAGTTGGCCGCGGTGGCGCATTAAGAGGTTTTTCTTTCTGAGCCTAGGATTATGTACATTCCGTACCCGAAAAGGAATATGCGTTTCCTTTTTAATGTCAAAATTTTTACTTTCAATTATTTCGGCGCCATGTTCTTGCCTTGGCCTTGATCCTGCCTGCCCACCCGCCCGCCCGCAAGGTTTGGCCCGGTCCTCCGCGGTCATTTCCAAAGCAATAACCTCCCTTCCTGGCTGTTGGCATTCGGTCAATTAACTTTGATTGGTCATAAATAATAAGTTTGCTCGGCGTTGAGGGCCAGCACCTGTTGTGTTGACTCGCGCCCCCAGCGGTGCCCAACTCCTTAAGCGACCAGTGCTCACTGGGCTTCTTTTGTTCTCTCGCGTCGTCCATGTACATACATATCACCATCACCGCGCATTTTTCACCATCCCCTTTTTCCCCTTTACCATGTCCTCGCATTGATTTAATTTCGCCGCGTCACGGACCTACATCTGCACATTTCATCAGGCTCGGCCGCGCTATTTCGTCATTTGTGTTTTTTCATTATTTTGTGCTGGCGGGCTGTATGCTTAGCTTTGGCCTACTTTACTCCCGGCCTCTGTTGTGCAAAAGTCTTTTGTTCCTAATCTGGTCTTTCACTGCTCTTCTGCTGTTTTCCACTGAACCTCCCCCTCTCCCTCCCTGCTGCTGTCAGCCCCACCTCCCCCCCCCCACGCTCGCTAACCAATACCCCCACATCCATAACCCGCCCCTGCGCCTCCGCTCAGCTACCCCCCCTCCCCCCTCCTCCGCTCCGGGTCGGCTCCTCCGTACATTGTAACTAGCAATCACACATAAAAGTGCTGAGTTTCTCGCCCGCCTCGCAGTGCTGCGCTGCTGAGCTGCTCGGCGCTGCTGAGCGCGCCGGACGATGTATTTTTATTTCTTCCATAGCTTTTCGTTCAGCTCTCTTGTTCTGTTCCTACTGCCGCGCCAGCCTCATACCCTGCTGGAAAAAATGGTGGGGCGAAAAACTGATATCTAAACTGCAAAGAAGAGAACCCCTGTTTCTTTGTGTGTCCCTTTCCGTGTCTGTCTTTACTTCTTACTCCTTTCCCTCATTCATGCCGGCTGCTTACTGCCACAATAATAATATCTCTCTCCTTTTTTACTGCCGTGGCAGCAGCAACAGCCTCCAGCAGCATTCTGCTGGCGCTGGACAATGCCGCTCGGAGAGAGAAATATCGCTGCTGGAGGCTCCAGATCTGCTGGACTCGTTATGGTGACGACATTCTTCCTTATTGCCCTTGACACAAATGGCGGCAGCCGCTCGCGCGCCCCTATCCCTTTCCCACTGCCGAGCGACGGCATATTTTCTTGGGAATATCTCCCCGGGGCCAAATTTATTATTTATTCCTGACAACTTCCTCTGACCTTGCGGTCGGGCCGAAAATATAAACACGATGAAGTAGTGTCTGTACGGCGTGGGTAAAACTCAAGCCCCGACGACCTTGCTAGAATTTTTTTTATTATTTTTTTTTTATTTTTACAAGAACATGTTCCTTCTGTTGTATCCCTTATGGCTGGATTTGGTCGGGGCGCGGCGAGCTGCAGTGCGCGTGCGCGAGGGCCCCGCACGGCTGGCACTCTGGCACGCCAGATCGCATGAGCCACATATTTCGGCGTTTCTGCTCTGCAAAATAGTTTTCGCACACAGCGCGGCACTCGCGGGGGGGCAAGGCGCGGGGTGGGCTGCGAGTCGTTACGGGGCTCAGTCGTATAATGAACTTTGCAGCGGCCCTAATCGTATTTAAGTCCTGTTGAATGTGTGTGAGCCGGGCTGCGGGATTATTTGGGCGCGCTCGTGACTTGATCCGCGTCTGATTGAGACGTAGAGTGGGGGCCGCCGGGCCGCCCCGCCGGCCGCGTTCTGGTAATGAGCAACTAGTTATGCCTCCACATGTGCGACGGGGACCCAGCACATCGCGGCCTGGGCCGTGGCGGGCCGGGCCGGGCCGGGCAGGGCAGGGCAGGGCAGGGCGCCGGGACGTGCTGCTGGACCTTTGCCAGCTTGTTGTTTATTTTAGCGGTCTCGACGGGGGAAGCCGAAGGCTCGCGCAGCCGGAGCTAGCCTCAGCCTCATAGGCTCAGCCTTCAAACAGCCCCGCCAGGCTCCCCTCCGCCCCGCGAAGTAGACCGTGATACCTCGAGTGCAGTGGGAAGGTCCGAGGGGGCCTCAACTCCTGAAATCATGTGTACACAATCGCTGATATCTTCGAAATCATTGTCAAAAAATGTGGATCTACTGCCGAAAAAAAATTGATTTGAGTGCGTCTTTTAGGCTCATAAAGCTCAAAATACGCTTGTGTTTACTATACGAAATATTTCTTTCAATTATAAGAGGTGTAAACATGTGAAATCATGTGAAATCTTGAAATCATGTTTACAAAGTTTGGGTGAGTTGAGGCCCCCTCGAGTGGGAAGGTCACCATGATTGAGAAGTTGTCACCCACACTGGAAAAACAAAGGTGTGCTAACTAGCACCTTTGCAGGGGTGCTAGAGGAATTTCGAGTTTAGTGCTTTTTTTTTTATTGCCACACGAAAGAGGCCTAAAGGTGTTCAAAATGAGTGCCTTCATCAGTTTTAGTGCCTTTGTAGAGGCACTAATTCCTTAGCACCTTTTAAAGGTGCGAGTTAGCACCTTTGTTTTTCTGTTGCAGTCACAGCAGTTCATTTCGACGCGCCAGAAGACGTTAACGATGTTTAAACTTCTTGAATATTTGGTGCGACGAAACTTTTGCCGGCAGTGTTCTGAAATATTTTTCGTCGTTTTGAAGGGAAAGATATGGTATCACACTTCTTCATTTTTACGATTGTTCTGAAGTAATGCGATTGGAATATTTCCCTTGTTAAGTTGTGGGTATCGCGCCGGTCATGGATGTTGCTGTAAACTTAGCTAATAATTGTTTCAAACTCAGTTCAGTCTCTCATGTCATGTTGGACCAAAAATGACGAGCCGCGCAAGAAGACACTTATTCATTACATGTAATATGAAATCAAAATTCTCCAACTGGATCACAAGTTTCGAATATAGTGCGAGCAACATTAGTTGCTAACGCATAATTTTGTGCCCAACTATGAACAAAATAAGCTGACTATGAACAACAATTTTGTTCATAAATGCACCCAAATTTACGCGTGAATAGAGTATGTTTACAGAATTCTGTAGCTGCGTACACACTCAGCCCGTTACTGATTTCACGGACCCCTTTCTCAGTATTTCTGCTGTTTAAAAACCTTTTATAAGCTACTGACAAGTTTTTTTGGTCAATTATACGCACTAATTCCTTTTTACGTTACTGAACATTTATTTTATCAGTATGCTATACTTACAAAACTATACAGAATAACTAACGAATTTTTCAGTAATCTTGCTGCGTAAAAACGTAGGTGTTTACTAAGAACAGGTCTCGAGTGTATAAAAAAAAGTTAATAATAAGTGTGTGGGGCTGGGCCAGGGGGGGGGGAGGGGGGCGTTGTGATTTTGGGGGGGGGGTGTTTCGGCGTTATCATTCTGACCGTGAGGATGTTATTTCAGGACCCTTGTGCCGGCGGGGTTGAAGAAGCGAGCCGACGCGCTGTGAGGTTAGACGGCGCTCTCTCGTCACCGGCACCGGCTCGGCTGAACTAAACAGATGTGTCGGCACCTGCCCCGGCCGCCGTCTATCCCCGCTCTCGCGGTGCTGAGATGAATGTCGATGGCGCGTTGGGTGGTCGGACGGCCGCCAGCGCTGTCAAAATACACACTGAATTCATCTGTTCTTGAAATGCCGCGGGAAGGCGAGACTGACGAAGCACTGTTGTGATTACCACGGACACTCATTCAGTAGGCAGGACCACTACACTGTGCAAAAGAATTCTTGGAGACAATAACTCTATCAGCCTAGAATGGCGTATTGCAAAACAGTTGCAGTCGTTGTTGTATTATCTGAAGATAAGTAAGTGAGAAATACTTCACACAATTACCGTACAGTATTATTTTGAAAGTGTTCATCTTGAAAACCACGTGGAATGTCAATAAAGGCAAAATGAAAGTAATGCTGCACAGGTTCAGTATCGCGGGCGTCATCTGCTGTGACGGAGTGAGGTTGCGGGGCGTGGCGTGGCGGGGCGTGGCGGGGCGTGGCGGGGTGGGTGGGGCGCTGAGCTGTGCGACGCGTTGGACTTGCGGAACTAACCAGGCGCAGTAATCTTTTCCGTGCCGCCGTGCCGACCCTGAGGAGGGCAGGGGGCTGGTTGGTTCGGCCGATACCGCGCGGCCCTCGGTTCCCACGGTGGTCACGGCTGCTCGGCGTAACGCGCACTGCGCTCTGCTAAATCGGGCCTTCGCAACAACTGTATTTTTTGTTTGCCTCGGCTCCTCTACTGTCCGGCCTATTTTAGCAGTGCCGTTGAAACTAACCTTAATCACGAACTGTGCTCGTCCTCCCGGGTGAATTGTGGTCCCTTGCTCTGCCGCGCCGCGCCCCGCCGGCCCGCCCCGCCCCGCCTCACTCGACCTCCCCGCCCCGCTCCGCCCCGCAACCAACCCCCCCCCGTCCAGCAATATCTTTTTTGGAAGTTGGTCGCTGGTAATCCCGTCCTGGGCAGGGGCAGGCTCGCCGGCCAGTGCCGGGCAGGGTGGAGCAGAAGTTTGCCGTCGCGCCGGGCGGGGCGGGGCGGGGCGGGGCGGGGCCGGGTCTCTGGAGCAATAAAGTGGCAGACGCGCTGCCCTCTGGCTCAGTTCACGCACGAGACCTAAGCGAGGCGGGGCGGGGTTGGGGCGGGGCGGGGCGGGGCGGGGCGGGGTTGGGGCGGGGCGGGGCGGGAGCGCCCGCCACACAAACACGCAGTGCACCGTGTCAAACACCACCGGCTGGACGCTGCACTGAGTCAGCGCTCGTCAGGCGGAGGGGGAGTGTACTCGTCTCGGAGACCTGCAGTCGCAGCGTGCGCCTACAAGAGTCACCGTTTCATTCGCCCCTCATACGGGAAATGTTGCGAAAAACATGCGTGGTGGTTTAGTAATATTGTGTTTGTCAGGGCAGGCAACTGTCCGGCGCAAAGGTCAGGTGTGCGTGTGCGTGTGTGTGTGTGTGTGTGTGTGTGTGTGTTTGTATTGTTGGTGTGGTATGGGGGGGGGGGGGTAACGGATAAAGAACCAAAGGCGTACGCACGCTAATGAAACAGCAGTACCTCAACGGTGTCATGTGGGGAGCGAGAAGGGAATTTGCGGGGGAGGGGGGCGGGGGGGGGGTGAGTTTGTGGAGAGGGTACGCTACCGGGGGTTGACAGTGCTAATGAAACAGTGCGTGTCGGAGGCATTCACAGTCCAACAAGCGAACACACACACACACACACACACACACGGCGCACTCATGCGTGTAAAGCCCCCACCCCCACCCCTCCGCCGGCCTGTGATTGGCTGTCTGCTGTTGGTCATGCTGATGCAAGGTGTTGTGCATTGTGTGCGCAATGAAGGGGGAGCGGAGCGGGTCAGAGGGAGCAGCGGGCTGTGCGCGCCTGCGCGCCTGCGGCGCTGGAGATAGGCAGCCGGCCACCTTGGGCGCGGCGGTGTTGCCGACCCGCTGGATCGCAGGCGCGCCGGCACCGAGCTGACACCCAGGTAGGTGAAACACTCCCGCGCTACATGGTACTTTTCTCCCAGAAAAGCCATGTCTATCTGTGATAAGAACGTTTTACCTTTGCGGAATCGAGAACTGTACCGGGTGTTTCCTTGAATCTGTAACAGTTTTGCGGGTTTGCCTTACACCATTCGCCTGTAGGGCGCCATGCCATGGCCCTTGTAGCGCTGGCGAGTATGCAATCGCGCAACACTGTTACGCATGCACTGGAAATGTACTAGTCACATTTCTCGCCCGTAATGAGCGGAGCATTTTTTCATCGCTCAGTAAAAGTGACTTTCGCTAAAACGACTCAAATCGAGTCTTTTCTGGAATTTTTTAAATCGCTCCAAAAGAGTGACATTTGATAGTTTGACTCAAAAAGAGTCATCAAAGTGACTCTAATAGAGTGATGTTCATCCATGTCACTCTCCCAGGAGAATCCAAATTTGGTACAGAAAAGTCGCTCTCCAAAGATCGAAAAAGGCGACTCCTCCATTTTCAGTGTGTAAAGGAACACCCGGTACACATCATCAGGAAACTGCTTGATTCAAGTCGATGAATGCTGAAATTAGTTCAGTTCTTGAATGTGCGCATGTTTTTCTTGTCATATAAGGGTGTTGGGTGGAATGAACGGTACCGCATCTGCTGCAGTGATCACCCCCACCCCCACCCCCTTTGGCCACGCGCGTGCCGGTAAGTGGGGCCCCACCGCGCATGACACGATGCCCGCGCGTGACTGAACGAACCAGGAAAAAAAAAGTTTCGTTTTTCTCTCTTTTTGTTGAAACATTTTTTTTTATTTTTTTTTTTTTATTTTTTTTTATTTTGCGTGTCAACGCTCTAATTTCCGCCTAGTCCAGTCGGTGTTCGACGTTGCGTGTTGGTATGTGAGGTGGCACACAGACTGGCCTTTGCGAGAACATTCAGCCGGCGACTCTCGCCGCACAAATGAGGTTGAACCTGAAGACTTCTCCCTGGTTATGGATCTGCCTGACCTTCCTCCCCACCCACCCCGCGGTGGGCGCGGCGGGCGCGGCCCCTCACCAAACAGCAGCGTGCAGCAGCCCTATCGGCGGCCGGGGATCTGCAAGGCGCGCCCCAGCTAGACACGCCGCCACTCGCCCTACCCCGCCTGCTCCCGGTGCTGACCAGGGGCGGGGCGGGGCGGGGCGGGGCGGGGCGGGGCGGGGCCGTGCAAGTGCAGGGAGTGTAACGAGTCTTATCGCTACGGGTAATTGCTGCTCGCTGTGCGTGAGCGCTACCCGCTCTCTCTCTCTCTTTTCCCCCACTTTCTCTCGAAATTCGTCCTCGCGTCGATGGAGTTGAACCTCTCCCTTATCCCCCACGTCATTTCTTTACATTTGTAACATGAAGCGCTTGAAGGACTACTTCTTCAAAATTACAAACGAAATCAAAACGAAAAAGTATCAAAACCGTGTGCCAGGTGAATACTTGTTCCGGCAGCGCGGAGGACAGCCGAGGCCGGGGCAGGTGAAGGTGAGCTGCAGGCGGCGGGAGCCGTAGCGCCGCGGCAGCCGGGGCGGGGCGGGGCGGGGCGGGGCGGGGCGGGGCGGGGCGGGGCGGCCCGTGTGCGGGGATTAAGTCCGTGTACGGGATTGCCAAGCCCGCGTGACAAATAGAGAAATAATTTCGCGCCATATTTCTCTCTGGCGACGCTCTGCAGCACACCGGGGTGGGGCGGGGCGGGGCGGGGCGGGGCGGGGTGAGCCCCACGGGCAGCGCCGCAGAGATGGATGGCAGACAGGCCGGAGACAGAGTGGTCGCGTCCCCGGAGGTAAAGGGGCGGGGCGGGGCGGGGCGGGGCGGGGTGGAGGCTTAACTGGTTCACCGTCTTAGTCATTCTAACAACGGGTGTCGCAGCGCAGCCGCTCTCTCTCTCTCGGGGGGAGGCTGTGGGGGCTAACTCTCGCAGATAAGCCTCCGCTCTTATACTCGAGGCGTCGTCGCCAGCAGCGCCTTTCATAGCCGCGCGGGGAAAGCTCCCCTCGTGCCGCCTCTGAAAATGTATATACAAATATAAAAGGGCAATGAAAAATGCGTCGCCACAAAGAGAAAATATAAGTCGGTTGTTTTGGTGGTGCAGAGCCCCGCGCCGTGATCTCAGGTAAGCCAGGCAGCGCAGCATCGTGCGAACGCGAGGTGAGGGGGTTGGGGGGGGGGGGGACACCCTTGTGCGGCTGAAAAATGGCGCCCTGTTAAGCGCTTGGATGTCGTCGCGAGGCCAGCAAGGTGGAAAAGGACGGCGCAGCGCGCGAGCAGGCGAGCAAGGGAGATGGAAATCTGTTGTTAATTCTGTTAATTCCAGCGGCCTCTACGGATAAGAGTGGTCTCAGCTTCCGGCGGTGACGTCCTTGCCTCGTCCTCAACCGCTAGAATTCATTTATTTTCGAGCTGTTTGCCTTAAATTCCCTTTCATCCTAAGTATGTTAAAAAAAAAGATTAAAACGTTAATTAGCTTTCTCGGCGACGGAACGGCAACTCTACACTTAAAATATGTGTAGAGACAATAATTGTATAGCTGGCACCGTACGATCTTGAGATGCTCTAAAGCGTTCAGGCACACACTTAACCCTTATGCATTTTATTTGTACATTGACATGCCTAATCATAATCATCGATAAGTAAAGCACAATTTTCATTCATAATTATGTTTGAATTGTGCATAGCTCTGCTCAAATTATACATAGTTTATATGAAACTCTGCGTACTCTTACGATTGTTTAAGATACAAACTCCTGCACAACAAAATGACTAAGGATTGAGTGAGCAGTTCTCGAAAGACGCTGCAATGCATTTTCTCCCTTGGAAAACCGTGTCTGCTTAGAAGGAAGGAAAACAGGACCAAGCTTTTGCCGTGAAACAACAATTTACACATTTGAAGTGTTCGTGGAAAAATTTGGATTACGTAGATTCCACGCTGAGCTCGCGCCAACGGCGTCGCTCCTTGTGGTCTTAACGTCGTATAGTTACGTTGACGGGGCAGAAGGGGCAGGTTCACGCGCGCCCCGCTGCAAATGTGAAATTGTTGAGGGCACGCTGTGAAAAATCTTGGTAATGTAGGAGAATATGTAAGATTTGCCGGTGCCGTCTGCCTCGGGCGTGCGCGTTCGCGTCCTGGGGAAGGGGGGGCGGCGTTGGTGTGGGTGCAATTTATGACGCCGTTTGAGTACACGGTGTTGGGCCCGCCGTTTCTTCCAGGAAGGCGGTTCCTGGCCGGAGCCCGGCTGGAGCGGGACTAGCGGCCCCGCCAAGGGCCCCGCCGCGCCCCGCCGCGCCCCGCCGCGCCCCGCCGCGCCCCGCCGCGCCCCGCCGCGCCCCGCCCCGCCCCGCCCCGCCCCGCCCCGCCCCGCCTGGCCCCGCGCGCCCCAAAACAACCGGAACGCGCTTCTCGCCGGCTGTTCGCGCGCGCTGATGACTCGTAACGGAATGGAGCCGCTCGTAGCGCGCCTCGTAGCGCCAGCCATTTCCATATTGCGATGAGCGCACGCGTGCGAAACCTGTTTTTTCCCCCCACCTCCCATATTTGTGTGTGTGTGTGTGTGTGTTCTTGTTAGCTCAAGCGGCTCCTGTCTTTTTCCCCCGTTCTCTCTTCTCGCGGAAAGAAAGAGGAAGGAAAAGTATACGTCCGCGCTGAAAAATGTTGGCGAGATGTGCGCGGTGACGTGTGAGGAATGGGGCCCTCAGTGAGGCTACGCGCGGCGGTCAGTCGGGCAGCCGCGCTGCCGCCGGCTGGACTCACCTGCTGGGGGCCTCGACGGGGCGCGACCACACTGTGGACATAACTCATGGTGAGGAGAGGGGCACAAAGTTTATAACTTTGTAGCTCTGCAACACTGTGAAAAATACTCGTAAGGGTTACGGGAAAATTTCCCATGATAAAAGTCGTAAAATTACAATTTGAAATTGTAAATTTTCAAGCAGACTTGGAATTGACCGACGAGCAAGAATGAGCCGTCGTAAAGTTACGACATATTTTGTAAATCAAAATTACAAAAAATGTAAATTTACGAGGATATTTTTCACAGTGAACCTGCGCAACAGACACTGCAGTGTGGCGCCTCTCACTGTGGAAAACTTGAAAACTCCATAAACTTGTATAGGTTTTAAACTTGCTTGTTACGATTGAAATGCATCACCGGTTCGAGAGCAGTAAGGATTCAAGAAACAGTGGCGGCGAGACGAGTGATTCGTTGTCGCTGATGGCTTGGCTACCCGTTTTGCCGTCGGGTTGTATTTCCCGGGACGTGGCCTCGGCGCCCCCTTACCTCCCCGTCTGCAGGCGAGCCCTTATCCCGGGAGACAAAGGCGGCGGGGCGCGGCTAACGAGTGAGAAGGCTCTAATAGGGCCTAAAAGAAGGGGAACAAATGTTTGCCATATAAAAAAGAGAAAGGTAAGGAGAGTGAGGGGGGGGGGGGGGGGCAGCCGTCGCGGAGTTGCGGGGGGTGGGCCGCAGGGCCTTGGCGGCTGGGGACGAGATACACAGAGAAAAATAATAAAACGCGCAACGCGCATGCCCGAGATTTCCACTTTAAAATTAAAAAAAAAAAACAAAAAAAAACAAGCACATGGTTTTCTGTCTGGATTTTCCAGCTGGGACACAGTGTCGTGTGACACCAGGTATCACTGCAAACCCTAGAATCCAATTTCTCACTAAAAATGGGAGAGGACACTTTTCCATGCTAAATTGGAGTGAGAATTTTCAACCTCACTCTTTTTGAGCGAGATATTTCTTAGCCTCGCTCTATTTGAGGAAGGATTTTTTAACCTCACTTAATTTGAGCACGAATAATTCTCACTTTATTTGGGCGAGGTCTCAAAATTCTTTCTCAAAAAGGGCGAGGAAAAAAATTCTTACTCTCCAGAGAGCAATAAAATTGCCCTCAAATTCTCACTCGTATGGGGGCGAGAATTATGACTCGTAGATTTTCAGTGTATATTGTTTCACCTAACGCCTCCCGAAAACGTATGTTTTTAGCAGATGATACGAAGGTATCAGCCTGCTTGTACTGTCATACAGCGAGCAGCCTGCAGAGAGCAGCGCAGCGAGCAGAGAGCAGCTAGTGTGGCATTATATTATATACAGGGGGGGAAATGTCTGCGCGTGCCCCGAGCCCCGCGCGCACTGTTCCCAGCCCCGACAACTCCACGCCACCTCTCAGGCCGCCGGGCGGCCGGGCCGTGGCCGTTGGCCGTTGCCCCCTCCCACCCTGCGCCTCCCCCCTCCCAGCCCAGCGCGACAGCGCTCCGCTTCCCTGCGGCGGTGACGCGAGGAGATTTCTACCATACGTATCATCTGCTTTCAAGTTCCGGTCCTCCGGAACTTTTGGTCACGGTCGCGTGGTCTGTTTTTTAGTATTGAAAATGTACCACACAAATGTAGAAGAAATCTTATGGAATATAAATGATGTTTCAAAGTACAGATGACACGGCATTGTAATGCAATGTGCATAACTATGTGGTTGCACGTAATCCTGCATACACTGGAAAAAGAAAGGTATGACTTAACACCTTTACATGGGTGTTAAAGGTTTATTGCCTTTGGGATAAAAGGCATTAAAATGTCGTAAGGGTATTAAAATTAATGCCTTTGGGCGGTTTTAATGCCTTTTACAAATGTTTAACACAACACCTCTGTGAAGGTGTAAAGTCCCACATTTGTTTTTCCAGCAGTGTAATAAACCATGCACCAAAAGTGCATAAGGCCTTAGAGTGAAGTTTCACTTCAATCTGCGGCGAGAAGGAACAAATCTGGCTCGTAAAATCGTGTACATTTACATGTATTTTTACATAAGTAAATCATATCTCGAATCACTTTTGTTCCTTTTCGACGAAACCTCACTGAAACTTAGCAAAACGATTTCCGCATGTCTAAAACTGATATTTTCACATTCATTTCGGCCGTCGAATAACATTTCGTTCAGCTAAAATAAAGAGTTAAAGTCACGAGGTGGATGGGTGAGCCGCTTGGCCGCCGGCCTTTTTTTGTCGAGTGGAAATAAGCTGGAAGCCCCTGCCAATAATCCCAGACAACGTTTGGTGGTCAGAGGTCGCGTTTCAAAACAGTTGTAATTCTCCATCTGGACCACGCCAGAAGGCATTCAAACTTGCCCACTCATCCCATGTTCGTCACAGAAAACTTAAGGTAATAGATGTACCCACAGCAACAGGCGATCGTTTTGATTGGTTGGGTTTTTCACGAAATATTCCTGCTGAAGACCCGCTCGTGCACGTACAGGGAAACTCGTCTCAAAATTTCTGTTTTGTATGCGTTGCAACATGTGTGCATTTTACAACTCCGTTGCAACGGTCTTACAGAATTTCGTGAAATCGTAATTTTCGAGGGGGTATTCACTCACAAAATCTGTGAAGCGATTATTACGCGTATAACGCTCCGAAATTGTACAGACTGATACAAAACCATGCAAAACAGGCCAAAACGAAACCAAAATAAGGAAAATAAGGAGAATTTCGGCTATTACGCTCCAATAGCATTTCTATTACGCATACCATCACGCCTTTATTACGGATATAGAGTGACCCGACTATTACGTGAGTGCATACCCTCTCGGTAATTTTTCTTTTTTTTTCTTTTTTATTTGTCACGAGTTAAAAATACTGCACCTCTTTTTTTTTTTAAACCCATATCTGTTTGAGCTTTGAAGAGCACCTCCTCCATGACCTACATCTCATTATTATTTTCCGTCCCTCTCTGGCAAGGTTTGTGGGTTTAAAAGGTCCCGGCTAATTATGTGATGATGCGCGAGCGTCTGCTGCTTTTAGTACGTGAGGAAACGCGAGCTTGAGCGCGGGGGAGAGAGAGAGAGACAGAGAGAGAGAGAGAGAGAGAGAGAGAGAGAGAGAGAGAGAGAGAGAGACGCTAAGTGAGGTAGGGAGAACATGGATGCAATATTTAGGAGTAATATTTTTTCTTATATATGAAAAAGTAAAATGTGATTTGCGGCGCGGGAGGGCAGGGCCGGGCCGGGCGCTGCGCTGCACCCGCCTGCAGCTCGTACCGTGCTGGACCCACTCGGGATAAAAGCGTCGATATACAGGATCCTCCCCCGGAATAATTCTCTCCTCCGCGCCCCTCAGTGCAGCCTCTACTGGCGCCCCCGGCCCGCGCACTGTTAGAACCTCGCGGAGCATCGTTATGCGAACGAATCGGCTGCTTCGCATTGCGAAGCGTTTGCTTGTATCATACAAAGAGAGTAGTTTACAAGCTCACAGATGTCCCCCTCTCTCTCTCTTTGTAAAGCAAATGCTTGGCAACAACCATGAAGTACGCACAATTATTATGCATAAGTATGTTCGAATTGTGCATAGCAATATGCACAAATTGCCAATTTTAATGCATGAAATTCTTCATTCTCTCATGGTTGTTTATGCTACCGCATGCTGATGCACAACAAAATGCATACGGATTTGGTGTGTGCAAAGCAAATCCTTCGCAACGCGAAGCATTGCTTCGCAAGGTTTTTAACATAGTGCGCCCGCCGCCTCGGCCGCTATATGTCGCTTCTTCTCTTTTTATGGCTGTGGATAAATAAGTGAGGCTGGCCGTGGGGAGTGCAGCGCCGGCCGCACGGTGACAGATGACTGGGCGGAGATGCGTCATAAATACCGGAGCCAGTAGTAACGTCGAGTGGCTGCGGGAGGGGGGGGGGATGAGGGGGGGGATGAGGGGGGGGGGAGGGGGGGTCTGACAGCTCGCGTGCCCGCTAAGCTACGTACTGTACCTGCTGTCTGACTTTTCTGCACCCGACCTTCGAGTACTTTCTCTTGATATTGAGCGTCGATTGGTTGACATACTCCGTCGTGCTGCAGGAACAAAAGGGTCTAATTACAAAATCTTAATGCAGCGAGGGAATGCAACGTAACTCCACTTTTCTTCTCATCTCTCACCTGGGTTCAGAGGTGAGGAGGAGGAAAAATGGAGTTACGGCAGTTTGTCATGTACTCACGGAACTAAACAGGAAAAAGAAAGTTAAAAATAAAAACTCTGCCACTATAAGAGTAGGTGAAAATAACTTGGTGGGTAAGAACAGAATTCCAGAGATGAGTCTGTCTCCAACACTCGCGTCACCCAGCTGTCGGTCCGGGCTGGAGTAAAGTCGTCCAGGACGGCAAATGGCAACACCCTGATCTCCGCTGCCAGCCTCCCCTCCGCCAACCTCGAACCCCACCCAACGACCAAAAAATGACTTCCACTTAGCGAAAAATACGAGGGTAGCAAGTGCTGCTCGTGTGTTTTCTGCGGGTAAGTGTCTCTCTCTCTATCTCACCCCCTCCCCTTGCACGAGCGCGCTCGCGGCCCCCACTACGCACACACACGCGCGCGCGCGCACACACACACACACACACACACACACACACACACACACACACACGCCCATTACTGCCTTGGCAACGTGACCTGCCTCTAGATTGAATCCAAGGGCAGGTGGTGGAAGTAGGCTCAAAGAAGGTGAGGGCGGAACGGTTTATACTTCATGATCGCGCGCGCGAGTCTGTGTGTGGGCGTGTGGGCGTGTGTGTGTGTGTGTGTGTGTGTGTGTGTGTGTGTGTGTGTGTGTGTGAGCGCAGTAGCCCGCGTTTGCTTGCGTGCGAGTCGCCTGCTTCCTGCAACCCCTCTTTGGGTTCGCTCCCGCCTGAGTGAGGATGAATCGTACCGAACTGTTTTTAGATAACGCGAGGCCGGGCCGGGGGCCGGGCCGGGGCGCCATGCGGGCCGGGGAGTCAGCAGCGCTCGCAGACAGACGTGCCCAGCCCAGTACGCGGTCCGCAGCCGGACGGCGCTAGCATGTTTACTGCTGCGCTTACGTTTCTGCACTCTAAACTTTTAACTGCGCTCCGAGGGTAGTCGCCATAGTAATTTTCAAGAGGCTTTCATAGTAATGCTGAGAAATTTCGTTGTAAAAGGCTTAGAGTGTGAGCGGTACCCGGTATTCTCCCCCGTCTTACATACAAAGGAGTTAGGTTTACTCTATATACACCCTGCAGCAGTCAGTGCTCACAATAAATTTTGAAATCATTTCTTCAAACTTCGCGCGACGTGAATGGTTGACTTTGGCGGGCGTGCGAGCGCTCTCCTCCAGCACTGCTGCGGCCGTCAGTCGGCGTGGCGAGGCATGGCGAGGCGTGGCGTGGCGTGGCGTGACGTGGCGTGGCGCGGTGCGGCGTGGCGAGGCGTGGCGTGGCGAGGCGTGGCGTGGCGTGGCGTGGCGCGGCGCGGCGCGGTGCGGCGTGGCGTGGTGAGGCGTGGCGTGGCGTGGCTTGGCGTGGCGTGGCGTGGCGTGGCGTGGCGTGGCGTGGCGAGTCGTGGCGCGGCGTGGCGAGGCGTGGCGTGGCGTGACGTGGCGTGGCGTGGCGCGGTGCGGCGAGGCGTGGCGTGGCGTGGCGAGGCGTGGCGTGGCGTGGCGTGGCGTGGCGTGGCGTGGCGCGGCGCGGGCGCAGTTAGGGGTGGGCGGGGATGGGGCGTCCACATCATTGTGATGGAGGCTTGCACTCCTCCTGGTCCGTCGAGCTGGAACCATTGGGCGCAGCAGCGCAGGAAGTAGGAAGCACCCCTTATTGAGTGCCCGGCCCGCTGAAAGCTTTTGGCGGAGGGGGAGGGGTATGGCCGTATCGGCGCGACCTCTGCCATTGCCCGCGCCCCCGCCCCAGCCCCCTGACGCCCCATACTCCCCCACCCCTCCTCCCTGACCGAGACCTGCTAGCTCTTCCGTCTCGACATTCGCTGGCACTTACCCTCTGCCACCTTTTTTGGTTGTTGAAATCTTTCAAACTTTGGCTCTGCTTCGTTACTCTTAACGCGGTTTCGGAACTCGTGACCTGCGAGAGGAGTGCCTGGCCCGGGCCCGGAGCGCTGAGGCGTGCGTCATGATCATCTTGACCCACTTGATGCGTTAATTACCTTTTACACAAGGCGGGCGGCACACTCGTGGTCGAGGCGTGCTGGGCGGGGCGGGGCGGGGCGGGGCGGGGCGGGTGCGGTGGGTTGGGGTCGAGGTCTAGTCAGCACTTCTTGAATGCGTGCCAGAACTTCAGGCCGGCGCGCAACGCGCTGCCGTGGGTCTCGGGCGGTGCCGGAGGAGGCCGGGGATGGCGGTGTTTCCTTGCCTGACTTCAGCCACCGAATGTGTGCATATCATCACAGCGAAGTGTTCTGCCGGATAATGAATAAAAATAAAAGCGTGTCAGTATTGTGGGAAAACTAAGCATGCATTTTTGACAGTGTTGATTTTCTGTTCCAGGTATGAGCGAGCAGTTTGCGAGATGTCCAGAGGTGCTCGTGTGGTGAGATAGATTCCTTCGTCCTCTCATCTTCGTCCCCCCACACCTGTCTCTCACCTTTATCATGCTCTCCCTTCCTGCTTAGGCTTATATAGGTTAGCAAATGGATGGATAGCGCAAATTTAACTAAAGTCTCTCTCTCTCTCTCTCTCTCTCTCTCTCTCTCTCTCTCTCTCTCTCTCTCTCTCTCTCTCTCCTTCTCCCTCCCTCTCTGGTAGCGTTCGTTTATGCAAGAGAGAAAGAAAGAAAGAAAAGAATATTAAAAATATTCAATTGAAATATTAATAAAATCTGGTAGAGGTAAAGATGCTATCTCACCACTCAGGCCTAGATGCTGTGTTTGAATTCTTACCTCTTGGTCGTAAGCCCCTGGAGTGGGTGACGCCGTGGCAGCGGCACAGGGCGGCCCCTCCCCATTGTGCATTCAGTTGGTGTCGTATTGGGCGCAGTTGGCCAATCAGCTGATGCGCGCTGCAACAAGCGAATCAATCCGCCATGGCCGACAGCGGAGAGGAGTAGACGCGTTGCTGGAGTGAGAGAGAGAGAGAGAGAGAGAGAGAGAGAGAGAGAGAGAGAGAGAGAGAGAGAGAGAGAGAGAGAGAGAGAGAGAGAGAGAGAGAGTCGCGCGTGGATAGGGGGAATGGAAAAGGAAGGTAGAGCAGTAGGGAGCGGCTCGGATCAGCCACATCGCGCTGCCTCGGAAATGGAATATCGACAAGAAGGCGGCGTTGTTCGCGCCGCGCGCTGCTGCTCCGAAACTGGATCACGCCTGGCGTGAAGGGCTCCTGGAGAGTAGGCCAGCCAGCGGCTCGCGCGCGTGGCGGGCCTGCCTATCGCGCGCTGCGCAGGGGCCTGCGGTTGGAGGCGGGCGGAGCCAGGCGTAACCAGGTCGGACCAGGCGGACACCAAGGAGGAACCAGGGGGGAGAACCCTGACTAGTTGGGACTAGTTGGAACCAGGCGGGACTAGTTGGGACAAGGCGGGACTTGTTGGGACCAGGCGGGACTACTTATTGGGACCAGGCGGGACTAGTTGGGACAAGGCGGGACTAGTTGGGACAAGGTAGGACTTGTTGGGACCAGGCGGGACTTCTTGGGACCAGGCGGGACTAGTTGGGACCAGGCGGGACTTGTTGGGACAAGGCGGTACTAGTTGGGACAAGGTAGGACTTGTTGGGACCAGGCGGGACTAGTTGGGACAAGGCGGGACTTGTTGGGACAAGGCCGTACTTGTTGGGACCAGGCGGGACTACTTATTGGGACCAGGCGGGACTAGTTGGGACAAGGAAGGACTTGTTGGGACCAGGTGGGACTAGTTGGGACAGGGCGGGACTACTTGGGACCAGGCGGGACTAGTTGGGGCAAGGCGGGACTAACTGGGACACGGCGGGACTAGCTGGGACGAGGTGGGACTAGTTGGGACAAGGCGGGACTTGTCGAGACCATGCCGTACTTGTTGGGACCAGGCGGGACTAGCTGGGACCAGGCGGGACTATTTGGGACCAGGCGGGACCACCACAAGGAGATGCGTAACTTTTGGGGAGGGTTTATTTTGTTTCCTTTCAGCATCTTCATGGACGTGGGTTCGCGACGTGGTACCGTATCACGGGAAATGATTTTCAGTAATACGTGATATTACATTGCATTACTTAACATATGGCAGTGTTTTTGCGGTGTTAGGGATACCACGCTTTTTTGTCTATTTTGCTCTTGATTCAGTTTTTCTAGTTCTTGTAGCAAACCATAACGGAACTAATGATCCCCCACATTGTTTGCGTGACAACCTTTTTATTTCTTTTTTTTTCGCTCCGTCCACGTCTGCTTGGTGGTCGGTCGCCGACTATTGATCTCCGCTGGGTCCCGGGTCCTCGCGGGTGTTTGTCGCTTGGTAGACAATACCAGTTTGGCGTCATTGATGATGATAAATGATTTTCTTTACAATCGATATCCCTCGTGTCTCGCACAGGCCGCGGGGTAAGGGAGCGAACCTCCGTTCCTCTCTTTCTCTCTCTCTCTCTCCCTCTCCCTCTCTCTCCCTCTCTCTCCCTCTCTCTCTCCCTCCCTCCCTCCCTCCCTCTGTTTCGCTCCCTTGTGTCTCTATCTCTCTTTTACTCTCTTCTCTCGCTCGTTTCCTCTCTCTTTCTCACGGCTCCCCCGGGTGCTCGCCGCCTGACCCCGCATTAGAGAGCCCCTCCGGGGCCAAGCGGCCGCGGCCCGACCGGCTGAGTGTTAACTGGGCCGCGATACGCACACAGGCTCAATGGGACTTTTATGGGTTCTCTTAATCCGTTATCGATACCCCGCGCCGCGCCGCGCCACGCCACGCCGCAGGGGACGAGGGGACGCGTTGCGTCGGGCGGAGCTGTGCCGGCCCGGCGGGGCCCGGTCTCCGAGTGTGTTCGGTCCATGTCGGTTGAAGCAGTCGTCTGCTTTGCCGACGAGAGGCGCACAAAACTCTTTCACTTCTCGGATTCCCTTCGGGGTGCCTATCACTTGCGCCTGAAAGTTTCCTTATACTTTCTGACGGTGGCCAGTTTAACGCGTTATAGCGTTAAGAAATTTCCGGTTTGCAAATTTCGTAAATGATTTTACTCACCTATCATTTTTTTAAAACTATAAATTTTCTTATTTTACTTCCACGCCCTTTGCTCTCTATTATTGTACTCCCTACGGCGAGTGGACGGGCGGTTGGCACCACTGTGTCGGGCATATATATATATATATATCCGCCGTTTTATTCCTCGCCATTGCCGCGTTGGCACGCCTGCCTGCGGGGCTTAGCGGCCAGGCCTGCCAACCTATTGTTTCCAGTGCATTGACAGTGTGTGACTGCGCGCTGCGTAAGGCCGTAAGGCTTCCGCGCGCCAACAAAAAGTGTCTCTATCTCTCCCTCCCTGTGACAACTGGACTGAGCTGCAGGGGAAAACCCTGCAGTAAACTGCACGACGGCAGCGTTAGTTTGGCTCGCCTCGCCCCGCGCGTCTGGCTTCGCAAGAGCCTCTGCCGCCGCGTCCTCCTGCCCGGCCCGGCCCGGCCCGGACACAGCCGACCAGATCCTTAACGTGGTTGGAGTGCAGCAGGCCGGGCGAGAGAAGAGACGGGCGTGTCGTGCAGATGGTCTTCTGCAGTGGCAGTCTGCTGGCTGGCGCCGTGCCACACCGCACCGAGTTCCACTGTGCTCCGCCCCGCCCCGCCCCGCCCCGCCCCGCCCCGCCCCGCCCCGCCACGGCTTTGAGGTTCGGGCGGGGCGCCAGGCGAGGCGCTGGGCTCGAGAGTGTCTCGCACGTAAACATGGCGCTGCGGCCCGCGGGGGCCCAGGGCCCAGGCACGGAGGCGGAGGGAGGGCTCTCGCACCCATGTTTGTGTGATCCTAGGCAGAAAGCTGGAAGAGGACAGTTTCTCTCCTTTCGCCGTATTGAAGGAAACTCCGAGATCGATGACGAAAGAAGAAAATGGTAACGAAAGACCACGGCCTGAAAGTTATCTCGCTGTTTTTCAAGATGGCGCTCCGAAAATCCACTGTACCCATGGGCGTTTTCTCACCTTCTTTCATTTTTCGGTGTGTATCGTCACGCCGTTGGCTTTGTGGCCATTCCCTAATTCCTTTCTCAGCCATGTTTGCATCGGTGTAATGCCTGTTGTTTTTTTTCTAACGACCGCCGCTCGGCTCCGGTTTCCTGTTCGTGTTACTCGCCCCCCACCCCCTCCCAACCCCTCGCTGTAATTCTCTCTCCACGCGCTGATTTCCTCGTCGCCACATCGAAACAGTCACCTCTCTCCCTCTCTCTTCGTTCTCTTTCGGCGCCGTTTCTCCACTCACTTTCTCTCTCCCCTCCCCGCCTCCTCCCTCTCTCTCTATCCTTGTTGACCGTTTTCAGGATCGTTAGCTTGCGTTAACGGTGCCTAAAACTGCTCGAGGCGTGAGGCTGGAGGCGGGGCAGTGACGCCGCTGCTGCTTCTACTGAGATTGCATGGTCATTTGCCCGGTCCTTTATTCCTTTGTCCTCTGTTCTTTTTTCGCCCTCTATGCAAATTGGATGAGGAAACGACGCGGCGGGGAAACACTACGCAGGTGGCGCGTTTAGGCCACCAATAATATTATTGCGTTTTGCCTTCGAACCCCAAAGTTTTCTGCTCTCGTGTTATCGTCGGTTGCGGTTGTCCTGTTCCTCCCAGGAGGCTGTCCTTGGGTCTGAGCGACAATTTGAAGTCAATATTAATACTATAACGCTTTGAAAATTGAAAACATACGGATATTGATGGACATAATAAATTAAATTAATATACTGCGCATTTCTGCTTTTGTAGCTAATGAAAAAAAGGACAAAAATAAGAAGTAAACGTAATCACACGTAGTAAAACTTATGGAATTATTAATGGCGCCGGACTTAACATTTCTTTCTTTTAGTAAGAAAAATAAAAACTCCAGCATTTTTTTTTTTGCCATAGAGAGAGCATCTCGGATCTGGGACCGGTGATTTCGTCCGAAACTCAATGTTCGATGTCGATTTTCATTTCAACATTCGCTATTGAGGTCAATATTTGAATATTGAATTTTTACTGTACTTATATTACTCTCAAACCATGTGTGCAACTACTATGGTTGCACTACGAGTTGGACACCTGGAAGTGTCCAACTCCTTGGTTATTATATGCAAGTGTTGAACTCAAAAACTGTGTTTTTGCAGCTGTTCAACGCAACGCCTGTGCCCAACGCCTTGCTAGAGCTCGGTAGTTGAGCACTTGCAAGTGTTCAGTCAGGCAAGTGTTGTCTGGCGCAGTTGAACTCTTGCAAGTGCACAACTACCGTGTTGAACATTTACAAGTGCACAGCCGTTGAGTTTATAGCAGCTGCGATTGCGCGCAGCTGCGTTGAGTTGAACACTTACATGAGGAGAGAGTTGCGCACATCTAAGTGTTGAACAGTTGCACACTTGGTTTGGTATAGTGTCATAATCTTTAATATTTTGAAATATTGACTTTAGTACTTTGAAGGTCAGTTCATTGAAAGAGCCCCGACCCCACGTGTTTCTCAGCCGAGTTCATCTTTTCCACCCTCCCCTCCCTCCCCCCCCTCCCCTCCCCTCCCGGCCGCTGGTGATCGCGAGGCGCGCGTTACATGAGAGCACGACC
This sequence comes from Frankliniella fusca, assembly GCA_029379305.1. Classification (NCBI taxonomy): domain Eukaryota; kingdom Metazoa; phylum Arthropoda; class Insecta; order Thysanoptera; family Thripidae; genus Frankliniella; species Frankliniella fusca. Next base: position 548,475 of record JAHWGI010000283.1, read on the forward strand.
CGATGTGCCCCTGGTGGACTGTGTCGGCCCCAGAGCGTTAAATGAGGGACGGAAAAAACACGAGGAACGGGAGGTGGAGTGAACCCTCCCGAGGGGCGCACTGCAGCGAGCGGCCCGAGGCGGAGCTCGGCTCTCCCAGACTCTCCACAGGCCCGGCCCGGCCCGCCGCGTTATAGAGAGAATCTCGCTCTTCTCCATCTCGCTCGCTCACCGCTGCCCCCGGGACACATACCACACCAATTTCTTTCTTTCCTCCCAAATCCCACACGCTCCCAGGCGACTCACATATGTGATTACAACCCACAAAGCCAGCCTCCCTCCCGCAACACACTCTGCGATCTGTGGAGCAGCAGTGTTCATTCGGTGGTTTCTCTCGCTCGCTGCCAAACACTTGCTCGTTGGTAACGGCTGCGGCGGAGCCTTGTGTAGCAGGCGCCCGCCGACACGCAGCCCGCACATCGCAAACTGTCGCACCAGCAAAGGTTAGAGCAAAGTTGGTGAATGGTCGAGGACAGTTAGGAAACAGGAGGTTCAGGGGTGGAGGGGGGGGGGGGGGGGGGGGGGGCGTCTCCCGTCGCAGACAGCTGGGCGAAGGGAGCCGCCCCGTTTGAATGGTAAACGTTTTCGCGCGCTCGCCGCGGACCGGAGGGGTATAGGAGCAGGGAGAGCTACACTGATAATCCAAGTGTTTAACCCTTCAACATTTTAAAGTGTTCAAATACCCTTTAAACAAATGAAAGTGTTCAACAGAGTTGTTGTGCACTTGCAAGTGTTCAACTCAGAAGTTGTGCACTTGTAAGTGTTCAACTCCCCAGTTGCACACTTCCGTAATACATTGCGTCCAAGCTAAGGAAGTGTGTAACTGGGGAGTTAAACACTTTTAAGTGCACAACTTCTGAGTTGAACACTTGTAAGTGTGCAACAACTCCGTTGAACACATTTATGTGTTTAAATGGTATTTGAACACTTTAAAGTGTTGAAGGGTTGAACACTTGGATTATCAGTGTAGTTCCTCTTTCAAATGTCGACTAAGAAAGCGGGAAGGATGCGGCGGGAGCACTGAGTGCTGTCGTGTGAGTACGTGCGGGAGCCGGGCAGCGCAGTGTGAGTGAATACTCTGTGAGGAGGCCCACCCCCTGCGGTGAGCGGTATCGAGATCAACCACAATTAAGACCGGTGCGTGCTGGGCATGCAAGCGCCGTGCTGGCGGGGCGGGGTAGCCCGGCCGGGTGGGGGCTCAAGGGCAATTAGGATGCACGCTGGTCTAGCTAGGCTGGGCCGGGCTGGAAGGAACCCTGTTTGTAAAGGTAGCGTCCTGGTTCGCCGAGCCGAGCTGAGCCGAACACCACCTGACTCCCTGGGGACCCCCTCCCCACCCCCTTTGCCCCGGAGACGCGCTTTCAGCCCGGTATTTTCGTGACGAAATTATTTCCCTCTCCTCCTGAGCTCTGTGGTTACTGGGACCAGTTCCACTTCAGCTCCGGCTCACGTCCTACCGGTTATGCTTTCATTCAAATATAACCGAGGGGCGGCCAACTCGAAAAAAACGTGTACACAGAAATACCTGTGTATTTCTTGAAATACTCTACAATACACAGAAATACATACAAATACTCAACAAAAATACGAGAAAAATACCGAAAAATACATTAGAAATACATGAGTTGGCCGCCCCTTGAATATAACCTCCCGAATTACAATTTTTTTTTTCGGCGATATCTTTTCGTTTCGGCTCCTGCCGGCCAGCCGCAGCCACCGCACACTCTCGCGCTCCAAACTGCTTCTGGCGAGGACGTCACGCGGTGGTCTGGGCGGCCGGAGCTCTTGGCATGCCTCCTGGCCGGTGTGAGCGCGGGGCGGGGTGGGGCGGGGCGGGGCGGAGCGCTGCGTCGTGCCTCTCTCGGACCAGATGCGGTTCCCCACGGTCTGACCGCGGACAAGACAAGTTGGACCACAGCGGTCGCCAGGGGGGGTGGGGACAGCGGAGGGGCGGGCCAGGGGCTCAATTTGAGGGTGGCAGTGTCGGTGGGGTGGGCCCGGCCTGACTGCGCGCTGCTGGCCCCGCTGGCTCCACGTACTGCGGACGCCTCCCCCCCCCCTCCCCGCCCCTTCCCCTATCAAGCCCCCGGCCTGCTAACCGCGCCCCCTTCCCCTCCCTTCGCCAAGTCCTCTCCCGTACACCCGGCCGCCTCTCCCCCGCCCCATATCCCCTGCCTCTTCACAAACACCCCTCACCCCCTCGTATACCTACCCGTCCAGTGGCTTCGACTGCAGCCTCTGGTACTGATTTTTCATCAGGCTCTGGCTGCCGGCCCGGCCCGCCCTTCGGGTTCTTCCTCCTCGGGATCTGCCCGACAGAAGGGATGGAGCCCCGCTTGCCCTGCAGAGCCCCTGCTCCAGGCTGCCGCTCGGGTTCGGGTCGGCACGGATGTTTATAGGGGTGCGTCCTGGGCCCGGGGCCGGGGCGGGGCGGGGCGGGGCGGGGCGGGGCGGGTGGGCACTCCCCCAGGGCCCCGCGCCCAGCCGACCATCAGGTGAAAATTTGTCACCGCGTAACCTCACCTGACCCGAGTCCAGCTCCCCACCCGCTCCCACACGCGGACCCGGACCGCCCCCGTGCCACCTGCGGCCACTGGCCTCCGCAGCCTCCCCTCACGCTGCCGCGACCACAGTGTGGCCGCGGTGACTTCCTCCCCGTAACGATAAGGCCCCCCTGGAGGCTGCTGGCTGGGGGCTGGAGCCTCGGCTGGAGGCTGGCAGGGGGCTGGAACCTCGGCTGGAGGCTGGCTGTGGGCTATGGAGCCTCGGCTGGAGGCTGGCTGGGGGCTGGAGCCTCGGCTGGAGGCTGGCAGGGGGCTGGAGCCTCGGCTGGAGGCTGGCTGGGGGCTAAAGCCTCGGCTGGAGGCTGGCAGGGGGCTGGCGCCTCGGCTGGAGGCTGGCAGGGGGCTGGAGCCTCGGCTGGAGGCTGGATGGGGGCTGGAGCCTCGGCTGGAGGCTGGATGGGGGCTGGAGCCTCGGCTGGAGGCTGGCTGGGGGCTGGAGCGCGCGTTGGCGCGAGGCGAACGAATGGCCGCCGCACGCAACGCTCCACGCCGCTCCGGCCGCGGGGCCTTCTGGGGACCATTTGTTATCTCTATAAATCAGAAGGTGGTAAATGAGTGGGGGAATTAATTACGGGTGCTGCTGGGCTGGGTCACACGGGCGGGGCGGGGCGGGGCGGGGCGGGGCGGGGCGGGGCGGGGCGCGCGGGGCGTTGCGCGGGGGGCTCGGAGGAGCCGTGCCCGCGCCGCGGTACCACCCGCCTCGGCCTCCTGACCCGTGTCTCTGCCGTCGGCCGCAGAGACGCTTGCGAAACGCCACCATAACAGCGGATAAGTAAAGGTGTTGTGATGAAAGGTGCTGGGCTAATGGCAGACCGACCGGATCTCCCCTGCCGGCAGCGGGTGGAGGCTGGGCCGGGGCCTGGCCGGGGGAGGGAACCATTTATTTGCCTTATCCAGCCTCCTCTCCCACTCCTCCGCTGCCACAGTCAGCGCTTCTCTGTGGGCTCGTGGGGGCTAGGGGATGAGGTACGGTGTACAGCCGGATTAAAAATAGGAAAAGAAAAGTAAAATTGAACAGTTATTTTAAAAGTTTTCTTTTTGAACTCTCTTTCCCTATGCTCTTATGAGAAACTTGAAGTCTCAGAGGTCTTGACTCGACTCCCCGTGTAATACGAAGGACAGAAAGCGTCTCGTTTCTAGCCCTCGATTTTGTGCGGCAGCAGGGCTGGGCCGTGCGTGTTGCCTCGGCGCTGTACAAGTTTGAGGCGGAGAGGACGTCACAAGAGCCTGGACACTCTGCCGAGCCCGCCCCCCCCCTCCTACGCTCGTGTTTCCTGTGCTGCTCCACCCGGCCCCGCCCCGCCCCGCCCCGCCCCGCCCCGCCCCGCCCCGCCCCGCCCCGCCCCGCCCCGCCCCGCCCCGCCCGCCCGCCTGCCTGCCTGCCTGCCTGGCTGGCTGGTTTTCTCCTCCGAAACAAGAGAAGCGGTCGGGGAGGCGACGCACAGCACAATAATGTTGGCGCTTGCCGGCCCAGCCTCTCTGCCCGTGCGGATTGTTAAACTAACTCGACGTTAATTGCAGCCCGAGCAAAAACTCCGCGGGATGATTCCTTTTTTCTTTTTTACACGAGGGCTATGAACACCACCGCCACTTGTAGACGCCGAGCACATGTGTGGTGCTGGTGCAGGTGCGCGTGGGGGATGAGTAACGGTGAGAAAGGGTCGGTCTTGTTGTGGGAGGCTTGCATACAGAAGGAGAAGAGAGAGTTTTGTTTGGTGGTGGCGGGGCGGGGGGGTCCCCACCAGCATTGTACTGTTTGTGCAGCCCCGCCCCCCCCCCGGTGCTTCTCGTGGGATGCACAAGTAAAGTATGTTGAAGGAGGAGCGAGAGCAGGAGGAGAGAGAGTGGTACTCTGCAGCGCCCCGCAGGGTGGGGGCGCCTAGTTGTTAGGCAGCCCAGTGCACTGCGCGCCTCTGCGGGACGGCCTACCTAGCGGGGGGCTCAGCAAACAGCGCCTCACTCGTGCTGTACCGTGTGTGCCTCCATCCCTTCGCATCGATACTTACTTTGTTCTATTGTAGTCCTAGTTATGTTCGATTGTTCTTATAGACCGCGCGTTTCAAAGGGTCGTCAACTCCGATATTCCTCCGTACACGAGATGATATTACCTCAAATATTACATTAATATTACCAATTTTTCCAGGATTATGACGTCAGTACTGTGAAATTGGTGTAATATTACCAATAATACATGTAATTTTCCATATTCCTCCGTACACGGTCAAGCGGAGTTGACGACGACCCTTTCGGCGCGTTTCATTTATTCATAATTAGTTCGTTACGCTTTTTTTTTTCGCAAAGAATTTGTGTGATAATGAACCAAAGGTCAATTGAAAGCAAAGTTAGTTGTGTATGTGCGCTCTCGCTGTGTGTGTGTGTGTGTGTGTGTGTGTGTGTGTGTGTGTGTGTGTGCGCGCGCGCGCCTGTTGATGGACAGCAGTGCATCGATTGGATGGAAAATCACCGCCTGTGCGCGGCGCGGGGCGGCGCGGGGCGGCGCGGGGCGGCGCGGGGCGGCGCGGGGCGGCGCGGGGCGGCGCGGGGCGGCGCGGGGCTTCCCTGTCTTGGGGAGCGTGGTGGCGGGACTTGGCGGGGCGGGGCGCGTTGGGCCGCGGCGCGGCACCGAGGCAGCCCTAAAAGCATTACCGCCAACTGGGCCACCCAGCCATGCCGTCGCCTGACGCGCCTGGTTTCGTTAACGTTCAGCCCCCAACTGCCTTTTCGAAACTTTGCCATCCGCACAATTTCTTTGCTCTGCGCCTACAGAGCTTCTATATTTTCCCCGCATCTGAGTGTCTGAGTGTGTGACGCGAGTATCCGTAGTATTGATGTTGTGGTTGGAAGAAAGCTGAACAATGATCATCAACGTCGTGGAGTCTCTAAGACTCATATGATCAACACGATGAGATCCTTTAGACTAGTTCTTTTTTGGGGAGGCTGCAGGGGGGTGGTGTTTCTGCATTGAAAAAACTAAAAAAATACGTGTAAAGAATGCTGGAGAGGTAAGGTCTAACAAAAAAATTGACCATTTTTGATTGTTGCATTGGTGGCGGCCTTTCTTGATTCCTAAAAATACCTTCAAATGTTTTTTATTCTACGAAATCCTCACCACGCCACGTTCTCATGTCGGTCCACGCCATGTGTTGGCCGAGCCCATGGTATAGGTATACCAGTCTTCCCCTTCCCCCTCCTCCTCCTCTTCCTCCACGTCTGACCTCCTTCGTCTTTGCGCGCCACCAGGAGGCCTTTGGTCGGCCTGGCCACCCCACCCCCACCCTGACCTGCCCGCCTGCACCCTCTCCACCATCGAGCAGCCTACTTTTCGACTCCTTCCGGTGCCGTAGTCCCCTCTCTATATCTCTTGCTGCCGTTTCGCTCACTCTTCCCGTTTCACTTCGTGCTAAAGCGCACGTCGAAAAATTGTTGCCTGGACAAATCAATCAGAAAATTTTTGGATGGACAAGAAATTCGCTGTGGCAGCTAAGTGGTTGCCACAGCCAAGAGTTAGTTGCCACAGCGAAGCTGCCGCTGCAGGAGTCAACCGGTTTGTTCTGCCAATTCACTAAAAATCTACGAGTCATAATTCTCGCCCCCATACGAGTGAGACTTTGAGGGCAATTTTATTACTCTCTGGAGAGTAAGAATTTTTTTCCTCGCCCTTAATGAGAAAGAATTTTGAGACCTCACCCAAATAATGTGAGAATTCGTGCTCAAATTAAGTGAGGTTAAAAAATCCTTACTCAAATAGAGTGAGTCTTAAAAAAATATCTCGCTCGAAAAGAGTGAGGTTAAAAAAGTGTCCTCTCTCATTTTGGGTGAGAAATTGGATCCCAGGGTTTCCAGTGAACTACTGGGGTGTTTCGCTGTCGGAACATACCTGTTCGCTCTTGCATCAACAGCTTGGCTGTGGCTACTAGCTCTTGATTGTAGAAACCACCTATTAACTGCCTCAGCGAATTTGGGATTATCTATACCCAAGTTGGCTAATTTACGTCTGAGGACTAATCCTCTTTTTCCGTGCACTCTGTTTAATTTTAATTATATTTTTATCCATACGACCTTACGACCTACTGTATACTTGCTTTTATCAAACGGGGGCTTATTAAATGCATTAAATTATATTGAATAGCAAGCAAGAGTTCTCCCCACAAACCACACATAGCACTGCAGTACTGTTTTCAGGCTTCCGTTAGGGGAGCCTATTGCTCTCGCCCTTGAGTTCATAATTTCCTTTGGTCTTTTCCTTTTCCAAAAAACTCTTCACCATGGCCTTTTCTCCAGCTGCTTGTCAAGGGGGTCTGACTCATATAGTACTCCGTATGCATTGGCCGTTTTATAATACAAATAGCTTTTAATACTTACGCATAGCACCTACATTTCACCTATAATGCACCCATCATACCAATAATACACAAACAAAACCTTTAATGATGATGCTGCCTGCTGTCCGTTGCTGGACAGGCGGGACTGGTGTGGATAGCCGTGCGCCGTGCGCGCGATCAGACATAAAGTTTCTCGTGATTGTACTACTTACAGCAGGCTGGCTGGCTGGCTGGAGCGCGCCGCTCCTCCCTGGAATCGATTACCCACGTGTCTGGCGCTCTCACCCCCTCCCCCGCCTCTCTCGCAGCATCGCTTAGTGGCTCGCAGGAGCGGTGCTGGAGCGGTGCTGGAGCGGTGCTGGAGCGGTGCTGGGGGCAGGGCACAAGGTGGTTGGAGGCGACATTGAATCCCCCTGCCTCCCGTCTCTCTCTCCCTCTCTCCCTCTCTCTCTCCCTCTCTCTCTCCCTCCCTCTCTCTCTCTCTCTCTCTCTCTCTCTCTCTCTCTCTCTCCCCCCCCTCTCTCTCTCTCTCTCTCTCTCTCTCTCTCTCTCTCTCTCTCTCTCTCTCTCCCCCGCTTTGGAAATCTGCCTACTATAAGGGTCGCTCGGCTCCCGTGGTGAAGGGGTCGGGCCGCGGGGACCAGAGAGAAAAAGCTGGAGAACGCTTTTTTGATGTAGGCTGACGTCGGGGGAGGGGTGGACAGGAGCGCGGCGCGCGGCGGCGAGGCCCTGGTGTCCCATGTGCTTTTCTCCTAGCGTGCTACCTCGGGGCGCCGGGCCGGGGGGGATTGAGGTGTGTGTGTGTGTGTGTGTGTGTGTGTGTGTGTGTGTGTTGCGGGGAGAAGGCGGGGAGGGTGAGGGGAGGAGCAGAGGCGGCTGAGGCATTTTGCTCACCGCAGGCAGCGAGAGAGGCTTCGATTCCTTTTGTCATTTACCCCGGGGGTGTCCCCTCGCCGCCCTGCCCCACACCCTTCCTCTTCTACTTCCTACGCCCCTCCGCCGCGCCAACCCCGCAACCACCACACCTTCCCGCTCACCTCGCACTTTTGCTCTCGGGTCTCGCATAACATCGCTATAACGCTCGCGCTTGATTTTCCTCCTAGAGATCCGCTCCTCTCGCTGCATGGAGAGGAACCTCGACGGCTTCGTAGACATTGCCCGGCTTGGCTTAGAAGACGAGGTTTCAATAAGATTTGATGTGTGAAATAAGTAGGATGACTTGAACTCTTAAAGTTCTGCGAAGTATTCGCTCTCTTAGTAAACTGCAAAGCATTTGCTTCGTAACTGCACAGTTAAAACCTTGCGAAGAAATGCTTCGCATTACGAAGAAAATCGTTCGTAAGCTGCGAAGCATTTGGCTGCTTTGTATTGCGAAGCATTTTCTTCGTAGTGTGCGAAGAAATTTCTTCGCAAGGCGGGGCTTGCGAAGAAAATACTTCGTATTGCGAAGCCTTACGAAGCAGCCAAATTCTTCGCAACGCTGCGAAGAATTTTCTTCGTAAGAATTTTACAGTGTGACTAAGAAAAGAGGATACTTCGTTGGCTACAAAACTCGTGCTTCGCAGACTGCACCGAAATTCTTTGCAGCCTACAAAGTGTCAGATTTCTTTGCAAGTTATTACGAAGCAAATACCTTGCAGTTTACAAAGAGTGAGAACCCCTTTGTAGGCCTGCGAAGTAAATACTTTGCAGAACTCTGTGTGCTTTACAGGTAATAAAAAAATGGACTTTTCTGTTTCAAATTAATGTTGTCAACTGACTTGTTATTTCTGAGCGGCTCAGACAATATTTTTAGTTGGTGGAATGACTCGTCATCTGTATTGTTGTTGCTTTAACTACAGCTACATCATCTGGTGCAACATTCCACTACGGTGCGTTGTTCTAACGTACAGGGTGATTCTCCTCGTGAGGTCATCCACTTCAGGGTGGATAGGGGGCACCTAGAGAAGCATTTTTCGCAAAGGAACCCATGGGCGCAAATGTCACGTTACGGAGTTACAGGGGTGTAACTTTAGCTCACTGTGCGCCTGGGCGGTAGGCAACCCATCGAGCATGATACGCCTCGCCGACCACTGTCACCCCATCCCACCTCCTTCTTTCCCGTGGAAAAGTTTCTCAGTTTTGTAACCTCAGTTTTGGCGATGGGTTGCCTACCGCCCAGGCGCACAGTGAGCTAAAGTTACACCCCTGTAATAACTCCGGAACGTGACATTTGCGCCCATGGGTTCCTTTGCGAAAAGTGCTTCTCTAGGTGCCCCCTATCCACCCTGAAGTGGATGACCTCACGAGGAGAATCACCCTGTATGTGAATTACTTGGCAGAAATGGGGGTATTTGCTACCAAAACTGACAGTGTTGTTTGGGGTATCGCAATTTGCTGTTGGTTAACAAATAAGAGTGTTTGTTATGTGAACTGAAAGTTATTTGTGACGACTAACATAAGAGCTGGAGACGATTCCACCCCCTCCTGTCATATGCAGGCATGAAAGCATACACTCTCCGCCTGTCTATGGACTTTTTTTCAATATTTTTGTAGTAAACGTTTTTTTACTGCAGATGTGGTAAATTTGGTTAGTATTTGTCTAAAAAATAATCAATACTATTGCAGATAATCGAGCTACAGAAAAAAAAATCTGTATTGTACAGAAAATATTTAAAGAGAATAATTACTATCTAAGTATAAAGAAAATACTTTGTGAATGTAGTACAATATTTCTACGGTTAGCAACAAAATTTTACGTCAAAAAGGAAGAATTTTCTATATAAATATGGGGAAAATAATACATAGAGAACCTTAATGGTAAGGCCCCACTCGACACGTAGGGCGCCGCCAGACCCGCGGGAACCCGTAACCCGTAGGGTAGGGAGGGCACCGCCCAACCCGGCGCGGAGCGCTTGGCGTTGTTTTGCACTGACGCTATAATGTCGACGTCGACTGCTTTGTTTACAGCAAGGGTGAGGGACGAGAGCTGTGGCAGTGTCACAGGGGCGCGCTCTTGCGGAACGATCTGGAACTTCCGGGAACTTCGGCAGATTTGGTCATTCCCTCATACGTCATAGGAGTGTCGAGCTCGCCCACGACACCATGGAGTTCATGAGACTGGTGCCGTCCATCGCGCCGTCCCGGTGCACGGGCGACGATACTCCGCACCATCGCGACACCGCCGTCTGCTCTGCATAGCGATTCTGATGCACGCCCTCCTCGCTCTGTCTCTCTCGCACCTATACGGCGTACCTCATGATTGCGAGAGAGACAGCGAGAAAGGTGTACTCGGAGCCTGCCGGAGGCCCGGCCGAGTGCTCCCGAGTCCACATCGGCCTCCTTGTGCGACGGGGTCTCTCCGGGGCGGGAGAGACCAAGCCGCTGCAATGAGGACGTCGTCGACCTCGTCCGCACCAAGACCCTCACCACCGTGCCCACGACCCAGGAGGCCGATGTGGACTCGGGCGCACTTGGCGGGGCCTCTGGGAGGCTCCACTCCGAGTGCCGTAGGGCGCGACGACGGCGTGCCCGCAGCGCAGCACAGCACGTTGTGATTCAGATGACCGCTCTTGCACCTCCGTCCTTGTCGCACCTATGGCAGTGCCCTATGTTGGGGATGGCAGGGCCCCATGTGTACGACAAGGAAAGGGGCGAGGGAGTGATTTTCCGAATCAGCAGAGCTATTGTGTACTAGTGTACACCATGTACACCTCTCGCTGTCTCTCTCGCACTCATGAGGTACGCCGAATAGGTGCGAGAGAGACAGAGCGAGGAGGGCGCGCATCAGAATCGCTATGCAGACCAGACGGCGGTGTCGCGATGGTGCGGGGGAGCGTCGCCCGTGCACCGGGCGGCGCGAGGGACGGCACCAGTCACATGAACTCCATGGCGTCGTGGGCGAGCTCGACACATCTATGACGTAGGAGGGAATGACCAAATTTGCCGAAGTTCCAGATCGCCCCGCAAGAGCGCGCCCCTTTGACACTACCACTGCTCTTGCCCCTGCCCCGCCGCCCGCCGCCTCGTCCCTCGCCCTCGCTGTAAACACAGCAGTCGACAACATAGCATCAGTGCAAAATAACGCTTGCAGTTATTGTAAATCTCGTAATGAGTTTTATGTGAATCAGTTCAGTGTCAGTTTGAAATAGTCTCCGTTTACCATCTCTTTAACGCTTTGCTCCTCTCTCTGTTAAATATTGCACCGTGGAGCAATAAGTCCATCGATTTGAACTGCATCTAATATATCTCCAGTTGAGGTTTAGAGGTTATGTATGCAGAACTGCCTGTCCTGATGGAACTTTGTATCCTTCTCATCACCTGGGTGCCTGGATTGTTGTTGTCTAAGTGAGTGTAACTTATAGCTGGCGCCTTGAATTGGAATCATTTTGCAAACACTTCACACATTATTTATAATCCATTGCTGTTTACCAATCTAAGTTCCGGACTATCTTTACCACAAATGTGTGAACGGTATTGGTTGGGAGGGCTAGGCAGCTGTCTAATTTATTTTCTTTTACTTTATAATTAACATTCATACTAGATTTTTTAAAATGTATATCTTTTGATCTCATTACATTTTTTGAGTTGAATACTGTTGTCCGCTATTGAACGTCTTTAATCTTTGATTTTGTATGAAGTCTTCGAACTCTATATTCACAATCTATTGTATACCCCTTTTAATCGTATGATATAGACAAGTCTTTCTACAAAGAAACATCACCGTAATATACTAACATCACTGTTTGTATTATGACATTCTTTGTACCATGCTGATCAAATCTGTCATAATATGAACAAAGTTCATTGTAGGATTTTAAGAGTGATGGCCTCCCGGCCATCATAAAATGATAAAATATTTTCTTTAGAGTGCAGAATATATTCATTGTAAATTGTAAACAAAAGTTTTCATGAACTGCAGACAGAATTGTCTGCATTTATACAAACAAAATTTTCTGTACTTTACAGAGTAACTGTTCTGTGCCATGCCAAGAAAATCCAACAAATTTATCTGTGACAATGAACTAAATATTCTGTGTACATGAGCAATGTATTCTATAAAGTTGGTTGATATTTTTCTACTGACATTGATTAAATGTCAATATTGCGGGAAATATTAGTCTATTATTACTGACTTTCCTCAACTAAAATTCTCTATATAGACCGCTCAACTTTTTCTACAAGTTACCGTTAAATTTTACTATTTCACAGTAACGCTTTAAAATCAGTAAGTTGTAGAGTAAATATTCTAGAATATTGGGAAAATAATCTGTATAAGGCTGAGAGTGTAATCAGCCCAAAGGTGATCGGATTAACGCTCCCATCCAAAAGATGTTGGTTCTGACAGCAATCTTGAATTTAGCCACTTCTGTAAGCTCGCTTTGTCGTCGGAACTAACCTCCTCGTTCCGACATCACATTTCCGAAAAGCTGTCGTGAAAAAAAAGAAAGAAAAAACAAGTTCTTCTGCCCGATGGAAACTAACATTATAGCTGTCCCAACGAATCTGTATTTTTGTTGTTGTTGTTGTTTTTTTCGTGAAATAAGTGAAAATACTTACAGATTGCATCAGTCTGCAAGTAAACTGTAAAAAAGATAAGAACGGTCGCCCTTAGAAAAATGTACTTTTCCCCCCCAAATCCATACCCTGGGTTCCGTTACCTCATCCAATAGGAGCCCATGTAAAAAATAAATGTGGGCACAGAGCAAAGGAACGGAAAAGTTCCCGCTAATTTTCAGTCCGGACATTTTCGCTCTTGCTACGGAGTCTGTGCAACGGCGTCCCTTACCCCCTTCCCCATGCTATCCCGTGTGAAAATGGTTGGTATACGGTGACCAGGCACGATAAATCTCCGTATCCCCTTCGAAAATCACTACCAAAAGCGAGGTGCGGAACGCCGTAGCAGGCACCGTATCCAAGACTGTTCTTTTTTTTTAAAAAAAGTATTTACAACGATTTTTTTTAAACGTGGTGTTCCGAAGCAACACGCGACCTCTCCATTCCTCACTGTAAATCTGAGAGTCATGTTTCTGACTGAAATTGGGCGAGGCATATAACGTCGCCCTAAAGGAGTGAGGAAATTCTATATCGCTCATTTGGCGTGATAAGCGTCACTCGAATCGAGCGAGATGACTTGATATCGCTCGTTTTGAGTCATAGAAACGACTCAAAAGGAGTGATATTAATAATATCACTCTCCCAGGAGCGATAAAATTTGGGTTACCAACCTCGCTCTACTGAGAGCGAGAATGCTCACTCCTCAATTTCCAGTGCTCACTTTGGTTGTGCGATCTACACCGACTGGTGTCCGCTCCTGCACTGCCCTGCCCCCAGTGACCCCCCCCCCTCCCTTCCCCGTGTCCTCTGCAGCAGGCCCCCTTCAGCCACAGCCCTCTGCCACCCTCTTGGAACCTTTCCATTGGACTGCAGGCAGGCTCCGACCGACATTTGGCATGAAAAGTTACTTTTGAGGACTCGCGGTGGCGGCGGGAGCGGCGGGAGCCATCCCTTTCTCTTTTTACTTGGCTGCGCTCGCGAGTGGCAGACCGGCGGGGCGGGGCGGGGCGGGGCGGGGCGGGGCGGGGCGGGGCGGGGCGGGGCGGGGCGGGGCGGGGCGGGGCGGGGCGGGGCGGGGCGGGGCGGGGCAGGGCGGGGCGGGGCGGGGCGAGGTGGGGTGGGGCGGGGCGGGGCGGCCTGCCCCGGCCCGGCCCCGGGCGGATCCCAATGATGGAGATTCCCCGCTGGATTCCTCTCGCTGGGAGCAGCCAGATCCGACCGGCGGGAAGAGATGTTTGATCCAGTCGGCGGAGGTGAGGCCGGGGCCGGCGGCGGTCGACGTCGGAATGTGGGCCCGCCTGAGCAGTGATTCGAGGAAGGGCTGAAGTGAGTCGAGGGAGTGGGGATGGATGCCTCTGTCTCTCTCTTGCTCCTCTCGCTTTGGCTCTCCCGCTCTTCCTATGCGAATCCCTCTTTTAGCCTCGGGTGGGGGGTGGGGTGTCTGTCTCGGGTGTCGAACGACTCCACAGACAAAAAAACAATGTCTCCGAGATCTGCTTTATTTTCCTCCTTTTCCTCTTACTCGCACATGCATCACTCGATAATATGCCTTATTCTTTCTACGCAAAAGTACGCAGTAGCAAGCAAAACATCATGTCAAATGCCAGTGACTTTATATCTTTTATTTTTTTTATTTCATCAGCAGCTACTTTTGTATTGGACAAATAAACTCCATACACACGGTAAAAAAAGACTCAGTCTTGGATCCCATTGGCATTCTCCATAAGATCCAAGACCTGATCTTGAGATTCAAGATTTTTTTTTTTTTTTTAACCGTGTAGCCCACGTTCACAAGAAGATATTTTTTGTGTCAATTCGTTTTCCGACTAATCACACAGTGCCTAAATTCACTGTTCACAGTTTTGATGCTCGGCCGCCTCTTGCTCTCTATCTTTGACGCGCTTCCGAATTTATTGGCCAATTTGCCAAAGCACGCGAGACTAGCAGGAAATTGGGTGGCGGGCGCCCTTGTTGGGGGAGTCTATTGCTCTCTCTCTCTCTCTCCCTCGCCCACCACTGCTCTCCCCTCGCTCTCCCTCCCTCCTCGTGCAGGTGAGCGGGACGCCGCGACGAGGTGCGCCCTGCTCAGCGGGAAACGGAAAATCGGAGGGGAAGTGAGGGGAGGGGGCCGGCCTGAGGTTGCACAAAATTGAAATACGGGGCTCTTCTATAAATCCCGTGTTCTCTACTGGGGAGGCTAGTTGGGCGCCTCACGCTCTCCACTAAGCTGCTAGAGCAGTCGTTTGAAGTAGCGGCCTTATCTGCCTACTTGAAGCTGGTGAAGGTAGATTTTTTGTTTTCCTTTTTTATTATCATTGGTAAAGTATTTTGAGTTTTTTTTTTTTTTTTTTTTTTTTTTTTTTTCGATATTTCCCTGCTGATTCTCGCTTACGGAAGCGCCCCGCGGGCCGCGGTGTTATGACAAAGCTCTTTGCCTCCCTCTGACTCAGCAGCGGGTAGGAGGGGGAGGGACCGGAAACAGGTGTGGGGTCAGCGATTCACTTCCGGCGTGTGGGAGCGCGAGCAGGCGCGCCTCAGCACAGCCCCAGCGCCGCAATGGGCTTCTGCTCCGCGGTGTGATCATTGCGGCATGGAACGTGTCATCGCTGCAAAAGAGGAAAAAAAAGTTGAAGCACTAACGCATTGATCGGCCTCCTAAGTTTTAACACTTTGCCATAGACTGTAAAAGAATATATAAAATAATAAAGTCTAAACTATTTGTCAGTGCCGGGCCATGACTTTCATCCGCACCACACATCTGCCACACAACGTGTCGCCCGCTATGTGCATGCGAAACTTACATTAAGAATATAGTATTTTGTGACATAGTTACGCATAAAGTAAGCTTAAATTGTGCATAAAATTATCGGGGAGAAGTCACTTTGCTTAGACAATCACAACGTATGCAAGGTCCAAACCAAAGCGTTTAGTGATAAATTTTCTCTGTTCTGAGATATTAGAACCCAAAGTCATGAGGTGGGAAAAGCAGTTAGCCGTTTGTCTACCAGGCTCGAAAAGGTAGCTTAGTGTCTACGCGCTACAAGGAAGATAGCCACTTGTGCGTACAGGGAGGGTCGTTTTGTATTTGCCATACGCTTGAAAACGAAATGGACTGTCATTTTCTTTCATCATTCACTAGTCCAGAGCTTGGGGTGCGCACGTCGTGGTGCGTTCCCATGACCCCATGACCTTCGCATCTCTTTCTCCTATGGCCTCACGCGGTGGCTCGCTCGGCCCCTTCCCAGACGGCCTGCGCCGGCCCCCGCTGGCCCGCCCCGCCCTCACAAACGTTCACTTTGGCACGTCCAAATCGAATCTCAGCCACGACCTCCTCCCCTCCCCTCCGCCCCTGGCATGTGTTTGATATCCTTGGTGGAGCGGGGCTGGGCGCGGGGCTGGCGCGGTCGGCGTGCTGCTCCAACCCTTTCGCTGGCCTCTTTCCAAATCCGGTGTGGGACTCCACCGCTGACTCCATGGCCTCCTGCGAAGCCTTGGCAGGCGCGCGGCGTGGCACGGCCGCTCAGGCCGCTCGACCTCGCTCCAAGTGGGGGGACGTGTTTCGAGTGCGAATCACCCTTCGGCCGACGTTTTATTCAAACTCGAAGAAAAGTGTGTGCCGATGTCTCATAACTCGGTATAACCCCGCCGCCCCCTCCCTCCCGCAGCGCACGCACTCTACACTGCGCGCAATCAGGACAGGTCTTCTGCTCCAACTGTAAATTTTTTGTGTCAGATGCCATTTTACATTTTTTTTAAAGCGGTGGTTTTATAATATGTGACATTTTTGTTTCGAATTCGCGATTGTGATCCAAAATATGACTCTATAATAGACCTGCAATAAGTTTTGAGTTATACACTGCTGTTCGGACTCACATGTGTTACCTCTCCTACGTGGGTCCTCTATCCTATTCTTACATTTCTTGCTGCACCCTGAAAGAACTCTTCCTGAGCTGAGGTTTTTATTCCTCCGCCTCTGGCCAGCATCCCCCCGCGCGGCGCAGCGTGCGGACCGGCTCGGGGATTACTTACAATTGACGGCAGAAGGGGCGTTGTCCAAACGAACAGCCCGGCCCAGCCCGGCCCAGCCCGGCCCAGCAGCAGTCGGCAAAGAATATCGCCGGCTGTTTTATTTCTCTAATCCCGTACGCTGTTTGCATGGCGAAAGCCTCTTACTGCCCGGCCGGGCCGGGCTGCCTGCAGAGCGGCTCATGTCGGTCCGGCCTGGTCCCGCCCCGCGCCGCGCCGCTCGATTAACCTCGTTAGATGCCGCGCGTGTGGTCTTACCGCGCGGCGCGGGGCACTGGAACTCGTGCTTTGTGCCAGCGCGTCTGCGCCCCGGCGCTAGCCAGACTGTTGTGCCATCGGCGGAGGCGCGCATGCGTTTGTGTGTGTGTGTGGGTAGGGCGCCAAAATGTCTCCTTCGCCGGACCGGCGGCCTGGCCACCATCTTCCATCCTTGTTGCTCTCGTTGCCGCTCCATTCTGTTCATTCTCTTTCCCTCACCTAACATTTCCCTTTATCCCCTGTGTTGACAACTTTTTTTACCCTCATCCGCCACCACCTATCCCTACCCCTCTCCCGACCACACTGTAAAAAAAAAAAAAAAAAAAAAAAAAAAACAGTCTTGGATACGGAGCCTGGAGCCTGTTACGGCGTTCCGTACCCCACTTTTGGGAGTGATTTTCGAAGGAGGTACGACGATTTACCGTACCTAGCCACCGCACCAACCATTTCTACATGGGATAGCATGGGAAAGAGGGTGCGAAACGCCGGTACAGACTTTATCCGTTCCAAGAACGGAAATATCCGGACGGAAAATTAGCGGTAACTTTTCCGTACCTTGGCTCCATACCCGCATAATTTTTTATTTTGGCTCTTATGGGGAGAGGGTACGGAACCCAAGGTACTGTGAGAAAATATTACGGTAAATACCAACGGTACGCGCGGTTAATTTGTTACCTGGTCCCGGACTGCAATTTTCGACTACAGTCTAAATCTTACGGTGCACACTGTAGCCTGCATAAATATGTTGGGGAAGTTCAATGGGGCACATTCTATCCATAATGAAATACAGTCAGTACCGTAATAATTAGCTACGGTCTGACCGTACACCAAAACTAGGGTACATAGACCGTAGGCGTACTGTAACTCCCTACGGTATTTTTAACTGTGTAGATTAAATTAACGATATATTTCCGAAAGAGCGAGAGCGACCTTCACTCTGGAAAATATTTCCGTAGATGTACAATATATTTTGTAATTAACTATTTACAACATATCTCGTACATGTACGACTTTACGCTTCTCGACTTTGTTTGCTCACCAATCGATTCTGAGTTGATACGTATTGTTATAAAAAATTTACAATATGAATCGTAATTGTACAAGACCTCTCATGGAAAATTTTCCCGTACCCGGTACAAGAATTTCTCACAGTGATTTATTTGTTTCTACAGTGCAGTCAGGGTTTGAATGGCCCCCTAAGGTCCCCGGCGGAAAATGATGCAAAGGGCTCCTACCCCCAACCCAAGTCTATTTTTTTCCCTAGTTTACAGGATTGTTTTTGTCTCAAAAAGGAGTAGTACAATCATAAAGTTTGGTTCAGTTTGGTTTAGAACTACTTACTGTAAATTGTTATCTAGAGTCATAGCTAGTTTCCCTTTCAACACGACTAGAGATGGAAATTTTCCGGAAACTTTCAAAGTGTCCGAAAAAAGCCGGAAAAATAGGAAAAAAACGGAAAAATACCGGAAAAATTGGAAAAATTGGTTTTTAAGTCCTGTAGTGGGATATGGACATAAAACCGACTACTTTCGTATTTCATTAGGTCTTTAATTCCACTGGCAGCTCCAGATGACCAACAGGAATCACAAAAAACGCACGAGAAGG
Organism: Frankliniella fusca; assembly: GCA_029379305.1. NCBI lineage: Eukaryota > Metazoa > Arthropoda > Insecta > Thysanoptera > Thripidae > Frankliniella > Frankliniella fusca. Next base: position 566,824 of record JAHWGI010000283.1, read on the forward strand.
AAATGTAAAAGGGTATAAATAGGATGAGTGCACTGAGAAGCGTCTTCACATAGTGATGAAGATATGCTTTTTGCCTATTTCCAGGCGAAAAGTCGTGCTTTTTGCCTATTTTGCAGGATGAATCTTTCCAATTTTTCCGAGGCTAGAGAAAAAAACCGAAAAAAACAGTGTTTTTTTCCTTTTTTTCCGGAAACTTTCCGGGCATTTTCATCCCTAAACACGACACTCGAAAAGTCTATGGCCACTTCCTAAAGACCTTTTGGCCTCAGATTTAGTGACAGTTAAATTGTTATTAAAAGTGTTGTCTACAATTTTGTCGACGACTAAAAACAAATTTGTTCGTAGTTGGTCACACAATTTTTTTAGGGACGTAATTCTGGACTGTTTGGCAGCAATTTTGCAGGCAGTCTACTGACATTTTTAAACGTTACCAACTATAGTTGTCCATGGACAAATTAAAATTGTATCCGATTGTAGCGGGTGTTTCTTTAAATGCGTAACAGTGTTGCGGGTTTGCCTACCCCAGTCGCCCGTAAGGCGCCATGGCCCCTGCAGCGCTGGCCACAGTATGCATTCCCGCAACACTGTTACGCGCATTCAAAGAAACACCCGGTACACAAAATTTGCCCATAACTGTGGACAAATCATCCATATATGTACGCAAATTTGCTACCAGCTCTGGCCATGCTCAAAATTGTCCATAGAAAAGTCCATAGACATTTGGTGTGTACGTGGAGTTAGGTTAGGCACGAGGTAGACTACTCCCTCTCCACGGGCGCGAGGCCGAGGGGCAGCTCAGAGTGACAGTGGCTGTCCAAGCCCAGTGCACTGTCCAGCCCGCTGGGTAGCCGTCACGCCCGGCCCGGTCGTAGCGTTACGCGCGCGGCGTGACACAAACGGATTAGCGTCCAGCGCCCAAGCGTCCCATAACCCAATGATTTTCCCCCTACCCCCTGCCCCTCCCCGGAGCGGTACCCTGCTGTATCCGGCTAAAAAATAGTTTGATTTGAATTTACAGTCACCAACTTTATCTTCCAGCAGAGAGAAGATGGCTCGTACAAGTCTTGAAAAAGTGAAAAGTCATCGGGGAAAAAAAAGTGGTCATGAAAATTCAGGAATTGTTAGAGAATATGCTGGTGCTTCTTGCAAAATCGCCATGATGAATTTCTTGTAGGCACGGTAGAGAATTTTGATATAAATCAAAAAGTCATAGATTTTTTTTTAAAAAAAAAATCTGTCTCAGAAATCATGGAAAATTGCAGGAGAAAATGTGATAACTTGGAGAGAGCAGGAGTGAGTGTGAGAAAGCTTGCTCATAATGAGAGACGGAGAGAGAGAGAGAGAGAGAGAGAGAGAGAGAGAGAGAGAGAGAGAGAGAGAGAGGCGGCGTAGGGCTGGAGGGCTGAGCTGAGCCGTGTGAAGGGCCTTATTATGAAAGCCAAAGGCGTCACTCATTTCATGGCCATTTAGACGCCGGCCTGCCGTCCCTCACCATCTCCTCCCACCCCTCCATTGTCTGCCAGAGGGGAGGGAGCTGCCCGCCCTTCGCGAGGTCCCTCTGCGGCGCCGCTCTGTTTTTGTTTCATTAGTGTCCTTAAAAGCGACCGCGCAGAGGACAGGGGTTGGGGAGGCAATATCCCGCGAAACCCCCGCCCTCAATGTATCTCGCGTTGAAGGAGACGCCGCGCGGGACAAGTGGCTGCCGGACCGCACGCATCAATGCCACAGTCGTTTTGTGTAGGTTAACCGTAGGGATGAAAATACCCGGAAAGTTTCCGGAAAAAATGGAAAAAAACACTGTTTTTTTCGGTTTTTAGGCAACGGAGTTGCCTTCTAAAATCGCTGGAAAACGTGCGTGTTTTGTTTCATATGGCCCCTTACGACAGAAAAAAATCTGCTGAAGGGAATTCGATGATATTAAGCATACATTTAGAATGTAATCTAGTACATTCGATTCTGAAGTCTAGTTGAAATCTGTATTGCAGAAATTTTGTAAATTTGAATTGAAATTCGAGTTTCTATGGTAATGCTCGACTCGTCAGGCAAAATGAACAGGGGAAGGGGATATTTTTTCGTGGAGGGGGTAGGCCGAGACGAGCCAACACGGAGCGAAAGAGAAACTTCTAAAGTCTGCGTTCAAACAAAGCCAGCCTTTAGTTTCGAGCGCAAGAATGAGATAACACCACTGAAATTCGCACGTGACCACCGTACTGCCTTCTTTAAAACTACTTCAGTTTTACTGAAACTTGCCCCGGTTCTGCCAACTAAATGTGTGCCTCAAAGAATGAGTTCCAATCGTAACGTTATGAGAGCAGTGATTTTTTTCATTTTATTTGGTTGGCATGTTGTGTCAACAACGCGAAAGCAGGCCAAGCATGTCCGCCATTGCCGGTGGCTGATGTGCCCACCTCGCGACTTTAAATCATTTTTTAAAGTTATCGGAACGTTGACAAGGCGAACTGAATGCGTAAATAGTAGTTTTATACCTGCGGAAAACGGTTTGGTAAGTTTGACTTCGATCTGGTGAGCAGAATTCTTGAAATGATGTACATTTACGTGTACCATTTTGTGTAAACAACGCCTTAACTCCGCGTTTTCCCAATAGAGCGCACCCCCGTCGCGGCCGCGGCGCGCTTGCCCGCTGGTCCTTCGCGTACCAGCGGTATTAGGTAGGGCCCCGGTTCGCCCCTTCCGTGCGCCCGGTGGAGGGGGGGTTATTGTTGACGTTCTCCTCTGGCCGTGACCTCGCCGCCCAATTTTTGCCGTCAGAAGGAGAGCTTTCTATTCTCCTGCTCCTGTCGATTAAATGTCGGCCAAACTGTCGGAGAGTATTCATTACTTGAAACCCGCCTTATCAATTCAAACTTAGAATTATTTAGCCACTATCTTGACTATCGTAAACTAAACAAAACCAGTCGGTCTTCTTACAGTCTTATTCAACACTCACAATATTTTATTTTAGTTATAGAAACTCCGTTGTCTACCAGGATTTCGTGAAATCGTATTTTTTTCTCTAGCCTCGGAAAAATTGGAAAGATTCATCCTGCAAAATAGGCAAAAAGCACGACTTTTCGCCTGGAAATAGGCAAAAAGCATATCTTCAGCATATCTGAAGACGCTTCTCAGTGCACTCATCCTATTTATACCCTTTTACATTTCCTTCTCGTGCGTTTTTTGTGATTCCTGTTGGTCATCTGGAGCTGCCAGTGGAATTAAAGACCTAATGAAATACGAAAGTAGTCGGTTTTATGTCCATATCCCACTACAGGACTTAAAAACCAATTTTTCCAATTTTTCCGGTATTTTTCCGTTTTTTTCCTATTTTTCCGGTTTTTTTCGGACACTTTGAAAGTTTCCGGAAAATTTCCATCTCTAGTTAACCGGACACGAACACATACTGCAAGCAAACTCAGCAGCTCTCCTGGATTTGTGTAATCTGGTCGTATCGACACCTTAGACTGAAAGGCACGCAGTCCAGCCGCCCGTTCCAAGACTAACGCAGTTCAGCCGCGCGCTCCGAAAGACACGCAGTTCAGACGCTCAATCCAAGACTCACGCAGTGCCTATGTCTGGAGCGGTAAACTGCGTGTCTTTCCACTGTGAAAAATACTCGTAAGGGTTACGGGAAAATTTTCCATGATAAAAGTCGTAAAATTACAATCTGAAATTGTAAATTTACAAGCACTCCCTATCGACTTGGAATTGACCGACGAGCAAGAATGGGCAGTTGTAAATTTACGACATATTTTGTAAATCAAAATTACAAAAAATGTCGTAAATTTACGAGAATATTTTTCACAGTGTTCGGACCGCACGGCTGAACTGCGTTAGTCTTGGAATGGGCGGCTGAACTGCGTGCCTTTCGGAACGCGCGGCTGAACTGCGTGCCTTTCAGTCTAAGGTGTCGGTATTATGGGGCCCTGTGTTACCTCCTATAAGCTTGTTTGCCTGCAATGTGCCTGCAATCAGAAAAACCCTGCACAAAATGTCTAAAGTCCGCTTATGCCTGTCACTTGCGCCTTTAAACGCGGAATACAGCCACACATGCTTCACTAATAATAATAATAATAATAATAATAATAATAATAATAATAATAATAATAATAATAATAATAATAATAATAATAAAAACACTGTGCTCCTTTTCCATTTCGAAATGATTTCATGTCATCCAAGTCGGAGGAACTTTTTTGACGTAGCCGAGGCGATCCGATCCGCCCTCGCCCGTTCCTTTTTCTCCTCGCCGAGGATAAAACTTTGGGCCGCTGGCTGCTCCTGTGTGTTACGTACATTGCTCCTGCCATCCTCCCCCCCCCCTCTTCTAGCCCCCTGCTCTCTGCCCCAACTCCTCCGCGTATGAAAACACGTCATGGTTTTCATAATGCCTTTATCAATACCCACTCGACTGGAAAGATTCCATTGGGAGGAGGCGGGGGTCAAAGATGCGGGGTGCTGCTCCATGGAGCGTTAGAGCAGCCGTGGGAGAACGGAATAGGCCCTTTGTCACAACGGAGCTGGACTCATTTTTCAGCTCGAGAATTAATTCGTGAAATTCCTGCTGCCTAGAAGCAACTCTAGACCTAGGAGAATACCTGCCTCAGCCTGACTAGATACCATAGAGTCAGTGTTCACGGAAAAAAACTTCGTCTTGGTTTTCAAGCAGCCTCGAGAAATAGAAACCCTGTGTGTTGTCTCCATGAGAGATATTTGGTTTTTCCAAATCTGCTTGGAAACCAGGACACCGTTTTTTTCAGTGTCCATAGTTTCCGGAACTGAACTACTTCTGTGGCCCGACAGTTTGCATATTTCCAGCGATTTTGAGTCTCGCCCGGGTCTCTTTTATTTCAGGAGACTACCCACTAAAGAATAGTATGTTACATACTAAACAAACACACTAAACCGTAGTGGGTGCGTGGATTAGGGTGTTACATTCTAAAGAATAGTATGACATTCTTGGTTCGTATAATAGTAAGCAAACCACCTAAACATAAGAATATTATTCTGAAAACAAGAATGGCGTTTTCTGGGTGCAGTTCTTGTCGTAACGCCGTCACAGCACCGTTACTGACTGAAAACACTGAAAATCTACGAGTCATAAATCTCGCCCCCATACGAGTGAGACTTTGAGGGCAATTTTATTACTCTCTGGAGTGAGAATTTTGTTTCTCGCTCTTTATGAGGAAGAATTTTGAGACCTCGACCTAAAAAAGTGAGAATTCGTGCTCAAATTAAGTGAGGTTAAAAAATCCTTACTCGAATAGAGCGAGTCTAAAAAATGTCTCGCTCGAAAAGAGTGAGGTTAAAAATTCTCACTTCACTTTAGCATCATTGGGAAAGTGTCCTTTCCCATTTTGGGTGAGAAATTGGATTCCAGGGTTTGCAGTGTTAATTCACGAGTGGTGCGGTTCAATTGTTTAATTAGTGGTGCAGAATGTGTTTCAGATCAATGTCGGCGCCATATTTCGTTGATCTCGTTAGATTTTTGAGGGGGCTTTAAAGTGAGATTCCCCATTTTTTCATGCTTAATCAGCCTGTTATCCTGACTTACCGGCTACTTTTCCTACAAAACCAACTTCACTATTGGATTTCCCATACCTTTTTACCCCTAAGACACATGTGTTTAAGCCTGTGGTGGCAGTTTCATACTAAAGATAGCAGATTTTTAAGATTTGGCCGACATTTCGGCCAAAATCCTTGCGCGCAAGATTTTTCAGCCAACTAGGTTTCAAAAAATCTGAAAAAATTACCACATCAGAGGATGATTTAAATGAAGAACACAAGGCGGCCCCCTTTTTTAAAAAAAATAGTGCTCCTTTGATTTTTAAACCTAAAAATTAGAATTAGAATTTTTTATGCCGCTTTTTGTCCTATAATTGACCGTGACTCAAAGTCAAAATTTTTTGGGGAACAAAACTCTGCCTTGCCTTCTAGTCCATTAACTATTGAACATTTTGGGCTGTCAGCCGAAATTGTATATATATCTTACGGTGCCCAAGAAATCCTGCGCGCAAGCTTTAAAAGAAAGTTACTGAGATAAACAGCTTTAGAGTTTGCACTGTTTAAACCTTGCGAACAACCGTTGCAAAGAAATTGGATGTTTCGCATTGCGAAGAAAAAGTTCGTATTACAAACAAAATAGTTCGCAACGCTTCGCAAGCTTACAAACTTTTTACGCCTTACAAACTAAATAGTTGCGAGAAATACTTCGCAATTGCGAAGCATCCAAATACTTCGCAGCCTATAAACTATTTTGTTTGTAATACGAACTTTTTCTTCGCATGGTTTTAACAGTGGGGGCAACAGTTTATTGGCCATAACTAATAATAATTGAAACAAATAGTTAAAATTCTCCAGCAGCATGGGCTCCCCCTACTCTCGCAAAGGCCGCAGGCGCGCGAGATTTAAACTGGTGCAGCGCGGATGGAGAAATAGGGTGATTTACGGGCATTTTGGCAATTTGGGGAAATTACCAGAAATGCCGACCCTCTGTAAAAAAAAAATCCTACTTCGATTTGAGGGCTCTATGGGGCCAAATATGGTCAGATATGCATCGACCAAGGTCCAAAAAGTTTTTTTTTTAAAAAGATGTGTTTTACTTTAAAGCCCCCTTAAGAAAAGCCTTAGCCACACATGTATGCAGTTCAGCAGCAGATGAAAGACAGAGAAAGTGAGAGGCACGCGTGCTGTAGGAGCGCCAGAAGCGTGCATAGAGTGGAGAAATATCTCCATTCGGAATGTCTGTTTTTTATTTCAATGGAGAGCCGCACAGGAATTATACCCTTGACTGACACATTACTCTTAAACGTAAGCTTCGCTGAAGAATAAGTTACAATGGACAAGTTCCATGCATGTTTGACAGTCTCGATTTTCTGTTCCAGGTATGAGCGAGCAGCTAGCCAGACGTCCAGAGGTGCTCGTGTGGTGAGATAGATTCCTTCGTCCTCTCATCCTCATTCCCTCCTCACCTGTCTCTCACTCACCTTCATCATTCTCTCCCTTCCTGCTTGTGTTAGCAAATGGCTGGATAGCGTGAGTTGAACTCAAGTCTCTCTCTCTCTCTCTCTCTCTCTCTCTCTCTCTCTCTCTCTCTCTCTCTCTCTCTCTCTCTCTCTCTCCGGTGTAAGCGTTCGTGTCTGCAGAGAGAAAGAAAGAAAAGGGAAGAGATCCCGCTCAGAACATGGCGTCCTGACGGCGGTGGGCTCTAGATGAATTCGTTGCGTGCCCTGGGCCATCCATACAGAAATTCACGTCTTCCGAAAGTAACTCGTGCACGTGTGTAGGTGTTTTTTTAAATTATAAATAAAAGTAAACTACATTTGTTTGAGTCTTGGAGTCTCGTAGGAGCCTCGTGTGAAACAAATTACATATAGTGTTTGGTGGTCTCTTTTTATAGTCAATAATTTCTTTTCTGACATTTTAATTAAATGTTGGCAACAAAAACACTTATGCTTCTGGGAGAGGGCAGCGCTGTTTACAGCAATAATCGCGTCCAAACGAGTGTTTACGAAGAGTCGTCGGTGCTCTTCTCAAAGGAAACGTTGGCATGTGTGTGTGTGTGTGTCGTTTCTACTTTACTTTATGCCAAATTGACCCACTGTACAGTCCCTCATAAGCCACTGCCGCGCTAAAGGGGCCACCTGCCCTTGCGGATGTTGCAATATCTGCTGTTGCAGACTGGGCCAGGCCGAGAGGAGGAGAAACAGGAAAACAGCCTGAGGGAATGCCTCAGTCGGAAGTCTCTGCAGATACGACTGTTTGCTCGCCCCCTTTTCTCCTAGCCCCGTCCCCCCCCCCCTGCCCCCCGCTCCGACTTCTCTGCCTGCTCCTCATCTGTCCCCTCGTGTGATGCGCGCTCACAGCTAATAGGGCTTCACAGTGCCTCGCGCAGTGCCAAGAGTGAGTGACAAATGAGCACTGCCAAGGTGATGGTCACCGGCGCTTTTATTTGTTCAAAACGGTTCCACAGGCTCTCGGTATATACTTCAAATCTCAGTGTTTTTTTTTTTATATATATATTTTAAAAAAATTGGAAAGCATTAGAAATTCGTTTCTATTTTCACAAAACATGCTGCTTGCAAACTGCAGTCCTTAGAACCGCATTTCCGTGTGTGTCTTATTGCGCTGAGGACAGAGATTGTTTAAACCAGAAAGATTCTCTCTAAAATTTGCCTTTAAGAAGAAGAAGTTGGTGGAGTGTAAAACGCTGACTTGAGCATAGCATCCCTCGACATGCTTTTCTTCAGGCAGTGTACGTGGTGCGACAGGTGCGAAGGCGGGTGCTCTTTGGAAGGGACAAGGCCAGGGACGGCGTGGCGTCTGGTGCCAACTGTTGTCTCATCTCTGCCAAGTTTGCAAAGCCCACTGTGTGAACTTATCATTTTCACATAGTTTAATTAACTTCTGTGTCTAATATTTCACCGCACAATGTAAACTAAGTTACAGTTTTGCACGGCTATTTTTTTTTTTTTGTGATTTTGCGTAACATAAAAATTAAAAACGTGAAATACGCGAAATATAGCTCCTCGATATAACCAACCTGTATCCAGCCCAAAATGTTCTCTTTGTTTGACCAACGCGATTTCCGTATTCCTGGCTCGTGCAAAATTAACTGCGTTTCAGACCACCTGATGAGCGGAGGGTGAGGGGCTCTAAATGATGTGCATGCATTAGCGCACGGTCCTGGTCCTCGCTCGTTTTCTGTTACTCTTGCCAAACCTAGCAAAACAAAAATGCTAAGTCGCACCTTCAAAAGTTGCTATATATTCAGTGCCTTTATAAATGCACCAAAACTTCCAAATGCTAACGGCACTAACTTTTAGCACATTTTGGGCTCTTCCGTACTGTTGTAGGGAAACTGAACTGAACTTTGTTGAGGCCCGGAGGGGAGGCACGATGTTTTCCCAGTGCCAGTAATGGCACACGGTCGTGCCTCTTTGCATCATAAATTCACCGTGAAAAATATTCGTACGTGTTACAGGAAAATTTTCCATGATAAATGCTTGCGAGAAGCGCGCCCTCCTCTCATGATAAATATCGTAAAGTTACAACTTCCAGTTGTATCGTTCCGAGAATTTTTTACACCATGAGTCAACGTAGTTTTCTTTGACGAGTAAGAATTTGCTATCATAAAACTACGACTGCCTTCGTAAATTTACAACTCTGTGTCGTAATCACAAATTACGTAAAAAGTAGTAGTTTTACGAATATTTTTTCACGGTGTTTATATGTGTTAGACACTCTATATCCGACATATCGTGTCCTTCACGTAGGTACAACTGCAGGATGCGATGGGTCTTTAACCCTTTATGGTCGGATTCTAAACGCATCGTAGAAAAAATTATTTTTTGTGTTTTTCTTATAGTTTGGAGTCCCCTGAATCCACTCATTTTTGAAATTTTCCTGTAGCTCAAATAGTTTAGGAGATAAAGCCTGTTGCTTCAGAGCAACAAAACCCATAAAGGAAACGTACTGCGACATCACTTCCCCCCTATGGTCGTTTGTTGCTCCTGAGCAACAAATTTCTCCAGCGCTTTTCGCGACTAAATTGACCTCAATAATGGCGAAGCTCACGACAACTAGAGTCACTTGGTGCCAGGGCATGCCCCTGAACCTGCCAAACTTGGCTCCGCACTCGCGCTTCGCCTACAAGCAGTGCCAGAACACCTACCCGGCGCTGTTGCTCCTGAGCAACAAACCCATAGGGGGGTTTGCAAGGAAGTTGCCAAAAATGATTGCCTCCAGTTTATACGTACAAGGCGAGGGTACCACTGTAGTGTACGTCAATATCCACATTCACCCGCCTTTTACCAACCTTCCATTCACCTTTCACCAGATACCTTTCACTCGCCTTTCACCAGCCGTAGTCAGACCGGGATTGAACTTTTGTGGCCTCGGTGGCCCTAGAGTGTTACGCATAGTGTTCCTGGAGAGTCCCAGGACTAAGGCGGCATCAAGATATCTTTCACCAGATACCTTTCACCAGGTACCTTTCACTCACCTTTCACTAGCCGTAGTCAGGCCGGGATGAAACTTTTGTGGCCTCGGTGACCCTAGCGTGTTACGCATAGTGTTCCTAGTGAGTCCCAGGACTCAGGCGGCATCAAGATACCTTTCACCAGATACCTTTCACTCGCCTTTCACCAGCCGTAGTCATGCCGGAATGGAACTTTTGTGGCCTCGGTGACCCTAGCGTGTTCCGCATAGTGTTCATGGAGAGTCCCAGGACTCAGGCGGCATCAAGATACCTTTCACTAGATACCTTTCACCAGGTACCTTTCACTTGCCTTTCACCAGCCGTAGTCAGGCCGGGATAGAACTTTTATGGCCTCGGTGACCCTAGCGTGTATCTGGTGAAAGGCCTGACTACGGCTAGTGAAAGGCAAGTGAAAGGTACCTGGTGAAAGGTATCTGGTGAAAGGTATCTGGTGAAAGGTATCTTGATGCCGCCTGAGTCCTGGGACTCTCCAGGAACACTATGCGGAACACGCTAGGGTCACCGAGGCCACAAAAGTTCCATTCCGGCATGACTACGGCTGGTGAAAGGCGAGTGAAAGGTATCTGGTGAAAGGTATCTTGATGCCGCCTGAGTCCTGGGACTCACCAGGAACACTATGCGTAACACGCTAGGGTCACCGAGGCCACAAAAGTTCCATCCCGGCCTGACTACGGCTAGTGAAAGGTGAGTGAAAGGTACCTGGTGAAAGGTATCTGGTGAAAGATATCTTGATGCCGCCTTAGTCCTGGGACTCTCCAGGAACACTATGCGTAACACTCTAGGGCCACCGAGGCCACAAAAGTTCAATCCCGGTCTGACTACGGCTGGTGAAAGGCGAGTGAAAGGTATCTGGTGAAAGGTATCTGGTGAAAGATATCTTGATGCCGCCTTAGTCCTGGGACTCTCCAGGAACACTATGCGTAACACTCTACGGCCACCGAGGCCACAAAAGTTCAATCCCGGTCTGACTACGGCTGGTGAAAGGCGAGTGAAAGGTATCTGGTGAAAGGTGAATGGAAGGTTGGTAAAAGGCGGGTGAATGTGGATATTGACGTACACTACAGTGGTACCCTCGCCTTGTACGTATAAACTGGAGGCAATCATTTTTGGCAACTTCCTTGCAAACCCCCCCTATGGGTTTGTTGCTCAGGAGTAACAGCGCCGGGTAGGTGTTCTGGCCGGTTCTGGCACTGCTTGTAGGCGAAGCGCGAGTGCGGAGCCAAGTTTGGCAGGTTCAAAGGCATGCCCTGGCACCAAGTGACTCTCGCTGTCGTGAGCTTCGCCATTATTGAGGTCAATTTAGTCGCGAAAAGCGCTGGAGAAATTTGTTGCTCAGGAGCAACAAACGACCATAGGGGGGAAGTGATGTCGCAGTACGTTTCCTTTATGGGTTTTGTTGCTTACGGGCAACAGTGGTTTATACTGAAATTCCCCGAACGTGTTTCGTCGGGCAAAAGTTGTTATGCGCGGATCTGAATCTCCTATGGGCACCTTTTTTCAGAATATTTTTTTTTCGCTGCGGTGAATTGGGTTTGGCTTCTGGAGGCTGCCAAAAAGGGCGATTTTCACGTGGGTGAGGAGCTCATGTTGGTCAGCCTGTAGATTGAACCGAAGTGCTCCCGCCGACTTGCCCCAGTGTTAGAATCATAGTTGACATCCCTAGCTTTCATTTAATGTAAGTATGGGGCAAATCGGTTGAAAATCACGTTGTCCAGAGCTTTCAGAAGTTCTGTTGCTCAGGAGCAACAAAACCATAAAGGGTTAACTTTTTAACTATGGGATAGGACCAATACCAGTGGTCGCCGTCTTTTTCCGGGATTACTGACCTCTTTTAAAGTAGCGGATTAATTTAAAGTGTTTCTCTACATTTGTTGTACATCTCAGAAGTACACTGTAATTTGGGGGTGTTCCAAATGTGTGCGCCTTAAGGCGTACGCTACAGGATCCAGAGCGACATTTGACGCCTACTTTTAGGACACCTTTTGGCGTATAGATTCTAGTCACCTTTGCCCATACCACTCCCACATCACAGCACACGCTGAAAGGGTGTACAGGATGTGAGCACCTTTTAGGATGTACGTATTATGCGCTCCAGGTGCATGCCCTGTGTGTGTACACCTCTGGCCACTGGTCCATGCTGTGATGTGCGGGTGGTATGGGCAAAGGTGTCAAGAGAATCTATACGCCAAAAGGTGAAAGGTGTCCCAAAAGGAGACGCCACATGTCGCTCTGGATCCTGTAGCATACGCCTGAAGGCGTATACATTTGGAACACCCCCAAATTACAGTGTAGGAATGCCTCTAAATTGGGTGAATTGTTCTAGAGATACTGTATTTTTCCCCCCATGAGAAATGATTTCTTTCCTTTAGTCGGAGACAAAATACGCTTCATGTTTCAGTGTGAAGAGGAATTCACGATATTCGTGGAGGCTGGTGTGCGGTTCCGCCCCAATCATGCGGGGGAAACTGAATTTCTCATGACGCATGAAACTGTGATAACCACGTCTGTGTTGGGTATGATTGCGCTACCTGGGCGGCGGTTTTCCCCTTGTGCTTTCTGCACCCTAAAACAGCGGTGCTTTTTGCTATGTACCTACCGAACCACGCGACTGTGACGTTCTGGGTAACAGTGATTTCTGCGGGAAACTCGATTGAGGTTTAGAGTATATACCTTTTCAGGAAACAGGATAAATGAATGGAGACGCATTCCAGGGAGTAATGAAAGGGACCTCGGAGGGCTACACGTGGCCTGTATCAGAGGCTTGTTCCTGTTACTGAATTGGTGTGTGTGTGTATGTGTGTGTAAACACACAGGAAGGGCGCGGTAGGATTGCAGCCTGGAAGCGAGACTCGGTCTGATAATGAGCGCTCGTCAGTGGCTTCTACCCCAGCCTTATCCGGTGATAGAGCGCTCATTGGTTAGGTCGCACAGGGACGAGTTCGCCGCCACTGCCTGTCACGGGCGGGCAGCCGTGGCTTTTGCATTGCTCCTTACTGAGTCAGTACCGTAGCCTGGTGATAACCTCTGCTGTAGGAATGGCGGAACTGTGCGTAACCACAAAGCCGCGAGCGCAATTGGGGTCTTCCCTCCTGAGCGCAGCGCGTGTTTGTGTATTGTGATGGAGAGGGTGATTAGGCGTGTTTGTGGTCAGTAGTTGCGCGGCAGGTCTGTGCAGGGGGCGGGAACACACCCTCGGGCCCTCAGTGCTCATGCATTCGTCTTGCAGGTTAATTCTCCCCGGCTTCGGGATTCGTCCATCACTTGACCGCTTCAACCAAGGATTTTGGTCTGGCTTTTCCCTGCAGCACAATCCGGGCGAGTGTTTCTAATCGACTAGCAGCTGTAGCGAGCGCCGTGACTAGGTCGTGGTGGAGAGCGGCGGAGAGCGGCGGAGCGCGGCGGAGCGGGGCTCGTCCGTAGTCCTTGTCGATCCATCAATGTCCGATAGCATCTTGCGCGTCGGTACCGCCGTGCTGCCGGCTGCCGCCCCCCGCTGCCAGATCTCCTGCAGGGAGACACGACTCCCCCCCCCCCTTCCACCTCCCTTCACTCTCCGTCCTGCAGGGAGACACCCCCCCCCCCACACACACACCCTCCTTCCTCCTGCACGGAGCCTCCGCCCCCCCACCCTCCTGCAGGGACGAAGAACCCCCCTTCTCCTCTTCTTCCTCCTCCTCTAGCACCCTGCGCCCTTGACTTGTACCTCATACTGTTCTTAAACTAAAGAGTTCTGCATTTATAACTGCAGAACTTTAGTTTCGCAGTTTAAACTGGCAAACTTACACACTAAGATTTGCAGAGTGTCGGTGACTTGTTGGCTGAGCTAAATTTAAATTGAAATTTAACTTTAACTTTAAATGCTCAGCCCTGTCAGAAAGCGCGAGGTGAGACCGCCTGGAAGATGGGGTGGCGTGAAGTGAAGCGGCAGGCGTGAGGCGTGGGATGTGAGGTGGACAGGCATGCCAACCAAAATCGCGAAAATATTTTAATTTTAGCGCGCCGCAGGCCAAGGTAGACGCACATTTAGCTCAGCTTCACACGGTTTTAACGTGCGTCTACCTTGTATACGTATATGTTGTATAACATATATGTTACATGCATGCCAATCATAGGTGGCTTGTATGTTTAGTGTTTCACGGGATATTTATTCAATTGATAATTGTCATATCACAGTACTGCTTGATTTAAATAATTTACGGTCGACAAAAATATTGAATTACAGCTTTGTTTGCCTACGTTCAGGTCCTCTTCTGAGCTGCTCTACTTCGTGCTTTGCTTCCCTGTCCTCTCGTCTCCCGGCCGTGTGAAAGGGAGCAGGCCAGCGGTCGATGTCCACCGAGGAATTTCATGGTCCACCGCTGCAAGGGTGACCCCTTCCTCGTGTTTGTGTGGGAGGGGTGAAAGGAAAGCCCTGGACGAGTGGGGGGCTAGAGGGGGGGAGCTATAGGCGTGTCAGAAGGGATCTAAATCCAACCTGCCCTCAAAGGCCTACTCGTGTCCGATCAGGGTCCCACTGGTCGACATAGCTCGAGAGCTGTACTCCATTCGTGGCTATTGGCTATGCTATTTCTTCTTCCTTTGACGATACCATCCTGCTCGAGCACCTTCTTGGGAGATATTCTAAGACATAGGAGATTTGCAGTACAATCATTTGCCCTAAATCCGGACGATTTTTGAAGGAAAAAGCCCGTGAACGTCGTAATATCGATAGTACAAAAAATCGGTGGGGATTCTAGAATCTTTATGTTTAGACACACCTACCCCTGAAGAAAACAAATTTTTATCACTGACGATGTGCTCGTGAGATCAGCTAGAGAAGTGTCCGAATTTAGGAACCAAAGTGCCCTAAATCCGGACAAAGTACCCTAAATTCGGACGCTTTTCAAAGCCAGGGTGCGGTAACATCGAGTCGTTGGATCGGGACCAAACTCGGTATGATCATAGATTGAATCACCCCCTTCCTAATGGCGTTTTGTTCAAATCGATCAGATAAGCGGTTTGCGAGTAAATTGGCTCCGAATTAGGAAGAAGACGACAAGACAGATAGATGGGCCAGGCGCCCTAAATTCGGACGGTTTTATAAGGTGAAGCATGTAAACGTCGTAATTTTGAAAGTACCCCGCCCCGCCATTTCCTATTGACCTACCGAGTTGCTACTGGGCCAGACCTAGCTGGCGATCACTCCAGCAACAACACCACCTGCGTAGGTTCACACTGACGCCGCTAGACTGAGCTGGATAGTGCGCTTATGATCGAGCAGCTAAGAGAAAAAGCCTGTCCGGATTTAGGGCACTTTGGGAAATCGTCTCCCAAACTAAGACCAGGTGACGTAACTCTTTTTTTTCGGTATCATCATGTAGGTAAAGAGTTCTAGTTTCACATATGCGACGATGAAGGTTTCACTCGCATCCGAAGTTGGGCGCCCCCAGTCCTGAAACTACGGTTCAAAAAAATGTCCTATTTCGTCGCCTCCAAAATTTAAAGTTTGAAAAGTTCTGAGGAGTGTAATATTTATGACATCAAATTTGTTTTTTCATAAACTAAATTCTACAAGTGCTAACGATTCCATAGAGCCCACGGAAGTTAAATTCTGACCACCTATAGCCATTTCCGGGGCAATAATAGTGGAAAACAACAAAGTGTCCGGATTTAGGGCGCCAGTCCGAATTTAGGACACATGACTGTACCTCGCCTATTCACAGGTTTTCCACAAGCTAAATATTAATGCAGCTTCGAAGTGCGGTGGAGAATTAAAATTCTATTCCAACGTCTCCTTGCTAGTGTCGACATAGTTGTCTCTGCAGGGTGGCTCGCCCCAGAGCCGGAGACGGTCGACAAAGTAGCGCGGTCCCATGGCGGATCAACATGCAGGCGTCCACTTAGCCCATCCCTAATGGAAAACAAATACGGCCCCGTGATTGGTTGCAGATACGGGCGAGGCCGCGCCGGCCGCGCCGGGCCAGTCTATCCTGTTGACTCACGCGACATCGCATCGGCAAAACGCTCCAGTCGTGTTCCGAATCAATCTTTGCAATAACTTCTGTCGGCGGTGGCCTGAGCCCCGGCCCGCGGCGGTAGCAGGAGATAGAAAGTGAAGGGGTTAGGACCTACAGACGGGAAGTGACGACATCAGTATTTTGTATCGCTAAAATCTACAGAGTAATCTTTAGGCAACGGAGTTGCCTTCTAATGTCGCTGGAAAACGCATGTCAATTGTTGCATGATATGGCCCCTTACGGGAGGAAAAAATCTGCCGGAGGTACTCTGACAATATTACCTATATGTACAGTGTTTAAGTTTGTAAATTCACTTGTAAAGTTTCATTGAAATTTACAATTTTAGATTTTGTGCAAATTTTAATTTTAATTTCAGTCGCTATGGATGTAATGCTCGACGTGTGAGCTGAAGTCACCAAGAGAAGGGGATACTTTTTCATGGAGTGGGTAGGCGGAGCCGAGCCAACACGATACCAAAGAGAAACCTAAGTCTGCGTTCATGCAATGCCAGGCTTTAGATTAGTGCGCAAGAATGATATGACAAAATTAAAATTCGCACGTGACCACCGTACTATGTCTTATTGAAATCTACTTCACTGAAACGTGCCACAG
The DNA here is from genome assembly GCA_029379305.1 of Frankliniella fusca. Classification (NCBI taxonomy): domain Eukaryota; kingdom Metazoa; phylum Arthropoda; class Insecta; order Thysanoptera; family Thripidae; genus Frankliniella; species Frankliniella fusca. The sequence continues at coordinate 583,426 of JAHWGI010000283.1, forward strand.
TTCTACTAACTGAGTGTATGCCTCAGAGAGTAAGTTCAAATCGTAAAGTAACGTAAGGGGACTAGTAATCTTTTTTTTTTCTTTTCTAAGTTGCCATGTTGTGTAAACAACGCCTCAACTCCGCGCTCTCCTGACCCGACAGAGCGCACCCCTTCGCACACAGCTGCCCGCGCGCCCAGTGCCCACCCGGTCCTGGGCGTACCAGCGGTGTCAATTAGGCCGCGGCCGAGGTTCACCCTCCCTTCACCCCCACACGCTCTTAACTTCTTACAAAGAAAATTCCTTGTATTACAAATAATTCTGTGCAACCGTAATACAAAGCCAATACAAAGCAAAATTTTCTTTGGAATACAAAGAAAAATCCTTGTAGTACAACGACAAACTTTTTGTAATACAAAAAATTTAAGTATTGGAACTTCAGGACCAATCGTAGCTTTGTCACTCTTTAATGTGATACGAGCGAACGTGGTTCCCAGCCGGTCCCAGCCCGCACACACGCTCTTTTTATTTTAACTGGGCTTCATACCAAACTTAAAAGTCATACTAATCGACTGTCTAACAAGATTCCAGTTTTACCGTGACTGATTTCTGATTTTTATTCTCAGGGTCTTGAATTTTAACTGGGTCATACTGGATTATATTTTAACTGGCTTTTAAAATTATCTGCACCGTACTCAATTCATTTCAAACTTAAATATTGGAACTTCGGGACCAATCGTAGCTTTGTCTCTTCTTTACTGCGATATGAGCGAACGCTGTCAAGAGGTGTAACGTGATGAGGGTTCAGCAGCGCGCTTGTTGGCTGAGCCTCTCTTACTTAACCTTTAACTTAAATTTAAGCAACGAAGCCTTAGTAGTCCGTGCCCAGAACGAAGTGTGTCTTTGGCAGGGTAGGCAACTTTCTAACAGTAACTTCCGCTGGGTTTGACACCCGATTTTAGGTGTGTGTTTGATGACTTAACCAACTTTAAACAAACACAAGAACCTTGTGAAACGTTTAATTTTTCGATTAGTGATAAACTGACGGTTCTTTGCAATATATTATAGATTTTTAAATTGGCAACGGTTGGCTACATGCAATGAATAAAGACGGGGTATGGTCTGAAGAAGTGTAATGGCAGCATGGGCTAGAAGTAGGCTAGTTTTGAGAAAGAGCATTTAGTTTGGGTTTGAGTTAGTTTGATGCGGGACAGCATGGCCCCTGGAATTCAAAAGTTCTAGGTGGAGTCCTCACTAAAGGCCGAGCTAGTTACACTCCGTGGTGGTACTGTAAACGGGAATGAACCATCACATAACCTCATATTGCGTGAACACAAGTTGACTTTTACAGGAAACGAAACTCAACATGGAATGGAAGACAGTTAAAGTGATACTCAATCTTTGAAGTACTGTAATGTGAAATTTGTTCCGACTCAAAATCTTTAATCCCTTCCACTTAAAATCCAAGGATGGAGATAGTTACTGGGATCCTGCCAGAACCTTCCGTTTCTGTCTTCAAAGGATTTTCTTTTTGTGTCTGTTAATAATTTGATATGAAAGAGAAAGAAATGCTATTGACAAGTTTAATAAAAGTTTAACATCATTTTAGATCTTCTCTTCACTTAAATCATTTAACAAGGCATACAATGTTAATATGATAAGCTGCATCTTCAAAGATTATTGGATCTGACGGGAGAGAGCCAGATAGCTGAGGCTCGATCTTTAGACTGGAATATTTAATTTGATCGTCATCTTAATTTTAATCTTTTTGGCCCCACAACACTGTGGGTGTAAAAGGGCGGATCTGTTGAGTTGGTATTCACTGTGTTAGGGATTCAACGTGAGGGAGCCAAATAGCTGAGGCTTGATCTTAAGACTGGAATCTTAAATTTGATCTATATCTTCATTTAAATCTTCTTGGCCACACAACACTGTGGCCTTGGAGGGCTGATCGGTTGTGTCGGTATTCACCATGTAAGGGATTCAACATGAGGGAGCCAAATAGCTGAGGCTCGATCTTAAGACTGGAATCTTAAATTTGATCTATATCTTCATTTAAATCTTCTCGGCCACACAACACCGTGGTTTTAAAGGGCGGATCTGTTGTGTCGGTATTCACCGTGTTAGGGATTCAACGTGAGGGAGCCAAATAGCTGAGGCTCGATCTTAAGACTGGAATCTTAAATGTGATCTTTATCTGAATTTTAATCTCTGTGGCCACAAAACACCGCAGTATCCAGGACTACGAAATTTTGTTCTCTTGTTAAAATTAGACGATGAATTTCTTGCATCAAAGTTTAATATATAAGAACTATGTAAAATCAAAAGGGATTTGTATTTATTTTACACTGTCGTATCTATTCCTCTTCAATTCAAACCAGATCCATCAACTTTTTTCTTTGAGAAAAAAATAAAATAAATTAATGTCAAATATATATATATTTTTTTTGGCTTACAAGTGGGATCTTTGGCTCAGCCTTAAGCTTAGGCTTTACCTAGTATACAAAGGGTCCATAGATGGCTGGCACGCGGGGGCGGGGCGGGGCGAGAGGGGCGGGGGCGGCTGGGAGGGCGGTCGGGCGCGGGCTGGTGAGGCACAGCTGCATGCTGCGCGCCGCGCGGGGAGCGCCGGGCCACCTCCTCCAGCTCCTGCCGCCGGGTACAGCGTTGAGGCTCTTGACGCCCGCCCGCCCGCCAGTCCGCCAGTCCGCCCACGAGCCGCACACACGCTCCTCTCCTATATAGTCTGGAAGGGGTGGGGGGCTGGGGGAGTGAGCGCTGCCTGCTAGCTGCTCGCTGCCATGGCGGACTATTCTAACTGGCTGGCTTTTACTGGATACTGGATCAATACGGGGCTTATATTTTAACTGGCTGGCTTTTACTGGATACTGGCTTATATTTTAACTGGGCTTCATACCTATCGTAAAAGTCAGTCTAATCGACTGCCTAAAAACAGACCACGCGACCGTGACCAAAAAGTTCCGGAGCGCCGGAACTTGAAAGCAGATGATACGTATGGTAGATGTCCCTACGCGTCGCAGGCAGCGTTGCCAACCTCCGGCCGCCAGAGGGCGGTACGCGGCGCTCGCCAAGGCGGTATTCCGGCCGCCAGGGCGGTACGCAGGGTGGGGGGAGCGCGCAACTTCCAAAAAAAGATTTGAAGGACCTTTTTTTAAAAAGAATTGCCTATCTTTCAGGGGCAAGAGTGAAATTTTCATATTTATTCATACCTATTAACAATTTTATTATTATTATTAAATTATTATTATCATTATTAACACAGAAATTTATTCAAAGCCAAATTCTATGTTAGGCTCTTCCTGCTCTTGGCGGTTGGTGGTGCCGTAAATGTTTGAGACCGTCATCTTCCCCATGTGTGTCTCGTCGGGCCGGAACGCCGTGCAGCTGGAGGGGTATCACGAAGCTCCCCAAAGCGCCAACCAGTCTACAGAGGGTGAGAGGGGTGGTGGAAGGGCTCCACTCGAACTGCGGCGCTACCTGGCTGCCGCCTACCTGCGAGGCGGGGGCCGGGAAATAAATGCCGTGCCTGAACTGCGGCGCACTGGGCACGGGGCGGGGGGCAGCTGTATGAACTGCGGCGCGGACAAGAGGGGGCCGGCCCGGCCCCGCTGGAACTGCGGCGCAGAGTGCGATGGGTTGCCTACCCAGCCTGGGTTAGGTTAGGGTAGGTTAGGTTAGGTGAGTTGCTTATTTTCAGGGGTTTTGTGGGACAAATTGCCTACCTTCCCCAGGGGTCGATGTGGGAAGCCTTTCTTCCCCTCCCAGCAGTCCGAACTCTGTGCTGCTCTTCAACCCAGGTGGAAATTTTTTTTTAAAAAAAGGGGAAAAAAAGTGAGTCCCGCCCGGGATGCGAACCCACTACGAAGACTCGATGCCGGACCAGCCAACACTTTAGCGCGCTCGGTTGCCAGTGACCATATTAAAAGTAGTCTGAACTCTGTGCTGATCTTCACACGCAGGTGGGAAAGCATTGAAAAATATTGAGTCCCGGTGCGCCGCAGCTCGGGCACGGCATTTATTTCCCGGCCCCCGCCTCGCAGGTAGGCGGCAGCCAGGTAGCGCCGCAGTTCGAGTTGAGCCGGTGGAAGAACGTTTCCGAGGAGCTCCATGATACCCCTCCAGCCCTCTCGCTCTCGCCTCGCTAGACGCGCTGGACCCAAGACACATGGGGTATTCCGAGAAGGCCGGCAAGGGATTAGTCGAGGGCTGTCCCCGGCTGCCCCGGCTGGTCACAGGTCGCCCGCTGGCCGGCCGGCCGCCAACTCGAGAGCACCGTAAGCAAAATTCCGGAAATCACGAGAAAATCCCCAAGGCGGTACGAAGGGTCATCAGGGCGGTACGGCGGTACGAGGCCTCTGAAAGCGGTACAAATACCGCCCAGGCGGTACTTTTGGCAACACTGGTCGCAGGCTGCAGGGAAGCGGAGCGCTGTCGCCGCGCTGGGCTAGGAGGGGGGAGGCGCGGGGCGCGGGGCGCGGGGCGGGTGGGGGCACCGGCCCGGCCGCCCGGCGGCCCAGCGTCCCGAGAGGTGGCGTAGAGTGGCGGGGCGCGCGGCGCGCGCAACGCGCAACGCGAAATTTCCCCCCTTGTATATAATATAATGCCACACTAGCTGCTCTCTGCTCGCTGCGCTGCTCTCTGCAGGCTGCTCGCTGTATGACAGTACAAGCAGGCTGATACCTTCGTATCATCTGCTAAAAATTTATTGTATATTACGGTTGCACAGAATTCTTTGTATGCTACGAAAAATTTCTTTGTAGAAAGTTTAGAGTTCAGGTGTGGAAGGCATGGTTGTCAATACTCAAAGCTCTTCCCCCTTTTCTGGAGTCATGCATCGTGATATAGGTTCTTTACTCGCTGTGTTTCATTCTTTTACATTAACAAAACCGTAGAAGTGTTCAATCTTGAACTTTGCTTCTTCAATTCGAACTCATACACGTCTTAATACAGCACACGTCTACGTTAAACTTTAATTCTTATAAGTATGATCTTCATTTAAAGAAAGACTAGTTTTTCTTCCAGTTTTCCTATTCCTTACCAATAATTTTACCGTAATTAACAAAAAACTCCGTTGTCTACACAGTTTAAACCTTGCGAACAATCGTTGCAAAGAAATTTGATGCTTCGCATTGCGAAGAAAAAGTTCGTATTACAAACAAAATAGTTCGCAACGCTTCGCAAGCTTACAAACTTTTTACGCCTTACAAACTAAATAGTTTGTAAGTTGCGAAGAAATTCTTCGCAATTGCGAAGCAGCCAAATACTTCGCAGCTTACAAACTATTTTGTTTGTAATACGAACTTTTTCTTCGCAAGGTTTTAACAGTGTACCAGGATTTCGTGAAATCGTTTTTCTTCTTTTCCATCCTCTCTTTCAGACCATCCTGCCAACTGCCTGTGCTGGCAATGAAGTCCACGTGACCCTTGCGATGTGGTGTAGAAGGAGACACACAGGAGAGAGAGAGAGAGAGAGAGAGAGAGAGAGAGAGAGAGAGAGAGAGAGAGAGAGAGAGAGAGAGAGAGAGAGAAATCCCACCCGGTCCCTTTTGTGTCGGCACGTTCCAAATGGGGGGTCTGAGGGGGTCAGTTCCATAATAGCGTGGCTAAAAAAACACAAATAATAACTCTCTGTGGCGTGCAGCTGCGCCAACGCGCCAGTGACTGCCAGGGGCGGAGGGGGCGGGCAGCACTGCGGCGGCCACGGCCACTGGTGTGTGTCCAAGGTGTGATGCCCGTAGGAGTCACGGGCCGACCGCGCCTTTTTGATGAGGCTTAGTTGCTAAACTCTTCCTGTCGTATCCTTCTGTACACTTTCTTCCACTTCTAGCAATGCTTTATTCCCTTCCTTTCTATTTCTCTCCACACATGTATTTGGCCGTCCTCTCGCACAGTTGTCAAACACTTCGGCCTACCCTCTGCTGTATGTGTTGACAGATTTCGGGGCTGCTGCTACGAAAGGTGAGGTGGAAAAATGGGGGCGCCGGTAAAAAAAAATAATAATAAAAAAAATGGAGCGCTCAGGAAAATTGCTCAAGCCGAATATCAAAGAGTGTGTGCGGTGGGGAGCGGGCGGGGCGGGGCGGGGCGGGGCGGGGCGGGGCGGGGCGGGGCGGGGCGGGGCGGGGCGGGGCGGGGCGGGGCGGGGCGGGGCGGGGCGGAGGGGTGCCAGCCGTGTCGCGCGGAGGCGGGGCGAGGGGTGCTGCCCCCGAAGCAGCAGAAATTGAAATTTTCCCTCTGAGGTCGGTGGTTGGTGTGGCCTTGGATAAGGGCAAAAATACATGGATCGGCTTCTCCATTGTGCATTGGTACTTTCGTTACCAAACCACGCCCATAATATTGGGTCTACAGAGTTGGCGAGACACTCATTACACTCGGAAAGGATTCGCATTTACAGGTATGAAGTTGGTTTTGAGCTCAGGTAACCACGAGCGTTAAAAAGAGCCAAAATATTGAATAGGCACGGGTCCCGGACGAATTGTAGAGGCGGAGCGTAGCGCAGCGGCAGCGGCGCCCGAGAGAGCCCGGCCTCACTTTGTTACCAAACTACTCCCGTAGTATTGGTCCTACAGAGTGGGCTTAACAGTCATTACGCTCGGAAAGGATAGGGCTTGTGAGGTATGACATTCAATTTGAAGTCAATATCACGAAATAAGCACCAGAGGGTGTTAAAGACGAACATGTCTGCGGTGGCGCGCCGCTGGAGCCGGGCCCGCCCGGCGGCCGAGCGGCGGGGTGGGGGAGCCCCGCCGCTCTCTTCTTACGGGAAGCGCTCGCCGCTGCGCTACGCTACGCCTCCTCAAAACGTCCGAGACCCGTGCCTACGCGCTCCGGAGAAGCCGATCCATGTACTTTGCCCTTATCCAAGGTGTGGCGGGAGCGAGAGCAGAGATGATATGGTGCGGAGTGGGCAGAGCGAGCGAGCAGCTCGAATAGAGTGCTCACTTTTCCCCCCAATATTGTAAGTTGTCATCTTCAAAAAACTATGGTCTTCACAGTCATCCTGCAATGCCGAGAATTATTGGCTGAGCTAACAAGGGAACCCCGCCAAGTGTAAATTCCAGATTTGGTGGGGCTCCCTTGTAAGATTGAAACTGAAATTTAATTTGAACTTTAAATGCTCAGCCCTTCTCAGAGAAAGCGCACAGCAGGCCAGACTGACGGAAAGACGGCGTGAAGTGGGGCACCAGGGGCGCCAGACGTGAGTGGGACGAGAGATGTGGACAGGCTAGCCAACCACACTGTGAGAAAAACCGTACCTCATAAACTAAACAACGGTTTTTAATTTACGGTTTACGGTTTTCGTTGCCGTACATCACTAATTTACCATATACCGGGTACAAGTACAATATTTTATTGTACTTCGAAATAACGGTAAAAAATTGTAGTTAAATTGTAGTTTTTTCTCACAGTGCACACTCCTATTTTTAGCCCGCCCTTCTGCTTTGAAAAAGCTTCAGAGCGGGCTTATGCAATCGATCTGGTGTCTGTCTGTCTGTCTGTCTGTCTGTCTGTCTGTTCCACTCGAAGGAGTTGAGCTAGAGAGTTGAAATTTTTAGGGTATCTTAAGGGTCACTCCTGGACAACGAAACGCCTGGTGCAAATCCCGCCAACCCTAAGTAAGGCACTGAAAAAAATTATTAAAGTTTTCACGGAATAAACAAAAAAAAAATAAAAAAAATAATCAACTTTTTCCAACCCCGTCGACCCGTACCTCTCCGGAAGCGTCTTTTCGCGTCCAGTTCAATGGCGCCCACCGTTTTTCGATAAAAAGGACCCAACTCACGACGACACTGTAAAAAGCACCCAAAATTGACCCACTTTTCAACTTTTACGAACCCCATCGACACGCACCTCTCTAGAACCGTCTTTTCGAGCGCAATTCAATGGTGCCAACCGCTTTTTAATTTCCAGTGTTGCCAATCGTCAAAACTCAAACATTTCCATTATTTTCGACATTTCTCGATATTTTCCGATATTTTTCGACACTTTCGACATTTTTCGTTGTTTTTTCGATATTTTTTGATATTGTTCGACATTTGCGATATTTTTCGATATTTTTCGACATTTTCGATAATTTTCGATATTTTTCGATAATTTTCGATAGTTTTTGATATTTTTTGACATTTTTGATAATTTTCGATGTATTTTGATATTTTTCGACATTGTTGATATATTCCGACATATTTCGATATTTGTAAACATTTTTGACAATTTTTGATTTTTTCGACATTTTGCGACATTATCCCTCATTTTTCGATGTTTTTCGATGTTTTCCGACATTTTCTATATTTTTCGATAGATCTCAACATTTTAAAGATATTTCGAGATTTTTCGACATTTTTGACGTATTTCTACATATTTCGACAATTTTCGACATATTTCGACAATTTTTGAAATTTTCGACACCCCTCGACGCCTATATCGTTAAAATCGTTTCGACGAGCGTAATTCAGTGTTGCCAACTGCTGCCAAATAAAGTCCGAGTTCGACCGTTTCATCTGATGCCGAACTCACGTATTTCGACTTTTTTCGAGATTTCCGACTCCCCCTTTTTGCCGAATAACTGACCGTTTAGTCACTATCGGCACGTTTTCAAAGCAGAAGGAAGGGCTGTAGTTTCGGTGGTTCACCGTTACAAACTGCCTCTTTCCGAAGAGAATGCCTTTACGGACCGCAGGCCCGATCATTTACAAGCTAAGAGGACGTCCTGCGTGACTTAGGGGTCGGGCCGAAGGCCCGACCGAACGCCGCCGGCAGGCCAAGCAGGCACGCCCCCTGCCGAACGGAGTTGCCAGCGTAGCAAAGCGGAGCTGGCAATGACGTTTGGCGGAAGGGCGGGCCTGCTTGTTCTTCTATGTTTCCTTGGCACCATACGGATATTCCATGCGCCTTACTTTGTGCCCAAGAAAAAATAGTTTTTCAGTGCCATTAAAATCTTTGGTCTCTGTGGGCTGTGGCAATTGGCAATAAAGGTTTCCGGGAACGAAACTTTAGCGCATGCTTGAGACTCTTTCTGCAGAAGACCTGTGAGCAATCTGGCACGGAAGGCCTGCCATACCGGGCCCGAGGGGGGGGGGGGGTTGTGCCTTCGTCCCTCGTCTATCGGAGGTGTTGTGGAGGCGTCTAACATGCAAAGTCTATCCGGGCGGGGGGGTGCAGCGAAGTGGGGTGCAGCGGGGCGGGGGGTGGTGGTGTTCGCCGCCAGGTGTGTGGGGCGGGCTGCGGCCAGGGGGTGCGGGGAAGGGAGGAGGTCGTCCAAAGTGCGGGTATTGTGTTTCCACCAGGCCCATTAGAATGATGTATAGCATTACGTGGCGCGAAGCAAGAAGCTGCCGGCCGGGGCCGCGGGGCCGGGGCCGGGCCCCCGAGCCAACAGGCCTCTGCCTACCTCCGCCTCACCCCGCGAGCGCTCTCTCTCTCTCTCTCTCTCTCTCTCTCTCTCTCTCTCTCTCTCGCTCTCGGCGCGCAGGTGTGAGGGGCGCTATGCACGAGTTAATTCAGCGCTAACCCGCTTATGCGGCTGCTGCTTGCGCATCGGCAGGCGCTACAATTTTAGACTGGAAATAATTGCTGCAAACAGTATACTGTGATGAGAGAACAACTTTACTCTCTCGCAACATTGCACTCAAACTGGCACTGTACTGTTTCTTGCAAGCTATGTATGGGCAGACTTGGGTGCAACTGTGTGGACAAAATAGCTCATAGTACTGAACATTTTTATGCACAATTATGTTTCTTTTGGTGAATTATCTTTAAATGTATGAATTTGTGCTACTCTGTGTAAAATATATCCCTATCATGCAAATTTTGCACAAAATTCTGCACGAAAATGTATATTCTCTACAACTGCAGTTGTTGTGAGGGGACCGCCACTCTGATTTTACGTCCACAGGTGTATACGACTACTTTGTATGGGGCTGCGGGAATTGCGCGCTGGCGCTACTCGCCGCGACTACATATTGGTACGAACTGTTTAAATAAGAGATAAACCTGCTAGGGAGTATTATTCAACTATCCCCACACTGTTAAAACCTTGCGAAGAAAAAGTTCGTATTACAAACAAAATGGTTTGTAAGCTGCGAAGTATTTGGCTGCTTCACAATTGCGAAGAATTTCTTCGCAACTTACAAACTATTTAGTTTGTAAGGCGTGAAAAGTTTGTAAGCTTGCGAACTATTTTGTTTGTAATACAAACTTTTTCTTCGCAATGCGAAGCATCCAATTTCTTTGCAACGATTGTTCGCAAGGTTTAAACAGTGCAAGACGAGCTGAACCCAGATTAAGCGTAAATAAGTAGTGACAACGCTACCATACACTTGTGACTTTTACGGATTGTCAAGCATAACAGGTTAATGATTACAGGTTCATTTGTACTCTAGGTTACGGAAGCGGCAGCCGGCGATGTCCCCATCGAGTTGTTATGTATAGTGTGATTGCGAATGGTTCTGAGTTCCGACCTCTCCATGGCCATGCGCAATGCATGCGGTGGTAGTCATGTCTCTCGCCGACGAGTCCTCAGGGAGGACCTACCCCGCTTCGCTTCTGGTTGTGTGATGCTTTGGGGTTTCGTGCGGTCCGCCGGGGTCGTCAAGGCTCCGAGCAGAGCAGGTCCTCTGCAGAGATTGGCCCTGCTACCCCGCCCCGCCCCGCCCCGCCCCGCCTCACGCCCGCTCGTCTTGGGCCGCGCCTTCGCTCCGTCACTGTCAGGCGGTGGAACTCTGGAACGCTTACCGCATCCCCCCCTCTCTCTCCCCCGTTGAGGTTACCCCTCTTACTTCCTTGTGAAGGTAGCTCCGATTGTTTCCCCGGCTTGAGTCATACCGCCGGTACTGTACCCTCCCCGCGCGCGTGTGCCCCACAGCCTCTCATCGGGCTGTGTAGCCCCGAGCGCCCCCCACTGTTTCCATGTCCAGGCAGATGAGGGATGACCCCTCCCACCCGGCCCGCAGCCATCCATTAGGTTGTGTGACCTGTCCGACCCGCCGACACAAGTTGTACAAAAGGCAGCCGTGCTGGCTGTGTTACTCGTCGGGAAACAGCTGACTTGGCGCTCGTCCTGCTCTCTGCCTCCGCTCGCCTCTGCGCCGTCATGTTTAACTCATACTCTTGCGGGGCGATAGGGGGCGCCGCCGTGTCTCTGCGCTCATCACTCCCATCGCAATATCTATCCCCCCTGCCGTTTTGTGCACTCTTGTCCCCCGCGGGCAGGGCAGGGCAGGGCAGGGCAGGGCAGGGCAGGGCAGGGCAGGGCGCGAGGGGCAAGGCGCCAGGCGCCGTGGTCAACAGCCACCTTATTCCCGTTCGCGTCGTGTTCTGCCCGGCGCCTCCCCTCCACCCACCTCGGTCCCTTGTTCCCTCTCCTGGCCGCGGAGGGTCAGTTCGTGTTGGATGTCCGAGTCAGCGAGTTTCGGTGATGGATCAGCCGGCCGTCCGCTCTTCCGGAACACAGAGTCCCCGCCCTGCCCCTCCCGCCCCTGCCCCTCCCGACCCTGCCCCTCCCACCCCTGACCCTCCCGCCCCTGCCCCTCCCCGCCCTGCCCCTCCCGCCCCTGCCCCTCCCCGACCCCGCCCCTCCCGCCCCTCCCCGACCCCGCCCCTCCCGCCCCTGCCCCTCCCGCCTCTCCCGCCCCTGCCCCTCCCGCCCCTACTCGTCCCGCCCCTGCCCCTCCCCGACCCCGCCACTCCCGCCCCTGCCCCTCCCCGACCCCGCCCCTCCCGCCCCTGCCCCTCCCGCCCCTCCCGCCCCTACCCGCCGCACCCCCACCCCCCCCGCGCCGCACTCCGCCGCAGTCCACCCGCCCGTGCTCTGGGCTACGGCGCCTGGTACCTTGCCCTACCTTACGTCACCGCGGCGGCCGCGACGGTTCTGCCCTTTGTGTCCGACTGTCTGTCTCCCTCTCTCTGTCTTTTGGTCCGCGTGCTTCTCCCTCCGCACTCGCTATGCCTGCGGCACCCCGCCTGTCGTAGCAGCACTCCAGGGTACTTGTTGAGGAGTTGGCCCAGATTTCTGGTCCGTGCCAGGGGGGGCGCTGGAGGGGGGCGGGTAGGGGCGGGGGGCACGTCCCCAGGGGTGGTGCACATCTATCAGCCCTCCCCGCCCAGCAGAGCCCCGTGACGGCTGCGGGTACGGCTTTAGGGCGAACAGGTGGCGTCATACACCTGGCAGCGACGCCAACGAGCCAACGGCAGCAGGACTCGGAGTGGCGATCAACGGTGACGGGGAATTAACAGGGTCGTTGGTGCAGCCTTCGTGATGAGAAGGAGAAAGGCGTGCTGAGAGAGAGAGAGAGAGAGAGAGAGAGAGAGAGAGAGAGAGAGAGAGAGAGAGAGAGAGAGAGAGAGAGAGAGAGAGGAGTGGAGACAGACAAAGAGGGAGGGAGGCAAAAAGAAAAAAAGGCGGAAAGGGAAATGGAGCACCGTCTTGAGAGAGAAAGAGAGAAATTTGATATTTTATAGGTCAATATTTGTACAAAAGGACAAAAATGTTCTATGAGAGTAGAATATAAGCAGGAGGATTATAGGCTATGCTTTCTAACGCAAAACTGGTGAAAGGCATCAAAACTTTACTGTAAAAATCACTCTTCGATACGGAGACTGTCACAACGTTCCGTACACCACTTTCCGGAAAGGTGGCACGGAAATTTACCGTACCTGGCCACCGTACCTACCATTTTTACATGGGCTAACATAGGCAGGCGCGGTTTAAGGTCCGACTGGAAAAGGGGGGGGGGCGCACCCCAGGTTGCCTACATACATGGGTTTTGTAGCGCTCTTTGCCTACTTTCCAGGCGGCTATATGGTGACCGACGGGGGGGCGATCGCCCCTCCCCTCCGCCCCCCCCCCCCCCCTAAACCGCACCTGAGCCTTGGGAAGGAGGTACGGAACGCCGTTACACAGTCCGCACACAAAACGGAAACCGCCGGAAATAAATTAGCGGTAACTTTTCCGTACCTTGTCACCGTACCCACATTTTTTTTACATGGGCTCTTATGGGAAAAGGGTACGGAACCGAATGTACGGAGACACCGCAATCTCAATAACGAACACAAAAAATAGACGTCTATAGATCGCGGTAGACCGTCTATGGTCGGTCTACAAACGTCGATACACGTCTATAGTTGTCTATACACTGTAAAAAAAAAATGACGGTGAAAACTACGGAAATCACCGTTAATTCCTTTAACGGTGTCCACCGTAGAATGATGCCTCCCTACTACGGCGCGCACCGTACTAGAAATTTTAGAATCCCCTTTACGGACTGCCAAATACGGCATCACCGTACTCAAAAAATGGGGTACGGAAGACCCGTACTTATGACCTCCGCCCACCGAAAATGAGGTACGGTGGCGCCGTACTCTGCGCTCCGTAGTCAGTTTCTCAAACGAAGATACGGGACACCGTAGTTCGTTCCGTACTACGATCTTGTTTTTTTACAGTGTAGATGGTCTAACTTGTGTCTAGCAAGTCTATATCCACAAAGAGACGTAATTTAGATATCTAAAATTTGTCTGAAATTTAACTATGAAGAGACGTCTACGTATTGACCAAAAGTAGACATCTATAGATAATCTACGAAATGTCTATCTTGTCTACATCTATTAGTAGACATATGATAGGCATAAAAAGTCAGCCCAGTCTGTGCGAAGACGGAATGATAGATGTCTTTAGACGAAGACATTATTTAGATAACAGTTAGACCAAGCTTGGCAGATATAGCATCCTAACAGGTCTCTCCTCTAGTTGAGCTCTTAGCGTAGTGGATAGAGCGACAGAGAAATGACAAGAAGATGCTGGGTTCAACTCCCCTATATTCATATTTTTCTGGTGTATATTTATGTCTATGAGTATACATCTAGTAGATGTATATAAAAAGACGTCTTCTATACGTCGATAATTAGGACATTATACGTGTCATAGATGTCTACCGGTAGACTACAAAAGACGTCTAGTAGACTCTTCTACATCTAAGGAAAGACGTCTTTTATACGTACACTAGATATTTTTTGTGTGGGTCGGAAACGGCAGAATTCCGTATGGGAGACTGTGATTTTTTGACAGTGTGTGTGTGTGTGGGGAGAGAGAGAGATAGATAGAGAGAGAGAGAGAGAGAGAGAGAGAGAGAGAGAGAGAGAGAGAGAGAGAGAGAGAGAGAGAGAGAGAGAGAGCGTGCCGGGCCGGGCGGAAAGCAAGCGGACGTGTGTTTAAGTCACAGAGCGGTGCAGTCCTCGCCTCGCCTTGCCTTGCCGAGATATTTCTCTCGCACCAGCATGATAAATAGGCTAGGGCCTTTGGGCTCGTGGTACGGCCCAGCGGTCCGGCGGCCAGGAGAAAAGGGCTGCCTACCCCCCAGGGGCGGTTTATCTCAAAGCCTCTGCTTGCTATAGACAGCTTGCCGGACGATAAAGGGAGGTACGATCGGCCCCTACTGGCCTCGCCACGCCCCGCCACGCCCCGCCGCGCCCCACCATGGTAGCCAATCCTCGTCGGGGATTTATTCGGCGTGTGTGTGACTTGAGGGCGCTGGTGGACCAATCTCGTAAAGTGAAAGCAAAGGGAAGAATGTTACAGCGGCAGTTTGTTTGAGGTTTCCCTAAACGGTCTGGCGGGAGCCTTGAGGCACGAGTCCACGGAGAGGCGTTTTAGTCTCAGGCCAGGGCGTTTTGTCTTGTGAATGGTTCTTGGTTTGGTTCGGACGGTGTTTCCGCGGCCAATGATCTCGATCTGGTATAAAAGGAAAATGATCTGCCCAATACTGCCGCCCCCAACACAAGCACCATCCCATTCTTTCCATTTGAAATAATTTCAGTGAGCGTGTTCTGCATCTCACTAAATTAAATGACAGTTTGGAGCGGGGCTTATACCATTGCCCTCTAGCGGTGCTTCCCGCTTTTTGCTGTGTATTGGTCACAGTGAATGATTCCGTAGTGGATCGTATTCAAAGGGCTGAAACCGCAAACAAAGGGAGCCTAGCCGGTCCCGGGGCCGGGCTAGGCCAGAGAGACGAGGGGCGAGGGGGAGGGGGCGCGCAGTCACGGCCTAACGAGTGTGGGGACGTGGCGGGGCGGGGCGGGGCGGGGCGGGGCGGGGCGGGGCGGGGCGGGGCGGGGCGGGGCGGGGCGGGACCAGCAGCAGGGTTAGTCCCCCTGTCGCCTCTACACGGTATTATTTTCAGGTTATTCAGCCTCTGCGCTCTCGCTGCCTCCGGGTCCAGCACAGTCACGGCCCTCGGGCAGCGCCTTGTTGCTCCCACCATGGCGAGTATCTGACTGGGTTGTGTTGGGCGACTGAATGTGGCCGGTAACTCACTCCCCTTTGACGAAGTGCTGTATGAATCGAGGTTTTTGGGTTCGAATCGAATTTCTCCAAATCTCCTTCGAATCGAATGGATCTTCCTTAATTCACGCGTGAATCGAATCGAATCCACTTTTGATCCCCTACAAACTAGATTCACAAAAAATTATTAAAAAGATGCTTCAAAATTAATTTCTAGTAGGTCCCACACAACTTTGCAGAGGCGTGCTCTCACCCCCTTCTTGTTGAAAAACATGTTCTTGAACTTTATGATATGATGCGGTGGCGAATCTTAGCTGATTCAAAACTTCGAACCTTCGATGCCGAATCATTACCGAATCCGAATCCACACGGTGAACGAAAACTTCAGAATCCGAGAACGCACCTCGGTTTTGGGTGCGCTGTCCTTTTCTACACGGGAAAAAATGATTAGTTGAGCGAACTAACGTTTTAGTTGGTTTTGCCCTTTCTAACACCTTTTCGTTGTGATAACCAAAACTTGGTTGTGGGAACGCATGTTTGGATTGTCACAGCGAAAATGTAGTTGACACAACGAACGGTGCGTTGGCACAACGAAGCGGTTCGTTGGTTTGGCAAAAATGGACCAAAGCGCTATTCTGTCAGACCAACGAACCGCTTCGCTGTGCCAACGCACCGTTCGTTGTGTCAACTACATTTTCGCTGTGACAATCCAAACATGCGTTCCCACAACCAAGTTTTGGTTATCACAACGAAAAAGTGTTAGAAAGGGCAAAACCAACTAAAACGTTAGTTCGCTCAACTTATCATTTTTTTTTCCGTGTACGCATAGGAGAGAAAGTACAGTGCATCCGAAACCGATGCGCTCTCTCGGATTCCGAGGTTTTTGCTTACCGTGCAGGCAAATTCGATTCGGTTCGATTTCGAACCATTCGCAAAGCACTTGACGCGTATGCTAATACTTCTGTTTGGTGCTCGACGTGTCCACCTCGCCCTGCCGCAATCTTTGTAGCGGAGGATGAGGCGTGACGCGGTTAGAGAGAGAGAGAGAGAGGGGGGGGGGGAGAGCGCCTCGGAGAGGCCTTACCTCTCAGTTTTATTTCTAGACGGCTCCGCAGAGAGCAGGGAGCGCGGTTGGGCAAGTCGCGCTGCTGTAGACGAGACGCGCGTTGCAGGAGGCCCGGCCTGGCCCGCGCTGTACAATAAGACGCCCCACCGGGATATCAGTTTGGCACCCCCCCCCCCCCTCCCTGCCTCAGGCCCACGTCACGTTTTGTTGCTGTTTGTAAGAGGATAGGAGCGTGC